>OX101723.1:24723056-25959698 GCA_944452665.1 Stenoptilia bipunctidactyla
GCGTTTATTAGTTTTCTGAATTCCCAGATGAGCCGCTAAAGGAGAATCATGATTTTTCCGGAGAACGTGTAGCCTCTTCTCTTCAGGAACAACTTCTTCCCACTCAAAATGGTACTTAAACAATATTTTTTTAACTAAGTTCTCAGCCAAACTCCAATCTCCTAATCAAAATTCATTCGTGTCAAAATGTAACAAATACTAATTGCTCTTGTTTTAGCATTAATAAAATATCCAAAATTAAGTATCTAGGAGTTATGGTTGACCAGCGTCTTACTTGGCACGCCCACATTGACTTACTAATTGGTAGACCCATGGATTTTTAAAATTCCTAGACATGATGCCGACACTAATCTCATAAAGCAAATATATTTATCTCTTGCACAATCTATCCTTAAATACTGCATCTCAGTATGGGGTGGGTCCTCGAAAGTTAAATTTCTGGAACTCGAACGAGCGCATCGATCTTTGCTGAAAGTTATTTATTTCAAGTCCTACATGGTCTGCAACAAGCAGTCTTTATTCCGAAAGTGCCCTGCTATCAATAAGGAAACTTTATATTCTACATGTGATTCTTATACTCCATGTAAAAATACCTTACATATCCAGTCAAATAAACAAAAAACGAAGAATAGTAAATGTAGCACCTTCTGTCCACGTTAAATCTACTTATGCAAGTAGACAATTTCCAGCACAATCGGCAGATCGGCATCACAGAACGGCACACACATGCAAAACTTCCCTCCTGAACTGGCTCCATGATAAGGACTATAATGAGATTGAAAACTTTATATTACACTAATACTATTCATTATCATTATTATATTTTTTAAAAAATGCCCTGCTTTCGTTGATTATCAAAATTCACTAAATTTACTATTATCTCTTATAATACACGAACAACTCTCATATTAAACTCAAATATTTAAATTAAACTTTTTTAATTTATTATATATTTATTTACCAATAAAATAAAAAATGTACAAAATACCTACTTATATCTACTTAAAGGTAACATACCAAATTAAATTAAAAATCAAATAAAGAATAAACAAAATGAAAACCTTAAACTAAGTACATAAATGACCTTTCTTAGTGCCTAAATATATACAAAAATTAATCTAAGTATTTTCTAATTGAAGAGGCCTCCCCGAGTCATACCGGGCGCAAAGGTACCCATCACACTAGCCGCATTGCCTCTCTGTACGGCAATGGACAACCTCTGCGCCAAGTAAGACCCAGAGCGGGCATCTAAGCCTCTCTCCCTCAGTCGGCAACCAATCTGCTTTATGAAGGCTAATGCCTCCGACCCCCAACACCCTGAGGTCTCAAAAGCGAGGGGCACAAAGTAATAATTAGGCTCTAAGTTACGATACTTTTCCCGCTTTTTAATGGCGGCCGCTTCAGCGGCGGCTGCACCTGACCGCATTGTGCGCTGGAGGTGTGATGCAGCAAACGTGCTGACACAAGTGGCGTCCCACAGCAAGCACTTTCCGCGCTCCCATGGCACTAAAGTAAGGCCATCTGGCCTTTTTCCGTCCGAGCGACTAAGTCCCGGTGGCTCCAAGACACACTGAATACACGCCGAAATCAACGCTCTCCGGACGATGTCATTCTTGAATCTACCTGCACAACGACAGCAACTCAATGCGTGATGACCATTCGCCTCCACCCTGGACCCGCAGATGCATTGATGAGGTTCACAGACATCACAGCCCAGGCGAAGTGCTACTGCCACACGCATTGAGTCGCTGTCAAGCAGAGTTCCTATGTAGAGCGAAGGCAACGCCTGCAGCCACGCTCCAGATTCAGTTCTTGAAACTGCCCTGAGTCTGGCTAAATCAACGTTTGCAGCCGCATCCATAAGCCGTGAGAGCATCATCCTTGTGCCGACGTCATCCCAAGCTCGCTGTATTGTGGGACTCGTGGGAACCGCAGCATTTGGAAAACGGGCCACCCACTCCTCCAGAGCTACACGAACGAATGGTAAGCTGACCCCGACTCCATCAGGTACACAAATTTCAGAGACGAGGTCAGTCACCCCATGGGCTGATGCAAGAAAAACCGGCAAACTCAAATCCCGGGCACGCCGCACACCAAGACCCCCAAGTCGTATTGGAAGAGAGGCTTGATCCCACTGATTACTGGAAAGTGACACATTGAGAACCAGCTCGACCGTGTGTTTTAACGTTTCGTCAAAAGAAGCCAACTCAGACGGGTACAACCAAGTTGGAGCTGTCCTTAATAGGTGGGTGATCTTAGGAGCTGCAAGGCATGATCGCAGCAGCACCAGGGCAACGTGAGCAGAGATTTCTTTCAGACGCTCCTGTGCCAGGAGTAGGAGCCGTTTTTTAGTATCTATGGCGTCCGGAATGCCATCTGGGAAAATGGGTGAGCCTAAGAGGATAAATTTATCTTGGGACATTAATTTGAGTCCTGGAAGCAAGGTGAGGAAAGACGAAAAAAAGGAATTGGTGGTGGGTGCACAAGAGAACAGCTCACACTTTGACGAATTCACTTCCAGTCCAATTTCTTTAAAACTAGAAAGAAGCTTGGTGATATCCTCTTTCACGATTTCTGGCTTACCTCCTATGGTCCCGTCATCCAAGTACCAAATATTGAGGGGGGATTTCAGTGAAGATATGATTTTGTGTATTGCAAGGCTGAAAACTAACGGCCCAAGTGGATCTCCTTGCTGGGCGCCCACCTGGGAAAGGATAAGGGAATCACCGTAGTAAAGGTTAGAGGGAGACTGATAAACTTGGAAAAGAAAAGGATATAAAGAGGGAACATGTTCGCTTACCTCACTTAGAATTACTTCCCTTTCCACTGTATTAAATGCGTTTTTGACATCTAATTTGATGACAACACAGTCTTCGTTCTCTGGTTCTGCTAAGAATTTGCGCACGGCATGAATAGCCGCTTCACATCCCCTTGGTATGCCAAATCCTAACTGATGTGGCTGAAGACGCCCAGCCATCGCGTTTCTGACCGCACGGCAACCTAACTTTGCCACTAAACGACGAAATGTACTCCCCACAGCAATAGGTCTAATACCACCCTCTTTCTTGTTCAAAGCAAACAGAGATGCTCCATATAAATATGGACAAATGCCTGGGTTTACCTGCCCACTTAATAAAAAATTACACAGGTTCACAAGGGACTCAAGCAAACGTTGACCATTGTCACCAGCTGCAATCGAAGTGAGCTCCTTTAGGTGAGCAGGTCTGATTCCATCCAAACCAGCTGATGACCCGTTATTAAATGTGCTCAGAGCGTAAACCACCTCTTCAACATTTACCAATAAAGCGGGAGTGGACCTACTTGGCGGGTCGGGTTCCGACAGTGAACGGGAGGGAGCTGGGTGCTTTGCTTGAAGAGAAGTGAGCGTTTCTGAACTTGGGACTGCCATAACGTCATCAGACATCAATAAGCGGACAGCACCGCTCAGATCACCCTCGAAGACCTTTGATTGTATGGTCTTAATTATTGAATGTAACGGGCGAGACGCTTTAATGGGGTCAATATTGTTAAAATCACAAGGCACGGCAAGTTGTATGTTAGATTTAACTTTAGTAGTCAGATTACCCGGGCTCTGTGGGTCTGGTGCCCTTAACGCCGTATAAGCAAATGTAAGCAACCTACACCAGTCAATCAATTCGTTGGATTTAATGAACTTGCAAATAATTTCGCAAAGTTTCCCGGCGGCCAAACACCGAGCCCCCTTCGGGATGTGTTGTAACACCCTCACTGATCTCCTGAGAGTGGCGAGACCTTTGAGATCACTCTCTGCTGGCTGAGTCTGACCAGTAGTAGAAGAGATATTTGCGGGACCAGAGTGCGAAGGCAAGCGAGCCACATCTTTGTGAATGCGTCCAATGTGGATTCTGAGACCATGACGAGAGAAGGCCCGCGAGGAATTTGGGCAGTGTGGGCAAGTCGACTCGAGGGAGGGAGAGATCATGACAAAATATAATTTTAACAAACAAGTAAATAAATTAATTTCATATTACAATCGTAATTCAAGACCGAAACCTAAATTAATAGGTATATCAATGCTTTGAAACAGTAATTATACTTAACTAATTATAAAATAAGAAATAAGACACTAAACTATCATCGTACTTACAATATTTTACATAGATAGCTACTAAATAAAACTGTTTATATTTATTTCCGAAAATAAAATGTCATATAGTCCAATTTAACCAATAAAATAATAAAAAAAAAGAAAACCGTGCAATTGAGACCTGTAAATACAATTATTTAGGTTTCGGTACAACCCCTTCATTGACGATCTTATACAGTTTTTAATTTTAGGGGTCAAAGTGGTAAAAAAAATTTAACATGACCATATAATTAAAAAAAAAAACAGAACAAAAGTTAAACAAATCCCTGTAAGTATTACAAATCTAAGAAAAAAATAAAAACATTGTTGAGGAAACATTAATATGTAGGTATTAATAAAGCAAAAAAATCACCCTTGAATATTAATATACCTACTTACTAAGTGACTCGATGATTATAATAATCATCAACAATATCGGACCATGTTGCGTATGCCCATATATAAATAAATAAAAATCTAAAAGTAAATAAGTCTAATTGAAATTCTTCAGCAAAATGACACAATAATAAAAAAAAAACACAAACAAAAAGATTACATATTATCTAGAATTTAAAGAAAACTTGCATAAAAAAAAAACAGAGAACATAATTATATTATAAAAAAAGAAAAGAAAAAAAAATAAAAAACTAAAGCGACAATGGGGTTTGATTCCACGTTTGTAAAAATTGATTCTCCAGACACTCCAACCATTAGACCAAAGCAACCACACAATTTTGTTTGAAATAAGCTTTTAGATCATGCACTTTACAAAGCGGGTAGAAATTCGGGGGCCCAAGCAGGGTGAAGCGTCGCGGACTGCTGCAATCGACCGCTCTGTTGCATGCATTATCAAAGCGCGTATTTGGTATTTAATATTTGAATTTGCTTTCGATAAATATTCAGGAACTATCAATGATATTATATAAAACAAAAGCAGATATGTTATAAGCACGCGCGTTATGAAGTCTCAAATACGAGCCAAATGGTAGGTCTTGTCATTAGTGTGCGTCGAGCGCAATCGCAAGCGTGACGCACTTTAGGTTCCTGCGTCCTCACCAAAATAAATATTATAAAATGCCGTCGTGTGCGTTTCGGAAGTGTACCAATTATAACTCTAAAGTAAACAAAATGGATCTCATACCACATGTTAGTATGTAAAAGTACTTAGATTTTTTAGTATTTGTAAATTATTTTTTCAAACAATGTAATAACTGATGCAGGTGAAGAAAGAGATAGCGATCTAGTTTTGAAGCGAGAGCAACGCGAGAGCGATAGATGCGTGCTCTGCGGACATAGACTAATTAGTGCAGAACGAATATTCATAGTGAATAAAATGCCTACAATTAAAGTTCAGTTGTTCTTTATTTTTACTTTGTTTTGATCCCCATTTTCAATCATCGAGTACATCTGATTAAAGTCATAATTGATAAATAATACACAAATATTCGTCTCCATTCCGCACATAAAAATAACCCCGAAATACAAAAACTTTCAAAAAGACAAAAAAGAAATACTTACTTACCTAAATTAAATCTTTTTGAAGGTATATAATTTTCATTGTATTTCTATTTTTGATTTATTATTTCAATATTAAAATTTTCAATAACTTTAAATTTTCTATGACTGTAAATATTAATCTATGTCACAAGAAAACATTGAAGTGCAATCATTAAAACTATAGCTGTCTCTTTCATTTGCGTGCTTTTTCTTATCTTTTGTTACTTATCAGTGAAACTTGTCAATGCATGCAGTTTTTGATTGCTCGGAACAGTTTAGAACGCAAATTACTATGAACGTAACATATCTATAGTTTATAATATCATTGGGAACTATTGTGACTTTTAAAAAACTGCTTATATCACTGCAATCCTTGTTACTAGCACTTCACTATTATGGTATAATTGACTTTGTAAAATTTTTGAAGTTTATCACTATTATAATTTAAAATTTTAAGAAATCTTTAGTGCTAAAATAACAAAAAAAAAAGCTTTCAGTGATTACTCACGAACTGTACGGTTTATTAAAAAACTGCTTATATCACTGCAATCCTTGTTAGAAGTACATCACTTTGGTATATATGTATTTGTGAAACTGTTGAATTGGCACTCTTTTATAATTTAAAATGTGCAGAGCGAATGCAAAAGCTGTTGCCTGATATCCGCCATTTTTTTTTTTTTTTTTTTATAAAACCACAAACACGCATACTCTCTTCCTCACACACAACTCATACAACATATCAATAGAAGAAGAAATATAAAAACTCATAATATATCCTTATACACTTCACTGTTATAATATTTTAAAATAAAAATAAAAAAACATGTCAAAATACTTATTTATGTAATAATATGAATGTAAAAAATAATAATAATTAATGTATTATTGCTCACTATTCATTTTTATGATACTCATGCTTCACGTTTAACTTATACTTTTAGCTATAAGTCGTTATATTAAAATGTTAAAATGTTATCGCTTACTTAAAATTTCTGCTATTAAATGTATCTCTTAGTAAGGAGAGAGCGGAGTCTCCTAACAGGTTTATACTTAAAAGGAGACTTCTGCCATTTGTTACGTTAATGTGTAAAGATACTGAATAAAGATTTTTCAACTTCAATTTTCAAAAATATAAAAGTTTTAAATTTTCCCACGCAAGAGATATTTATTGTCTCTAAACTGGCGTTACTCTATTTACACTGATGACACGCAATTTGCGTCACGCCACGTGAGCGGGCGCGGGGTTGCGTTTTGACGCAGCAAAATACAGGGTAATAAGTGACAGAGGGAACCATACATTTTATTTGTGTAATTTATCAAGATTTGTAAAAGAACAAATGCTGTTCGGATTGATGTAGAGACGCTGCCTGCAAGCTGTAATGCGCCGTATAAGTGGAAATAGTTAATTTACATTGACATTATATGATGGGTTATCTTGATGAAATCGCTTTTTCATGATTAGGCACCTTGCTCTGTCCTGGTTAGATTATATGTTATTATATATTGTATGTTAGTTTATGTTATTATAATTTATGCTTTTGTATTGTATATTTATGGAATAGATATAGAATCGGCACAAAGCCACGCCGACCAGGGGCGCATAAAGTGTGCTCTGGTAATAATGATATTTAACTTAGGAGGGTCACTAGCTTATAATACATGCTTCTTGAGGGAGGGGGGCGATGCACCAACGTAAGAAAATCTTGCGTCACTAGTGATTTGGAGTCGCAGAATTAGCGAGGAAACATAGTTGTAGCAGTTGTAACCTCCCAACCATAAACCAAAAAATACAAGATTCTAAAACGTCGCATGGAGCTCTGTCACATCAGCTTTGTATTGCTCGAGTTTCAAAGCTTACTTTAAGAGTACAAATCTGATATAATATAGCTCCATTGATCAACATGATCAAGAAGAAGATGCAGACCTGCTGTGTGGAATTTTCAACTCGAAAAACTAGAAGCAGCATTTGAAAACCTTAAACAAGTTAAATGACAGAATTGTCTTAGTTGAATACGGATTTAAAAAGGAAATGTATATAACAAAATCAATTAAATGTTTAAGTATTAGTAAAAAATATTTTGTATATTAACGTTTATTGACAAGTACCCGAAACAAATCTACTGAATGGTGCCAGATGTTACGTTGTTGTAGCAACTGACTCTATTCGGTAGATTTCGGTGTATTATCATACATTTGGAGACTTTCGTAATTCAGGAAGCAAAAGGTCTCAATTTATCAGTCAACAGTTCTAGTTTGAAAGTGAGAATTAAACATGAAATTTCTTTTATTTCATAACTATTTATTTTTTAAGGCAAGAAAATTTACCGTTTAACTTAACTATAGTTTAAATAAGTCTTTGTGTTTTGTTTAGTTGATTCGAATTTGATATTTATATAAAGGATATTTTCACGTATACATTATTTTTACTTGTAATCAATTGAAATAATTTTGTTATTTTATTTTCATTGTTAATAAAATTACTAAAAGAAGACTGGTTGTAAATAATAGTAGTTTTAAAAGCATTCGGGCCATAAAAGCCATTTAATGACTAAAAATGTAACTTTTATTTGGTCGTATGTTTTCAATGATGGAACAAAAAGATTTTTTGATTTTTTTGAAAAACAGTGGAGAATTCAGCAAACATTCAACAAGAGCAACATTAAAGTTGTACAATGATTTGATCAAATCGAATCCACGTATAAATTAATGAAAAAATGAGTAAGAATGACATCGAATGGGAATTTTTGTAACAAGTTAGTGCTATGAATACCTAAAACAAACAAATGTAGTGGAGCCTACCGTCACAACGTCCTTTATGAGACTTTATTGGTAGTCTGTCATCTTGTTTTATGAAGCAAACGTCCTAACGCTGACGGGACTTGGAAAATTCATATAACATAAGATTTATATCAACAAGATAAAAGTAATAGTTTCGATTTCCATAATAAGTTCAATAGTTGTTAACATAGAAAATTTACATATTCGTCATCGATAAAAGACTTGCAACTCTAGTTTACAAAATGAAGACATACTAAGGTGTTGCACTTGAGCTCATTGCAATTTGACAGACTAGTAGAAGTGAATATTTCGGTGATTTTCCTCATTCGGGAGATTTAGGCATGCACTATGGAATCAAAAAACAGAGAATTCAAGAGTAGAAGAAAACCTAAATCAGCTGTTGCAAAACTTTGAAAAATATTACATGGAATTACAATCGTAGAGATTCAATTAAAACCAAATATATGTACCGAATAGAAGAGCGAAATGCCATGAATGTTTTATTTTTATTAAGTTTGACTTTGGACATAAGTAACAAAACATTCAGTTAGTGCTATGAATACCCAAAACGAATGACAAACGCAGGCAGTTGGTTGTTACAGCGTACCAACTGGTTGCATTTGTCCCATTTGTTGACGGTCTGTCATCGTATTTAAGAAATTAAGAAGGATCCAAAGTTTGTTTGAAAAACGAAGACAAATAAAGGTGTTCTACAAGGATCCGTTTTAAGGCCCGCTATATAACAGCCTTCTTAATTTAAGTCCTAGTTTCTTGTAGATGTAGGTATATTTCCATTTATATTTTTGGTATTTATCTCTAAAGTGGCATTTCTAAAAGACTTGAAATTTGAAATGTAATTTGTGTATGATTGGATACGATGTCAATCTGAACATTTATAAAAAGGTATATATGTAATATATGTAAATTCATTAGCTTGTTGATTAACAAATACATAGCTTATTTGACAGTAGAATGTGATTATTTTGGAAAATATAAGTACAGTAACAATCAACGAAAGGAACACAATACATAATTATTGGGGTTAGATAGAACACTTAGTTTTCGGCTATGAGCCAAGCTTCTATTCATTCCATCGCTCACCGCTAAATTTAATGTTATGATATACAGAGTGAATAATATTAAGATTTACACAGTTAATAAAAGTACAGTAAGTTCAGGAATTGACATACATATATACATAACTTCACGCCCGTATCCCTTATGGGGTAGGCAGAACACCAGAGGTTATAAGACCATCTGATGTCACGTTTGACGAAGGAGGTATTATAATGATGGAGAGAGGCTACGGGGGTCAGCCTATCGCCCACAAAAATGCCAATGAAACCTCTGTTCCTTAACTGACTTTTACAGTATGCCCGGGATGGGAAGCAGCTGGTACATTCTACGTTTTTCTTTCGCTCCTAGTCCTTTGAATCTGAATAATTTCAAAACTTTTACTTACATTATTTCTATAAGTATTGATAAAAATTTATCTTATATTTAAATAGGTTCAATAAATACCCATGCTTTTACAATTGATAATTAATATTTTGTGTTTAATATAAGTGGGAATTGTTTATTATATTAAGTATTAATACTTTTGGTATCAACGTGGTATTTTTTCAATACGATTAATAAAGTAATGAAGTAAATGTTTAAATATTATTGTATGTAAACGTTGTTAAAAAAGGGTTGTATGAACCCGAAATGAATCTTCCAGCAACTGATTCGGTAGATCTCGGTGTATCATCATCCATGTGGAGATTTTATTAACGGTCTATCATCGTGATTCATGAAGCAAACGGTGTCAATTATGTTAAGAGAATTCAACATGAAATTCCTATTATTTTGTAATCATTTATTTTAAAAATGTACTGTAATATCTAAGTTACTTAGTCAAAATATTTTGGCTTGGTATTATGTGGTTTTTCATTTGATATTTATAAAAAAATTATTTTCACGTTGTGTAAATTGTATATTGCTTTTGACACCTGTATTATAAATTATCAGAATAAGACTGGCTGTAGACAAATTCATTTTCAAAGTAGTTCAGACCATGAACGCCATTTCTTAGCGACTTGACGTTTGCCAGAGTGGGGGTTAAACATTGGATAGAGCTTCAATCTGCGAAAATCCTCTCCACGTATCATCACTGTAGATCTATCGCATCTCCATCTTTTTGTAGTTTTACCACCCGAGATCAAATATCTCTCATCGAAACAAACGACGCTCTTATCTTGAGGATAAGTAAATATATGAAGTAACTTCTTGCTGTGGTAGATAGCAACATAGCTCTTCAAGCGAGGCCCCAAGAGAAAATTAACTAGAAAAAGTTATTGGTCAGCGTTTGGCCGACTAGTGCCGGTGTGGTGCACTACAGCTTCCTTAAATCTGACGATTACTGCAGATATCTACTGCAAATAATAATGGGTAAACTAGCCGCTAAACAACCGAGACTGGTCAATCGCACAAGGCCACTGCTGCTTCAGGACAACGCAAGACCACACACTGCCGAACAGACTGCTACCAAATTAAAGGAGCTTCAATTGGAATGCTTGAGACATCCACCTGTCTGCCTGTTTAAATACCGAAGAAAATATTAAAGTAATATTACGATTAGCCAGGTTAATTTATCAGTTACACTTTTTGTATAAATTCAGTAATTATATCGAACGCAAAAACGTTTCCAAAACTTTTGCGGTATTATTTGTTTTTCTTTAAGAATATATTGTGCATCTCACCAAACTTGTCCACCTCCGCGGGTAGAACGAGAAGAATAGCAAGATGTTTTGCACATCCTAACGATAGGTTTGTATTTGTGGAGTAAGGTTACCTTCACTCCCTTAAGAAGGGAAATGAGTATAAATAAAAAAATAAATTTAGGTCTAGAAATTTGTATTTATTCAAATACTTTACTTAAGTTTTGAAAACAAAAACACAAGGGGGACCCTGGTGACTTCTGGTCTGTACTAAGCGTGAGGTGCGATGGCGTAAAAGGCCGGTAGATCAATATTTGTTTATCTAAATATAATATAAGTTGAAATTAGATTCCATTTAAAGGTGACGATGCACTGGTGTAAAAAACCGGTAGATAAATATTTGTTTCTAAAGGTTGAAATTAGATTCCGTTTAGAGGTGACGATGCACTGTCTTGCACTCTCTGCTTCGAAGGGTACGTGAAGTCTGGTTAAATCCGCCAATTTCTCGCCCCTGCTCAAACACTCTTGTTAAGGAGCAAAATAAAACCCTGGGACCGGCAAAACACCTTCCCGCAACCGGCTGACGGAGATCCCGAAGATCAGTACAAAGTTATTTAAGAAGATAACTTGTATGCAAATAATAAAATTGATGCAGGACATTTCCAAGATTGTAAAAAGGAAGACTTAAATTGACTGTACTGTTCCTTATTAATATTAAGGCATTCTATATGGTAATATTTTTCACACGTAACACATTTCATAAAGTTATGGTTCTTCTGATTAATTAATGTTTTACATGCTTCACACTTCATTCTTAAGATTGCACTGCGATGGATTTTTTATTTGCTATTTTTTATTCACAGGTAAGGTCCTATTTTCTTTCCGTCAGAATGTGTTTCGAATTTCGTAATAAATGTTTTTGAATATAACTGAGTATAATACCTCGTATCACAAAGATGTAATTTCAATAACTGTCTAAATCAATGTTGTTTCAGTATCACTTGCACAAAGTAAGTTACACTATCGGCAATCTGCAGGGCGCACTCTACTTGAAACTCAAAGTTTTACGTCGTACTGATTTAGCGCAAGTTTAGCCGAAAAGTGCTTAGAAGCCGAGCTCTGGTTGTAGGTTTTTTCCAAACAAAATGCCCCTCTTTAAACTCAGCGTCCCTACGACGTTTGTTATAATATTTAAGATTCTTATCATGAGCTCTTTTTAATTCTTCTTTGACCTTTTGAAAGACATCCTTTAGGTAACCGAGATTAGAAATATAATCGGGGCGAGAAGCAAACGACAAAGTATCGAGATCGCTCGTGTTGGGATACGCGTGGCCGTCAGCAACAGCTTCGCGACCGTGAACCAATAAAAACGGAGAGAACGAAGTAGTATCGTTCACCGAAGTATTCATTGCAAATTGGATTTGAGGAATTTGCACATCCCAGGTACGATGATCAGTTCCAACTAGGGAAGAAACGGCAGTCATTACGGTACGATTGTAGCGTTCGACTGTATTATACTACGGACAATAAAGTGGTCCGAAATGGATCTGGGGAATATTATACTTCTTAAATAAACGGCGCAACTCGCGGCTTACAAATTGTGAACCATTATCAGAAATAATACTTTGGGGAATACCATGTACCAAGAAGACATGATCTTCAAGGCATGATCTACCGGTGGCACGCCTCAAAAGGAAAAATAAACAATATTTTGTAAAACAACACACTACTACGAGCAGGTAATTATTTTGTTGACGAGACATGGGCAGTGGACCAACTAAATCCATGCTGATACACTGGAATGGCCGTGAACAAACTTTTGGACTACCAAGTAACCCAGGCGTAGTTTGATTAGAGTGTTTATATGCCTTACAAACATCACAACGTGACAAATACCCGGTGATATCTTTAAACAAACCAGGCCAATAATAATGAAGCTTGATGCGTTTATAAGTTTTCTCAATTCCCAGATGAGCCGCTAAAGGAGAATCATGATTTTGCCGGAGAACGTCTAGCCTCTTCTCTTCGGGAACAACTTCTTTCCACTCAAAATCACTACTTAAACAATATTTTTTTTACTAAGTTCTCAGCCAAACTCCAATCTCCAAATCAAAATTCATTTGTGTCAAAATGTAACAAATACTAATTGCTCTTGTTTTAGCATTAATAAAATATCCAAAATTAAGTATCTAGGAGTAATGGTTGACCAGCGTCTTACTTGGCACGCCCACATTGACTTACTAATTGGTAGAATTCGTAATATTTCATGGATTTTTAAAATTCCTAGACATGTTGCCGACACTGATCTCATAAAGCAAATATATTTATCTCTTGCACAATCTATCCTTAAATACTGCATCTCAGTGTGGGGTGAGTCCTCGAAAGTTAAATTTCTGGAACTCGAACGAGCGCATCGATCTTTGCTGAAAGTTATTTATTTCAAGCCCTATAGGTCTGCAACAAGCAGTCTTTATTCCGAAAGTGCCCTGCTATCAAGGAAATTTTATATTCTACATGTGATTCTTATACTCCATGTAAAAATACCTTACATATCCAGTCAAATAAACAAAAAACGAAGAATAGTAAATGTAGCACCTTCTGTCCACGTTAAAATGCAAGGAGACAATTTCCAGCACAATCAGCCCACTTATACAATAAAATAAATAAAATTCTTAATATTCATCACAGAACGGCACACACATGCAAAACTTCCCTCCTGAACTGGCTCCATGATATGGACTATAATGAGATTGAAAACTTTATATTACACTAATACTATTCATTATCATTATTATATTTTTCAAAAAATGCCCTGCTTTCGTTGATTATCAAAATTCACTAAATTTACTATTATCTCTTATAATACACGAACAACTCTCATATTAAACTCATATATTTAAATTATAAAACCACAAACACGCATACTCTGTTCCTCACACACAACTCATATATACATATCAATAGAAGAAGAAATATAAAAACTCATAAAATATCCTTACAAAATTAACTACTATAATATATTTGAAAAAAAAAATGACAATTAACGTCTAAATTGCTTAATATTTTATTCTTATGACACTCACGCTTCACGTTATACCTTTAACTATAAGTCGTTTCATCCTCCCAAGTCTTTTTACATATCAATCAAAAAATAAATAAACTAAGAAAAAAAAAATATTTAAAATATAAAAACTCATAATATATCCTTATACACTTCACTGTTATAATATTTTAAAATAAAAATAAAAAAACTTGTCAAAATACTTATTTTTGTAATAATATGAATGTTAAAAATAATAATAATTAATGTATTATTGCTTACTATTCATTTTTATGATACTCATGCTTCACGTTTTACTTATACTTTTAGCTATAAGTCGTTATATTAAAATGTTATCGCTTACTTAAAATTTCTGTTATTAAATGTATCTCTTAGTAAGGAGAGAGCGGAGTCTCCTAACACAGGTTTATACTTAAAAGGAGACTTCTGCCATTTCTTAAGTTAATGTGTAAAAATACTGATTTCAAAAAAAATAAATTTTTAAATTTTCCCACGCAAGAGATATTTAGTGTCTCTAAAGTGGCGTTACCCTATTTACACTGATGACACGCACTTTGCGTCACGCTACGTGAGCGGGCGCGGGGTTGCGGGATGACGCAGCAAAATACAGGGTAATAAGTGACAGAGGGAACCATAAATTTTATTTGTGTTATTTATCAAGATTTGTAAAAGAAAAAATGCTGTTCGGATTGATGTAGAGACGCTGCCTGCAAGCTGTAATGCTTGTTGTATTTTTAAGTGGAAATAGTTAATTTACATTGAAATTATATGATGGGTTATCTTGATGAAATCGCTTTTTCATGATTAGGAACCTTGCTCTGTCCTGGTTAGATTATATGTTATTAGGTATATATTGTATGTTAGTTTATGTTATTATAATTTATGCTTTTGTATTGTATATTTATGGAATAGATATAGAATCGGCACAAAGCCACGCCGACCAGGGGCGCATAAAGTGTGCTCTGGTAATAATGATATTTAACTTAGGAGGGTCACTAGCTTATAATACATGCTTCTTGAGGGAGGGGGGCGATGCACCAACGTAAGAAAATCTTGCGTCACTAGTGATTTGGAGTCGCAGAATTAGCGAGGAAACATAGTTGTAGCAGTTGTAACCTCCCAACCATATACCAAAAAATATAAGATTCTAAAACGTCGCATGGAGCTCTGTCACATCAGCTTTGTATTGCTAGAGTTTCAAAGCTATCTCCTGGAGTATAAAACTGATCTAATATAGCTCCATTGATCAACATGATCAAGAAGAAGATGCAGACCTGCTGTGTGGAATTTTCAACTCGAAAAACTAGAAGCAGCATTTGAAAACCTTCAACACAAGTTAAATGACAGAATTGTCTTAGTTGAATATGGATTTAAAAAGGAAATGTATATAACAAAATTAATTAAATGTTTAAGTATTAGTAAAAATTATTTTGTATATTAACGTTTATTGACAAGTACCCGAAACAAATCTACTGAATGGTGCCAGATGTTACGTTGTTGTAGCAACTGACTCTATTCGGTAGATTTCGGTGTATCATCATACATTTGGAGACTTTCGTAATTCAGGAAGCAAAAGGTATCAATTTATCAGTCAACAGTTCTAGTTTGAAAGTGAGAATTAAACATGAAATTTCTTTTATTTCATAACTATTTATTTTTTAAGGCAAGAAAATTTACCGTTTAACTTAACCATAGTTTAAATAAGACTTTGTGTTTTGTTTAGTTGATTCGAATTTGATATTTATATAAAGGATATTTTCACGTATACATTATTTTTACTTGTAATCAATTGAAATAATTTTGTTACTTTATTTTCATTGTTAATAAAATTACTAAAAGACGACTGGTTGTAAATAATAGTAGTTTTAAAAGCATTCGGGCCATAAACGCCATTTAATGACTACAAATGTAACTTTTATTTGGTCGTATGTTTTCAATAATGGAACAAAAAGATTTTTTGATTTTTTTGAAAAACAGTGGAGAATTTAGCAAACATTCAACAAGAGCAACATTAAAGTTGTACAATGATTTGATCAAATCGAATCCACGTATAAATAAATGAAAAAAATGGTAAGAATGACATTGAATAGGAATTATTGTAACAAGTTGGTGCTATGAATACCTAAAAGAAATAAACGTATTGGAGCCTACCGTCACAACGTCCATTATGAGACTTTGTTGGTAGTCTGTCATCTTGTTTTATGAAGCAAACGTCCTAACGCTGATGGGACTTGGAAAATTCATGTAACATAAGATTTATATCATCAAGATAAAAGTAATAGTTTCGATTTCCATAATAAGTTCAATAGTTGTTAACATAGAAAATTTACATATTCGTCATCGATAAAAGACTCTAGTTTACAAAATGAAGACATACTTAGGTGTTGCACTTGAGCTCATTGCAATTTGACAGACTAGTAGAAGTGAATATTTCGGTGATTTTCCTCATTCAGGAGCTACAGGCATGCACTATGGAATCAAAAAACAGAGTTTTAGAAAGAGTAGAAGAAAACCTAAATCAGCTGTTGCAAAACTTTGACAAATACTACATGGAATTACAATCGTAGAGATTTAATTAAAACCAAATATATGTACCGAATAGAAGAGCGAAATGGCATCAATGTTTTATTTTTATTAAGTTTGACTTTGGACATAAGGAACAAAACATTCAGTTAGTGCTATGAATACCCAAAACGAATGCCAAACGCAGGCAGTTGGTTGTTACAGCGTACCGACTGGCTGCATTTGGCCCATTTGTTGACGGTCTGTCATCGTATTTAAGAAATGAAGAAGGATCCAAAGTTTGTTTGAAAAACGAAGACAAATAAAGGTGTTCTACAAGGATTCGTTTTGAGGCCCGCTATGTAACAGCCTTCTTAATTTAAGTCCTAGTTGCTTGTAGATGAAGGTATATTTCCATTTTTATTGTTGGTATTTATCTATAAAGTAGCATTTCTAAGAGACTTGAAATTTGAAATGTAATTTGTGTATGGATACGATGTCAATCTGAACATTTATAAAAAAGTATATATGTAATATGTTTATGTAAATTGTTGCTTGTTTATTAATAAACATACATAGATACTGCGCTTATTTGACAGTACAATGTGATTAATTTGGAAAATATAAGTACAGTAACAATCAACGAAAGGAACACAATACATAATTATTGGGGTTAGATAGAACACTTAGTTTTCGGCTATGAGCCAAGCTTCTATTCATTCCATCGCTCACCGCTAAATTTAATGTTATGATATACAGAGTGTATAAAATAAGGATTTACACATTTAATAAAAGTAGCAGTAAGTTCAGGAATTGACATACATATATACATAACTTCACGCCCGTATCCCTTATGGGGTAGGCAGAACACCAGAGGTTATAAGACCCTCTGATGTCACGTTTGACGAAGGAGGTATTATAATGATGGAGAGAGCCTATGGGGGTCAGCCTATCGCCCTCAAAAATGCCAATAAAACCTCTGTCCCTTAACTGACTTTTACAGTATGCCCGGGATGAGAAGCAGCTGGTACATTCTACGTTTTTCTTTCGCTCCTAGTCCTTTGAATCTGAATAATTTCAAAACTTTTACTTACATTATTTCTATAAATATTGATTGAGGTCTTAGGGTCATTCTGCCATCGATCGACGGTCAATCGATTGGTGTTACACCCTTAAGCAGATCTTGTAATGATAATAATTTATCTTCTATTTAAATAGGTTCAATAAATACCCATGCTTTTACAATTGATAATTAATATTTTGTGTTAAATATAAGTGGAAATTGTTTGTTATATTAAGTATTAATATTTTTGGTATCAACGTGGTATTTTTTCAATACGATTAATAAAGTAATGAAGTAAATGTTTAAATATTATTGTATGTAAACGTTGTTAAAAAAGGGTTGTATGAACCCGAAATGAATCTTCCTAATGGTGCCAGTTGTTACGTTGTAGCAACTGATTCGGTAGATTTCGGTGTATCATCATCCATGTGGAGACTTTATTAACGGTCTATCATCGTGATTCATGAAGCAAATGGTCTCAATTTATGTTAAGAGAATTCAACATGAAATTCCTATTATTTTGTAATCATTTATTTTAAAAATGTACTGTAATATCTAAGTTACTTAGTCAAAATATTTTAGCTTGATATTATGTGGTTTTTCATTTGATATTTATATAAACATTATTTTCACGTTGTGTAAATTGTATATTGCTTTTGACACCTGTATTATAAATTATCAGAATAAGACTGGCTGTAGACAAATTCATTTTGAAAGTAGTTCAGACCATGAACGCCATTTCTTAGCGACTTGACGTTTGCCAGAGTGGGGGTTCAACATTGGATAGAGCTTCAATCTGCGAAAATCCTCTCCACGTATCATCACTGTAGAATCTATCGCATCTCCATCTTTTTGTTGTTTTACCACCCGAGATCAAATATCTCTCATCGAAGAAAAACGACGCTCTTATCTTGAGGATAAGTAAATATATGAAGTAACTTCTTGCTGTGGTAGATAGCAACATAGCTCTTCAAGCGAGGCTCCAAGAGAAAATTAACTAGAAAAAAGTTATTGGTCAGCGTTTGGCCGACTAGTGCCAGTGTGGTGCACTACAGCTTCCTTAAATCTGGCCAGACCATTATTGCAGATATCTACTGCAGTCAGCTCCAAATAATAATGGATAAACTAGCCGCGTCATGCTCCCTCAGGCGGCATGGCTAGTGGTAGCGTCGGGTATCGGGTCACCCTCTTCCCTAAAATATGGTTGAGGAGGGTGATGGCTGGTGCTTGCGTTAACTCGTAAACGGGTGCTACTAGCGGTGCCAGGTCATTTTGCTAATGATACTATGACTATTTTATTCCATTCTTGTTCAAATACTCTGGTCCCAGTTTGTCATGGTCGTATTGTGCATCCATAGCTCATTGCATCTGCTATGTAAGCAATTTGGTTGTGGCATGACATTGGCTCTCACAATCAGCTGTCTTGTGTTTGATTTTTTTCATGTCACGGTCAATTTGTACTGTACCTATTTGTATTAATTTGATAATTCTGACTGAAAAAGAGTGTCAAGAGTTTTTTTTCCGCCGGCTTTTTTTATCTCTTTTTCTACTGTAATATCTTATTTAACAACTATCAACAACTAGTTAAAGCCGAAGTATGTGATGACTGACTACATCAAGTGTTTTGTGAAATTCCTAAGATGAATAAAACTTTTTGAATTTTGATTTTTTTTGCTACCGAGACTGGTCAATCGCACAAGGCCACTGCTGCTTCAGGACAACGCAAGACCACACACTGCCGAACAGACTGCTACCAAATTAAAGGAGCTTCAATTGGAATGCTTAAGACATCCACCTGTCTGCCTTTTTAAATACCGAAGAAAATATTAAAGTAATATTACCATTAGCAAGGTTAATTTATCAGTTATACTTTTTGTATAAATTCAGTAATTATATCGAACGCAAAAACGTTTCCAAAACTTTTGCGGTATTATTTATTTTTCTTTAAGAATATATTATTTGTTCCGTGCCGATATCCGGAATCCATCTTGAGTCAAGCCTCTGTCTTTTTAACGTTTTGGCCTTAGCTTAGTCCTCTCTTCGACTTCCGGCGCCAGTGTTGCATCGTTTTGGCGCCAAGAGGCTTTCTTTTTTTCCATTTTTAAAGTTATTATAGTATTCACAATGGAAAATCAAAATTGTGAGAAAAGTGACAATAGTGATAAAAGTGAAAATTATAATATACGTTCTTCAAGAAAACGAAGTCATTCGACTAGTTCAAGGAACTCTTCATCAGAAGAGACTTCTCCAGTTCGAAGAAAACCAAAACGGGTGAGCCAGTTGCAATTTGAGTTCTTATCTCAACAAGTGGAGTATTTAACTCAGATAATTACACAGCAACATAATGATCCTCGTGCCAAACCTAGCACATCCACCACTGCAAATGTGGATAGCGGTACAAATTCATTAAATTGTGCTTCTAACGAATTCGAACTTCGTCCACCAACAAGCTCAAAGGACAATGATAAACAATTCCATCAATTATCTGAGTTGACAACCACTTTGAAAGATCCATTGTTTCCAAAATCAAAAGAAAAGCATTTAGAGATGTTATCACAATTGCAACGATTTTAATGTAATGATTGGAATGCAATTCGTTATTCCGGAACCCAGAAATAATACGCAACTTCACCCGGTTTTGTTGAGTTAAATATAAACGATGAATTGAGACGTTTTAATGCTCCTCCGACGACCGATAATTTTTACTGGAAAGAAGTTTTGCCGCGTTATGTAATGCCATAGTAACCCAGAAAGATAAATTACAAAACTTGGTTGATTGGTCAAGTGATAACAGTTCTACCTTAACTCCGAAATCTCTTTTTGATAAAATTGAACAATTGTTTGCCAAAGATTCAACTACTAAAATGATATACTACAAATTTCATGTGGTAGACGAGCAGATTCTATAAATATGCGTAGGGAAATTTTACTTAAGCAGATTTCTGAAGAATATCTTTGCGGGCCTTTACACAAAATTCCACCAAGTGAAGAAAATTTATTTGTCGCAGACTTACTGGCAAGTTATTTTCAAAAAATTGGGGGGGCCGAAAAATTGACGCCTACCTTTCAGCAGACGCAGCGTATACCGTTATCAACACCATATATCCAAAGGCGCGTTATGGACGATAAACCAAAGCCATCAACAAGTAAGCAGGCCAATGATACTTTTTTTCGTAAAAACCCTTCTTCATCCAAATTTAAGGGGAATTCAAAGTCTTATTCCAACAGACCGTCCAATGCAAATACCAGAAATAAGCAGCGTAATTACAAAGGTAAAAAGCAAAGTTCTTATTCCCCGGCAGAAACAATCGTGCGTGACTTACCGATATTTCAGGGCGGTTGTCTGAAGCAGTATGTGCATGTTTGTGAGAATCTGGGAGCCCCAGATCACGTCTGCAGACTATTACGAGGTGTACGTCTTCCTTTTGTAATGAAGCCACCTTTAATTAATCCAAACGAAAACATCCTTATAAATTTTCGGACAAAAAAGAGTGCTCACATGACAAATCAGATAAACGACATGTTGCGAACACGAGTACTGGAAAAAGCCGAGGTAAATCCCAGTTTCCTGTCAACCTTCTTTCTAGTTCCGAAATCAGACGGACCGTTTCGCCCTATCTTCAATTTGAAACGCCTGAACAACTTCGTCAAGGTAAAAACTTTTCGACTTTTCAGCCATTTTCGAATGACGAGCTTTTTACAATTCAGAGGTTGGATGGTAAAAGTCGATTTTCCCCTGCCCATAGTTCCCGAACATCGGAGATTCCTGAGGCTCAGTTACGACGGGCAAATGTTCCAAATGACGTGCCTACCATTCGGCCTGTCATCAGCACCACGAACCTTCACTTCTGTAACGAACTGGATAGCCGAATACCTACAAAATAACAATATAAGGTGCGTAGTCTACCTGGACGATTTTTTGCTAGTAAACCAATCTCGCCGGGTTTTGCTCGAACATATTTCATTTATGGTGAACCCGATGACTCAACTAGGCTGGACAATCAACATGGAAAAATCTGCACTAGTTCCGACCCAACGCCTACAGTTTCTGGGTGTTATGTGGGACATAAATCACAACCTGAAGTCCTTGTCGGAACAGAAGTGCCTCACGCTACGCAGGGCACTTCTCAGTCAGATATCCCAAGGCAGTTGGTCCCTCAGGCAGGCCCAGTCCCTCCTAAGAAGGCTCAACTTTGCCTCGTTCGTTGTACGCAGGGGAAGATTGCACTGTCGAACAATACAATTTCACAGTCGATACCTTCCCAGGGAGCATCCGTTCAAGAAGTTAAAACTGCCCGAAGAGGTGCTTACAGAGCTGAAGTGGTGGTTACGAGCAGTACAGGGCTCGCTTCCTATACATACAGACCCAATTCACAATTTGCGGTGCTCAGTTAGGAGAAACGAAAATGTCAGGTCAATGGTCCAGTCAACAAATATCTTGGCATGTCAACCTCAAAGAACTGCAGTGTACGCTGCGATTCGCCAATGCAACAGTCAGATATGCAATGCTCATATTCTTTTGCAAACAGATAATCGTACGGTTGTAGCTTATATAAACAAGGAAGGTAACACCATCGTCTTCATGCGCACTTTCCATCAGGTGGCATGGAAGACAAACGTCCTATCCTTACAATATAAAAAAAAAAAGGTGGAACCAGGTCCAAGAAACTTCTTGATCTAACGCGCAGTTTATTGACAGTAATGGACAAATCAAATATTCACCTCACAGCTCAGTACTTTCCCGGTCGGTTCAATTGCGAAGTGGATGCTCTGTCACGGGGCAAACCTTGTCCAGAATGGCATCTCTTACCAAGAGCAACAACGAACATATTCAGAGCGTGGGGAACTCCTTCGGTGGACCTGTTTGCATCCAAAACAGCACATGTGGTGAAAAGGTATGTATCAGTAGACACAAACGACCGGAAAGCCCTGTGTCACAAGTCACAACGCCTTTCTTCACCAGTGGGAATACGAGTTGGCCTGGTTGTTCCCTCCTCCGAATCCAGTACCCCAAGTATTGTCACACCTAAATACAGCACAAGGGTGGTACATAATGATAGTCCTGAAGTGGGAAAGAGTATTTTGGCGAGCAGGCTTGAAAGCGCGAGCTATACAGAGTCCGCTATCAATCCCAGATCTTCCACAGGTACTGATAGATACGAAGACCGGCAGACACCCACCAGAGATTCAGGACATCTATTTGGAAGCTTGGCTGATTGTGTGCGGATCGATAAAATCGTAGATTTGTCAGTAGAACAAAAGTCTTTGTTTTTGTCTAGTTGGCGAAAATCTACCATAAAAACTTATGGACCAGCGTGGACTAAATAGAGATCTTGGTGCGTTAATAAAGGTATTTCTTATACAAATCCCGAACCAGAACAGGTAACTCGATACTTAGCATACTTACACAATCATGAAGGTTTGGCTTACAAGACTATATTAGTACATAAATCAGTTATTGCCACATTTACAAAACTATCTGTAAATTATGATTTATCATCCAAATTTTTTATCAAACAAATTCTGAAAGCTATCTCAGTTGCAAGAGAAAAGAAAATAAAACTGCCTATTTGGAATGTAAAAAATGTATTAGAATATTTACAAAGTAATTCACCAGACGAGAACAATCTTTACCAAGTGTCGCGTCGTGCTGCAATTTTAATGTTATTAGCTTCTGGACGCCGAGTTCATGATCTCACACTGCTTAATATCGACAGTGACAATTATGTGGATGAAGGTGATTCAATTGTATTCTGGCCATCCTTCGGAAGTAAGACCTTTGATTCTAGTTACAGGCAATCGGGTTGGAGATTGAAGAAACACCCTCAAAAGAATTTAGACTGTCTATATTGCATTCGTCGTCTAATTGAATCCTCTCAATCCCGAAGGAGTTCAGGTAATTTAACAGAATTATTTATAACTGTAAGAGGAGACATCAAACCAGCGTCCAGGACAATGATTGGCGGCTGGATCAAGTCAGCCTTGAAGGAGGCTGGTATTGAAACCTCTCCAGGTACAGTACAAAGTACTGTTGCTTCTCTCAATTGGTTGGAACAGTTTCCTGTTGAAAAGATTCTTGAAACTGGGAATTGGAGACAAGAACACACTTTTGGGACATATTATCAAAGGGAAGCAGAAAATCACCCTAATGTAGAATCAAATAATTCAGTTTCCTTATCAAATTATTTTGAATCGGTGAGATAGAAATAATCATAAATATAGTTTTGTTTCATTGGTTGATGTCATTTATTTAATTTATTAATTCATAAGATAATACATGACTTTTCTTTTCTTTAAAATCGAATGTTTTATTAAACAATTTTTAATCAGCTACCTATTTTAGCACATTATAGCATCATCCAAAATTTCTACTTAAACAATATTTTTTTAACCAAGTTCTCAGCCAAACTCCAATCTCCAAATCAAAATTCATTCGTGTAAAAATGTAACAAATACTAATTGCTCTTGTTTTAGCATTAATAAAATATCCAAAATTAAGTATCTAGGAGTAATGGTTGACCAGCATCTTACTTGGCACGCCCACATTGACTTACTAATTGGTAGAATTCGTAAAATTTCATGGATTTTTAAAATTCCTAGAAATGTTGCCGACACTGATCTCATAAAGCAAATATATTTATCTCTTGCACAAACTATCCTTAAATACTGCATCTCAGTATGGGGTGGGTCCTCGAAAGTTAAATTTCTGGAACTCGAACGAGCGCATCGATCTTTGCTGAAAGCTATTTATTTCAAGCCCTATAGGTCTCCAACAAGCAGTCATTATTCCGAAAGTGCCCTGCTATCAATAAGGAAACTTTATATTCTACATGTGATTCTTATACTCCATGTAAAATACCTTACATATCCATTCAAATAAACAAAAAACGAAGAATAGTAAATGTAGCACCTTCTGTCCACGTTAAATCTACTTATGCAAGTAGACAATTTCCAGCACAATCAGCCCACTTATACAATAAAATAAATAAAATTCTTAATATTCATCACAGAACGGCACACACATGCAAAACTTCCCTCCTGAACTGGCTCCATGATAAGGACTATAATGAGATTGAAAACTTTATATTACACTAATACTATTCATTATCATTATTATATTTTTCAAAAAATGCCCTGCTTTCCTTGATTATCAAAATTCACTAAATTTACTATTATCTCTTATAATACACGAACAACTCTCATATTAAACTCAAATTTAAATTATAAAACCACAAACAAGCATACTCTCTTCCTCACCTCTTATATACATATCAATAGAAGAAGAAATATAAAAACTCATAAAATATACAAAATAATTACTATAATATATTTGAAAAAAAAAAATGACAATTAACGTCTAAATTGCTTAATATTTTATTCTTATGACACTCACGCTTCACGTTATACCTTTAACTACAAGTCGTTTCATCCTCACAAGTCTTTTTACATATCAATCAAAACATAAATAAATTAAGAAAAAAAATATATTTAAAATATAAAAACTCATAATATATCCTTATACACTTCACTGTTATAATATTTTAAAATAAAAATAAAAAAACATGTCAAAATACTTATTTATGTAATAATATGAATGTAAAAAATAATAATAATTAATGTAATATTACTTACTATTCATTTTTATGATACTGATTTATATTAAAATGTTAAAATGTTATCGCTTACTTAAAATTTCTGTTATTAAATGTATCTCTTAGTAAGGAGAGAGCGGAGTCTCCTAACACACACAGATTATACTTAAAAGGAGACTTCTGTCATTTGTTAAGTTAATGTGTAAAGATACTGAATAAAGATTTTTCAATTTTTCAATTTCAATTTTCAAAAATATAAAATTTTTAAATTTTCCCACGCAAGAGATATTTATTGTCTCTAAACTGGCGTTACTCTATTTACACTGATGACACGCACTTTGCGTCACGCCACGTGAGCGGGCGCGGGGTTGCGGGGTGACGCAGCAAAATACAGGGTAATAAGTGATAGAGGGAACCATAAATTTTATTTGTGTTATTTATCAAGATTTGTAAAAGAACAAATGCTGTTCGGATTGATGTAGAGACTCTGCCTGCAAGCTGTAATGCGCTGTATAAGTGGAAATAGTTAATTTACATTGAAATTATATGATGGGTTATCTTGATGAAATCGCTTTTTGATGATTAGGCACCTTGCTCTGTCCTGGTTAGATTATATGTAATTATATATTGTATGTTAGTTTATGTTTTTATAATTTATGCTTTTGTATTGTATATTTATGGAATAGATCGGCACAAAGCCACGCCGACCAGGGGCGCATAACGTGTGCTCTGGTAATAATGCTATTTAACTTAGGAGGGTCACTAGCTTATAACACATGTTTCTTGAGGGAGGGGGGCGATGCACCAACGTAAGAAAATCTTGCGTCACTATTGATTTGGAGTCGCAGAATTAGCTAGGAAACATAGTTGTAGCAGTTGTAACCTCCCAACCATATACCAAAAAATATAAGATTCTAAAACGTCGCATGGAGCTCTGTCACATCAGCTTTGTATTGCTCGAGTTTCAAAGCTATCTCCTGGAGTACAGAACTGATCTAATATAGCTCCATTGATCAACATGATCAAGAAGAAGATGCAGACCTGCTGTGTGGAATTTTCAACTCGAAAAACTAGAAGCAGCATTTGAAAACCTTCAACACAAGTTAAATGACAGAATTGTCTTAGTTGAATACGGATTTAAAAAGGAAATGTATATAACAAAATGAATTAAATGTTTAAGTATTAGTAAAAATTATTTTGTATAATATCGTTTATTGACAAGTACCCGAAACAAATCTACTGAATGGTGCCAGATGTTACGTTGTTGTAGCAACTGACTCTATTCGGTAGATTTCGGTGTATCATCATACATTTGGAGACTTTCGTAATTCAGGAAGCAAAAGGTCTCAATTTATCAGTTAACAGTTCTAGTTTGAAAGTGAGAATTAAACATGAAATTTCTTTTATTTCATAACTATTTATTTTTTAAGGCAAGAAAATTTACCGTTTAACTTAACCATAGTTTAAATAAGACTTTGTGTTTTGTTTAGTTGATTCGAATTTGATATTTATATAAAGGATATTTTCACGTATACATTATTTTTACTTGTAATCAATTGAAATAATTTTGTTACTTTATTTTCATTGTTAATAAAATTACTAAAAGACGACTGGTTGTAAATAATAGTAGTTTTAAAAGCATTCGGGCCATAAACGCCATTTAATGACTACAAATGTAACTTTTATTTGGTCGTATGTTTTCAATAATGGAACAAAAAGATTTTTTGATTTTTTTGAAAAACAGTGGAGAATTTAGCAAACATTCAACAAGAGCAACATTAAAGTTGTACAATGATTTGATCAAATTGAATCCACGTATAAATAAATGAAAAAAATGGTAAGAATGACATTGAATAGGAATTATTGTAACAAGTTGGTGCTATGAATACCTAAAAGAAATAAACGTAGTGGAGCCTACCGTCACAACGTCCATTATGAGACTTTGTTGGTAGTCTGTCATCTTGTTTTATGAAGCAAACGTCCTAACGCTGATGGGACTTGGAAAATTCATGTAACATAAGATTTATATCATCAAGATAAAAGTAATAGTTTCGATTTCCATAATAAGTTCAATAGTTGTTAACATAGAAAATTTACATATTCGTCATCGATAAAAGACTCTAGTTTACAAAATGAAGACATACTTAGGTGTTGCACTTGAGCTCATTGCAATTTGACAGACTAGTAGAAGTGAATATTTCGGTGATTTTCCTCATTCAGGAGATTCAGGCATGCACTATGGAATCAAAAAACAGAGAACTCGAGAGTAGAAGAAAACCTGAAGCAGCTGTTGCAAAACTTTGACAAATATTTGACTTTGGACATAAGGAACAAAACATTCAGTCTACCCAAAACGAATGCCAAACGCAGGCAGTCGGTTGTTACAGCGTACCGACAGGCTGCATTTGTCCCATTCGTTGACGGTCTGTCATCGTATTTAAGAAATGAAGAAGGATCCAAAGTTTGTTTGAAAAACGAAGAGAAATAAAGGTGTTCTACAAGGATCCGTTTTGAGGCCCGCTATGTAACATCCTTCTTAATTTAAGTCCTAGTTGCTTGTAGATGAAGGTATATTTCCATTTATATTTTTGGTATTTCTCTATAAAGTAGCATTTCTAAAAGACTTGCAATTTGAAATGTAATATGTGTATGATTGGATACGATGTCAATTTGAACATTACTGAACATTACGAACATACCATTACGAACGCCTTCGCCGGAATACTCACATTCTTTCTCTTGTCTACCGTATTCTGTACGATAAAGCGATACCTTCGTACCTAAAAGACCGCTTAAATTATCTGTATACCAATAACGACCGACACTTGCGTTCTTCATCAAATTTGCTCCTGGCGACACCATCGCACACATCCACATTTTTAGGTAAATCCTTTTTCATTCGATCAGTGTCGTTATGGAACGATCTCCCGATTGAGATCCGCTTGGCGCGCACACCGCGCATTTTTAAACGAATGCTGAAACGGTATTACCTAGCAAAACACTGTCCATCTTAACTATCTTTATATATTTATGTGATGTATATTATTATGTATTTTATTTATATGTACTTAGGTATATATGTAAATATGTATGCTGTCATTATGTATGTGTATGTAATTATTCGTATGTAGTTTATTTTACGAGCCGTACACCTCGCCCACATTCTTCTCCACCAATGCCTGGGTTGCCTGGCAGAAATCGCGTTTCGGCGATAAGGCCGCCCTTTGTGTGTAAATTATAATAATTTTTTCGTTGAATCTATGTAACCATGTTTGTGTACAATAAAGAGTATTATTATTATTATTACGTATGCTTACAGCTACACGCCTTTCGGCGGAAAGACCCGACAATTTGACCAGTCGGTCGGGGATCAGGGCAAGAGGGACAGAAACCGGCGAACTATTCGGGCAGTATCCAGCAAAACCGCTCTTTGCATGCGTGCTGGAAGCGAACCACCGCCGAATCCCAGCCTTTCAAGGTTTCTGCCTAAAGTGGCTGGGGTCAAACCGTTTGCGGATATTACAACCGGGATGATTTCGGTGGACACAACTTCCCACATTTCGGTCACCTCGTGTGCAAGGTCCAAGTACTTGCGTTGCTTTTCGGTCTCGGCCTTCACGAGGTTCTCGTCATGTGGTATAGTTATGTCCACCAAAAACACCTTAGACGACGATCGGTCCATTAACACGATATCAGGTTTATATATTATTATTATTTTTTTACATTTTTTATTTATTCTCGGCACTAGCCGGTTATAACTGTGTTTACGGGCTGACGCCAAGTAAATCACAGTGAGGTGGTTGTTGAGGATGGGATGGTTTCATTTTCTTCAAGTTGTAAGAATTTTCGAACTATTCTGCAAGTATTTAATATTGACGCTTTTTGGAGACTGATGTATATATTTTTGTTTAGGTCTAGCAATTTCAGGTATTGGTGTAGTTGTTTTGTTTTATTATTATTATTATTATTATTATTATTATACCGCGGATCCATCGAAATACCGGCCCATAACGTGTCTTTCTACCACCTACAAGACACTTACCTCCGTTCTGAGCACCAAGATTCGCCAGCATTTTTACTTACATTATTTCTATAAGTATTAATTGAGGTCTTAGGGTGTTACCTCATCAATGGGTTCGGTTTTTTTGCCTATTAACAACGATCGATCGAAGTCGACCAATCCATTCTACCATCGATCGACGGTCAATCGATTGGTGTTAAGCAGATCTTCTAATGATAATAATTTATCTTCTATTTAAATAGGTTCAATAAATACCCATGCTTTTACAATTGATAATTAATATTTTGTGTTAAATATAAGTGGAAATTGTTTGTTATATTAAGTATTAATATTTTTGGTATCAACGTGGTATTTTTTCAATACGATTAATAAAGTAATGAAGTAAATGTTTAAATATTATTGTATGTTTTTGTTGTTAAAAAAGGGTTGTATGAACCCAAAATGAATCTTCCTAATGGTGCCAGTTGTTACGTTGTAGCAACTGATTCGGTAGATTTCGGTGTATCATCATCCATGTGGAGATTTTATTAACGGTCTATCATCGTGATTCATGAAGCAAACGGTCTCAATTATGTTAAGAGAATTCAACATGAAATTCCTTTTATTTTGTAATCATTTACTTTAAAAATGTACTGTAATATCTAAGTTACTTAGTCAAAATATTTTGGCTTGGTATTATGTGGTTTTTCATTTGATATTTATATAAACATTATTTTCACGTTGTGTAAATTGTATATTGCTTTTGACACCTGTATTATAAATTATCAGAATAAGACTGGCTGTAGACAAATTCATTTTCAAAGTAGTTCAGACCATGAACGCCATTTCTTAGCGACTTGACGTTTGCCAGAGTGGGGGTTCAACATTGGATAGAGCTTCAATCTGCGAAAATCCTCTCCACGTATCATCACTGTAGATCTATCGCATCTCCATCTTTTTGTAGTTTTACCACCCGAGATCAAATATCTCTCATCGAAACAAACGACGCTCTTATCTTGAGGATAAGTAAATATATGAAGTAACTTCTTGCTGTGGTAGATAGCAACATAGCTCTTCAAGCGAGACCCCAAGAGAAAATTAACTAGAAAAAGTTATTGGTCAGCGTTTGGCCGACTAGTGCCGGTGTGGTGCACTACAGCTTCCTTAAATCTGACGATTACTGCAGATATCTACTGCAAATAATAATGGGTAAACTAGCCGCTAAACAACCGAGACTGGTCAATCGCACAAGGCCACTGCTGCTTCAGGACAACGCAAGACCACACACTGCCGAACAGACTGCTACCAAATTAAAGGAGCTTCAATTGGAATGCTTGAGACATCCACCTGTCTGCCTGTTTAAATACCGAAGAAAATATTAAAGTAATATTACGATTAGCCAGGTTAATTTATCAGTTACACTTTTTGTATAAATTCAGTAATTATATCGAACGCAAAAACGTTTCCAAAACTTTTGCGGTATTATTTGTTTTTCTTTAAGAATATATTGTGCATCTCACCAAACTTGTCCACCTCCGCGAGAAGAACGAGAAGAATAGCAAGATGTTTTGCACATCCTAACGATAGGTTTGTATTTGTGGAGTAAGGTTACCTTCACTCCCTTAAGAAGGGAAATGAGTATAAATAAAAAAATAAATTTAGGTCTAGAAATTTGTATTTATACAAATACTTTACTTAAGTTTTGAAAACAAAAACACAAGGGGGACCCTGGTGACTTCTGGTCTGTACTAAGCGTGAGGTGCGATGGCGTAAAAGGCCGGTAGATCAATATTTGTTTATCTAAATATAATATAAGTTGAAATTAGATTCCATTTAAAGTTGACGATGCACTGGTGTAAAAAACCGGTAGATAAATATTTGTTTCTAAAGGTTGAAATTAGATTCCATTTAGAGGTGACGATGTACTGTCTTGCACTCTCTGCTTCGAAGGGTACGTGAAGTCTGGTTAAATCCGCCAATTTCTCGCCCCTGCTCAAATACTCTTGTTAAGGAGCAAAATAAAACCCTGGGACCGGCAAAACACCTTCCCGCAACCGGCTGACGGAGATCCCGAAGATCAGTACAAAGTTATTTAAGAAGATAACTTGTATGCAAATAATAAAATTGATGCAGGACATTTCCAAGATTGTAAAAAGGAAGGCTTAAATTGACTGTACTGTTCCTTATTAATATTAAGGCATTCTATATGGTAATATTTTTCACATTTCATAAAGTTATGGTTCTTCTGATTAATTAATGTTTTACATGCTTCACACTTCATTCTTAAGATTGCACTGCGATGGATTTTTTATTTGCTATTTTTTATTCACAGGTAAGGTCCTATTTTATTTTCGTCAGAATGTGTTTCAAATTTCGTTATAAATGTTTTTGAATATAACTGAGTATAATACCTCGTTTCACAAAGATGTAATTTCAATAACTGTCTCAATCAATGTTGTTTCAGTATCACTTTCACAAAGTAAGTTTCAGTATCGGCAATCTGCACGGCGCACTCAACTTGAAACTCAAAGTTTTACGTCGTACTGATTTAGCGCAAGTTTAGCCGAAAAGTGTTTAGAAGCCGAGCTCTAATTGTAGGTTTTTTTCCAAACAAAATCCCCCTCTTTAAACTCAGCGTCCCTACGACGTTTGTAATAATATTTAAGATTCTTATCATGAGCTCTTTTTAATTCTTCTTTGACCTTTTGAAAGACATCCTTTAGGTAACCGAGATTAGAAATATAATCGGGGCGAGAAGCAAACGACAAAGTGTCGAGATCGTTCGTGTTGGGATACGCGTGGCCGTCAGCAACAGCTTCGCGACCGTGAACCAATAAAAACGGAGAGAACGAAGTAGTATTAAGTGGACAATAAAGTGGTCCGAAATGAATCTGGGGAATATTATACTTCTCAAATAAACTACGCAACTCGCGGCTTACAAATTGTGAACCATTATCAGAAATAATACTTTGGGGAATACCATGTACCAAGAAGACATGATCTTCAAGGCGTTGAGCTATAACCCTACCGGTGGCACGCCTCAAAGGGAAAATAAACAATATTTTGTAAAACAACACACTACTACGAGCAGGTAATTATTTTGTTGACGAGACATGGGCAGTGGACCAACTAAATCCATGCTGATACATTGGAATGGCCGTGAACAAACTTTTGGACTACCAAGTAACCCAGGCGTAGTTTGATTAGAGTGTTTATATGCCTTACAAACATCACAACGTGACAAATACCCGGTGACATCTTTAAACAAACCAGGCCAATAATAACGAAGCTTGGTGCGTTTATTAGTTTTCTCAATTCCCAGATGAGCCGCTAAAGGAGAATCATGATTTTGCCGGAGAACGTCTAGCCTCTTCTCTTCAGGAACAACTTCTTTCCACTCAAAATCACTACTTAAACAATATTTTTTAACTAAGTTCTCAGCCAAACTCCAATCTCCAAATCAAAATTCATTCGTGTAAAAATGTAACAAATACTAATTGCTCTTGTTTTAGCATTAATAAAATATCCAAAATTAAATATCTAGGAGTAATGGTTGACCAGCGTCTTACTTGGCACGCCCACATTGACTTACTAATTGGTAGAATTCGTAAAATTTCATGGATTTTTAAAATTCCTAGACATGTTGCCGACACTGATCTCATAAAGCAAATATATTTATCTCTTGCACAATCTATCCTTAAATACTGCATCTCAGTATGGGGTGGGTCCTCGAAAGTTAAATTTCTGGAACTCGAACGAGCGCATCGATTTTTGCTGAAAGTTATTTATTTCAAGCCCTATAGGTCTCCAACAAGCAGTCATTATTCCGAAAGTGCCCTGCTATCAATAAGGAAACTTTATATTCTACATGTGATTCTTATACTCCATGTAAAAATACCTTACATATCCAGTCAAATAAACAAAAAACGAAGAATAGTAAATGTAGCACCTTCTGTCCACGTTAAATCTACTTATGCAAGTAGACAATTTCCAGCACAATCAGCCCACTTATATAATAAAATAAATAAAATTCTTAATATTCATCACAGAACGGCACACACATGCAAAACTTCCCTCCTGAACTGGCTCCATGATAAGGACTATAATGAGATTGAAAACTTTATATTACACTAATACTATTCATTATCATTATTATATTTTTCAAAAAATGCCCTGCTTTCGTTGATTATCAAAACTCACTAAATTTACTATTATCTTTTATAATACACGAACAACTCTAATATTAAACTCATATATTTAAATTATAAAACCACAAACACGCATACTCTCTTCCTCACACACAACTCATAGAACATATCAATAGAAGAAGAAATATAAAAGCTCATAAAATATCCTTACAAAATTAACTACTATAATATATTTGAAAAAAAAAATGACAATTAACGTCTAAATTGCTTAATATTTTATTCTTATGACACTCACGCTTTACGTTATACCTACCTTTAACTATAAGTCGTTTCATGATTTTTATTAAAGAACGGGTGCATTAATGCTTGTTTACATCTTTATAATAACCTTGGAATTAGGAGCGTAAAGAAACAATAGTAAACATTGGTGCGTGAATTGTGTGTCTTAAATAAAATATTGTATAAGTTGTGAAAATTGTGTCAACCTTATGTGGATTTCGAAGAAAATATACAAAAGGAAGTAACTATAACTCAACAATACCTGTAATATATTGACAGCGAGAACCTATACATATTGGATTTGTAAATTGCAAGGACAAGACTACGGCAGCCATTTTGCTTTGACTAGCTTTTACTAACCTTTATTTTTTTTATTTAGTTGCTTTATACTTTATGCTATTCCAAAATGGATAGCACAAGCATCCCTCCCAAGCCTCCAGACCCGTTTTCTTTGTATACCCCGCCGAATTTAGATATATCCCTAAAAAACTCGTTGATTTATTTCCCCTACCACCCTGTCCGTCATATACCAGAAAACGCCACAATGAAGCCCCGGCCTCAGCCCCTTCTGCATCCAAAAAACCTATAATAACTCCTTCTTCGCATAACCTCTATATACACCCCGATTTTCAGAAAGACAAGCTGTACTCGGACAAAGATAGTGGACCTTATATTGTACATGTGTCCAGAGCCGAGCCCCAACCTTCCTCAGGAACCACCCTTATCAGGCTGGACTTTGGCCGCTTCCTGCACGCACAAAATGTCAAGGAAATTAAGAGCGACGGAGTAAAGAGCGTGGGACGCAACCGTGTCTCGGTAGAGTTCACCTCAGCTGCTGCCGCAAACAACTTCATCAGTTTGCCTAATATTAAGTTAAGTTCGTACACTGCCAATATTCCTAGCTCAGCTGCTGCCGCAAACAACTTCATCAGTTTGCCTAATATTAAGTTAAGTTCGTACACTGCCAATATTCCTAGCTATAACGTAATTCGTATGGGCCTTGTCAAGGGAATCCCAGTAGACTGGTCTATGGAGGAAATGGTAGACGCCATCTCTACTTCGCTAAACGGCGGGTTGGTCTTAAAGGCCAGACGACTAAATAGGAAAATTGAAAATGACTCAGGTGTGTCATGGACACCCACAGGCCCCGTGGTAATCACGTTTGCAGGCCAATCCCTGCCCAACCGTATCTTAGCCTTCCACTCATCCATCCTTGTTGAACCGTACATCCTCCCAACTATTCAATGTTTGAAATGCTGCCGATTTGGACACGTTAAGGCCCAATGCCGGTCTAATCCTAGATGCTTCCGTTGCGCTAAATCTCACCCTGGTGATTCTTGTGATATCCCTAAGGACTCAATATATTGCCTCCAATGCTCCGGACCCCACCTTGCGACAGACAAAAGCTGCCCAGAACAATCTCGCCAAAAAGCGATAAAAATAACTATGTCACAAGACAATGTATCCTATAGAGAAGCTTCAGCCCGACACCCCACAGTCCGCAAATCTTATGCGGACACATGGAAAACTCCCTCCTCTCCTAAACCCACTATTTCTACTCATTCATATAAAAAAACGTTTCACACCATGCCTAAACCTAGAGCTCCCCTTTCTCCAGGTTATGACGTGTCTGCTAATCAGGCTATTGTCTCCTCTTCTGGACTACCCTCATCCAAACCTGGTTGCGCTCTCAATCATCCCTTACCCTAGGGGAAGCCCTAATGAGTCCCTCCTAGAATCATTAATTTCTCTTCTCATAAGCATCCTCTCTAAATCTGGTAATTCTCCGCTACCGTACAACGTCGCCAACAAACTCAATCTACTTCAATGGAATAGCCAAAGCCTACGCTCCAAGACGCATGAACTCTCGCTCCTCTGCCACCACCATGACCCTGTGGCCGTCGCAGTCTCCGAGACATGGCTAGTTCCGGGTAGCCATTACAGGCTACCCGGCTACGCTTGCCTTAGGGATGACAGGCCGGATGGTTATGGTGGGGCAGCCTTGCTCATAAAACATTCCTTACCCTACTCTCTTATACCTTTGCCCTCCCATTCTGCCAATATTAACATTGTGGCAGTTAGTTTCTTTAAATTTACTCTACTTTCAATCTACATCTCTAACCCAACAGTCACATTAATCGACGAACTCCACTCCCTACTTGTTCCACTCCCTCCCCCTGTCATCATACTTGGGGATCTAAACTGCCATCACTATCTGTGGGGCAGCCAATGCCCTCAACCTCCTGATCGCCCTGGGCTACGGCTGGCAGGCCTAATTGACGACCAGAACCTCTGCGTCCTCAATGATGTCCGCCCAACCCGATTAACTGGCCCTAATCAAAGCCCTAGTTCGGTGGACTTATCGCTATGTTCACCATCTCTCAGCGCGGCCATGTCATGGCAAAGACTGAATTCGTTATACGGTATACGGTATTACGTTTGTTATTGCCCTTCCTGTTAACTGCTCGGTTCCAGACCAACTCTCTCCCCTACTGACATACAAATTAGACAAAGCAGACTGGCTCATGTACGCTGAAGCCACCAATGCATTATCGGCTAATATCCCCCCTCCCACTCTGGCCAATATCTTGGAGTGTTATGAATCTCTTGTGACCTGTATACGCTCTGCAGCAAATTCCCACATCCCGATTAAAAAAATGGACAAAAAACATAGATCTTCCCCCCCTTGGTGGGATTCCGAGTGTTCTGATATGATTAAGCGTCGCAAAGCCACTGAAGCTGCATATCGGATTAACATGTCACTCCCAAACTATACTGAACTGAAAAAGGTCAGAGCCCAAGCTCGCAGGCTTTTCAAGGAGAAGAAGCGGACGGGTTGGCGGAGGTTTTGTGAAGGCCTGTCTCCTCGATCCCCCTCTTCTTTTGTTTGGAAGTCACTGAAACGTTTCAGAGGCTCTATCAGCTTTCCACCTCCACCTACGACATACAATCCATCTGTCTGGTTAGACCCGTTCTTAGACAAAATTGCTCCTCCATTTGTTGCATCCTCAAATCTTATCCCTACCCCCTATGCTGAATTAAATTCCACTAGCCCTCTAGACAATCATTTTTCACTCCAGGAACTCAACCTAGTTCTTAAGGGCCTGAAAGATACCTCCCCTGGTCATGATGGCATCCCTTATTCCTTCCTTGTTAAAGCTGGCGCTGCCTTCAAAGAGCGGTTTTTGGCTGTCATTAATTGTATATTTGAAACTGGCCATATCCCTGATTCCTGGAAACTTCATCTCGTTATTCCAATCCTCAAGAGTGGTAAAGACCCGACAGACCCAAACTCCTTCCGGCCAGTGGCCTTGTCCTCCACGCTCTCTAAAATCACTGAGCACTTAGTTAAAAACCGCCTTGACTGGTTCGTTGAAAGTCAAAACCTCCTCAGCCCTATCCAATTTGGCTTCAGAAAAGGTCTGGGCACTATAGACAGCATTGGCATCTTTGCCACCGATTTGAGACTAGCCTTTTCTTAAAATGAGTCAGTGGTAGGGGTGTTCTTAGATGTGTCTTCTGCCTATGATAATGTTCAACTATCAATACTCAGACAGAAAATGCTCCGTATAAATATCCCAGTTAGGATAACTTCCTTCATCTTCAATCTCTTTGTGGCGAGAACTGTCAAAATTAGACACGTACATTCCGTTCTCCCTCCCAGAATGGTCTGGCAGGGCCTCCCCCAAGGTTCAGTCCTTAGCCCCATTCTATACAACTTATAAACTTCCGATCTAGACAGGTCGGTCAATAGCTTCTGCAATATTTTACAATATGCAGATGATATTGCTTTGTACCTTCGAGTAAGTTTGATAGAATATGCTCCCCATCGTATTAACTCTGCCCTCTCGTACCTAGGCGAATGGCTTAGGCTGCATGGCCTCTCCCTCTCACCTTCCAAAAGTAAAGCCATTGTCTTTACTAGGAAAAGAGTGTATCCTCCCATCTCCATAAGCTTCCTAAACCAACCTATACCTATTTCCTCTAAAGTAAAATTTCTTGGTATCACCTTTGACTCCAAGCTATCAGGCGCGGCTCATCTAGACTATATGCAAAAGCTGCTCTACAATGCTTTGGTGAGAAGTGTCATGGATTATGGTTCCTTCTTTTTGGAGCCTTGTAACAAATCAGCTCTCGATGCAGTCACAAAGATCCAGAACAAGGCACTCCGCATAATCCTAGGAGCCATGAGGTCAACGTCAGTGGATGCAATGCAGGTTGAATGTGTAGATCCTCCGCTGCACCTCCGGCGTCAGTTTCTTGCAGACAGATTCCTAGCTAGAACTCTCCAGCTTTCACCCCACCCAATCCACTCTAAACGTAACTCCCTTAAGTCTTGCCTCTCAAATTCATACTGGACACACAAGAGTCCACCACGTCTAGTTTCTAGCTCCATAAACCTTAACGTGTCCCCCACCCCGGTCTTTCAATCTTCCTCCCATCATCTCTACTCATTCCCTTATGAGTCCTTAATATTTTCTCCTCCCATTGTGACAGACCTCGGAATACCTAAAAAGAGCCCCGAAGCATACACTCTTTTCCTCAGAGCAGTGGAAGCTAGATGGCCGAACTGGACCCAAATATACACAGACGCCTCTAAACTATCCCCATCAGGCGCTGTTGGCTCGGCCGTCTGGATGCCAAAATATTCCGTGCTCCTATCGTATAAAATCCCCCCGCAAGCCTCGGTCTTTACTGGCGAATCAATTGCTATACTTGAAGCGCTAAAATATGTAGTCGACAATAATATCACTAATGCCCTTATACTTTCAGACTGTCTTAGTTGTCTCCTTGCTTTGAAGGCCAACCCGTTCAAGCTAGGCTCAAAATTCCCTATCCTCCTCCAAATCAGGAAATCCATCATCTCTTGCAGTAGTAACTCGATAAATGTTGTCCTTGCTTGGATTCCTGGACATTCGGGCATTGCCGGTAACACAGCTGCTGACTCCTTCGCTAAAGACTCCATCCAAATTGGTTCCTTGGATCACTATATGTGCTATGCCCAGGATCTCCGCCTCTTAGCCAGTGAACGGCTACATGTTGCCTGGAGCTCCTCATGGGACCGATCTCGCAAACTAAAAGCCAAACATTACGGTGAGATTCAACCAAACATACCTACTAAGCCCTGGTTTTTTTAAATTAAAGCTGCAGATAAACGGTCCATCTCAGTTGTCTGTAGACTGAGGCTTGGCCATTACTGTTCCCCTGTTTTCCTAAACAAAATCGGCGTTCGTAATTCTCCATTGTGCGATTGCGAACTGGAACCTGGGACAGCTGACCACATATTTTTTAATTGCCCCCTCTCACCCTCCTCCCTGCATTCCTTTCTTCCCCGACAGGTCCCTAGACCAATCAATATGTGGTCTCTACTCTCAATCCCAGATCCTATTATTCTTAAATGCCTTTTGAAATACATCCATCAATTCAATATAAGGTTATAATACTAGCTCAAATCCCCCGGCTACTGTAGCAGTAAGGGCTGGTGGCTGTCAAAGATAGTCTACGCCCCTCCACGCGATACTGGCAAAAATAGTCTGTTGACTCGTAACAACGGCTGATTGCCATAAATATTAAGAAGAAGAAGAAGTCGTTTCATCCTCCCAAGTCTTTTTACATATCAATCAAAAAATAAATAAATTAAGAAAAAAATATATTTAAAATATAAAAACTCATAATATATCCCTTATACACTTCACTGTTATAATATTTTAAAATAAAAATAAAAAAAAAACATGTCAAAATACTTATTTATGTAATAATATTAATGTAAAAAATAATAATAATTAATGTATTATTGCTTACTATTCATTTTTATGATACTCATGCTTCACGTTTTACTTATACTTTTAGCTATAAGTCATTATATTAAAATGTTAAAATGTTATCGCTTACTTAAAATTTCTGTTATTAAATGTATCTCTTAGTAAGGAGAGAGCGGAGTCTCCTAACACAGGTTTATACTTAAAAGGAGACTACTGCCATTTGTTAAGTTAATGTGTAAAGATACTGAATAAATATTTTTCAATTTACCAATTTCAATTTTCAAAAAAATAAAATTTTTAAATTTTCCCACGCAAGAGATATTTATTGTCTCTAAACTGGCGTTACTCTATTTACACTGATGATACGCACTTTGCGTCACGCCACGTGAGCGGGCGCGGGGTTGCGGGGTGACGCAGCAAAATACAGGGTAATAAGTGACAGAGGGAACCATAAATTTTATTTGTGTTATTTATCAAGATTTGTAAAAGAACAAATGCTGTTCGGATTGATGTAGAGACGCTGCCTGCAAGCTGTAATGCGCTGTATAAGTGGAAATAGTTAATTTACATTGAAATTATATGATGGGTTATCTTGATGAAATTGCTTTTTGATGATTAAGCACCTTGCTCTGTCCTGGTTAGATTATATGTTATTATATATTGTATGTTAGTTTATGTAATTATAATTTATGCTTTTGTAATGTTTGCGTCACTAGTGATTTGGAGTCGCAGAATTAGCGAGGAAACATAGTTTAAGCAGTTGTAACCTCCCAACCATATACCAAAAAATAAAAGATTCTAAAACGTCACATGGAGCTCTGTCACATCAGCTTTGTATTGCTAGAGTTTCAAAGCTATCTCCTGGAGTATAAAACTGATCTAATATAGCTTCATTGATCAACATGATCAAGAAGAAGATGCAGACCTGCTGTGTGGAATTTTCAACTCGAAAAACTAGAAGCAGCATTTGAAAACCTTCAACACAAGTTAAATGACAGAATTGTCTTAGTTGAATACGGATTTAAAAAGGAAATGTATATAGGAAATGTATACTGTATATTTATGGAATAGATATAGAATCGGCACAAAGCCACGCCGACCAGGGGCGCATAACGTGTGCTATGGTAATAATGCTATTTAACTTAGGAGGGTCACTAGCTTATAATACATGCTTCTTGAGGGAGGGGGGCGATGCACCAACGTAAGAAAATCTTGCGTCACTAGTGATTTGGAGTCGCAGAATTAGCGAGGAAACATAGTTGTAGCAGTTGTAACCTCCCAACCATATACCAAAAAATATAAGATTCTAAAACGTCGCATGGAGCTCTGTCACATCAGCTTCGTATTGCTAGAGTTTCAAAGCTATCTCCTGGAGTATAAAACTGATCTAATATAGCTCCATTGATCAACATGATCAAGAAGAAGATGCAGACCTGCTGTGTGGAATTTTCAACTCGAAAAACTAGAAGCAGCATTTGAAAACCTTCAACACAAGTTAAATGACAGAATTGTCTTAGTTGAATATGGATTTAAAAAGGAAATGTATATAAAAAAATCAATTAAACGTTTAAGTATTAGTAAAAATTATTTTGTATATTAACGTTTATTGACAAGTACCCGAAACAAATCTACTGAATGGTGCCAGATGTTACGTTGTTGTAGCTACTGACTCTATTCGGTAGATTTCGGTGTATCATCATCCATTTGGAGACTTTCGTAATTCAGGAAGCAAAAGGTCTCAATGTATCAGTCAACAGTTCTAGTTTGAAAGTGAGAATTAAACATGGAATTTCTTTTATTTCATAACTATTTATTTTTTAAGGTAAGAAAATTTACCGTTTAACTTAACCATAGTGTAAATAAGACTTTGTGTTTTGTTTAGTTGATTCGAATTTGATATTTATATAAAGGATATTTTCACGTATACATTATTTTTACTTGTAATCAATTGAAATAATTTTGTTATTTTATTTTCATTGTTAATAAAATTACTAAAAGAAGACTGGTTGTAAATAATAGTAGTTTTAAAAGCATTCGGGCCATAAACGCCATTTAATGACTAAAAATGTAACTTTTATTTGGTCGTATGTTTTCAATAATGGAACAAAAATATTTTTTGATTATTTTGAAAAACAGTGGAGAATTTAGCAAACATTCAACAAGAGCAACATTATAGTTGTACAATGATTTGATCAAATCGAATCCACGTATAAATTAATGAAAAAATTAGTAAGAATGACATTGAATGGGAATTTTTGTAACAAGTTAGTGCTATGAATACCTAAAACAAACAAACTTAGTGGAGTTTACTGTCACAACGTCCATTATGAGACTTTGTTGGTAGTCTGTCATCTTGTTTTATGAAGCAAACGTCCTAACGCTGATGGGACTTGGAAAATTCATGTAACATAAGATTTATACCATCAAGATAAAAGTAATAGTTTCGATTTCCATAATAAGTTCAATAGTTGTTAACATAGAAAATTTACATATTCGTCATCGATAAAAGACTTGCAACTCTATTTTACAAAATTAAGACATACTTAGGTGTTGCACTTGGGCTCGTTGCAATTTAACAGACTAGCAGAAGTGAATATTTCGGTGATTTTTCTCATTCAGGAGATTCAGTCACGCACTATGGAATCAAAAAACAGAGAACTCAAAAGTAGAAGAAAACCTAAATCAGCTGTTGCAAAACTTTGACAAATATTACATGGAATAACAATCGTAGAGATTCAATTAATAATTAATATTGATATTAACGTTTTTAATTATAATAATTAATATTAACGTTTATTGACAAGTACCCGAAACAAATCTACTGAATGGTGCCAGATGTTACGTTGTTGTAGCTACTGACTCTATTCGGTAGATTTCGGTGTATCATCATCCATTTGGAGACTTTCGTAATTCAGGAAGCAAAAGGTCTCAATGTATCAGTCAACAGTTCTAGTTTGAAAGTGAGAATTAAACATGAAATTTCTTTTATTTCATAACTATTTATTTTTTAAGGCAAGAAAATTTACCGTTTAACTTAACCATAGTTTAAATAAGACTTTGTGTTTTGTTTAGTTGATTCGAATTTGATATTTATATAAAGGATATTTTCACGTATACATTATTTTTACTTGTAATCAATTGAAATAATTTTGTTATTTTATTTTCATTGTTGATAAAATTACTAAAAGAAGACTGGTTGTAAATAATAGTAGTTTTAAAAGCATTCGGGCCATAAAAGCCATTTAATGACTAAAAATGTTTTATTTGGTCGTATGTTTTCAATAATGGAACAAAAAGATTTTTTGATTTTTTGAAAAACAGTGGAGAATTTAGTAAACATTCAACAAGAGCAACATTAAAGTTGTACAATGATTTGATTAAATCGAATCCACGTATAAACAAATGAAAAAAATGGTAAGAATGACATTGAATAGGAATTATTGTAACAAGTTAGTGCTATGAATACCTAAAACAAATAAACGTAGTGGAGCCTACCGTCACAACGTCCATTATGAGACTTTGTTGGTAGTATGTCATCTTGTTTTATGAAGCAAACGGTCCTAACGCTGACGGGACTTGGAAAATTCATGTAACATAAGATTTATATCAACAAGATAAAAGTAATAGTTTCGATTTCCATAATAAGTTCAATAGTTGTTAACATAGAAAATTTACATATTCGTCAGCGTTAAAAGACTTGTAACTCTAGTTTAAAAAATGAAGACATAATTAGGTATTGCACTTGGGCTCGTTGCAATTTAACAGACTAGCAGAAGTGAATATTTTGGTGACTTTTCTCATTCAGGAGATTCAGGCATGCACTATAGAATCAGAAAACAGAGAACTCAAGAGTAGAAGAAAATCAGCTGTTGCAAAACTTTGACAAATATTACATGGAATTACAATCGTAGAGATTCAATTAAAACCAAATATATGTACCAAATAGAAGAGCGAAATGCCATGAATGTTTTATTTTTATTAAGTTTGACTTTGGACATAAGGAACAAAACATTCAGTTAGAGTTAGTGCTATGAATACCCAAAACGAATGCCAAACGCAGGCAGTTGGTTGTTACAGCGTACCGACTGGCTGCATTTGTCCCATTTGTTGACGGTCTGTCATCGTATTTAAGAAATGAAAAAGAATCCAATGTTTGTTTGAAATATGAAGACAAATAAAGGTGTTCTACAAGGATTCGTTTTGAGGCCCGCTATGTAACATCCTTCTTAATTTAAATCCTAGTTGCTTGTAGATGAAGGTATATTTCCATTTATATTTTTGGTATTTCTCTATAAAGTAGCATTTCTAAAAGACTTGCAATTTGAAATGTAATTTGTGTATGATTGGATACGATGTCAATCTGAACATTTATAAAAAGGTATATATACATATATACTTATATTATTATATATAATATATACATAATTCATTAGCTTGTTGATTAACAAATACATAGCTTATTTGACAGTAGAATGTGATTAATTTGGAAAATATAAGTACAGTAACAATCAACGAAAGGAACACAATACATAATTATTGGGGTTAGATAGAACACTTAGTTTTCGGCTAAGTATGAGCCAAGCTTCTATTCATTTCATCGCACACCGCTTAGTTTAATGTTATGATATACAGAGTGTATAATATTAAGATTTACACATTTAATAAAAGTAGCGGTAAGTTCAGGAATTGACATACATACACATAACTTCACACCCATATCCCTTATGGGGTAGACAGAACACCAGAGGTTATAAGACCATCTGATGTCACGTTTGACGAAGAAGGTATTATAATGATCGAGAGACGCTATGGGGGTCAGCCTATCGCCCACAAAAATGCCTATAAAACCTCTGTTCCTTAACTGACTTTAACAGTATGCCCGGGATGAGAAGCAGCTGGTACATTCTACGTTTTTCTTTCGCTCCTAGTCCTTTGAATCTGAATAATTTCAAAACTTTTACTTACATTATTTCTCATAAGTATTGATTGAGGTCTTAGGGTGTTACCTCATCAATCGGTTCGGTTTTTTGCCTAGTAAAAACTATCGATCGATGTCGACCAATCCATTCTGCCATCGATCGACGGTCAATCGATTGGTGTTACAACCTAAAGCAGATCTTCTAATGATAATAATTTATCTTGTATTTAAATAGGTTCAATAAATACCCATGCTTTTAGAATTGACATTTAATATTTTGTGTTTAATATAAGTGGGAATTGTTTATTATATTAAGTATTAATATTTTTGGTATCAACGTGGTATTTTTTCAATACGATTAATAAAGTAATGAAGTAAATGTTTAAATATTATTGTATGTAAACGTTGTTAAAAAAGGTTTGTATGAACCCGAAATGAATCTTCCTAATGGTGCCAGTTGTTACGTTATAGCAACTGATTCGGTAGATTTCGGTGTATCATCATCCATGTGGAGACTTTATTAACGGTCTATCATCGTGATTCATGAAGCAAACGGGCTCAATTTATGTTAAGAGAATTCAACATGAAATCCCTATTATTTTGTAATCATTTATTTTTAAAATGTACTGTAATATCTAAGTTACTTAGTCAAAATATTTTGGCTTGATATTATGTGGTTTTTCATTTGATATTTATATAAACATTATTTTCACGTTGTGTTAATTGTATATTGCTTTTGACACCTGTATTATAAATTAGCAGGTAAGACTGGCTGTAGACAAATTCATTTTCAAAGTAATTCAGACCATGAACGCCATTTCTTAGCGACTTGACGTTTGCCAGAGTCCCCACTCAATTTTTTTTTCAGTCCCCACTCTATCCACTCAACATTGGATAGAGCTTCAATCTGCGAAAATCCTCTCCACGTATCATCACTGTAGAATCTATCGCATCTCCATCTTTTTGTAGTTTTACCCCCCGAGATCAAATATCTCTCATCGAAGACAAACGACGCTCTTATCTTGAGGATAAGTAAATATATGAAGTAACTTCTTGCTGTGGTAGATAGCAACATAGCTCTTCAAGCGAGGCCCCAAGAGAAAATTAACTAGAAAAAAGTTATTGGTCAGCGTTTGGCCGACTAGTGCCGGTGTGGTGCACTACAGCTTCCTTAAATCTGACGATTACTGCAGATATCTACTGCAGTCAGCTCCAAATAATCTATACATATAATAAAATGGTAGGAAAGTCAAAACTGTACATTGAATATTTTTTTAAAAGAATACTTGGGGTATGATCTACAATCGAAACAGAAACAAAAAATATAGTTTTTAGAATTTTTGTCTGTTAGTCTGTTTGTCTTTCCGGGATAAACTCAAAAAGTACTGCATGGATTTACTTCAAATTTGGCATGAAGATAGTTAAGAAGTCGGGTCAACATATAGGCTACATATTATCACGCTAGCAGTGTTATAATCGTAGGTGCGTTTGGTGCTGCATAGCGTTCACGCAGACGACGTCGCGGGCAGCAGCTAGTAATGGATAAACTAGCCGCTAAACAACCGAGACTGGTCAATCGCACAAGGCCACTGCTGCTTCAGGACAACGCAAGACCACACACTGCCGAACAGACTGCTACCAAATTAAAGGAGCTTCAATTGGAATGCTTAAAACTTCCACCTTTCTGCCTTTTTAAATACCGAAGAAAATATTAAAATAATATCACGATTAGCAAGGTTAATTTATAAGTTATACTTTTTGCGCAAAAACGTTTCCAAAACTTTTGCGGTATTTTTTTTTTTAAGAATATATTGTGCATCTCACCAAACTTGTCCACCTCCGCGAGTAGAATGAGAAGAATAGCAAGATGTTTTGCACATCCTAACGATAGGTTTGTATTTGTGGAGTAATGTGTTACCTTCACTCCCTTAAGAAGGGAAATGAGTATAAATAAAAAAATAAATTTAGGTCTAGAAATTTGTATTTATTCAAATAGTTTACTTAAGTTTTGAAAACAAAAACACAAGGGGGACCTTGGTGACTTCTGGTCTGTACTAAGCGTGAGGTGCGATGACGTAAAAGGCCGGTAGATCAATATTTGTTTATCTAAATATAATATAAGTTGAAATTAGATTCCATTTAAAGGTGACGATGCACTGGTGTAAAAAACCTGTAGATAAATATTTGTTTCTAAAAGTTGAAATAAGATTCCGTTTAGAGGTGACGATGCACTGTCTTGCACTCTCTGCTTCGAAGGGTAGGTGAAGTCAGGTTAAATCCGCCAATTTCTCGCCCCTGCCCAAACACTCTTGTTAAGGAGCAAAATAAAACCGCCGGTCCCAGGGTTCCCGCCTTCCCGCAACCGGCTGACAGAGATCCTGAAGATCAGTACATAGTTATTTAAGAAGATAACTTGTATGCAAATAATAAAATTGATGCAGGACATTTCCAAGATTGTAAAAAGGAAGGCTTAAATTGACTGTACTGTTCCTTATTAATATTAAGGCATTCTATATGGTAATATTTTTCACACGTTACACATTTCATAAAGTTATGTTTCTTCTGATTAATTAATGTTTTACATGCTTCACACTTCATTCTTAAGATTGCACTGCTATGGATTTTTTATTTGCTATTTTTTATTCACAAGTAAGGTCCTATTTTCTTTTCGTCAGAATGTGTTTCGAATTTCGTTATAAATGTTTTTGAATATAACTGAGTATAATACCTCGTATCACAAAGATGTAATTTCAATAACTGTCTCAATCAATGTTGTTTCAGTATCACTTGCACAAAGTAAGTTTCACTATCGGCAATCTGCAGGGCGCACTCAACTTGAAACTTAAAGTTTTACGTCGCGTCGTACTGATTTAGCGCAAGTTCAGCCGAAAAGTGTTTAGAAGCCGAGCTCTGGTTGTAGGTTTTTTTCCAAACAAAATCTTTAAACTCAGCGTCCCTACGACGTTTTTTATAATATTTAAGATTATTATCATGAGCTCTTTTTAATTCTTCTTTGACCTTTTGAAAGACATCCTTTAGTTGACCGAGATTAGAAATATAATCGAGGTGAGAAGCAAACGACAAAGTATCGAGATCGCTAGTGTTGGGATACGCGTGGCCGTCAGCAACAGCTTCGCGACCGTGAACCAATAAAAACGGAGAGAACAAAGTAGTATGGTTCCCCGAAGGAATTTGCACATCCCAGGTACGATGATCAGTTCCAACTAGGGAAGAAACGGCAGTCATTACGGTACGATTGTAGCGTTCGACTGTATTATACTGCGGACAATAAAGTGGTCCGAAATGAATCTGGGGAATATTATACTTTTCAAATAAACTGCGCAACTCGCGGCTTACAAATTGTGAACCATTATCAGAAATAATACTTTGGCGAATACCATGTACCAAGAAGACATGATCTTCAAGGCGTTGAGCTGTAACCCTACCGGTGGCACGCCTCAAAGGGAAAAATAAACAATATTTTGTAAAACAACACACTACTACAAGCTGGTAATTATTTTGTTGACGAGACATGGGCAGTGGACCAACTAAATCCATGCTGATACACTGGAATGGCCGTGAACAAACTTTTGGACTACCAAGTAACCCAGGCGTAGTTTGATTAGAGTGTTTATATGCCTTACAAACATCACAACGTGACACATACCCGGTGACATCTTTAAACAAACCAGGCCAATAATAACGAAGCTTGATGCGTTTATTAGTTTTCTCAATTCCCAGATGAGCCGCTAAAGGCGAATCATGATTTTGCCGGAGAACGTCCAGCCTCTTCTCTTCAGGAACAACTTCTTTCCACTCAAAATCACTACTTAAAGAATATTTTTTTAACTAAGTTCTCAGCAAAACTCCAATCTCCAAATCAAAATTCATTCGTGTCAAAATGTAACAAATACTAATTGCTCTTGTTTTAGCATTAACAAAATATCCAAAATTAAGTAGGTATCAGGAGTAATGGTTGACCAGCGTCTTACTTGGCACGCCCACATTGACTTACTAATTGGTAGAATTTTTAAAATTTCATGGATTTTTAAAATTCCTAGACATGTTGCCGACACTGATCTCATAAAGCAAATATATTTATCTCTTGCACAATCTATCCTTACATACTGCATCTCAGTATGGGGTGGGTCCTCGAAAGTTAAATTTCTGGAACTCGAACGAGCGCATCGATCTTTGCTGAAAGTTATTTATTTCAAGTCCTACATGGTCTGCAACAAGCAGTCTTTATTCCAAAAGTGCCCTGCTATCAATAAGGAAACTTTATATTCTACATGTGATTCTTATACTCCATGTAAAAATACCTTACATATCCAGTCAAATAAACAAAAAACGAAGAATAGTAAATGTAGCACCTTCTGTCCACGTTAAATCTACTTATGCAAGTAGACAATTTCCAGCACAATCAGCCCACTTATATAATAAAATAAATAAAATTCTTAATATTCATCACAGAACGGCACACACATGCAAAACTTCCCTCCTGAACTGGCTCCATGATAAGGACTATAATGAGATTGAAAACTTTATATTACACTAATACTATTCATTATCATTATTATATTTTTCAAAAAATGCCCTGCTTTCGTTGATTATCAAAATTCACTAAATTTACTATTATCTCTTATAATACACGAACAACTCTCATATTAAACTCAAATATTTAAATTATAAAACCACAAACACGCATACTCTCTTCCTCACACACAACTCATAGAACATATCAATAGAAGAAGAAATATAAAAACTCATAATATATCCTTATACACTTCACTGTTATAATATTTTAAAATAAAAATAAAAAAACATGTCAAAATACTTATTTATGTAATAATATGAATGTAAAAAATAATAATAATTAATGTATTATTGCTCACTATTCATTTTTATGATACTCATGCTTCACGTTTTACTTATACTTTTAGCTATAAGTCGTTATATTAAAATGTTAAAATGTTATCGCTTACTTAAAATTTCTGCTATTAAATGTATCTCTTAGTAAGGAGAGAGCGGAGTCTCCTAACAGGTTTATACTTAAAAGGAGACTTCTGCCATTTGTTAAGTTAATGTTTAAAGATACTGAATAAAGATTTTTCAACTTCAATTTTCAAAAATATAAAATTTTTAAATTTTCCCACGCAAGAGATATTTATTGTCTCTAAACTGGCGTTACTCTATTTACACTGATGACACGCACTTTGCGTCACGCCACGTGAGCGGGCGCGGGGTTGCGGGGTGACGCAGCAAAATACAGGGTCATAAGTGACAGAGGGAACCATTTATTTTATTTGTGTTATTTATCAAGATTTGTAAAAGAACAAATGCTGTTCGGATTGATGTAGAGACGCTGCCTGCAAGCTGTAATGCGCCGTATAAGTGGAAATAGTTAATTTACATTGACATTATATGATGGGTTATCTTGATGAAATCGCTTTTTCATGATTAGGCACCTTGCTCTGTCCTGGTTAGATTATATGTTATTATATATTGTATGTTAGTTTATGTTATTATAATTTATGCTTTTGTATTGTATATTTATGGAATAGATATAGAATCGGCACAAAGCCACGCCGACCAGGGGCTTATAAAGTGTGCTCTGGTAATAATGCTATTTAACTTAGGAGGGTCACTAGCTTATAATACATGCTTCTTGAGGGAGGGGGGTGATGCACCAACGTAAGAAAATCTTGCGTCAGTAGTGATTTGGAGTCACAGAATTAGCGAGGAAACATAGTTGTAGCAGTTGTAACCTCCCAACCATATACCAAAAAATACAAGATTCTAAAACGTCGCATGGAGCTCTGTCACATCAGCTTTGTATTGCTCGAGTTTCAAAGCTTACTTTAAGAGTACAAATCTGATATAATATAGCTCCATTGATCAACATGATCAAGAAGAAGATGCAGACCTGCTGTGTGGAATTTTCAACTCGAAAAACTAGAAGCAGCATTTGAAAACCTTCAACACAAGTTAAATGACAGAATTGTCTTAGTTGAATATGGATTTAATAAGGAAATGTATATAACAAAATTAATTAAATGTTTAAGTATTAGTAAAAATTATTTTGTATATTAACGTTTATTGACAAGTACCCGAAACAAATCTACTGAATGGTGCCAGATGTTACGTTGTTGTAGCAACTGACTCTATTCGGTAGATTTCGGTGTTTCATCATACATTTGGAGACTTTCGTAATTCAGGAAGCAAAAGGTCTCAATTTATCAGTCAACAGTGCTAGTTTGAAAGTGAGAATTAAACATGAAATTTCTTTTATTTCATAACTATTTATTTTTTAAGGCAAGGAAATTTACCGTTTAACTTAACCATACTTTAAATAAGACTTTGTGTTTTGTTTAGTTGATTCGAATTTGATATTTATATAAAGGATATTTTCACGTATACATTATTTTTACTTGTAATCAATTGAAATAATTTTGTTATTTTATTTTCATTGTTGATAAAATTACTAAAAGAAGACTGGTTGTAAATAATAGTAGTTTTAAAAGCATTCGGGCCATAAAAGCCATTTAATGACTAAAAATGTTTTATTTGGTCGTATGTTTTCAATAATGGAACAAAAAGATTTTTTGATTTTTTGAAAAACAGTGGAGAATTTAGTAAACATTCAACAAGAGCAACATTAAAGTTGTACAATGATTTGATTAAATCGAATCCACGTATAAACAAATGAAAAAAATGGTAAGAATGACATTGAATAGGAATTATTGTAACAAGTTAGTGCTATGAATACCTAAAACAAATAAACGTAGTGGAGCCTACCGTCACAACGTCCATTATGAGACTTTGTTGGTAGTATGTCATCTTGTTTTATGAATCAAACGGTCCTAACGCTGACGGGACTTGGAAAATTCATGTAACATAAGATTTATATCAACAAGATAAAAGTAATAGTTTCGATTTCCATACTAAGTTCAATAGTTGTTAACATAGAAAATTTACATATTCGTCATTGATAAAAGACTTGCAACTCTAGTTTAAAAAATTAAGACATACTTAGGTGTTGCACTTGAATTTGACAGACTAGTAGAAGTGAATATTTCGGTGATTTTCCTCATTCAGGAGATTCAGGCATGCACTATGGAATCAAAAAACAGAGAACTCAAGAGTAGAAGAAAACCTAAATCAGCTGTTGCAAAACTTTGACAAATATTACATGGAATTACAATCGTAGAGATTTAATTAAAACCAAATATAAGTACCGAATAGAAGAGCGAAATGCCATCAATGTTTTATTTTTATTAAGTTTGACTTTGGACATAAGGAACAAAACATTCAGTTGGAGCTATGAATACCCAAAACGAATGCCAAACGCAGGCAGTTGGTTGTTACAGCGTACCGACTGGCTGCATTTGGCCCATTTGTTGACGGTCTGTCATCGTATTTAAGAAATGAAGAAGGGTCCAAAGTTTGTTTGAAAAACGAAGAGAAATAAAGGTGTTCTACAAGGATCTGTTTGGAGGCCCGCTATGTAACATCCTTCTTAATTTAAGTCCGAGTTGCTTGTAGGTATATTTCCATTTATATTTTTGGTATTTCTCTATAAAGTAGCATTTCTAAAAGTCTTGCAATTTGAAATGTAATTTGTGTATGATTGGATACGATGTCAATCTGAACATTTATAAAAAAGACGTGTGGCACTCGGAGACTGCCGCGGTAAGGCTATTGCATAGCATTTTTTATCAACTTATGCAATTATAATTATTTATTTATTTTATTAATGCAGTAATGTTTGATCTAATATGAAGTTGCACAAGTTCCTAGTAGATGGCGCTGATTGTTTATTAAAGCCTGCATGTAAAGTTATGAAATCAAAGTATCACCACTGTGCCGGTCGGAGTGGGGGGGTGTTAGGTTTTTTTCGTTACGGAATTTCTGGATTCGGTCCCCACGCTCAAGGCCCGTGATAGAAGCTATGCAATAGCTTAAAAGGTATATATGTAATATATGTAAATTCATTAGCTTGTTGATTAAAAAATACATAGCTTATTTGACAGTAGAATGTGATTAATTTGGAAAATATAAGTACAGTAACAATCGACAGGAACACAATACATAATTATTGGGGTTAGATAGAACACTTTGTTTTCGTCTATGAGCCAAGCTTCTAGTCATTCCATCGCACACCGCTAAATTTAATGTTATGATATAAAAGTGTATAATATTAAGATTTACACAGTTAATAAAAGTAGCAGTAAGTTCAGGAATTGACATACATATATACATAACTTCACGCCCGTATCCCTTATGGGGTAGGCAGAACACCAGAGGTTATAAGACCATATGATGTCACGTTTGACGAAGGAGGTATTATAATGATGGAGAGAGGCTATGGGGATCAGCCTATCGCCCAAAAAATGCCAATAAAACCTCTGTTCCTTAACTGACTTTTACAGTATGCCCGGGATGAGAAGCAGCTGGTACATTCTACGTATTTCTTTCGCTCCCAGTCCTTTGAATCTGAATAATTTCAAAACTTTTACTTACATTATTTGTATAGGTATTAATTGAGGTCTTAGGGTGTTACCTCATCAATCGGTTCGGTTTTTTTGCCTAGTAAAAACTATCGATCGAAGTCGACTAATCCATTCTACTATCGATCGACGGTCAATCGATTGGTGTTACACCCTTAAGCAGATCTTCTAATGATAATAATTTATCTTACATTTAAATAGGTATGATAAATACGCATGCTTTTTCAATTGATAATTAATATTTTGTGTTTAATATAAGTGGAAATTGTTTATTATATTAAGTATTAATATTTTTGTTATCAACGTGGTATTTTTTCACATGGTGTTTTTTGCGACAGGTAACCTTGAAAATAAAGAATACTTAGAATACGTTGCATGTTCCATGTACCAAATAATAAAAATAAACAAAGTAATGACGTAAATGTTTAAATATTATTGTATGTAAACATTGATAAATAGTGTTGTGTGAACCCGAAACGAATCTTCCTAATGGTGCCAGTTGTTACGTTGTAGCAACTGATTCGGTAGATTTTGGTGTATCATCATCCATGTGGAGACTTTATTAACGGTCTATCATCGTGATTCATGAAGCAAACGGTCTCAATTTATGTGAAGAGAATTCAACATGAAATACCTATTATTTTGTAATCATTTATTTTAAAAATGTACTGTAATATCTAAGTTAATCAAAATTATTTGGCTTTGTATTATGTTGTTTTTCATTTGATATTTATATAAACTTTATTTTCACGTTGTGTAAATTGTATATTGCTTTGGCACCTGTATTATAAATTATCAGAATAAAACTGGCTGTAGACAAATTTTCAAAGTAGTTCAGACCAAGAACGCAATTTCTAGGCGACTTGACGTTTGCCAGAGTGGGGGTTCAATCATTGGATAGAGATTCAATCTGCGAAAATCCTCTCCACGTATCATCACTATAGAAACTGCGGTTTTGATGCACTGCTATCGCATCTCCATCTTTTTGTAGTTTTACCCCCCGAGATCAAATATCTCTCATCGAAGACAAACGACGCTCTTATCTTGAGGATAAGTAAATATAAGAAGTAACTTCTTGCTGTGGTAGATAGCAACATAGCTCTTCAAGCGAGGCGACGCAGTTTGGAAATATGTTTCCCTTTTAGTAAGGATTTTTTCAATAAGCAGTATATGGCAACTGATGGAAAATGATCATGAAGACATGAATGTTGTTACAGGTCTATCCACGAAAAAGTTTTACACAAATATTTTTAATAATTTTTTTTTTTTTATATATATTTCTCACACTCACACAACACTATCTAGCCCAAATTAAGTTTCTTAAAGAACTTGTGTTATGGATATTAGATAACTGATACTTAAGAAATATATAAACATACATATTGAATAAATACATATTTTTATTAGAATAAACTTAAATAAACCTATAAACATCCATTGACTTGACGACTAATATCTGTGTTCATCACACAAATATCCGCCGCCGCCGCCGGGATTCGAACCCAGGACCTGTGGCATAGAAGGCAATGTATGTTACCACTACATCAGCCGGTCGTCAAGGTTTCCACAAAAACTAAAAAGAACCAGGATTTAATATTGTATTTCTTTTTTTTGTTGATTTTTGTTTTGTTTATTTTTCTTTGTTATGCTGAATAAATGTGTTTCTTTCTTTCTATCTTATTTCTTTCTTCTGTTTTAATAAAAAAAATACAGACGATAGCAGTTCGTTCCACATCTTGATTACCCGTGCCAAAACGATGTAAGGTCTCTCTGCGCCTAGTAGTCCGATGGATTAATTTTTAAGACAACTATTTAGTCCTTACTAAGCTTATTAGTATTTTATTTCTCAATCATAACCGTAATCCTAGGCAAGGTGTTAAATTTTTCTTTAATTTTGCGTTTTCTATGGCAACGCTGACCAAAATTGACCATTCTGTGACTTTATCCTATAGATTTAACTATAATGTCTTTGTCCTAGTTGGAAATGTTGCGTAGTATTTTACGTAATGATATAGCGAAGTAAGCTAGCTGATGCAAAGACAATGCTCACAGCAGCCTTAATGGTAGGCTAATTTCATTTACAAATAATAGGTGAGCAGGCTTTAATTTGAACATTAATACTTGCCCATTGTATTTGAAGCTGTCCTGACTACAAATGATAAAGCTATTGTATAGAGTTGAACCATTGTCACAAATGAAACCTGCACAAGCATCTTCGATAGCAATTTTCTTTATTTTGCTTTCGTTTTGAAATAGATTGAGTCGGCAACTCTAGATTTTTTTATTGGTTACTGCAGGCGTTTGACTTCAACCTCACGAGATGGTAAGTGAAGATGAGGTCGAAAGTCACAGCATACAGGCTTAGGAAGGACCTGGCTCTATATATACTGCTGGAACACATCAACATAGGAGCGGTGATAGGTGGCGGTAGATTTTATATAAAAGGTTAAAAAGTGTTTTATTTAATAGTAAGTATCGCGAAAACTTAAGACAATATAATTGATTGAATCAGGCGTTACTTTGCTGAAATCCATGACAACTACTATAAAAAGTTATTTCGCTAATTCCGCGACTTGTACTTGCACTAGTGATGCAGGATTTTCATGCGTAGGTTCACCGCCCTCCCTCCCTCAAGCAAGAAGCAAGACATGCAACATGACAACTTGAGTTCGGTGGTGGTCGTTGCACCCTGAGGATGCTTCTGGTTGAAGCGAAACACGTGTCGGTGATAGCTTGTGGTGTGGGTTTCCAGGTGTGTGTTCATTGCATGTCTTGCTTCTTGCTTGAGGGAGGGAGGGCGGTGAACCTACGCATGAAAATCCTGCATCACTAGTGCAAGTACAAGTCGCGGAATTAGCAAAATAACTTTTTATAGTAGTTAAGACAATATTATTGTTTACCCATTTTGTTCCCATCTCCGTACACACTTTGGAGTCCGATAGATTCACTATTTCTCGTAAAACATCAAAATATAAGTATTAGGTCTAGTGGAGCATATGGTTGCGCGGGAACAGCAGGGGTCGGCGCGGCGGCGCGGCGCCCGCCGTCCCGCGCCCTTCACCCCGAGACTGGACCCTGCGCCCACGCCTCAGACCGCGCGACGGTTCCCGCCAGACCTCTCACGGACCTCTATCGAGAGCGCACGGACCACTTAGGCTAACTATAATATTGTTATACGTGATTAAACCCAGTTTTCTATACAGTCCGCACTCTTTTCTTTCTACTTATGTAGTTAAGACCTCTTTATGGTCCTTTACTCGCCACTTAATAAAAAGTCACGTCGCGTCATCGCTTCGCACGGCAGCCGAACAAGATAACGGGACTTCTACAAGATGTTATTGAACTTTGAGCATCAACGAGTCTACGTGTCCACGCAGCCATCGATGACGACAAAAATAATTTAGCTGTTCAACAAGTGCAGTTTAGTGAAGAATCTCGAAAACAAAGAAGAACACAGCTTCGAAACCGTGAGATTGTTCCAATATTTTTTCTTTCATTCCATCAATTTCATATCTTAACCTCACCCATTCCATCTCATTTCACCAACATCAGTTTAGTTAGTCGCTTGTTAGTATCAGTGTGCAATACGAGTCATAACCATTTTTCCATTCTCATTAAAATAATATTCATACTTAGATAGTTACACCATTCATCAAACTTCATCGCATTTAAAACAAAATCATACATACATCATAATCACGTTGTCAGTAGCTTACTTTTAGATACATTTTGAAATCATTATTTTAGTAACGTAGGTATAGAATTGGTTTGATCAAAGTAGATATTAATATTAAATCATCACATATAGTTTTTATAATTTGCAAGTGCATCGTAATTTGGTAAACTAGTATGCCATTAGATAGTCTGCAATTTTAAATAAAAGTTTTTTTTTTCATTTTGGTTCGACAGCATTGATAGGCGATATTGCGTGGCCTCAAACTCAACAACGCTGTCCTTTTGACCTCAACGGCTGCGCAGTGGAAAATTACCGGATAATATTACATAATGTAATATACTTACTGTTTTATAAGGCATTATTTTTGTTATATAGTATTAGGGTGTAGTTTCTTTTTATTTTATACCTGAAAATGTTCTATTGTAAACTATTATGAAATCTAAATATTTATTTACCTTTCAACTCTAAAGTCATGTAGCTTATGTCACTTTTCAGCACAATTTATAAACTGTTATTATGTTTTATATTCATTTCTTTTTCAATTAATTTTTAAATTATTACTTTAATATAAATTATTCTGAGACTTGCACATTTATAATCAAGAGAAGTATCAGCTCCACTTTTACCATACCACCACCGCTGCTCCAGAGACTAAAACCTCCTTGTTAATAGAAGTGACAGCCGCTGGCCGATGAAAAATGGATGTCTCTCGAACCATAATTTAATTTACTCGAACGAAATCGAGGATATAAAAGGAGCGGCGAACTGATCTCTAGGGGCAAAAAAAAAGACTTCCCGTTTGCGTTCGCTCCCGAACGGTCGTGTCTGCGGCCGCTCCCGAGTGTTCGTATTGCGCTGCCCTTGTTCCCTCCCCCGCACTCGTGCGGGTCAGGTGCCAAGTTAAGCTCTTTCGGAAAGTTTTCTCTTGTGGAGGCTGTGTGGTGTCGGGGCTAATTCATCTGCCCTTTTCAGGGCGGACCCGACTGCTGCCGGCCGAAGCATCGCTGGTCAGGTGGATACGTAACCGTGCCAACGAAGCCTGATCGTCCGCCGTTCACCGGCAATAGGTCCGTACTAGGTCGTTTTCTTTTTCAGCGCAGTTTGTCTCCGATAGACTTTCTTTCAGCCCAGCAATGTCTTGTACTAATTGCATAGTCCGGCATACTCAGATGGAGCTTCTTCGAATCGATAAGAATTCGTACAAAATCCAGCTCGATAACGCAAACGAGAGGGTGGTTTCCTTGTCTCAGGAATTAACAACCGCTCGTTCCTCGCTCTATAAATTTCAACGGATGGAAGCCGAGAAGAATGACCTTCTCGCCCAAATCGAGTCCTTACGTGAGCAATTGTCCGCTCGTCCCCAGGTCGCCTCTACTTCTCAGGGGCTCCAAACCGATTCTCCGGCGTCTCCAGATCCATCCGAGTACGTCGACCCCCTTTCAAACTGTATGTCGGTAGATTCCACCGCATGCAAACGGAAAACTACCCCGCCAGGTAGTGATTCCGACTCTGCTCATTTAGTTCCAGAATCTCCTGCTCCGTTCACAGAGGTTCGCAAAAAGTCCAAGTCTAAGAAGAAGAAGCAAGATGCTTCTTCGACTCTATCTCCATCCGTTTCAGCTGCTCCAGCCGCTGTTCCTGCTCCGCAAAATGTCGCACCGGCGCCTGCTCCTGCGCCTTTTGTTTCAGCGATCCCGGCGTCACAGCCTGCGTCGCAATCAGATTCGGCTCCGCCGAAAGTCAAGTCTCCGCCCCCCGTCTTTCTACGGGACAAGAGCCGCTGGACCGAGGTCTCAGCTCTCTGCGGAACGCACTCCCCTAAGATCCAGTATAGTAAGGCATCCAATGTGGGTGACTCTATTAAGGTCGTTGTCTGCTCAATTTCTGATTTCAGGAATTTCACTCGGCTTCTTGCTGACAAGAAGCTCGAGTACCACACTTACGCCCTCCCTGAGGAGCGTAAGATTCGTGCCGTCCTCAGGAACGTGCCGTTCGAGCTCTCGAACGAGCAAATCCAAGAGGACTTGTCTTCTCAAGGCTTCCCCGTCGAATCTGTGCACAAAATGCACAGCCGCCGAGGCAAGCAGTTCCCACTTGCGCTAGTAATCCTAGCGAAGAGCCCGCAAGGGCAGTCCATTTTCAGAGGCAAGCTCACCGTGTGCGGTCTCTCCAACATCCGAGTCGAAGCCCCACACAAACGTGGTTTCCCAGGTCAGTGCCACCGCTGCCAATTGTATGGTCATGCGGCGGCAAACTGTTTTGCTTCCCCTAGGTGCGTCAAGTGCCTAGAACCGCATGGGACTAAGGAGTGCTCTCGCACTCCCGAATCGCCCACCGCTCCGTCCTGCGTCTTGTGCGGCCAGTCAGGCCACACAGCAAACTTTCGCGGCTGCTCCAAGGCACCGCGTGCTGCCAGGGCTACCGTGAAGCCCATCGAGAACTGGAGAGAGCGACCGCAGCCTAGCTCGGACGTTCCTCCAGTCAGTCCAAAGGTCCCCAAGCCCTTACTCCTATCGTTTCAGGTCAGCGCAGCCGGGTTGCGACTCAATCGCAACCGGCCGCCAAATCGGCTTCCCAGTGCCAGAACGCAAAAGGGTCTCAAGACCGCATGGCGTTCTGGATCCAGCTCGCTCCCATCGACGAGATCCTGGCTTTCGGCGCCGCTCTCGACGCCAGCCCAGAGGGTTTCAACGGTGCTCTTCCGGTCTTAACCAAGTTCGCTCCCCTTATCAGGAAACTCCAGCAAGCTCAACGTTTCTAAACGTAGTCCTTCTTTCCAGCATTCCTATCTCTGAGTGAGTCTGATCACTCAAGATAATATCTTAGTTTCAGCTTTGTCATTTCTGCTAACCATAGCTTTGTTTTTCTTACTTTCAGTTCCTTTTGGTGGCAGCCGTCTGGATGCCGCTCACTACGCAGCCTCTCGCTCCAATTGGCTGTCGTTCCGACGATGACTAAGGACCTTAATCAAGGTGAGTCAAAAGGGGGATGTTTAGTGGGTATGCTCAGCCTATCTGAGAGAGTCTCCACACTGTCTGGGCATTCTATTTGCCATTAGCCACTTTTGGTTAACAGCTTATAGAATGCCCATTCGTCTGTAATAGGATTCATCCTCCTCCCGCTAAAGCTAGCTTTACTGGTTAAAGCTGGTTTTAGTGGGTGCCAAACGACTTTCCTTGGCGGAAAAAAAAAAAAAAAAAAAAAATCTCTAGGGGGCTTTTGATAAATAAAACACCGATCAGAGAACTTGGCATTGAAGAAAAATCACTAAAATACTAATAACTAAAGAAAATGAAATAGTATAATATAACTACCTAATCTTTTGGAGCGGTAGATAACCTGGAAACTTCTGTACATATAAATATTGGAAAAATCTCAGTGTTATATTTAAACAAATCCTAGTGGACTGTAAGTGAAAATAGTGCTTTTATACATACTTGTAACCTTTTTTTTGTAAATATATAAACTTTAACTTTATCCTTTATTTCTTTAACCTTTTTCTTTTAAATAGTAGGTTACTTAGGCTATTACTTTAGGTAACACTACAGTTTGGCGCCCCACGTTGGGCGCCAAACTGAAGGCGCCTTCTACGGCTTCTCTGGACGAGTCTAGCATCACCGCGGTAAGCGCTCTTGGAGGCACACAAAGACAAAATAATTACGCGAAACTTCCCAAAATAGAATTACCTTCATTTAGCGGCTGCTATCAGCACTGGCTTGAGTTCCGAGATACATTTATATCCATAATTCACTCCAACAATACTATAGACACCATAAATAAATATCATTACTTACGCGCTTGCTTACAGGGCAGTGCTGCTTTAGTCATAAAAAGCCTAGTTTTTAAAGCTAATAACTATGCTGCTGCTTGGGAATTGCTGTGTCGCAGGTACGATAATAAACGCTTGCTTGTGAACAATCACGTACAGTCTCTTTTTAATGTAAATTGCATACAGAAGGAATTGCATACAAACAAACCTAAATTTCATACATGCCCTTTATGTAATAATGATCATTTCTTATATAAATGTGATTCATTTAGGAAACTACCCGTTAATGTTCGCATTCAAAAGGTCAAAGAGTGCTTTGTGAAAATTGTCTTCGCACTGGTCATAACGCATCACTATGTAAACTGAGTCACTGCAAATATTGCAGTATAAAACATAATACTCTTTTACACACAGATCCACCAGGAATGCCAATTCCACACGATAGTGTTGTACTCTGAGCGGAGTCACAAACTATTTCTAATACAAACAATGTATTACTGTCCACAGCCCTGGTCAGGATCATTGATAAATACGAGAAACCACATTCAGCGAGAATCCTGCTAGACAATACTACTACTAGTACTACACCAGCAACTTCATCACACAGGAGCTTTGCGACAAGCAAATTCAAAGGTAACAGGCATAAACAATCAAACGTCCAATAGTTGCAAATCATGCTTATTAACAATTGAGTCTTACAATAGCAATTACAGGACGGACGCTGACTGCTTCGTTTTACCGCAAATAACTTCTTCATTACCGGCTACTTACATAGATAAATATAATCTAGGTATACCACAAGGGATTTGCTTAGCCAATCCAACATTCAACGTACCGTCGACCATTAATCTTCTATTAGGTGCGGACGTCTTTTGGAGGGTGATCGGCACAAATCGCATTCAACTAGGTAAACAGAAACCGGTACTTTATGAAACTAAATTTGGATGGTTAGTTTCAGGCGCCGTATGCCAACCGGTTGCAAAACAAAGTATTTGTATGTTAATAACAAATTTACAAAATCAATCTGATTTGACTCGCTTCTGGGAATTAGATTCTATTCCAAATAAATATAAACTCACCACAGACGAGCGAGCATGCGAATCATCTTTTTTAGAAACTACTGTACGGGATGAAGACGGTCGTTTTGTAGTACAGACGCCTTTAAAAGAATCTCCTGATGTGTTAGGCGACTCTTTATTAATTGCTAAACGAAGATTTTTGTCTCTTGAACGTCGTTTAGATCGCGATCATCAAATGAAACATCTTTATACAAATTCATGAAAGAGTATCTCGAACTAGGGCACATGACTGAAATCACACCTGACTTAAATCGTAAGTTTTGCTACCTTCCACATCATGAGGTTTATAAAGAAAGAAGTTCGACCACTAAACTACGCGTCGTATTTGATGCGTCAGTCAAGACATCTTCAGGAAAATCTCTTAATGATATACAACGTGTTGGACCTACAATTCAAGATGACCTTTTGCTATATTATTACGATTTCGTGAACATCAGTTTGTGGTCTCGGCTGACATAGAAAAAATGTACCGAATTGTGAAACTGAATGAGAATCAACGTTCACTGTTTTGTATGTTGTGGCGGTTCGATTCCTCACTACCTCTTAAAACCTATACTCTTAATACCGAAACATATGGAACGGCATCAGCGCCATACTTGGCTACTAGGTGCCTACATCAATTAGGCTTCGACTCATCTAACGCCGACATCAAACGAGCCATTTGTCATGATTTTTTCGTCGATGACTATATCTCTGGCAGTGATTCTATTAGCAATACTATTGAATGATGTCAAGGTGTATCTAGTACTTTAAAATCAGCCAAATTTCACTTGAAAAAATGGCACTTTAATAGTAAAAAAAATTTAGATTCAGTTTGCGACAGTTATGATTCATTAGACGAGGTTAATCTTAGTTCTAAAGAAGCAGCCAAAATTTTAGGCCTTCATTGAATATGCTCAAGTGACGTGTTAACATTTAAAATAAATATAAAGTCAAATACTTAATGTTATTAATAAACGGCACATTCTATCCACAATTTCACAAATTTATGACCCACTTGGACTTGTAACCCCATGTATCGTAGAAGCAAAATTATTAATTCAACAGCTGTGGATATTAAAATGCTCATGGGATGAAGAAGTACCTTTAGATATTAAAAATCGATTTATTCAATTTGCAAATGCTTTATTATATCTAAATAATTTACAAATATCTATTTGCATCAAAATACATCCTTCAGTCGACACCCAAATACATGTGTTTACGGATGCCTCTGAAAAGGCATACGGTGCTTGTGTATATGTACGTAGTGTGAATAAAAACGGTGAAGTCAGCGTCCGACTGTTAGCTTTTAAAAGTAAGGTAGCACCAATAAAAACTACTACTATACCTCGTTTGGCGCTTTGCGGCGCTCGCTTTGCACCAAGATTGTTTCCGTCGGTTACCTTTGAATATAAGCTCATGTACATGTTGGACTGATTCAATGATTGTGTTAGGATGGCTTTCTTCGTCTCCTACTCAACTACAAACATTTGTTAGTCATCGAGTCACAAGAAAACTCCTTTGATCGGCGCTATGTACCTTCAAAACAAAACCCAGCAGATTTTTCGGCCTCCGCGCCGATTTCATACATGACTGTACGTTGTGGTGGTCAGGTCCTGCCTATTTAAAACTTGAATCGCATGAATGGCCTGAAAGGTACATTAAAAACAATTAATTAAATAATCAATTGCCAGAACTAATCAAATCCTTGCCCATCATAAATGATGAACCTCCCGAATCAAACCCTTTATCTTCACTTATCAAAAATTCATAAAACTTCACAAAATTAAAAGGCACCTATGCATTTATTTTAAGATTTATTAACAACTGTCGTAAAAACTGTACAAAATTAAAAGGAAACTTATCAATTTTAGAATTGTAAGTTTCCTTTCGTTGTACGCAGCTTTTACATATATCACAATTGGAATCATTTCCTACTGAGTATAAACTTTTTATTAGTAAAAAAAGACTACCTTTCAAAAATAGAATTCTCTCTCTGTCTCCAATTTTGGATTCTGACAATATTATCAGGGTGGGTGGTAGGCTTAGTAACACTAACTATGACTTTAACGTTAGGCACCCTATACTTCTTTGCGGGAAGCACCACTTGTGTCATCTTATATTCGAAGCATCACATAAACAATACCTACACGCAGGTCCCCAATTACTACTAGCTACAGTAAGGCATAACTATTTTCCACTTGGGGGAACTAGGCTAGCGAAACGAATAGTCCGCACTTGTGTCAAGTGTTGTCGCTTTGAAGGCAAGAAAGTTCAACCGATAATGGGAAACTTACCAAAGGAGCGGCTTTCTTTAGAATTTCCCTTTTTAGAGCCTGGTGTAGATTACGCTGGGCCAGTGCTGATAGCAGATCGTAAAGGCAGAGGAAGTAAATTAATCAAATTTTATATTTGTGTTTTTGTTTGTTTAGCCACCAGAGCGCTGCATTTGGAGCTGGTCTCAGACCTGACCAAAGAGGCCTTTATTGCTGCTTTGAATCGTTTTATATCACGACGAAGGAAGCCGCAGAATGTGTTCTCGGATAATGGAACTACATTTATAGGGACATTTAAAGAGCTCTCAAGGCTACTTAAGGAACCTTCCTTGTCATCGAATCTCAACAAGGTATTAATTTTTCTTTTATACCCGCCTACACTCCTCACTTCGGTGGACTATGGGAGTCTGCGGTTAAATCTGTAAAGCACCATCTTCGTCGTGTCACCATCGTATTTAACCCATCTAGATTTCGAGGAAATGGCTACGCTACTGATACAAATAGAGGCTATACCGAATTCTAGGCCACTCACTCCACTATCCAACGATCCCAACGACCTTATTGGACGATCGATCAGTTTGTTGCCATGCCAGCAATATCAGGATAGGCGAATCACTTCACTACAGCGATTTAATCGCATCGAGGCATTGAAGCAACATTTTTGGTTCAGATTTGAGCATGAGTATGTTTTACAGAGACGAACAAAATGGCACGAGTCTCAAGGGGAGCTGAAGGAGGGATCACTTGTACTGGTGATGGACAAGACATCACCCCCACTTATGTGGCCACTCGGTCGCGTCCTCCGGCTGCATCCTGGCAGAGACGGCGTAGCAAGAGTCGCTGACATTCGAACCAGGAGAGGGATCGTTCGTCGTGCATACAACACCATATGCCCCTTGCCTACTTCTGTTGAAGATAATTCTCCAAGGCGGGGAGTATAGTGGAGCATACGGTTGCGCGGGAACAGCAGGGGTCGGCGCGGCGGCGCGGCGCCTGCCGTCCCGCGCCCTTCACCCCGAGATTGGACCCTGCGCCCGCGCCTCAGACCGCGCGACGGTTCCCGCCAGACCTCTCACGGACCTCTATCGAGAGCGCACGGACCACTTAGGCTAAATATAATATTGTTATACGTGATCTTTGATTTAGAATCCGAAGAGAAAATCAACTAGAAAAAAGGTATTGGTCAGCGTTTGGTGGACTAGTGCCAGTGTGGTGCTCTACAGCTTCCTTAAATCTGGCCAGACCATTACTGCAGATATCTACTGTAGTCAACTCCAAATAATGATGGATAAACTAGCCGCTAAACAACCGAGACTGGTCAATCGCACAAGGCCACTGTTGCTTCAGGACAACGCAAGACCACACACTGCAGAACAGACTGCTACCAAATTAAAGGAGCTTGAATTGGAAAGCTTAAGATATCCACCGTACTCCCCGGACCTTGTTCCAACAGACTACCATTGTTTTAGAAATTTGGATAATTTTTTGCAGGGGAAAAAATTCAACTCCGATGAGGCAGTCCAAACCGCCTTCAAAGATTTTATTGATTCCCGTCCTAATGTTTTTTTTAGAAAAGGTATAAATGAACTACCTATGAGATGGCAGAAGTGCGTAGATAGCAATAGGAACTTTGATTAAATAAATATATTATATTAAAAAAATAAACGACTTTTATTCCTCACATACAAAACGCAAATTTCATATGTAAGGACATAATATAATCTCGTTAATCTAATCAATATAATGATAGAAGAATACTTTATGAAATTGTGATCTTTGGAAATTCCATATGTGAACCCCAATTTTAACGTAATTTTCGGCGTAAATAATAAACTAATGCATGGTTTAACCCCAGCCACACAGGCTAGACACCTTGAAAGGCTGGGATTATTTCGTGCTAAACCTCCATCATATGTAGATGCAATCGCAAAGCAGTTTTCACGGACACTACCCTAATTTCTGTCTTTCTTGCCCTGATTCTGGACCGACTGGTCAGTGTCGGCTCCTGTGTGCCTGAAAAGGCGTGTAGCTTTTTAAATACCGAAGAAAATATATAAGTAATATTACGATCAGCAAGTTTAATTTATCAGTTACACTTTTTGTATAAATTCAGTAATTATATCGTACGCAAAATCGTTTCCAAAACTTTTGCGGTACCTATTATTTATTTTTCTTTAAGAATATATTGTGCATCTACCAAACTTGTCCACCTCCGCGGGAAGAATGAGAAGAATAGCAAGATGTTTTGCACATCCTAACGATAGGTTTGTATTTGTGGAGTAAGGATGTTAACACACCAATTGATCGACGCCGTCGGCGATCGTCGATCGTCGATCGACGTGGACCGGTTTTTTTGGCCTAGTATTGATCGTTGACTAATACATTCTACCATCGATTGACGTGGTAGCACCCTAAGGAATTACCATATTTAACAGTTTTCTACAATCTATGAAGTTGCGCCTTCTTACTTATTCTTTTTAAGGGTGGCTTGCTTTTAACCTCTGTCTCACCTCCTTATAAGCGCAGATTAGGTCGAATACAGCAGACAGATTTAACAAGAAACCGGTTCTTCATCATCATCATCGCCAGAGTGGTGATATTTGGCATTACACTGAAGTGGTCGTACCACCAACTTATCATGCGGATAAGTTGCCTTTTACAAGTTTACGCTAGGGATTTGCTAACCCGACCTTACACGTTCAATAGCACTAATATTATTTTTAGATCTATCGGCAGTAGTTGCGATTAATTCTTTGGTTTAAAATTTTCATCTGGATCTGTTTACATTTTCTATGGATATTGAAAGACTTAAATAAAGTGTCATCATTATTAAAAACTCTCTCTACATAATAATGTATGGCATATTAAAAAAGAAAAATATTATGTTCTGTATCTGATTAATATTATTGGTTGTTTTATTAGAAATAAAGTTATTTTAAATCACGGAATTTGAAAGATTTCGAAAAGCAAATAGATTTTAACCTCTAAATAAAACCAGTCGTTTATTTCATCATTTTATTTGGAATATACATTTGTGTGAGATAACAATTGATTTTGATATATTATGTTAAGGTACATAACTTCCACTCCATCATATAACACAGGCGCTCCTTATACTTAATAAATAACTTAAATTATCAAACTTAAAACAAATTTAAATTATTCACATTTATAAATAAACTTAATACTTTCGTGCAGAAATAACCGGATTGTATTTTTTCCATATTGGTCGACATATTATAATCTCTTTAATATCGTTGAATGCGAAAATTTTCAGGTCTTTTTTGAACAAAACATTTTCCGGCATTCCTTAATTTCTTATCATCAAGATAAATACAGATTAAACTTAAATTACTTAGTTGTACCTAAAGTAAACAAAGCATCGGTATTGATTCAACATTCCTTGTTAGAAAATTCTAATATACATAAAGTATAAATTTACTTACATACTGAATCTTCAGGATCTTTGTACCAATATAAACGAATAAAATCTATTCAATACAAAAATAATTTATATATCACCATGTGCGTTAATCTTATAGCAATAGAAATAATAGTTTTATAACCCAGAAAAAATCATAAGCGTGTGTGCTCTTTCTTTTTTTTCGTGTAAAATTAACGCACAAAGTGAGAAAGGCACATAAGTGGTCGTCGAGACGCAGCCAAGTCGTATGGTAATCGTTTAGAAGTCGTAAGAGCCGCTCTCTCCAGGTTTGCCGATGCGCAGCACGAACCTGTACACCAACCCGGCAATCACGCCTCCGATCAACGGACCCACCCAGTACACCTGTAAATTATAACAACATTTTATTAAAGATATAGATACATACATACCTACATAAATTCCCGCCTGTATCCCGTACGGGGTAGGCAGAACACCAGAGCCTATAAAACCATCTGATGTCAGATTTGACAAATTTGGAGGTATTATAATGATGTAAAGAGTCTATTGCAGTGACAGGGTGTCAGACTATCGCCCACAAATACGCCAATAAAACCTCTGACCCTTAATTGACTTTTACAGTATGCCCGGGAAAAAAGCAGCTAGTACAGTCTATGATTTTCTCTTGCTAAATTAAGAAAACACTTAGAACCTACATCCATACATAAATCTAAGAAAATGGTTAGGGCCTTATTAATACAACGCTTTTAACTCTGAGTTCTTTCTTAAATCTCGATAAACGTATAAACACGGCCCTTATAATCAGAGAATCTGCAAGCATAAGACCACACCAAAAATATTTAACTTTACGGTAACATTTTACCTGATGCTAATCGTCCAGTTAATAAATACAGTTCTCTACATGACAATCGTTTAAACCGTCTCGAATGACTCGTTAATATTTAATTATTTATTTCACGGTAGCGACCTTGCTAACACTGTAATAGCCTTTTATGTCTGTATTTTTTTCTAGTTATTCCAAAATAGATTTATTAGCCAAAACTAACTTAATTAACTTTATGTCTCATGGAGAGGATGCACATTTTAGAGTTTCAATACCATTTAGGTACAGTTTTATTTATTTAATGTTTAGACGCATTAGCAAATTTTTTAATACTCTAATGTCATGAACCTGAGTTAACCCACATTCCTAGAAATGTCTCTAAAAGTGAGAGTATTTAACAGTTTAGGTTGTCGTCATCTGCTTCCTGTTGTTTATTTACTACGGATAGCGTGATTACATAAGAGACCATAACATCAACATAAATAAAACAATTTCAATATAAAAATCATTTAAAGTCGCGCTTACTGTTCAGATAGCAGTGTCTGATTTAATAAAAAAATAGCTATTACGATCAAATAAAAATGTACCTTAAAAATTAAACCTAAATTAGATTTACCTTAGGTAATTGGACTATGTAAACAAAACCATTAAAATAAAGCATCACTTCCAAACAAACCGGAAACTTTAAACCGGTACCGCGCTAATGAACACACTGTCTCGAGATAAACATAAGAAAGTAGCTACATATATATACTCACAATGGAGTTATCACAGATCTAGACTATGACCGCCGGAGTGGGCAGCAAAGTGAATACCTTCACTCGTATGTTACGCAACAATTTAGCTGCAGTTCAAAGATCAGAAACACAGCCTAGATGCTCCGAGCAGACTAGACAAAAACTGATGCGCGTGTTTCCGCATATTTCATAGCAATCCTCTGAATACACGGGCATATTATCCACAATTTATTTAGTTAAATATTTACCCTCATTAAGAAACTTATTTTAAAACAACAGGATACTAACGATTTTGACCTTTACTGAACATCTGCAAATAATGTAGTTCACGACAAAGGCCAGATAAGCAAATATGTATATGTAACAACAATTGTTAAATAAACCAAGCCATGTGTGTTTAAAGAGATTGTCTTTAAGCCTTAGATACTTGTATACATAATATATACACAAATGCCGACCATATGAGTGAAAGTGATTATTATTCCATAAAATTAATCCGGCTTTTATAGCGGAAACGCTCTCCGTTCGACTCGTACTTTTAGTCTCGTGATGCGTTCAGTTATCTAACTATGGAAGTACCTCATGTAACTGTATCTTGATTCTTTACGTCAAACTACTTATATATAATTTACAATCGTAATACTTGAGTTTTTTAATATAAGAATTAAGGGACTTTCGTCCTCAATGCCATGTGGTGGAAAGTTAACATGAGAACTAAGATGGTACACGTCCATGAGAAACATATTCACTTGACACTTCAGATACTGTGTCAGGAAAAACAGACAATTCGTACCACACCTTGGCAACCCGTACTAAGGAACTGTCGAAGCGCTTTGTTCGACTTTTTAGTAAATCCACTATAGATGGATGAAAATTCTGTCTGCATTTAGCAGTCCGATGGTAAATAGGTGATATTATGTAAGTTTAAGATTACTTTTCACGACCAGACATTTAACAATGAATATATGAACTTACCCAGTGAGATGTCCAAATACCCATGACGGCTGCGGGTCCGAAAGATCGTGCAGGATTCATACTTGATCCAGTAAATGGTATCTGTTGAATAAGAAAAAGTTTATTAAGTGTGAATTCGATAACCCATTTACCCATTTATAAGGCATTTTGGTTAATGTTGAGTAGTTACTACGTCCATATATACATGATAATCGCTCAGAATTCGAGCTTCTTTATGGGGAAAACACTTTCTCACTCAAACAACTCTCCTCTTTGTTTTGATTGCACGTATCGAAATTAAACATTATTTGACAAAATTGACTTTTCAACCGACTTCCAAAAAAGGAGGAGGTTCTCAATTCGTATGTATGTTTTTTTTGTTAATTTGTTACACCATGTTTCACGATTTACTTCATTGAAAATTTCAAATTTTGAAACAATATGTATGATTTCGGAGAATGTTTATGTAGATGACATTCTAAGTCGGCCAAAGTTTTGACGTGAAATCGGTTTTTTTAATATTCCGCATTCGTGGATGCACTCCAAAAATAGAGTGGGTACCTCATGGCGATACGTATATCGATAAATTATTAATTATACTCATATTAACTTCATAAACTATAAACCAGCCAAAGCCAAACAAGGCTGTTTCTTTTTCCTCAAATGCTGTAAATATTTAAGTACTATTGATAGAATCATTTACATTGGAAGCCCTGACAATAAAATATCTTGCTCATTCCTATTGTTTGTTATAAGGTTGGAAATTCTGACATTCTTATAATTTTAACACACGAAAAATGCTGTTTTTTTTATTAATAAGTTCAAGTATAAAATACTTACGCAAGCGGCATGGCAGGCGGTGATGCTTAGTCCGATGGCGAGCGGCGCCGAGCCCTTCACGTCGCTGCGGCGGCCGTCGCACACGCCTTGCACCACCAGCACCAGCACGAAAGTGATCAGTGCCTCGATGAGAAGAGCCTGCACATCACACATGAATATGTATAAAACTGTTCGTTTACTGACAGACAACATACAGCCAAAACTGCTGGGCGTAGAGAGCTGAAATTTGGAAAAATTGCCGAAATTCCCACGGGATGGGAAATATGGGACCTTTTAGTTTGTAAGAAAAACCTTAAATGCGCGGATGTGAAATTTGGTATACTTAAAGATTCTTTCAATGGGTATCTGGTTGTATTGTGGAAGGCCCACATTCGTTCGACTGATGTATTTTAACAGGCAATTAAGGTCGGAATAGTTCCATTTGTTTTTTAGGCAGCTTTGATAATGTGATTTCTGTAGAATACAAGTCCGTAGATTACAATGTTAAAACCGTTTCGTAAAAGGAACCGGCATAGTATTCAGGTGCGGTCCCAGGGGGAGGTCACAGGGGACAAGACCCCCCCCCCCCCCCCAAATCTTGAAAAGATGAACATCTTATAAGAAAAGAAGCTAACAAAGAAAGAATTAAAAAAGAATTGTTGTGACCCCCCCCCAAATTCAGATGGGACCAATCCAAAATTTCAGTCTGCGACCGCGCCTGATAGTATGTTGGACTTACATAATATTTTGTTTTAATTGAATAAATAAAAATTATTAATGTTCATATGAAAACAAGCTGATCACCGATATTTTTTTATCAGAAAACTTAGTTAAAAGGAAATTAGTTGTACACATGACAGCTGTATATATTTTATTATGTATTTTATATCCCTCACTCAAACGACTTAAAACGTTAAACTCAGGTATTTGAGCTAAGGTTAAATAAGAAGATACCGTGTTACATTATCACCGTATTTACCTGTTTAACGATGCAACATAACCCTCTAATAATATAGAGTCAATTTTTATTGCGATGGGAACAGCTAACCTAAGTATTATCTAAGTAATACTTAATCCAATTATGAACGAAGACGTAATAGTACCATTGAATGTATGAAAACATTGTATCATAACATGAAATCTGATTCATTATTTGAAATAAACTTCCCAATTCATCTTCTCGTCAACTGTTTTTAAATTCATATGACATTGACCTAAAACGAGTACGCAAAACCCGTTTTCATTAATTCATGAATACTGAATGAAAGTGAAAGCAATGCATCACTAGTGTTGCGATTTCAATACAATAGGTTATCACTTACTTGAGCGTCTGTGACCATGGGTCCCGGGAGTGTCATGCCGAGCTGTCCCACCCTCTCGTCAGGAATAGCCAACTGAAAAACAAGGATACATTTAATATCACATTTATATTATATTTATAAGGATCTATACTGCAGTATTGAGACTTTATAATAAACAGTAGAGGCCCGTTATACAGGGGACTGGTGAGAAATTTTAGATATTGAAGGAGAGCACTCTGAACTCGATTCTATGTAATAAAAGTAGGTATTTAATTTTCCACCAGAAATCCCTATGGATAGATAAAGACTACACTTTTCCCGACGCGTGCCTCAGTCAACACGCACACAGCAGAGTTCCCGCCACACGCACACCACCACCCGCTAAGTATCTATTGCATTTTTTTTATATTGTAAGGATAGGACGTTTGTCTTCGGTTAAGTTTACTCAGTAAATAATTATTTTTAAGCTATTGCATAGCTTCTATCGCGGACCTTGAGCGTGGGGACCGAATCCAGAAATTCCGTAACGAAAAAAACCTAACACCCCCCACTCCGACCAGCACAGCGGTGATACTTTGATTTCATAACTTTACATGCGGCGGGCTTTAATAAACAATCAGCGCCATCTACTAGGAACTTGTGGAACTTCATGTTAGATCAAACATTACTGCATTAATAAAATAAATAAATAATTATAATTGAATAAGTTGATAAAAAATGCTATGCAATAGCTTTACCGCGGCAGTCTCCGAGTGCCAAACTATCTCAAACTATCAAGTCCTGGAATTTCGAAAATGACCCACCAGTCACCCTGTATCATATTAAATTAGCTTATGTCTATGCACCTGCGGTGTCAGCGATTCTAGGTTGCCGGACAAGTTTAGGAAACTATTTTTTTCTTAGCTTTCCCAGGTTTGGATAATTCCTTCGCTCCACTCTGTGGTCCATAACACAATGTTACATAAACTAGGGCCACAAACTTGTTGTGACAGTTTGGGAAAGAAAAGTAATTCATAATTTGTTGCAGCTTTTCAAGAAGGCATGAAGGTATTATTAAATTATGCAATGTTAAGATAAGGATTAGAATTTATTTTCAGGACCATTAATCTGCTTGTCACGCGATTTCGACTCCACAAGATGCCAGCGTGATAAGAGGTCAGCCGGTCCCGCGTTCCTTATCACCAAATACTCCACACGACCGACACGATCAACATGCAGTTGCCTATTTCAGCTTTACGTTCTATTCGCAGCCTAATATGATTTATTGTATGTTTAAAAATTCACGCCTTATCTAAATCATGATTTATGTTTAAGGATAATTTAACTAACCGAAACTGTGAGAAATCTTGATACAGTTTGAGATGACACTATTGACTCTCTAGAGAAGTATTGCTATGGGAATTTCAACTTTAACGTTAAGGTGGATAAATGTCAACCATGTCCACCAATGAAAGTAAGAAAGCGCTATAATGAACTAACATATAAAGCAACTTTTTGAATAACGGTTGGCACGTGAAGCTGGAAAACGAGTCACGAGCGAGTCGGCAATCACACTCGCAGGAACAATCGGTATGAACTTTGATTTGTAATGAGATAGTTTCACAGTTGCGTGATATTTGAGATAGCGGCGCCGGCGCAAGTCACGCGGTGAAGGGCCGAATAGAAAGATACACCCGAAAGTATGCGGACCTACCGTGAGATCTTGCTATTAGATTAGCAATTTCGGACATATCTCACAACATTATTAAAGTAACCCCAAATAGCAACAACAATGATAATTATACTGTATTGCCAGCAAAATGAAATCAGGAAAGTAAATAATAAAAATCACAATTTCTGTACAATTTGGGTGACCTTATCGCTCCAAGCGGTTTGTTCCAGACAACCCGAAGTAAGTAATTGGTAATGTGAAAATTGCAGCAGATCTTACGAAAATTTGTAATTTTTATTTATTTATTTATTTATTATAACATCAAAACACTTATATTTATCATTCCTGGAGACCTATGTTTGCTTCAGCTTGGTTCAAACCGCGAAACCCACAACTGTTTCGTATTACTTTACTACTCGCCTTGCTTGCGCTGTCACGAGTGCAATTTGACTATATTTTTTTCTTTTTTACATATGTTTATGTCATATGTTTCCATTGTTATGTTGTTTATGTCACTGCAGTATGCACGTAAACATCGTTAGTTCATCATTAATCTTGTGAGATTGAAATATGTATGTATAATGATCAGTTAAATTAGAATCAATCTTATTAGGCTCGTAGGGTCGGGTAAGAGCAGTCCTTTCGCCAGTAGATGAGCGTGTCTTCACCGAACACAAAACCCTTTCAAAGTTTAATCAGCTAGAGATCGCCCTTCATTTTAAGTGAAACTAATATCACTGCTTCGTCGATGATATGTTCTAGCAATGTTTTATGAACAGCAAGTCCTATGTTACGACCACTTTGGTGTAATGGTGTATGTGGTAAACCTGTCTGCCTCAGACGCCAGTGGTTGCGAGTTCGTATCCCGCACGCAAAAAAATGTTCCGTGTCTGGGTGTTTATTTATTTATGTATTTATTCTAGGTTCCCCCTAGTTCGCTACATGGTATCCCATAATACAAGCTATGCTTACTTTGGGGCCATGTAGTTGGTGTGATTGTCTGGGATTTTATTTTTTATTTTATTTATTTATTTATATTTATTTATCTATACACGAGTCACCTTCGATCTCATCGTAACTTACGAATGGGTGACGATAGCTTTAATCACCGTACAAAAAACCCAATCATTCCGAAGCCCATGTGCTTTCATCGTGGACCTCAGCTTCACTGACCATCAGGTTAAGTCACCAACAAAAATCCTAACCTAAAATTCGTAAATTATGATTGGGTTTGACTATTTCTCGGTAAAATATGTCTTCGAAATCAGCAATGTTTCTTAATAATTGCTAAGGCTGTAGTTTAAATCCGTTCTTTCCTAAGCCCGTAAAAATAGGGTAACTGATTGAAATCTTTTTTCGTTAAAAACTGTAGAAATTTATTAGTTAAATTAAAATGAAATAAATCAATAATTTCTGTTTGGTTGTTTTTATTTATAGTACAAAATAATTTGCTTACTTTTTAAGTGTACAACATTAATTACTATATTTATGAGAAAACAGAGTCCAACATTTTGAATTTTCTTGTATTTATAATAGTATTGGATATAAGAACAAATTGATCGAAACAATCTGTGGTACTCATTCTTCTTTATTTAATATAACGAGCACTTTATAGAACGATGTGACCTTTCTAAGGTGCATTTTAAATCCTAATAAGTACTGCTTATCATCAGCAAGTCCTATCTAGAAATAATTAACTTTACATAAGATTAAAATAAACTATCTATAAAAGGTCTTCCATTAAAATTCTTCATATTTCTTGTCTCTCTATATAAAAGAAAAAAAATATTAAGGTTATTGATTTAACTATGTGTAACTAATTATTTAAGGGAGCCCGTTAAAAAATTTAAAACGCTATATAATAACCTATTTTATCAAAAAACCATTGTGGCTATTGATTGATACTTGGGACCTTAACCGTTTCATTTTGTATCACAGTTTAATAGGAATAACAAATTTACTATTACAATCAATAAAATAAAATCAATAAAATAACTTTTATTACCAACTTTATATTTTTAGTAGACGAAATTGCTGTGTGTTGGTAATTGCCAAAAAACTGCGATAAAATTCAAACACATCGCAAAAGGCAATTTTCTCAAAGGTCTCTTCTGGACCTAAATAATAATCAACGAATGCAGAGTATTAAAACAACCGACTTCACGTCCTAAACTTGGGCTGATATCGTCGACAATTGATCGTCAATAAAAATATTCTGCGTACAAATACATATTTTTTCAAAAATTTAAAATTTTCCATGATGTGCTCATTCGATTTCAATGAAATTTATATGGGAATACCACTGAAGCATCCTATACCATATGAAACAATAATATTTAAAATAAATTCTTAACCGTCCAAAAATCGTGTAACAAAGACGTAAGAACCTCCACCTTTTGGAAATCGGTTGAAAAACAAATAGTCTTATTAAATTTGTTTCCGTCATTAACAAGTTAAGCTCTAATATTGTCTGAAGTTTTTACGATTCATTCATAATCTTAAATAAAATAGTCTTTAAGTAACCGAATTTATCGCGTAAAATATATATAATTTAATATTTTAGTCGAACATGACCATAGAGTCTGAAAGAAAATACAACGAAATCTCGTTTTAAAATGTAAAAAACAAATATACGCGATAAATTCGGTTAAAAGTGTTCTAGCTAAGCTTTGCTTTACATGCTATATACTAAAATCACTACTATCAACATAGAACCTCCAGGTCATCATTATCGTGTTATGAAGTACCATGTAGCGAACTAGAGGGAAACCTAGAATATAAAATACCTACCTACATATACCTATAGATAAACGCCTAGACCTTTTTTGTCTTGTTCCGTGCTGGAATCGAGCCCGCGACCTCACGATTGGCGAAGTAGTGGCTAGACCACTGCACCCCGAAATCCTTCAAATAAATGTAATAATCCCATTGCAGAGCCTCTCTCCTTGAAGACGAGGAAGTTTAGGCCAAAAACTATAAAGCTAGCCCAGCTCTGTTTGGTGGAGCTCAGAAATTTCAGGGTGCTTACAAGTCCAAACGACTACTGCATACAAATATACAGCATCCGAGACTGCCTAACCTGCCCTCCGAAGCACGGACGATTGAGTAATTACTCCTAAATACAAATTAATATTTAAATCCTAAAACCTTGCACTACCGTGCCCAATTTCAAGAGCTAAATAAATCGTTTGTCGCCTCGCGCTTCGATTGAAAGGTCATGTGAATATTATAAATTGCTCACGTCGACGATAATTAGCAGATGTGCAGGTGGTATTTATATAAAATTACCTCGTGAACTGTAATATTGTTCAGATGAAATACTCATGAATGATTTGCATTGAACAACCGGTAATTTAAAGATCTGCTGAATTAAATCTGAGCTGCGATTCAATTGCGGGATCGATAAATGCACTTTAATCCATCACTGTGAGCAGATTATACGGATTGAATGGGTCATTAGAAAGGTGTGTTATTAAAACAAAGTTAAGAGTGTTTATAAATGTTTAAGAGTGGTAACGTTTATAAATGTTTGACTTGTATCTACACTCATATAAAAAGCTGAAGGATGTGTTTGATTTGTTTTGTTATCCAATTAGTTATTTTCTCTAAATACGAAAACAACCATTTGGATTTGAAATAATATTAGCTTTGTAGGGAGGTTAATGCTACATTAAATTGTATCGAGTAAAATCGTTTGCGGTTTTTATTAATATAAGCAATAAAAGTGAAAAGTTTTTTGAACTTATCTCTTAAAGTAACTCACAGATTTAACAATATGTGCGCATTTAAAACCAAGAGGCTTCATCAGGAACTATATTTTAGAAATTAATTTAATTTAATTTTTAAATTTTACAAAAGCTATAGATAGGGTGAAACGCGCGTTTAAATCTATTCCACGCACGGTTGACTGCGTTGAATAGTTCGAAGGTGGCTTCGGGAGAAACGGGATTTGAAGCATTATTTTTCAGTTTTTTCGTAAACCGCAGTGATGATGGTTTTTCCGATTTAAATTTGGGTATTTCCTAGGCACCTCTTTTTCCACTATACCTTTTTTATGTACCTAAACTTACTTACTAGATTAATAAACGGACGTAAAGCGAATGCCCTTTCTCTAGAAAATAAAATAATTAACTGTAGTTTTATCAATTCTTGTTAAATACAGGTTTTATTTTTGATTTTAATTAAACCATTTTTAATATTTGGGTTAATACTGATTCACAATAACTTGACCATTTTTCTATTTTCTTCTGTTCTTATGTAATTGAGATTTTAAGTATGAAAACTAAAAATCTTTAAAGGAATTCAACGCAAAATTTTTTTAGTGCATTTCCTAGCATGATGATACTTATTTGTAATAAAAAGTTATAATATGCGTGAAAAAATGCTAACATTAGGTATATGATTGGTATTTATAAATAACACACGAGACTTATTCCATGTACGCATTCATTTAATTAGTTTTCCATTTTCCGTTACAACCTACAATAAAATAAAGAAAAAAAAACTATATTTAACAAAATCTTAATGACAACATATAAAAAAAGATAAATGATCATAATTAAGCTTCTCAACAAGGCGGCAAAAGCTCAGCGTTCCCACCGAGCGCTTTATACACCGAGCATTAGTCAGCGAAGGTCTCTGCTCCAATTGTGCACTTATTGTAAGCACATGAAACACATCAGTGTCACGGTGAACTGGGGTTCAGTATCGCTGCATGTGTGTGACACACACTTACACATACGTACTTAGACTTGTTGGTGTAGCCTTATAGGTGAACTAATCATGAGAGTTGGCTTCGTGGTGGAAGAAATTCTAGTGTTTTTTTTTTAAATGGATTAATGTAAAGCTTTCCTTTTATAATAATAATTAAATTGTTTATTTAGATAACAGAGATCCATTATTGTTAGTAACAATTACTTATTAACTATGTTAGTAAAACAGTAGCTGAACAATTTAATTCTTATTAAAAATACTTAATAAAATTATTAATGAAATTCAAACTAAAATAATAATTAAAACAAAATAAAAGTAACCAAAAGTATTTTGGTTTTTAAATACTTGCCGAAAGTTGTTCGCTGTTGATAAAAGATGCATTTATGCGTTTAAACTGTCATGAATTTTTGTTTAAGTTATTTGATTGATCATTTTTGCCTTTATTTGAAACACAATTATGATCAAATGCTACTTTTTATAATATTGTATCTAAGGGGACATCTTTGGAACTACTAACCCTATATTTTAGGACCCTATATTTGCCCATAACAGCTTTGGATCTGTTATGGGCAAATATAGGGTCCTCCTATAATAGTCAATTTTATTTTAATAGCAGATTAAGAATGATGAGTGGGTCTAAATTACGGAAGAAACATTTTTTTTATAAATATTTTTCAGTCATTAATATTTAAAAACATTTCGAAGTGATAAAAATTTAAGTTTAATCTTTTGTTTATGACTACACAGTAAGTAATAAAAACGTTTCCATCTACTTGTATGTAGTCATAAAATGTAGATTAAACTTAAATTTTACTCAATAACAAGAATTATGCAATTTTAATCTATGAAAAATATTTTTTTTAAAAAATTTTTTATTGAATTTCATACCCACTCATCATACTTAATCTGCTAATAAAATATAATTGACTTTTTTAAATGGACCCTGTATATGAAAAGTTCTCGAGGCTTGTAGACTTCCACATCACTAAACATTGACATCGATCTGAATTATCACAGTTTTTGTCAACATCGTCGGTTAGCATGAATTTAAAAGACTAAGGTAGTTACTTTGGATTAAGGTTGTTGAACCACTTTTATCCAAACTACAGCGGAGCCGGGACTGTAATAACGGGATAGTAATAAATAATTTGTTTAAATTTTTAAACTAAACAACGATTAATCGTGCACATATAGGGTCCTCCTATAAAAGTCAATTATATTTCAATAGCAGATAAAGAGTGATGAGTGGGTCTAAATTACGGAAGAATTTTTTTTTTATATATTTTTCATTAATTAAAATTTCAAAATTTGTGACCAGAATTTAAGTTTAATCTTTTGTTTATGACTACACAGTAAGCAATAAAAACGTTTCCATCAAATTTTATGTAGTCTAAAATGTAATTTTATTCCAAAAGAAGAATTTATGAAAAATATTGAACTTCGTACCCACTCATTATTCTTAATCAGCTATTAAAATATAATAAATTGTAGTCTTGAGCCGAAGAAGGTTCAAAATATATTAATATTAAAATGTAAATGTTCCTTATCGGTTGCTACGTGTCAGGCCTGCGAGCCTAGTGTAGCAGCCACTGTTTTCATTGTTGTTTGTAATTTTCTTTTTGACAATAAACTATTATTATTATATTATTATTATTAATTGACTATTATTATAAATGGACCCTGCATAATCAAAATACTAATAGCCTAGGAAGCTGAAATTTTTCTCTAATATTCTTTATCTTTTGTAATTTATTACAAAGTCAGTTAAAGTGGAGTTATTTGAGAGTTAAGCTTCAGCTCGTAACATTATAAAAGCCGGCAAATACCCTTTTAAATTATTGAGATAAAAGCAAACTGCTCTTTAGACATTTAACGGTACTACAAAACTGTGATAAAATCACATACAGAGCTAGCGGTAAGTAATCCTGTGTAATAATAAATATAATAGTAAATCAATTTATTTGCAGGTGGCATAGACCCATAATAATTATTAATAAAATTCAACAATGTCACTTAAAAATAAGATAAAGTATTGAATTTAATTAAATTATGGATTCCTTAACCGAGGCAACGCCATAAACTTAAAACTCGAGTTAAGTTAGAAAATGCATTTAATTTGTTTTACTCAGAGCTAAATCGAATGTCATTACCATTGAAATAGAATTGGCATTGCAGGTATGCAAAAAACGCTAGTGCTATAAAACTAATAAATATTTTTTTACGGTTGAGGTTAGATTTTAATAAAACCTAGTACGTTATTTTCCTCAATTACAAGGGTTTAGCCAAAGCCAAAATAACGATGTTTACAAGCATTTGCATTCATTTTTTGCCTATCTTTTGATTTTTTGTTTGTTTTTGTCTAATAGACAACGTTGATTTTCCTCATAGTTCAAAGTTAAACTGATAATATTTTGGTAACTATTACATAAACCTGAAATTAACTATGGAACAAGAAATTTTATCTTAAGGAGACAATACTAATGAATCAAGGTACCCTAGTAAGTAAGTACATGCCTGGGTTACCTGGCAGAAATCGACTTTTTAATGACGACCACTTTGGCGATGGGGTAAACCTCTGGGTCTGGGTGTTTATCTATTTATTTATTTATATTCTAGGTTCCCCCCTAGTTCGCTATATGGTATCCCATAACACAAGCTATGCTTACTTTGGGGCCATGTAGTTGGTGTCATTGTCTGGGGATTTTATTTTATTTATTTATTTTATGTTAATTGTGATCATTATTTTTATTTTTAAACTGTGTAACCATGTTGGTGTACAATAAAGAGTTTTTGTTATTATTATTTTATTACATAGCCATACGTAGCCGAAGTAGGAATAAGAAATCTAACCTACAGTTTTTTTGACCGGATTCCGTTGCTTCAAGTTCGAGCTAGTTTAGAAAAAAAAAGGTAATACAAGCTTATATAAAAGCTTTCTAATTTGTTTGTTTGATTATAAAGTTGTGCAACCTAGAATTGAGGAGCAAGCCATTCCAATTCTGTTTGAGGAGCAGGCGAACAAATTCGGACTTGTCCATGCAATCATTTTTTAACTTAAGTAAACTAGACCATAATGTTTTTAAGTTTTTTGCATTTAAAATGCTCAATTATTCTTAAATAAATGAAAAATGTGATAAATAAAAATTACCCGACCAGGATTCGAACCTGGGACCATAAGATAAGATGGAGATGGATAGATGGAGCTACGTTAGCAATATAACGTAAAAACAAAAATGTGGTAAGTAATTTCGAGGCGTAGCGCCAGGCCCCGGTAGCTCAGTTGGAAGAGCACTCGTCCGGCAAACGAGAGGTCCCAGGTTCGAATCCTGGTCGGGTAATTTTTATTTATCACATTTTTCATTTATTTAAACTAGACCATCCAGTTTTTTGATAAACAGTAAACGGATATATGTTCGAACATTATTAGAGCTTACATGTATTGAAAATCAGAACTCTGACTGGTCGTAATCTGCTTGTACCTATCAGTTTTTTATCCATCCTGTAAAAAATCATTAATTGGACCTCGTTTTTAAAATCGTCTCCACTAATAGCACCAGCGTTTTGTTTAAGCAATCTCCAGGGGTACTCACCCTGACGAAGGCAGCGCCGGCGACGGCTCCCAGCACTTGCACGGCGATGTAGCAGAGCGCCTTCAGCAGCTTGATGTCTCCGGACGCCAGCAGCCCCAGAGTCACCGCCGGGTTGATGTGACCGCCGGACACGTGGGATATGCCCTGCAAGAAATTAGGCAGTTGAAGTCATGGTTGTTTGATATTCGACGACCGGCTGGTGTAGTGGTAACATACATTGCCTTCTATACCAGAGGTCCTGGGTTCGAATCCCGGCGGCGGCGGATATCGGGTGTGATGAACACAGATATTAGCCGTCAAGTCATGGATGTTTATATGTTTATTTCAGTTTATTCCAATAAAAAATAGGTATTTATTCAATACGTATGTTTATATATTTCTTAAGTATATCAATTATCTAGTATCCATAACACAAGTTCTTTAAGAAACTTAATTTGGGCTAGATAATGCTGTGTAAGTGTCAAAATTATTTATTTATTTATTTATAAAGAAAGAAAATCTTTGATCTATGTGACGGCCTCTGGTAGAAATTGCATTTTATTAGAAGTCCTGGGTTCCAATTCTGTTTGGATTCACTGTTGGCGATAAATATGGATGATATTCGTTAAGTTATGTAAGTTTATTTCTGATACTAATACATTTAGCATATATGTTTGACTTACTTATTTATTCGTTAACTAGTCACCATAGCACAAACTCTAAAAGAAACCTATCTTAGGCTAGATAACTGTAAGAAATATCTTTTTATTTACAAAACTATTTAAAACCTTAATAATTAATTTATAGAATATTATCTTTTAGTTTAGATTCAAAACTTTTACCCGTTAAAAACTTATTCCCCTAAAAGTACAACATTAGAACTTTGGCCTACTGAAAGCTTGAAGAACTAACAGAAGTTGCGATTTCCGTAGCTGATTTATTCCTCGTAACACCAGTAATAAACTTCAGTCTATTCAATTCCTATGATGCTCCAAAAAGCTATTACTCAGTTCAACAGCTATTCACTACATGAAACTGGAACATTTATGTCATGATGCAGCTCAACATCCGATTGTCACTGACCTCCACGGCGGCGGTGTATCGGGTTCAAGCATCTTGCGTTGCGACCTGTACCTTTGAATTATCACGATGTTCACGGGTTTGAACGTGCGATAATTATCAAATGACAGTTTAAACTTATAAATCTTAATCAATCCTTTGCCATAACCAATAGTTTATGCTAGCAGTTTAATGGTTTAAATGTGTTTGATGGTACCTATTAATGATTAGAAGATGCTTAGGTTATGTTATTATGTAATTCGATGGATTAAGGTTATGATTATTGCCTTTATTTATACTTAGTTATAACGTGAGAACTTTAATTATTTTTAAAGGTAAAGTAAGTCTGTTTCCGTGGGGGCAATAATTCTAATAAATTGCCTAAAGAAAAACATTCTCTAATGTAAAATATATATCTATCATTCGAGTTCAACCGCACTTAAAACTTTAAACGTAGATAAGTTAATAGTACCGTTGTATAATGAGAATATTTTAACTTAATTAAACAAGTCCAAATATGAGCCATTTAAAATAGTTGTATTTACTAAAAAAGCTAGAACTAAGGTCATGGGGCAAAAAAATAGCGCAGTCGTGAACTAGTGCGCGTGAGACGACATAACCACGAGCTGACTCATCGACAACCAGTCAGGGGTCAAGTGTTTTAACTAAACTACTTAACTTAAAAATACATAATAATATTATTAATGCGAGAGTCTGTGTGTTACGTTTAACTGGGTATAGCACCGAATCGAATGAAAAATTTAATGAAAGTAGTTGAAAACCAGAAATAGGCATTATTTTTTTAAGGGGCCCATTCGCGAAATCTATGCGTTTTCAAACTCATTACAACCGGCCAATATTGTTTGTCTGGATCGGATAAAAATATATGTTGAAGTTTGTTTAATATATTTTATAAATCTATGGATCAAAACACGATAATGAAAACTTTACTCGATCATAAAAAATTACGAAAAAGATGAAAATTTTAAGTGATTTTCCGATATTCTAAGAGAATATCAAACTTATACTTACAAAAACTTGTCATAATATTGGTAATGTAGCATAAAATTAATTTCTGTGGATAATTTCTTTCTTAAACCGTTCTATTTTTTCTAATATAATATAATATAATAAAGACGACGGTGCGATACAATTCAGTACCACGCGAGGCGTCATGGAGGTAGGACCTGTGTCGCTTTTGCTCCCAATTTTCCCGCGTAATTGATCGTCTTTTTGACCATAGCGTACACATAACAGTACGACAATTTAATTATTTAATTTTTGTTAAGTCACATTTTATATTTTGATTGATAAATTAAAGGAGTATTATAAACAATTATCACTTCTGAATATAGAGCTAAAAACTTGTTTCTGATATTTTTTTTTAAGTTTATTAGACAACAAGTGCAAAAAAGCATATAATTTTTTTTGCGATAAATCTTTTCTTACGTAATCACCCGACGAAAACAGGTGCACATCGATAAATATACAGGGTGTAATTTTTAATGCCATCTGGAGGGAAAGTACTCTAAATAATAGAGATAGCAAAATTTACTCCAAAGAAACTGAAAAAACTGTCCTTTATTATTGAACAGAAATAAAACCGCATTCAAAGATTTTCAAGAATTCACTCGTTTCACCTGGGATTTAAACCGACTAAAATCTGTAAAAATGACACCCTGTAATTTTAGTGTGTGGTTCGTTAGAGCCAATCACAAGAATAAAATCTCTCTCACATACTAGGTTAATTCATTGAAAGGAAAACCATGAAATCTTCATTTTTAGATTTAAGTCGGTTCGATTCCTGGGTGAAGAAGCGAGTTTTTGAAAACTCTTTGAATACAGTTTTGATTTTTCCTAAAATAAAGGAATGTTTTATGGAGTAGAATTTGCTATCTCTATTATTAGGAGAACTTTACCCCCAAGTGACATTAAAAAAATTGCCATGTATATTATGTACAATATGTTCTGCTTGATTTCCCATAACTCTAGGGTCTTGATGGGGCCATGTAATCAAATAACATGTGAATAATTTTTCAATTTTCTTTTGGTTTTTATTTTTCATGCAAAATAATTCAATGAAGTCAAAAATAACTTTATGCGAAGTATGACAACGTGGCTTTTTCTACTCCTTTTTTATCGCTATGCACAGGTAGGTACAGTTTGCGACGTTTTGCGGTGTACATTGTATGCAACTTTCCTCAACGTTTAAAATGTTTTTGTTGTTTATTGTATGACTTCAGTGACACGCGTCTATTGAGTGGATGAGACGGGTGATATTTTATGAACTCATTATATTAAGACCGAGGATATCTTGGAAAGTTGCACTTTTGAACCACATATTCTTTGGCAAAAAGTATTATTTTTTAAGTAAGGAACAAAACCTCAAAGTTATGGGATATATATTATATAAGTATTAAAGAACACCTATGCAAAGTTGTATATTATAGAGGTGTTCTTTTTGATGTGTGCTGATAGATGCTGATGGGTGCTGATAGTTACTGATAGGTGACGATTGTAGCTGATGGATGCTGACAGGTGCTGATGGGTAATGATGGTTGCTGATAGATGCTGTTGAGTACTGATAGGTTGGGTGCTCAGATGTGCTGATAGGTGCTGATGGGTAATGAAGGATGCTGAGAGATGCTATTGGGTTCCGATGGGTACTGATAGGTGCTGATGGCTTCTCATAGGTGTTTATCGGTGCAGATGGGTAACTACTGATAGGTACTAATGGTAATTTATAGGTACTGGTGAGTGCTGATAAGACATTAGCACTGATGTTGAGATTAAGATGGGTATTAGTTATTAATATCGAGAAGAATATCAGTTAATTTGTTTGAATGGGTTACGTTCAAATAATATTGCTTTGCCTGTACTTAAACGTCAAATAAAATAATGGATTGAAAATGTCTGTCCGTTAAAATACCTTCTTGTATTTATTTTCGTCACGAGTAAAATAGACTCTAAGTATTTCAAAAGTTCCAGATATCAAATTAGTTTGGTATTTTTATAATTTCAACAAATATGTTTATGAGTAATGCTGCCATCTACAATTCTTTTGATGTACCTAGTTATTAATATATAAAAAATACTTACTTCGTTCTTGAAAGGGAATGTAGATGGCATCTACCACCAATTTTCCTGTGTGTTGAAATTATGATTCCAGATAGTTATAATTTCACAGTGTTAAAAGTTAGTTTAAATTGTTCACCTTTTATGTATTTTGTGGTTAAACTTTCATATGCTATGTTTTTCAAAAATATAGTGTTTTGGACCTTTATACATCAATTTTAGTAACATTAAATTATATCTGATCGGTTCTTTCACGAATAATCTAGTTCAAAGTTCAAACAGACAAACCCTTCGGCTTTATAGATTAGACGGCTAATACATTATGACGATACATAGACATTTAAGAATATAATCATACATTACTATTTTTTAGATATAACTAACTACTACAAATTTACTACTTCGAGTAAACAGGTGCACATTCCGAAGGGGTGGATTGAATTTCATTTCATAAAAAAAATAATTATTTGTAACATTCACACTACATTATTTAGCTCAAGTTAACTCGTGTTGTAGTGACTAAATAACGGATCCATACTAAATAATAAATGCGAAAGTCTATCTTTACTGTTCCTTTATTTCAGCCAAACCATCCGACCGATTTGTAGAAAATTAGTAATGAAAATAGCTCCCAAACCCTACTTTCTTTCAAACACCAGCCCTATTGGATTGGAATGAGAGATAAAAGCTTACGTAAAAGATCTCAACTACCTCCTTATCTGATTTTAATGAATTTTGGAACAAATAATTTATGAAAGTTATAAATTAACGTCACGATATACTTTCAAGTAAAATAGCACGATTTTCACAACATAATTCAGTAAGGATATAATTTTAAAAAGATTTCATCTATAAAATGGCAATCTATGGCCCCTCTATCCTCTTTCAAGTTGTTGTGCCCAACAGGGTCCATGATGTATGTACTACTACCTTAAATTGTTACCTGAATTTACCATTGTGGAATGCAATAAAGAATTGAATTGAATTGAATTGAATTGAATTGAATTGAATTACAATATTTATAAAAAATAAAATAGTAAGTATAGGTATCGCAATACTAAATCCAGATAAATTAAAGATATAGATTCTATTATATCATCCTCGACATAAGTTTTAGTCATTGTAGAAACGAATTTCGTATATCAAGCCACACCATAGGTATAGTACTACTATATTACTGCTATTAATTATACTGTGACATTTCTGTGCGCTGACGTGTTAATTTACGCGACTGCCCGCCACGCAGTCCCGTATAGCGTTAATGCCTACTGCGGTCGAAAATACTCGCCTTAATTTATCTAAAAGAATCGAAATTGAGTATGAGATTTTGTTATGAAAATTTTAAACAGCCTAAATATTTACATGTAGTTTGTCACACATATAGTATCTAGGGTTAAACAAAGGGTCTTTTAAGGTACAAAGGGGGTTAGGGTACAAAGGGTCTTTTTGAAAAATCTACTCCTGAACGGCTAAAATGGGGATGAAATTTTTTTTATCAGTAACTAAACTCTCGTTTAATCCCAACCTCACCTGATGGTGTGTGAAGGTGAGGTTGAAGGTCATAATACATACCTACATACATAACTTCACGCCCGTTTCCCTTAGGTATGGGGTAGGCAGAACACCAGAGGCTTTCGGGGTAGGCAGAAACCATCTGAGGTCACGTTTGACAATTTCGAAGAAAAAAGATGAAAGAGAGACTATTGTACTCGTAGTAACAGGGGGTCAGCCTATCGCCCACAAAAACGTCCATAAAACCTCTGTCCCTTAACTGACTTTTACAGAAGCACCTGGTACATTCTATGTCTTTCTTTCGCTCCCAGTCCAGTAAGCTCACCATACGTGAGGTAAATTAAACCACTTAGTCAAACCATTAAACGAAGTCGCGGGTAACAGTACATATTCAAACACGGTGATGTCGTGCAGCATGTGTACATCATCAATGATTGTATCTAATTAGGTCATTCCTTGGGAGATCCCAAAAAACAAATTTGTAAACAAATCTAAAATTAGTCTTTTTTATAAGTTTCGATGTAATCATATTTAATTGCCTGTATACTAGTTTTTGTTGCGAGGTCATTGTGTTTTTGTTTAAAAACATATTGAGACTATTGTATCATGTTAAGGAAAAGTAATGCCTTGATTAAAAATGCATTATAATATTTTTATAAAATACTGTTAAAAACTGCAACTGTTGGTTTCAAAGGTGTGTGATTATTATTAGGTTATAAGTAATCTAATTGACGACCGGCTGGTGTAGAGGTAACACACATTACCTTCTATGCCAGAGGTCCTGGGTTCGAATCCCGGCGGCGGCGGATATTTGTGTGATGAACACAGATATTAGTTGTCAAGTCATGAATGTTCATATGTTTATTTAGGTTTATTCTAATAAAAAATATTTATTTATTCAATATGTTTATTTATATATTTTCTTAAGTATATCAGTTATCTAGTATCCATAACACAAGTTCTTTAAGAAACTTAATTTGGGCTAGATAATGTTGTGTAAGTGTCAGAAATATTTATTATTTATTATTATTATTAATTACACTTATGTGTAATTAAGTAGACTATTGAGTTGTATACTATAAAACTTTGTATATTTCAAATTTCTTTCAATAAAATTATTATTTATATGAAATACTTGAATCATCCCCTACTAACTTTAAATTAGAGCAAAATAGCTTCAAATGTACTTACTATAAGGTAAGATTCTGTATGAACGCTGAGTATCACGACAACTTTGTCCTTACTCTCACACTTATCTCTAAATTAAATATTAGACTAATCGTGTGGAATATATTAAACAGATAAAGATCATTAAAAAATAAAATGAACATTTAAGTAAACTTTGACATTGAAAATAGCATTAAAATTGTACTAAGCCAGTTATTGACATTAAAAAATCAAAACATGAACAACTTTGAAGAAATACTAATATACCAACATGAGGAAATAAAACTTATGGTGCCTTTAATCACTTTCGGAAACGACGTATTCGGTATTAAATTTACGACGGCAGATTAATAGGGTTACCAAAGTATCTGAGTGGTCATATATATTATTGACATTTGGTTTTAATTTTAATACTCTATTTAGCATACTATGATTAGAATATATTTTAACGGTCTTAATATCAGATAGTCAACTTGTAATGAGTTTCGAGGTTGCCAGCGTCTTGTCCGTGACACTGAGATGTCCAATGTTGCCATATTTCTTTTAATTGCGTTCATTTGTATGTAATGACATTTGAATATATTATGTATTAAATAAGTTTTAATTAGTCAGAAGAGTGTATGGATAAATTAGACTTGTAAATACAGTAAAATTAAGTATTTCCTTATTTGGAAGATAGGTGTGACTTGTTTAGAATATATAGTATCCATTATTCCATTAATCGTCTTTTAGCGTATATTACAGAAGTTAGTGGAAGTTTTTTAATTATAAGTCGCGACAAATTACATGAAATTTAAACGTTATTACTTAAATATGTCCTATTATGTAGCGTTAACTTTTACTCAAATATGAGAGGTACAGTCTACAACAGAATTATGTATATACCCAGTCTCCCGCACAACTACAAAAAGGTTTATATGGTATAGTATTGTATGTGCGCGGGAGACTGGGTGGTATACATAATTCTGTTGCAGACTATACATATATTTATGTTTATTTTCTATAAATCATTTTAACTTGTGTTTATAAAATATATATATGAAGCATCTTGCTGGACTCTGCTTGAAAAAATAGTCAGCAAAGGTCAAGTGAAGTGAGCTACACAGCAGGCAAAGGGCTCGGTATTGCAACTTTTAAATGTAAGGTGAAGGTGATTTTTTGCCTTTTTATCGGCGGAAAGCCATGGTACATTCTTGCCATGATAGCCTAAACCAACTGGTACAGATCCGATTTTAAATAATACCTACCTACCCAACAAAGTGCTATGTAGCTTTTTCCATTTAATTAATAACTGTATAGTGTATTATACGAATAACTACTTTATATTGCGAGTACTTTATATGATGATTATAAGTTCAAACATAAACTAAATATTATTAAACTAAAAAACTTATACTTATATACACGAAATAACCAAATATCATATTCAATTGCAACTTAACAAACAACACACCGTATATTAAATCAACCAATCAAACTAAACACAGCTTAAAAACATTCTAAATTTGAAATCACGTTCGAAAACAGTGTTATTATATTTTAATAGCTAATAATGACAGCGATTAGCATCACAGAGCAAGTGTCGCAAGCGGTGCACCCCGACAGTGCACTGTTCGAAGGGCCGAAGGGCCGCTGCTTGGCCGCTTGACAGACGCAGTGTGTAGACCACATGCGTGCACATGCGCCTACTCAAGGGCGCCTACAATCCCTGCTTGTCGGCGGAAGGGATAGGAGATAGCGATTGTCGTTTTTTCTAAGGCTTATGTAACTGTTTTGTATATCAAATGTAGGTTTAGCTTATCGTGCTTTTTTTATTACTTGCACATAAATAAGCAAAAACACCTATTTTTTTTTTCATTGAACAATCACTACTACTACCAAAACACTCGTGAATATGATCTTGTTCTTTTATTGATCAGGTATCCCGCGTTTTGACCTCAGACGAAAGGACCTAACCCGATACGAATCGATAAAAAGTGTGGGTCACCTCGATTAGTCTACTTTTATTAAATGGTAAATGTTAGGTACGTTCCCACTACTAGAAAGCAGGGAAAATTCGGATTAGATACAAAACACTTATAAAAAGATTTATTAATAAGACAGTGGGACATTTTAGCCGACTCTACAAGGAGAAAAGGTATTAGTAGGTACCTACTTATAACGTGATGGTAAAAATAAGATAAATAATAACAAATAAGCCCGTGAGTCGTTTATGACTTAAGCCGCACAGCAACGGTATCACACGTGTGCGTTATGTATGTTACAGCATACATTGATTGGAACTGATTCCGACGTGGACCGGATGTTTAAATGTTTTCACATACATACACAATATATCTTATTTATCCAAACCATTTATTACGCTCATAACTTTAATTGAGGTCGGTAAACCGATTTTGATCACGCCTCAAATTATTTTAAACCTTTAAACGTAAACATGTGATACTTATTAGTAATAAATTAATCGCAAAGTGTTCTTCATAGTTATAATTAATCTGTCGAATGCATACTTATTATCAATTAATAAAGCATGCAGTGAACTTTATTTATCGAAGAATTATTATAAATCTTTGGGATATCTAGCAATCTCTATGGTCTCCTTTCTATGAGTTTTTTGGTTTGATTGTCCGATAAGGATAACCCATTTGAATGTATTAAATAAAATACGTTTCTGACCGGGTGTTATCAGGTTGATTAACAATAAATTTAAATGTTATATAACTCTCCATTCCTCAGGTCTGCTCAAAAGTTCTGCTTATTTAAAGTTTGACTAGCACGTACTTAAAAGGTGAAATAAATAAGGCTTTTGCGATGACAGGCTTCTGTAATCCATCACAATAGTTATAGTCCGACAAGGATCTTTTGGCGCGTGGCAAAAATTGGAACTAACCACCGCCTTGGGAAATGTTACTTAATGACTTTTACTGCTCATAATTGTTAATGTACTTTTAAATTCAATATTAAGATATGGAATACGCTAAAATTTACAAAATGTGGGCTTATTTATTGTAGTTATAAAATTGAAGAAGTTATTTTCAGAAATAAAAACAATTTAACGTCAATAGATGTCAATAAATGTCTTTTTAAGAATAAAGAAGCAAGTTGCCCCTGCAATGTGTACATGCCAAAAGATCCTTGCCGGGTTATACCTGTTTTTCAGTCTACGATCGTTCAGAAACAAACTGCAAATTTATAATTAAAAGCATCAAAATTAAAAAGTCGTCTACACGTCTATTTATTATGTTCGTGAAATGTAAAGCAATATTACTTACTTCACATAGTTAAAGAGTACGGTACGCTTGCAAACAACTGCAAATCGTTCGTTCATCCAAAATTTTGCTAATTTTGGCGAAAACTGCTACACAAAATTAAAAGGCAGCACTGGCAGGGTCGCCATGCAATGTGGAAAGGTTGGACGACTGGGAGCTCAATAAAATACGTGTTGTTAAAATGACAGTACACAGTATATTGATGTAATGAATGATACAAAGCGAGAAGGAAATTAAATTAGGAAATTAAAAATTTATTTAAAAATTTATTTAAAAATCGTATCAATTATACTTTGTAAGAATGTATGGCAGATTGTTTGAATTGTGATTTTGTAAAAACTTTTTAACCCAACATACGCTACATAAACGGTTAGTTTTTTTCCATAAAAATAACCAAAGCTTTAGTTTTGAAAACGTGACAAGGTTTAGCTGAGAAATTTCAACCGTATCAAAAGGCTACCGTGCGAAACTAGTGCTTGTAATAAAGATAGGCTTTCAAAATAATTAGTGATCAAAAGTAAAAGTTCATTCCTTGTTCCCACGCTCCGTCAAAACTTTTCAAAAGCAGCTCCATATGTGCAAACTGTTTAAATTATAAGTTCACATTGAAAGTCGCTAGATAATTGCTGTGTTTTTAATGGGCTTAATTTAAAATCAAGGTTGTAAACTATCCTACAGTATGGAAGGTTTTCGCGCCTCGTGTCGAGTCAGACCCGACGTGTATGGACATGTGAAACGAGTGATATTTACTAGCCCTGTGCCCTTACTAACGGTCTTGCCTCGTTGTGGACGGTACATCGTCAATCCAGGCGTTGACAGCTCAATGTGCACCTGCTTTCAATCTCTTGACAGCTTTGTCGGTCGCTGCTGACTGTGCGTTAGAGGTTTATTTAATTATAGGTAGTCCATGTTTAATTATTATTAAGTGTAGTTTTTAATATTGCGGTTCCTCATTGTTAGGCTTATGTCAAAAGCGCTTTCAGAATAAGTGCTGATAGTTATTTCGCTTTGTAATTAAGAATGTAGTTATACCCTTTAGTAGTAGCCGAAATCTTTACCACAGTCACTAAGTTGCTATCATAGCGCGCGAAGCACCAATAAACGCATCTTAAATGTCCAGTTAATTAACGATATAAGTCCTAAAATAAACTCAACATTTTGAGTGCCCTCCATAATATTTATTTATTTATTAACATTTTATTGCACACATTACAAAAGGAGAAAAAAAAACAATGATAACACAAACTTGGATAACCCGAAAACTGGAGTTAGTCTGGATGTAAGACTGATATTTGTGAATTTTCTTTAATATTCCAGCCATTACCTACAACATTCATAAATTTAGCCTTATTCTATTTTCATGATGAGTAAACAAAACGATTCTATTATTCATCACAAAATTGTTCAACAATATAAAAAAATATGGAAATATGTAACAGGAACAACACGCCCATGTTTTTTCATTTTACACTTTATTCTTCATTTTCTCGTCCATAAATAAATATTAGAACAATATTATTACCAATTATTTATTAAACTACAGTTCCACGTAGTACACATTACATTAACAAGATCGATGATCACCGTAAGTAATTACCGCTCGGTCGGTAAACCGGTAATCGCTAAGATGAATAAATTTCCTAAACTTCAACCGCAGAGTTATTACAGAATTATGTAAATCCCGGATTCTGGCAAGTTTATGTATGCTCGCGTGTGGGAACATAGAATACCGCTATTCTGATGCACTAATTCATTTTATGAGATTTTATGTGAAATAATAAATACATTATTAACTAACTAACGGCTTTTATGGTGAAGAGGTAAGTAACAACGCCTTCTTTATCGAAGGTCCTGGCACTGAATCCTGATAAGGATTCTGATAAGGTATATTTGTGTTTATTCGCTCTAAAGTCTACTTGTATAAAATTTGTTAATAGGAAATTCATACAAGTATGGAAAACTATTGAATAACGGCGAGCAAAGGCGCAGAATATTAGCGTATACAGGGTCCGCATATAATAGTCAATTATATTTTGATAGCAGATTGGGTATGATGAGTGGGTCTGAATTTAGAAAAAACAAAAAATTTTTTTCACTACTTTTTTATAAATTAAAATTTTAGAATTGTTCTCTGTGAGTAAAATTTAAGATTAATGTAGATTTTATGACTATACACAATTAGATGGACGCGTTTTTATTACTTGTTGTGTAGTGTTAAACTACAGATCGAACTTAAATTTTTATATTGACCTTGAATAAAAAAAACCATACAGGGGAAATATGGGGAACTTTGAAGGTTTATTTTTAATCATATTTTAAACATTCTTACCGATTTCCAGCTTACTGGGAATTAATGTAAACTCAAAAGTCTAAATTGACCGGACTATTTCTTATATTCTGCATTATCTTATCTTTACGTAAATGATAAAACTTTTAAATGTAAAGTCATTCTAAACTTGTTTATATCTAAAGCGGTTGCAGTGGCTTACGAGCAAAGCATCCTCATTATCTTGCAATGGTTTTAGTATGGATACTACTTGTACGATTACTTAGGTACTGATTATTTCACTGTTAGGTAAACACGGAACCTTTTTAGCAGCTTACTTAAATATTCTTCTGCTTTTATGGAAATAAAATTTTCTCGTGTTTCAGAGATATTTTCAGAGATAAGGGCTTCATAATTTAGTACCAAGATAGGTAAATATCCAATTCATGGTTTGGTTTTCAATTAAACACTATTTTGACCAGAGTTCATAACTTTCAATTATATTTTACATTTTCACACCAGATACATTTTTCATTTTTCACATTTTCAGACACCGAAATGTAGAGTTAATATGCAAAAGATCATGACAAATTTCCATCCGACTATAAACGTATTTTATTTATCTGTAAAGATGCATTGGCTTAAAATTAAATGATTGGCTTCAAAACTTATATCTAGATACTTAACGCAAGAAGGGTATAAATAAAGAGGCGCCTTCTACACAGCTGTATAAAAGCCATCTCCGGGAACACTCAGACTAACACAACAATACTATTTAAATTAATATGATATAAGCCTTTGCGAAAAGGGATCCCCCGAAGCAAAAGATTTAATATTTTTTTGACAGAGCTTATGTCGATAAAATGGTTTTCAAACTATCAGTTATTTTTTCGCACATTATTTATTGTTAAATAATTAAGTTTATCAACAGGTATTATTAACAATTAAAATATCTTCTTCAACTCTTGAGTGAAATCTTCTCTTAGAAATTCCTCGGGATCAAAAGTGACTGCGAAGTTGCCAGCATGAAATAAACAGTCTCTAATTATTTATAACCATAACATTACTATTCCACACGTTTCGTCTTACCCGTGAGCTTTAAGCTCAATGTGCATGTACATTGTAAGCCGACTCAGTTGCGTAAAGAACAAATTTCTATGTAAAGTGTTATGCAGGCCACCTGAGTGCAGCGTTTTCCGGAGCTGATTGCAAAGCGCTAATGCACTGCTCTATGACTTGAACGCTACACCTACTTTTGTTATTACAGTTAAATGTTAAATAGAGGACGTTCTTAACTAAATTTATAGTGTTTTATTGTACCTATTATTGATTAAACTCGACGTTTCGGTGTCACTGATTATATACCTTAAAACTATTAATCTTAATGTTTATAATTGTAAATACAAGAAGATATGGTCAATCCTTAATAAGAAGGTATAAGTTTGTAATTATAACTTATGACTATTTTATTATTGACTTTTTCATTTCATTTTTTAGAGCACTTTTAAAATTGTCTGCTTTTGAACACAGCTTATGGATTAAAGGAAAAAGTGGCTGTTTTTAGAAAACTACTAAAAAACGTAGTCAGTGTAATCCAATATAAGTAATACCTACTTCAAAATAGTATATTTCATTACGAGTGCGGAAAGCCTGTCATTGACGGTTCCGCACGTGTACTGAACGACTATTTTTAATACAGTTGCGAAAAAATTAAGCAATTTTATAAAATATACAAAATGGCGCCAGCCGTGAAAGATTATAAACAGAGATTTTTTTTGTTTTGTTTACCCATTCTGGGTAGGCAAAGGGAACTATTCCCATACAGCCAAGTCTTTAGTAGATTTTTTGTATTGACATGAAATGAAAATGAATTTAATGAGATAAAATGAAATGAAACCTAACCTAACTCATTGCATCAAATCATTATATCTGATATTGAAACAAATTAGTAGCTTCTTTTCAGAAATATTTGCATGAATCGTAAAAACTTCTATGATTTTTTTTTAGTAAAAACTTCGTGGTTGATTTTTTCTTTTTAATAGACATTATTTTGACATTTGGGAAAGAGAACGCACGAGTGCGGAAAAGGTAAAGAAAAAGCACAAGTGTGTAATAGCCCACATCCCGAACGCTAAACGTCCCTGCAATACGCCACTTTTTGAGCAACTGTATTAAAAATATATTTCTATTGCTTTAGTTTCCTTGATTATTTGTACGAAGACAGCAGATCAGTTACATTACCGGTCAAATTTCCCCAATCAATTTTAACTTAATGTCGAAGGCATAGAGTTCAGATTCAAGTAAAAAATTTTGACAGATTTGTAACGCTTGATGGGCTGCCTTCTGTACCAAATAAGTTAAATTTTTGAATGGATTTCATCGCGTTTACTTTATATAGCACAATATTTAACTATAATGTAAGGGGTTCTTCAAAGGGCTAATATTTTTTTTTTTTGTAATTTCCAGATAACACTGACCAAACTTCATGAGTATTTAGCTATTATAGCTCGGGGCACACGGCGATCAAACTATAAGTCTTTGTTAAACATATCGCGACGTACGAGGTAACAAGAACATTATGATCCTGCGTTCGTTCAATCAAATCATTCATGTAATTAGCGAATGATTGATGATTTGGATTTTATCACAATCGATCGATTAAGGTATATGGATACATTTAAATGATCCATTGATCGCTACACGAATAGACTTGCATAAGTGTGTATGGTAATTTAATATCCATTGTCTATTATTGATTTAATTAATGGTTTGAAGGAGGTTTTAATTTTGGAGGCTGATAAGAAACCATTTTTAAAATGATTTGTGTATTTTGTGAACTTATAATATAATATGAATTTGCTGACTATGCGGAAATTAATAACGAACAGCAAAAATAAACTATAAGCACTTACTAAATTGCAACCGTAGCACACTACTAATTAGAGCATGAATAAATAACTTTACTTTTAAGGAGTAGATAAAAACCTATCAACGATTCAAACAGGTAAGGTATTTATTATTTATGACCAGTAATTTTCTTAAAAAGAATTTCGAAATTGGAATAAATAATTAAAAAACAAGTCCCGGAGACGCCTCACTTTCTTTTTAAAATCTAGTCCGTCGTGGCTAGGCAGAAAGTGTCACTAGTTAGGAAGCTGTCATAGTTGAGTGACAAGGTAGGAAGTGCAGCTAGTAATCCAGGGCTGTAGTCAGACTGGCTAGCTAGTCGACCAGTGCCAACTGGGTCAAGTACAGAGTCACGGTGGTATTAAAAAAAAAAACAAAATCGGAGAATGTATCATGTGCAGTCACCTTTACACCTGAACTATAAGCCCCGATTTCCTTGTGTGCCTAGATTGAAAAATCTCGGCTCTGACTGAAGAAAAATTGAAGACAGCCCCAATTTCACCGTGTAATAAAACGTGATCAATTCGGGTTGAACTCGGCTTACGCGTTAAAACAAATTCCGACTTAAATTTTTCTTCAGTCTGAACTGAGATTTGTTAATCTTGGCTCAGAAGGAAATCAGTGTAATCGGAGCTTAAGCTTCTTAAAATTCTAAATAGGTACTGTTAACGATTCATAGAAAATGGACTCACCCGCGATGTAAGATTTAAGTTCTTCTCAATATTTTTTCATAGTTAGGATCAGACATAGATTTGGTTCATTTTGTTTATTATAATCATTTAGAGGGACCCAGTTCAATACACTTAAAATAAGTCTTACTGAAACTTTGAAATGAATCTACCACACCAGTTCAAAAGGAGGATCAGTTCACAAGAGGTTGGAAGATACTTGGCAGCATTCATCAATACCTAGTGAGTAAATTTTTGATGAAAAAAGTCGATACACTTTGCTGCAATCTATTTTCTATAATTGCTACTCACTTTTTTCTAGAAATCATATGTTATTCTTATTACACCGTAATTCACTACACTTTCGCCTTCAATAATTTTCTATCACAAGAAATATCATCAATAAATTACATAACAGCCAGCAAAAACAAAAGACATCGAACTTTATGATGTAATACTTAATGTAGGCTGTTTATTTTTATCAACATAGAAAGGTAGACTTAAATATAATCGAATGTATCAGCATCTTAACCTTGTGTCAAGTTCACTTGCCGCAAGTCCGGCACTGGGCTGGCGCAAGTCCATTGTCAATAAAGCCCCGAGGCGGTGCCGCCGATTCTAACTGTTACTAAATTATATTAATTGTAACCTATTTGAGTAGAACGAATTACTAAGCGACTTAAGCAGCTATTCATGATGGAATATGGTGATGAGAGTTTAATCAATGGGTTCAGTATAAAGTTATAAAATACGACTTTAAAAGTATTTTCTTGTATTTAATTTAAATGTGAACTTTTCAGTGAACGTTCGAATTGGGAAAAAACATATTTTTTTTAAATTAGACATACTTATAAATAATTTAACTTTCAGTATTTCGTATACTTTCCGAAATATTTTTTTGTGTAACTTTTTTAGTTTTCGAGTTTACGGTTATAGTAATTTCAGTTTTATGGCACGAAAACTTTAACTAAAATATGTGGTAAACAAAGTTTACATGGGAAGAAGCAATAGTTTCATTAGTTTCATTTCGGGAAAAAAAAAAAAGTTTGGCATCATTGTTAGACATCATAAACCATTATACGTTTTTAAATGTTGCGAAGAGTAAATAAGCTCACTCGTAAATAAATCACTATCTATTCCTTTATAATAATCAAATAATATTTTATCAAAGTGGATTTTTGATTAATTAAAGAGAAGATTCGGTAAATTTTTCTTTTTTTATTTGAACTGAAAACTCGAAACCCCACACTTAAAATGTACCGTTCGTCTTCTCTGTATTTGTTTTTGATTTATTTTGCATGTAGCAATAAGTATACTCAAGTTCAAAAGTCGTATTACTAAATAGAATGCCAAAATTATCTAGCTAATTGAAAAATATAGCCCCATTAAGCAAACCGCAAAGTTAAATGCACTGTCCAAGGTATCGTTTATGAATTGTGCTAATTGAGCTATTTTTAATTTAAAGTTGTAGTTAAGAAAAATATGACTTTGAGTTACAAATTTAGAATAATAAGTATGTGTAAGAAGATATGTGGTAAACCTACGTTGAACTTATTCGTGATGAATCCGGTTAATAATTGTTTTGTTTAAGAATATGACTTTTAGAAACCTAAAATGGAAGGAATCATCCATGATGGACGGGGCTGGAAGCGAAAGAAAAACGTAAAATGTGCCAGCTGCTACTCTTACCGGGCATACTGTAACCAACCAGTCTTGTGGTCAACCAGTCTTGCGTGCTTCGTGCCTTATGAGCCGGTGCAGAGTCCTGTTGGAATGTCCAATGTCTGTTCTTGAACATTATTTGAGAAAGAGGTTTCACTGTGTTTGTCAGGACAGTATTTTGATAAACCACGGCACTGGTTCTCACACCTTTTTTACAGAAAAACACCTCAGTTATGCCAGAATATGAGACTCCAAGCCAAACCATGAATGAGGAAGGGTAATGCCCGCGCTGGACCCTCGGAATACGCGCGCTCGCTTCTTCACTACTGTGGGCATACACCTTATCGTTTTGTTTGTTATAACTTTCTTCAATGTTAAAATTTTTTTCAACTGAAAAAAGAATTTCGCGGTATTTTTTTCCCGCGTACCGTCTATACGCTATCGGTGAGACAAATATTAGCATTATTTTAAATAACTTCAATCATTGCTTTACAAGATCGAATCCAAAAGCATGTTTCAGCTTTGGCTTCTACATTACTTTCTGCCATTTAAGTAGAAACTGTGTAATACTTATGAGCACGATGACAATTATTCTATTTAATAATATAAAGTTTATTGGTGGGAGGGAAACGATCGCTGTGTAGTAAGAAAGCATCATAATACCTGGCAATCTGCGGCTTTCCAATATAATTATGTAACTGCAGAAGTAACTGACCTGAAGGGAATGTCGTGCATTCTCTCCAAAAATAGGCTTTGTCAGGCACCTAAGAGTATATGACTGATGCTGAGAGCCAGCTTGCAAAATACTAAGTGGGATTGGTTAGAAGATCCCTATATCTTATAAAAGGGAATATGTGTCTGATGTTTGAGCAATCTTCGGAAGTCTTGAACAGGTTTTGATCCGGTTTGCACCAGTCTGAGATAAGCTGTCGAAGCTCACTGTAACTTTTCCTACGACTAAGGCCTACTATTCAAAAGCTCGGCTCAAGCTGAGCGTAACCCTACGGGGCTCGCGGTAATTCCAATAGCGATACTGTAGGTTCCACTTATGACAGATGAGGTATGTTTTTAATGGGTCCTCACTGTTCCACTATAGAAAAAAAGGCTACGTAATATTTCGATACGAGTACATAATATCGGCACAGGTCACATATCACGGTTTCTAACAACAAAGTCGGTGATACAATACAGACGATTTGAGAACACTTCGACTGCACCTCAGCTAGAGAGCACAAGCTAGTAATGTGTAAAATAAAATCTCTTATGGAATAAATGAGTTGCAATTGCTCTATTAAAAACTTGCCTTTATCCAAACGACATAGCCATAAGGACACTCAAACAATTAATTTTATTCGTAAAACGTTTAATTAGCCCTTAGTTATGCTCAAACTCGGTCTCATCTTGTTTATATATCCAAAACCTAAAAAGCCTATCAAGTCAGTATAAGGACAATTTGCTTAATAATTAAGACGGCACTGCGATCATTAACTTACGAAATCGGTCCAAAGGATTTTAATAATAGTAACTTCGCCCGTTTTTTATCTTTACAGGTTTTTGAGTTGTTTGCGAAATAAGTTAAAAAATGTCATGGCCAGATATCAAAATAATTCACTGTGTAAGGTACAAAAAGGGCATTTTCTCCAAAGCGTGTTGACCAGAAATTATGTATAAGATATGCGGGGTCAGACTGAATTTTGTCAGATGTGGTGATAAAGTCAATTCGTTCTATAGGTCACATGCAAAAACGGGTATTGTTTTAATTAACATATTTAATGCAGTGTGTGGTGTTGGTCAGTTTTTATATTGAGTAAGCTAGTGAATTACATTTTAATCTGAGTTTTTACGAATAATAATTGCATAATTATTCGTAATGATTCCTAAAAATAATTGCAAAGTTATTATTAGGCTTTACTCTTTGTTAGTCTTTTTAGTGAGTTTTTTTAAATAAGAGATATAGTCTTTTTTGTGGGTTTTTTTAGTAAGAGATGAAATTCTCCACCTTGTTTTAATTAAATTTCATAAAATCAATAGAAAACTTTCTAAGTAAATGATAACTCATTTACTTTTGATAAAACTTATGTTTATTTTAGTATAACACTAGCTTTATCCCGCAACTTCGTATGCGCTTAACTACCCTTCTCGTGAAAATTTCAGAAACTATACAACCAGACACCCACTGCAAAGAACTTTTATACCAAGTATCACTCAAGGAATAAGTTTTTTTCACACAAACTAAAAATCATATATTTCCCGTGGCCGTGGGAATTTTGGGAATTTTTTTCGTAACACAACCAGTCACTCTTTGAAGAACCTTCATGCCAAGTATCACATCAGTACACTCAAGGAATAAGATTTTTCATACAAACTAAAAAGTCCTACCCCTTCCCGTGGGAATTTCGGGAATTCCTTCCTTATTGAGGAACCTTTATATCAAGTATCACATCCGTGCACTCAAGGTATGGGATTTTTTCATACAAACTAAAACATCATATAATTCCCGTTCCTGTGGGAATTTCGGGAATTCCTTTCATAACAGAACCAGACACATATTGAAAAACCTTTACACCAAGTTTCACATCGCTGCACTCAAGGAATAAGATTTTTCATACAAACTAAAAAGTCCTGTATTTTCCGTTCCCGTGGGAATTTCGGGAATTCCTTCCTTAGTGCACCCCTACATCCCCTAAAGTATGTATGTTCCAAATTTCAGCTCTCTACGCCCAGTAGTTACGGCTGTACGTTGTCTGTCAGTCACTCAGTACCTCAGTCACTCAGTCAGTAACGGAACAGTTTTATATATATTGATAGTTAAAAATGTTGTATAAAAATATGACTTAAAGTTTTAAAATTTCATACTGTTACACTACAAAAAGTTAGATTCTTCAATATAAGCTTTTACTTAACAATGAACCATTATTTTTTGAAGATAAACTGCTAGTAAGAATAACTTTTTGACACATTAAAACTCTTATCTTCAGTAAAGCAAACAAATTCATAATAATACATTAACTGAACCATAATTCGAAAGAAACTCAAATGAAACCGATGACTTTAGAAGAATCTGGCATATCACGTGGACAAGGAAATAACCTAGCTGAACTCCTCAATATATCTCATAAAATTTACATTTTTAAATAATTTTAATCGACCTGAATGCTTTCTCTCACTAAAAAAGGTGAAAAACTAGTGCATTTAGTATATAATTTTCATGAATAGAACTATTATTTGTGCGTTAACCCTCTACGGAACAGCAGTGTGACGACTAGGCCGCGCGGTTGCAACACGCGCGGCACCAAGCCGTCTGTACCAGTGATTACTTCATTTCACTGCCAGATCAAACGCATGTAATTAAACAAAACATATTCATATAATTAATCACTTGCATTAATAATTGAAGCCAACAAATCAACTTTACATATCGAGAACTTTTTGGCAGCTCGACAACTTGTTAAAAAGAAAATTGTGTTTCGAACTCGTTCTGTAAAATTTAAAACAAATAAATTAATATGTCATTTTTGTGTCACTCAATAAAATATAAAATGTCATATTATTATAAATGTTTATGAAATAAAACTTAGTTCAACTCATTGATAAATTACGTAGGTACATTATCGATTTCATCAAAAATACGATTACAAGTCCCGAATTCAGTGTCACGACGTCGTATATAAGTACAATTAGCAAAACAGGTTGAAGCCGGTTAACTGTGATCAGAGTCAAGGTCGCCATGGTCTGCGCCCGCGCACCGTACGACCATTGATCTACTCGCAAGATGTACTACCACTCTTACATTAATTACTATCAATTCGAAAAAGTTAAAACGATAACTTCTGTCTTAAATAAACTCACTTTAATATACCAACTAAGTATTCTTGGAAGTCGGTGCCTGCGCAAATTAAAGTAAGAGTAATGAAATTGAAGCATACAATTCAATCGTTAAAAGTTCAATTTTGAAGTCAGTTTTAGAATAAAGAAAACCCTCTACGTTATTATTGCAGGAAAAATATCAACTCTTAAAACGAATTGTACTTAGGCAGCTAAATAATAAGATGCTAGATCTCCCATCACTAGAAATTAAAAAACAAAGCTAATTTAAGGTTGAATCGAGCCACCAGTTGCATAAGCGCAGTGTTTTCGAAAGAGATTGTACTTTCATTAATGATACCTATTACTCAACGTTATAAAATCTCTTAAGTACTCTTCAATACAAGTTAAAATATTTTGTCAGAGATAAATATTCCAATTACTTTACTGTGTTTTGGAAACTCTTTTCCAATTCAAGACGTTCATTAAATAGCTACTGATTGAATTTGACAAAAAAGTAAACTTTCATTCTAATTTCTTACTCTTTTATCAAACTGAAGTTGATGTAATTAAAAATCAAAATAGTTAATACAGTAATAGGTCATAGTTAAATTACACATCAAGACCCTTTATCTAGAAAAAATATCACCTATTTTATACTTATAAATATTCAAGGAAGATGAAACCAAAGAAACACCGAAAACATGATGGAATCTAATCTAATTCTTCCCACAAATAAACATTTATAATAGAAGAAATAATTTGCATCTCGCAACTGTTATGTGAAAAGCAAACATACAATTCCAGTCAGTACAACAGAACCTCACAACAATGGCAACACACAGCATCGGACACTTACTTAAGTTAAAACAGCTAGAAAGTGAATTCAATGTAAGTTATCTAGAGACAGTTCACTTCACTTACTATTTCACTTAGAAAGTAAAGCCTTACTTGTCTTTGGACTATCACCTTCTCAGTGTTAATAAATCTGCAGTTTGATGTGAGTTAGTAAATCGTTTCCATAAACGCCAGTGAAAGTAATTCTTTGATAAATATCATATGTTACCTTATGTCTTATAGGATTAGTGCTTATTATGTATTGCATTTAAACTGTTCATCAACTAACTTAATACTAATTGTGTAGTTTGATGAACAAATTTAATGGCAACCCTAATGTGATAAAAACATAAAATAAATATGAGCAACTCAGGTCAAGACGCAAAAGGAACGAAAGTAAAAAATAACTAGATTAATTATTTACATACAAACATAACATCACGGCTGTCTCCCTTTGGGGTAGGCAGAGACTAAGGAACGCCAACTGCCCCGATCTAGACATACCTCTTTCGCTTCCTCCACGTTCATTAATCGTTTCACATGATCGCCAGTTACAGGTACTTTTAACTAGGCCCTTTTTAAATATGTCGCCAATTTGGTCAGCATACGTTCGCCTAGGGCGGCCCCTTCTGACATGACCATCCAATCGTGCTCTGTACACCTCTTTCGTAAATCTACTTTCACTCATCCTCTCTTAATGTCCAAACCACCTTAGCATACCCTTTTCAATCTTACTCAATACGTCATCTTTCAATCCGCATCTCTTTCTTATTTCACTGTTGCGCACCTTACTAAGATAGTATGAGATTAATTATTTATAAACTATTAATTTATGTTTGTTTGATTGCTTACATATGAAACTAATTTAAATTATATAAATGAAAATCAATGGTTTTACCAGATACAATAATATTTTGTTTACATAATATTAATCCATCGTTTGCAGAAGCTGCGGCAACGATATATTGTTATGATACATTAAAGTGACGCTGTGAAACGTTCATAGTTTGTTTATTATTACAAGGACCGTTTGCTCTAAAACAGTATACTAATACTGATATTTCTAGTATAAATAATGATATCCTATCGCAAATGCTAGTTGATAACTCCACTTGCTTACTAAAACGACCGTAAAAATTGAACAAAAAATAAAAACCAAAGAAAAAATGGAAAGTGTAAGGTGTCAAAATAGGAATAAGAACGCAAACTGTGTATTGCCAATATTTCAAAAACTTAAATTACGATAGAAGATTGAGAATATAAATCTGAACATCATAATTGTATCACGCAATCGCTCGCTACATAATGCAATTATAGTATGCTATTCAATAAATAAAAACCTCTGTCTCTGCCAAGTGCCTATCCATTCAGCTGAAGCACTTGCGATTTCTGTTAATTCGCACATTGAATTTGAATACTCCTCGTTAACTTAATCCTTCGTTAAGGTCATTGAACGCGCATTTACAGCTTATTTCGTAAATCAACCCATAAAAGCTTTAAAATACGCAAACACATCAAATGCGTAAGTAAATAAGATGTAATGTGTTGCAAACAGCGATGACTGGTCGCGAATTCTTGTGTTTATTGTTAAGTGAATACTTTGTCGACTTTATAGCTTTTCATCGCATTTGTCTGCAATTTTAACTACTAAGTCTGTACCTCCTACTAAATATATACGATGTTTTGGAAAAAGCGATCCTAAAAAGAAAATAATCAGCGAATGCAGAGCATTAAAAAAACCGACTTCACGTCAAAACTTTGGCTGAGTTGAGAATGTCATCAAGGTAAACATTCTCCGAAATCATACATATTTTTTCAAAAGTTTGAATTTTTCAATGAAGTACCAACCGATTTCTTTGAAATTTGTATGGGACCAACAATGAAGTATCCTCTATCATATGAAAACAATTTTCAAAATCAATTCAAAATTGTCTGAAATATCGTGTAACAAAGACACAAAAATAAACATACAGACGAATTGAGAACCTCCTCTTTTTTTGGAAGTTGGTTGATGACGTTAGTGCTTATGTTAAGAATCTCTATAAATATAGCTATTTATTTGGTAACTGAAATATACAGCTTTAATATTTTCAAAATAAGCTAAAGATGAACAAAAGTTTGGGGAAAAAAAGTAATTGAAAAAATTTTGTTTTTTCTTTGGGTTCTCGGATAAAATTTGTAAAATTATCTATGAATAAGATAGACTAATACTTCCAAAATATTTTGAAAATAATAGGAATAAGCTGCTTAGTTGTGCACACAGCAACAACAAACAGGTAGTAAGGGAAAATTTTCGAGGAATTAAGAAATATTAATGTTCCAAAATCGATCATACTTTTACGAAGTTTCTTTTTTATAATAGATCACCTAAGCCATCTTTTTTTAAGTTTGGCGCGGTTTTTTTGTATATCCTGTAAGAATAAATCAGTTACAGAATTTTTAATCACTCGATATGTGAGAACAGTCTATACTATAACTACGAGTCTAATATAAAATTTATTAAATAATGAAATTAAATTAAATAATTAAATTAGCTTCTATGCTGGACTGGGAGCGAAAGAAAAACATAGAATGTGCCAGCTGCTTCTCTTCCCGGGCATACTGTAAAAGTCAGTTAAGGGACCGAGGTGTTATGAGAGGCTTTTTTGTGGGCGATAGGCTGACCGCCTGTCACTGCAATAGTCTCTCTCCGCTATTATGATGCCTCCAAATTTGTCAAACTTGACATCAGATGGTTTTATTACCTCTGGTGTTCTGCCTACTCCATACGGGATACATGCGTGAAGTTATGTATGTTATGTAAATAATTAAATTTTTATTGTGTTTACAGACTGTGTTATTTCAAGACAATGGTTTCGTCGGCACTCCTTCACATTTACCATCTCGTATTCTGCATCAATGTCATAACGCTCTCTTCAAAATGTTTCCAATGTATGCAATTTATTTAAACCATGTTAGTTAATACAAAACAATCTTAATCCTTCAACTGCAACAAGAGAGATAAAAGGTCGTCGATTTAAGCTTAATGTTCTATTTGTCAAGTTAACGCACCTATTAGCACATAAGCTCGTATTGGCACGTGGGCTGTCAACTTTTGCAATAATGGTTAATCCAATATTGTTCCATACATCTTTGCAGGCTTGGCAACATGTTTAATCGTGTGTTACTCCTACGGCGACGTACCTACATGCTTGATTCGCTTTGTACAATGTGAAATACTTTTATACCTATTGTTAAGACATTATATTTAAAAGGTTACGAATATTTTGTTTGACCTGCAGTCGGATTTGCAAAATTTGAGAGCTTTAATTTTGGGAAACGATGAATTTGTCAAGATTACCAAAAATAATTTTGGTAACTTTGGTGAACTAGAGCGAAACTGCTAGTAGGTACTATAAAGAATTATGACGTTTTTTGTGGCACTTCCAAAAAAGGGGGAGGTTCTCAATTCGTCTGTATGTTTTCTTTTGTGTCTTTGTTACACGATATTTCAGACAATTATGAATCGATTAAAAAAAATCTTGTTTCATATGATAGGGAATACTTCATAATTGGTCCCATATAAATTGCATTGAAATCGGTTGAGTACTTCATTGAAAATCTAAAATTTTGAAACAATATGTATGATTTCGGAGAATGTTTACATGGATGACACTCTAAGTCGGCCAAAGTTTTGACGTGAAGTCGGTTTTGTTAATGCTCTGCATTCGTTGATTATCACTGTTTATTTCTGCCACACGTAATTTTTATCATTTATGATTTGACTCCATTGAGTTATAATGTACTACGTAGTACATAGTAACTCAATGTTTGACTCTTGCTTGATTCATCGCGACTCTTTGTAATGAACTCAATATAGTGCTATGTGTCTCTCCCATGGTAACTTAGGTAAATCAAAAGCTGCATCGAATATTACTACTTTTTTTTAATGAATCTATCCTGATAATAACCTGTATGTACCAATGATCTGTTAATTGATTGAAATAAATGATTTGAATTTAATTTGATTTTTATGGCAATATACTGTATGGCAATACGACTATATAACAAATTACCCAAGACAATAAAAATCCAGACTGTGATAAAATTTAAAAAAGCATTGTATATTTTTTTTATTAGATAAGCAGTATTATAATATAAATGATTTTTTAAATGAATGACAATGATTTAATATGCATGACATTTAATAATATAATTAAAAATAAGTAAATAAGTTTGGACATAAGTAATATAATTATTTTGAATTGTTAAATTGAAAAGTGGACAAAAATTTGCACACCGATATTGATGGTTGAATATGCTGTACAATATATTTAGATCTAAGAACTTTTTTTCTACCATATTCTACGAATAAATGACATTCTATTCTATTCTATTCTATATAATATCTTATATCTTTAAGTCCATGAAGTAATGATTTTCGCAAAACAATAAAAGAAATGCAAAGATTAGTAAGTTATTCTCTTATAACTTGCCCGCATTGTCATGCCAACAAACGTCATTTGACAAAGAGATGACGTTTTTGAATAACGCATATTGAGGTTATTTACATTCTCTTGCGCTGCAGTTCTAAGGGCGTGGATTTGCACCGTACCGTTGCCTCATAACTTTGACTGGGTGAACCGATTTTGATGATGCTTATTTAATATAATAGACGATACTTCTCATTTGGTTCCATATAAATTTCATCAAAATCGGTTGAGTACTTCTTGAAAAATTTCAATTTATTTTTTAAATATTTATGAATTCGGAGATCGTTTACCTTGACGACCTTATACTTCAGCCAAAGTTTTGACGTGAAGTCAGTTTTTTAATAGTCTGCATTCGTAGATTATATAAAGGGAAATAATAAAACGAGCGACTAAAAAACAAATTTGGACTGGAAATAATAAAACGAGCGACTAAAAAACAAATTTGGACTGTCTTGAAAAATATATGAAAATGAACGGTTTTAAATATTAATATTGCGACTGAATTACTAAGTGAGCGACTAAAACACATATACATTGCGATGAAAGAGATAAGTTACGAGAAGGGCTCCCGCACCGGAAGGCGGAATCAGTACGGTTAGGTGCGACGACGAGCGCAGCGAGGAGGAGCATGTTAGGTTGCATATAGTTATACACGTGCGCGAGCCGAGCGAGCGAAGCGAGCGGTGCCGCGGCAGCGGCCGGCGAAGCGCCATAAACCTGGTCAGCTATTATAGTCAACCCTGGACAATCCCGACATGGTCAAAAGTGTTTTTAAGTCGCTGTTTCATTGATTCTTCGTCACTCGCTCTCAGTCGCTCACTTAATTAAAACAGTAAGCCAAATTCATTATTTTTGTCACCTAAAATTTTTATTTACAGTTACTCGATTAAATACTACCCTTATATAAAGTTCAGTTAGTCTTCATATTTTGTACCGACGGCTTTGTACGGATTTGTATTTTGTACAAATCGGATTCTCGTCGTGAGCTTAAGCGGGCTATGCGTATTTCATAATAAACCCTTTGCCCTATTTATCTTCCATCAATAAACAATAAAAGCGATGGTCTGCAACATGCGCTCGCGGCGACAGTGACATTGGCACAATCACACGACACATAGTCAGCGTGTCGGCATCTGTCACATGCGCGTATTGTACCATTGTGATGTTGATGTGCGATCGACAGATCACTTGCGCAAGAGCAACAACATTGCCGCTTGATCTGCGTGTCAAATTACACACACACTTGTTACATGCAGAACCCGTGAATGTGTACACTTGACGGCATACCTATTGTGTTTGAGATGTTTGAAAATTGTCGTTAAGCGATCTTACGCACGTTTTCAGGTAGATGCAGTCAGTATTGAATCTCACAAGTATTTTCTTAGTAAGCCTGAGGTCAAATTTTTGTGAGAAATTTCAACTAAATTAAATCAATCAGTCCCGCTACCTCGAATTCATTTGCATGGACCGCACCGGTTACATAAAAATCACTTTTTATAAGGATTGCCTTTTGGAATTATCTAGGTATGCCAGAAGATAACTTTTAATGCACGGTCAGACATATTAATAAATCATACATTACATACATAACTTCACGTCTGTATCCCTAATGGGGTAGGCAGAACACCAAAGGTTTTTGGAGGTACTATTATGATGGAGTGAAACTATTGCAGTGACAGGGGATCGGCCTATCGTCCGCAAAAACGCCAATGAAACCTACCTCCCTTAACTGACTTTTACAGTATGCCCGGGAAGAGAAGCAGCTGGCACATTCTATGAACTGTTTTTTATTAATAAATCAGTTCATTAAAAAAACTACTATCATCACTCTAAACTAGTCCATGGTTAAAACATCAGAGAGATCATGCGGGTGTTTGTTCTAGAAAAAATATTATATCTTTAAATAATTCGCATTATTTTGTCACTTAAAAAACAACGATAATTCAAAATGGACTTCATTTTTGAAGAAACTTTAGAAAAGAGATATTTACTATGTCTTATTTATTTTTCAAATGAGTATACAATAATAACTATAACCATGATCTTGCTCAAAATATCTCGAACTCTATAAAAAGTAAACATGAAAAATTTCATATTATAAATGTGAGTGACCGTTATAGCTCACAAACTTATAAAGCACTTAGTGAGTTAGAGTAGCACGTGTGTCTAAGATTATCGGTTACAAATGAAATTAGTTATCTCGCTGTATTACTTTTGTTAGCGTAACATTGTGGCAATGATTTATCAATTAATCATTTTGATTCGCCGATATATAATTTGGTATCAGCGTCGATCATATTTGTGCAGTGGCCCCGACTGCAGATAACGGAGGCTATTCGTGGCCACATTCAACCACTCTCCGACTTAAGTAATCACCTATGTACCTATATCTGAATGGTCTCTCGCACCTCATAAGCAAATATTACTGAAACGGGTCACCGAACTTATGATTGCTGTTTTTTGTATGCTTTCAATTGTTTGTAACGGAACTGTTAACATACAATGTTATGCAATTGAGTCGTAGCTTTTTGAACTCATTTGTTGAATTGCTGAGTTAAGAATCTACATAAATCGTTCACATTAAGTTATAACGGAACATCTCATCTTGTTCGAATGTATCAAAATTTATGAGTTACGAAAATAAACTTAAATTACCTAATTAAAAATAGGAAGACAAGTTAACTTAAAACCCGTAATCACGTTAACGTTATATAACACATGTATTAAATCCTGTTTTTATCTATTACCAGCTGTTCTGAATTTAAATAAATTAATTAAATTTAATAGCGTCTAATAACTCAAGTATCAAAATTAAATATAGGCCGCTAGGAAAGCTGTTCAATCACCTTGTATTTTTAATATAGTTGTTCGTAAGTCAAGGTCGATTCGAGTGATATTTGTCTGTTTTGCATATCGACCTTTTGTCGGTACTTTGGTGTTGGATGTGTGACATATTGCTGGACGGTGGAGAGTGAGGCAATGCGCGGGCGCAGGCTCGCCGCGACCGTGGGAAAGGCCGGAAACGGCGGATGCTGTGGTCACTTCATTTACTTTCGTACGGCTCATTGGTCGCATTTATTTAAATTGAACGATTTAGAATTAGTGTAATGACACTGCATGTAAATCAGGTGTTTATATGGATTGTTTTTCCCATGAATTCGTAGATCTGGAGAATTTAGAGATTTTATGTGGGACTTACAAAATTAAGCCGAAAATTTACAATCAGCGGAAATAATTCGTGTAGTTTTGAAAATCGCTACAGTTATTCCTTGAGATATCAACATATCGAAAATCCCCAAGGGTGTGGGGTGAGCGAAAGGTGTAGGGGGGGGGGTCAAAGGACCCTTTTTTTAGATTTTAGCTCATAAGTCTAAAACCTGCACAAATAGCGAAGAAGCAAATATAGAAGGTGAAGATGATGATGATGTAGTAGAAGACAATGATTGATTTAATTAAGACTGTCTAATTATTATTTTCTAGTTTTGAATACATTTTGAAAACATACCAATTTTATTTTATTTATAAAACCGTCTCATTTTTTATACCTATATAAAGTTGAAACTCTGTAACTTCTAAAGTATCGACCGTACAAAAAAAAAATATAGGATCAAATTTAAAGGAAATTTTATGTAGAATGTTTTCCTAGAAGTAACCGTAATGCTATTTGTGCAGGTTTTTGACTTATGAGCAAAAACCTAAAAAAAGGGTCCTTTGACCCCCCCCTACACTCTTAGCTCACCCCCTACCCTTGAGGACTTTTGATATGTTCATCTGGATATCACAAGGAATAACTGTAGCGATTTTCAAAACTACACGAATTATTTCCGCTGATTTTATTAATTTGCTCGTACTAGTGAACTAGAGCGAGTTATGTGAGGAACTTTAGTACCTATCATTTCAATTTTAATCAATGTACAATCTATACTAATATATACAGCTGAAGAGTTTGTTTTTTTTGTTTGTTTGTTTGTTTGAAATTTTCGTATAAGGGTTTTCTTTTACGCTTGGACAGTTTATAAATTATCGAGAATATGAGGATTGGGTTTTACCGTATTTGAAACAATATTAAATTGTTTCAAGACGTTAGAAGAGTAGGTATGCTAAAGCTGTTCTTTTCAAAAGTGTTGATTTTTTAGTATACCTACCCCGATCACGTCATTTGAAAGAATTGACTCTAACACCACAAACCATAGGAGAGATAACATAAAATTCAATACGGCGATCGCTGACCCTCTCACATACTGCGGTAATTATCTCAATTCCTTTTAATTATGGCATATTTAAGTTATGGCGACATCTATCCTAACTAAATGGCAACAACGATAACGACATGACTCTAATTATATCTCAAGTAACTATACTTAGTACTTCCGACACAAATCGTGGGCCGTATACCGTGGCCGAATAATGATATGCACAAGCAAATATTCCTACAGGTAAGGCCTGTGTTCAGCGGTTCTTTAACCACCAGTTAGACGACATCTAAAGTGAAGACTCTCCAAATAAAGTTATCGATAGATATATGCCTAGCTCCCGAACCTTTGAACGAATGTTTAAACGACATTTGTACGCGGTGCATTGAATGTCTAAACTAACTTATTTATATCACTATTGTCGTTCAATACGATGTTTAATATGTACGCGTACAAAAAATATTTCTATTTATTGTATAGGCAGTTTGTTGAAATCTAAGTCTTTCTTTAATATAAAATAAATATATAGCTAGTTTTTGTTACTAAAATCTCGTTTTAAGAAGAAATCTTTAATGTGTATCGCTCTTGATTAATTCTGGTTAATTGGACAGTGGTCAGAACCTACGATCATCCTTCTATTATTGTTGTTTTTATTATTGTTTTTTCAACAAACATCATCCTATAATAATTACAATGAAAAAACAACCCACATACCTGCACAATAGAGGCGACAATCAGGCCGAAGCACAGCGCGATGCTGGTGACTACGGGCGCATTGCTCTCGGAGATGGCCACGCAGGACGCCACCCCCACGGACACCAGCAGGAACGTGCCCACCAGCTCCGCCACCAGCTGCCGCCACAGGATCTTGTTCTCAGTCAGATCTGACACTCCCACGAAGTTGTTTGCATCTGGAATGCAAGGGTTTTTGTAAGTTATTATAGTCTTTAGTTTTTTGCTTTAAGGGCCTCCATGGTACATAGGTCGAAAGGTCATGAGTTGGCGTCAGTTTGTAAATGAACTTTTCTCAACTGGCTCGGGTACTAGAATACCCCCTTGTTTCGCTGTTTGGTATCAATTAATATAAACTCAAATAAAAGGTCACTTTGGTATATAACTAGTAAGTCATTTCCGGTAATTTATTTATTTATTTACCAATAAAATGAACATGTATAATATGTCAGGGTTTTTAAACGTAACCTCTAAGATGGACTATATGACTATAAGTTGTTTTTGAAAGCATAAGTCTTGTGTTAGGTCGTAAACTACACTTTATCAATTTTATAGGTCATCAAAAGTAAGGCCGATAAAACGACAATAATCAAATGTAAAAGTATTAAAATACGCTTTATACCTGGATTTGATATCTGTTGAGAGTTTGCTCTTATTTCCTTTTAAAGGAAAAAGGTCGACAATAATTACAAATCAAATAATGTAAACTAAGCGGTGTTTTAAGTAAATTACTGAACATCAACCTACACGACGATGGGTATACCTTTGGTCCACTATGTGCTGTTTGTAACACAACCGTATTAAAACTTCCTAAATAAAATACAGCCAACCGTGGACACAACTTTTGTAAAGACACCGAAACTTTTTTAAACGTTAAACTTTAACTTTTAACTAACCGCTCTGCTTAATTAAATATACCTAATGAACTGTGGTAACATAACACAATTATTATTAAAACTTACTTCAGTAAATTAATTGTTATTATTATTTATCATGATGACTTTAGATTCATTAAAAGAAAAAAAAACAATCAATCCTTGCTCATAGTGATATAAAACCTCAAATAACGATGAAAAACGTTACTTATCAAAACTGATAAAATAAATAAATAAAAATAAAATCCCCAGACAATCTCACCAACTACATGGCCCCAAAGTAAACATATCTTGTGTTATGAGATACCATGTAGCGAACTAGGGGGGAACCTAGAATGTAAATACATAAATAGATAAACACCCAGACACGGAACATTTTTTTTCTTGTTACGTGCGGGAATCGAACTGGCGTCTGAGGCAGACAGGTTTAACCCATCGCCAGAGTGGTCGTCTAAATGTACTAATAATTAAATAAAATATAAAACATTTTGAAATTATATAACTTACAAAAACATTTGACCTAGAGTTCTCCAACAAATCTAGAAACATCTAAATATCGTTGACGAAGTAGTAGTAAGTGACACGTTTACTATATACTCGACCATAATTTTACTCCTACTATATATTTCATTGCATTATAAAATATGCAAAATATTATTCTTAAATTACGTAATGATGGCGAGAGACTACGCAAGACTCTATAGTAGCATGACTTAGGAGAAATTTAAAGCAATTACATATTATATGAACAGGGTAATATTAGAAACACAGGTAGCTGCATCATTAGCTGCTGTAATTCTAATTTTCTCGAATGAAACACTTGTTATCACATGCACGCCATGTGTGGTTGATAATTATTAATGTCAAGGCGCTTAATTATTTACGTAGATGGAGATATGATTCTTTTGATTTTTTTTTTTAAGTATTATGGTTGTGATTCTGTATGTAATATCTTCCTTAAATACTCTTTAAATGGATTTATTGTTCATTTGAAAATTCGTCTATACATACCCTGTGATAATTATCACATTGCCCGTGACTACAAATATAATTGTAAACTATAATTGAATACGTGATAAATCCGTTGAAAAAATGATTTATTTCAAATTATGAATAGTGAAAACTTAATCAATAACTTCCTTGCTTGGTTAGATAACATCTAATCAAATTTTATTTTAAATATAAATAAGTAATAAGAAAAATGTCGTTGACACCTCGTTTTGCTCAGTTTCATAACAGAAATCGCACCAAATTTTTTTTTCTGTATTAAATATTTCAGATCATAAAAACATAACCAGCGAAAATTGAACCTCCCTTGAATATTTTAATTAGCAAATATTCTAATAAGCAAAAACCAATATGATGTTCTGCAAAGAAATAAATAAATAATAACTCTGGTATGATATGACAGGCTTCGTCATGTTTTCGTGATCTAGGAAACTGATACAGGAAATAACCAATATAAGAATAAATTTTTATTACTTATTTAAAAACGTGAACGTTTCTATGATTGGTAATTATCCTCACACTTTATTAGTATTTAAATATATTTTTATATTAATACAGCTATATTTAATTTCTATGTGACGTTATCTAATTAAATAAAAGGAAGGTTTACTTTATCATATTTAAGCTGACTTAATCTTCAGTAAGTATGTTATTATACGACAGTACTTAGAAATTACTTTTCAACGATAATATATTTACTAAATCGAATGCTACATTACAAATAGAAAAAAATACTTTTCCAGTTTTCGGCATTAGCATTTTAATTAAAATTTCACTTATTTACTCATTGATAAGAAAACTACCGAAGTCTACCGGTTTTCATTTCAAATAATAATATTATTTTAAAAATACACGAAACATGATGCTTTGAGTGGACGCCCAATGATATTTTAATAATATGCATTGAAAAAGAAATCTCAAAACGCGTACTGTAATAATGTCTGTGTTTCTACTAACAAGAATGTTTGTTCTATATTTAAAAATACAGAACGTCCGAAACCATTCATTAAAGTTCGAACAATATAGTGAGTTCGTGTTTTTGTCATTCGGACCAAATATGGTAAACAAATTTTCAGGAGTCACTTCGATTCTTTAAAATGCCAGTTCTAGTGTAGAGTCTCTTGGCAATACAAAATATTTATGTGTATTTATTCCGATATCTTACAACTGTACAAACCTTGTTCTCTTGTGTAAAGTAGAAATAAACAAGTATTTAAATCTTAATCTAAGCACTTGAAACCTGAAGAATGAGACGAGGTACTAACCTACATTTTACTGCAAATAAAATAATAAAACTGGAAATCAAACACACCACACTGCAGCTAAAGTACGGTTTGAAAAAAAATCCGGTCAATAGCGAGCGATAATCACACACTGAGAGTTCCATATATAAATAAAAAAAATTGGATATTTTCCTTTACTAAAAGACATCTCTTCTTGTCGAATTTCAGGATTCTAAATTAATGGTATTCAAATATCATTTCATTACACTAAAATAACAGTTTTTCTCGTAATTAACGTTTTCGACCTCATCGCCACTATAAGTTAGGTCAGATTGAGATGAAACGCTATTGAAGTCACTATTATGGTGCGTAATGATTGCTAGTAATGTTACATTACAAGTTCTATTAGGTACAGCAATCTGTACGCACCATTAGTAAAAAATTTGCTTGGTAAAATTGTCTTGAATATGTACGCGTTTTAGTATAACATTGCTAAAATGGTTTATTTACACTGATAGCTAGTTATATATTTATATTCTGATGTCTTACAACTGTGCAAATATTGTTAACTTGTGTTAAGCGAAAGAAAAACTACGTATTTCAATGTTAATGTTTATCGAAGCACTTGAAAACTTAAGTAACTATTACTAAAGTCAATTTTACTACAGAATAAAATACACTAGGTACTAAAATAAATAAGTATGCTTGTTACTTGGGTACCGTAACCATTTTTTATCACACTAAAATAAGAATGAGAGTTTTTTAGAATGTTAAAGCACTATAGATCTTTTTCTTGCTTGTGTTTAATTAAAGGATTTTCATTTGCGTGTTTCTTTATAGTACACAATAAAGACCCTATTACGATTATTAAGCCAAATTAAAAAAAAAAACTACTGAAAATCATAACGAATTTAAGTCTTAACGTGACAAAACATCAGCTATTTGATCCAGTCTCTTCTTCCCTTTTTTCCTTAATCAGTTTTTTCACGTTACGTTTATATTAATAATTCTTTATGTTTCAAAGCCCTCTACAAAATCAATTTGATGACTTTTGTTATTAAACAAAGCATCAAAAAACTGGTTCTAGAAAGATCCATTTTCAATTCGGAAACAAAACTACTTCGGTCATTGATGCCTATTACAAAACCATTAAATTGCTATTTGATTACGCAGCATAAGTTAAACACAAAAAACTGTTTCAATTGATTCAAAAGGAAATCTAAACTTTTTCGTTTGTTAACTTATTCAAGCACTAAATTAAGTATGTTAACGTACATGATTTATAGGAATTCACGGTAAAAATAACCAATGACACTATAATAGTAGTACCAAAAACAAATTCATTGTTTTTTGTTACAATATCGAGTTTTTGGCGCCGCATAATTATTACATAAACCCAATAAAGTAATTACAAATTCGATACGAGTTAAAATGCACTGTTTTATTTGTTTTGATACTTCATATCCAGTTATTCATTTGCAAAGGACTGGTCTTTTGTTTATAAATTCGTGATTTTAATGTTAAAATAACGACATTCTGTACCTCGTAGGTATCAATTATTTTTGTTATACATTGACAGTTTCGACATAAAAATGTCACCGAGAACCATTTTTAAATGTCATTGTCATTGACTTCTTTATTGAAACGTTTGAAAAAAGAATACGCAAAGTTACAAATGTTTTGTTTATGCCCTTATTATTTACGCCCTTACAAAAACAACCCGTGTAAAGACTATTTCTGAGTGATGGGATACCGCCGTAACCTCAAAGTTTTACAAGTAGGTTTCGATAAGATGGTTAAACTATTATGTACATAGAAATTAAAATCAGGAGGATTTTATTATGAAGGTGTATAACTTATAAAAATATGATCATTAAAATTAACACCTAAACTATGCGAGGCCTATAACTTAGATTTTAGTGCTTCCTTTGTGCTATAGGAATGTTAGGTTTGACATGGTCAGTTTATTTTATTGGCATAAGATTTTATTAGGATTGTATTATTTTGATGACAACAAAAGAACACTGATCCCGGAGTGTATCTTTAAATCTAGTATCACAAAGACATATTCAAACGTATTTCTACGTTTATAAATCAATACTAAATATTGTCTTAAGTGTCCAGGATCCATAATATCCATATTATATGGATTCAATATAATGATTCGCGATTAATCCATTTGAAAAGTGTTTTATTTGAATAAAACATTATTTTATTCCGTTATGGAAGTTTCTAAAACTGCATTACATTTTTGCGGCGTTTATTTTTACTCAAGGCACACAAGAACTCCTTTTCGATACGGTAACTTATTTCTTTAACAATTCTCTATGTAGATAAAGATTTTTTTCTTAGAGCTCATATAAAAATATATTTAACGTTCGTTTCGACTATATTTGATAGTTTCAATACTAGTTCGTGTATCAGAGCATGACTCTTCCATACTCTACATTCTTCGTTACATAATTTTGACAAACTTTCCGATGTTGCAGCCGAACACAACATAATTAATGAATAATAAATTAAAATTCTTAGATATGATGCGTTTTATGAATCATTTTAGGTACGTTTTAAACACAATAATTGGATTTTATTTTTATTTAAATTAGAACTAATGTTTTTATGCGTAAAGGAATTTAATGTTAAAATTTAAGAAAAACTTACTCTTATGCATCTCATCCATAGCGTAATCCGATTTCATGTTGATATCTTTCTCAATTCACCTTTCAGTAGTACCACAGCTTCACTGCGACCGCACGGTTTCACAAAACACGAAACTACGAATTTTAATTGAAAATTCCTCGAAGGATGCAAGAGAAATTATTGCTGATAATAACGTAGGTAATGTCGTGCCGCGGTTGGCGAAGGTGCGTTTCGAAAGTGCGTCGAGACTACCACGCGTTGTCGCTACGAACGGTTGAGTGCGGGAGTTAGCCGCTCGGGGATGAGTGGTAACCGGCGCCGGCGCAGGCGACGGTGCTGCGACTTTTTATTCCGAATAGGTTTCGTTTGATGCATGACTGTCGTGGATGTTATTAATCTGCCAACGTGCGCGCGCGGTGCAATAAGCTGGGAGTTCTGCGAAAACGCTTGTTGTGGAAAATTTGATGATTTGTACTTTTGTGCAATGCCGACAAGTTACTTAGAAAAATGTTTGTTTTTTATGAGTCAGTCATCATTAAAGTTATTTAAATAAGTATATAAAAAATTGTTAAATTCGCTACAGATAAGTGAATATTTTTTTAATTCGCACATTGAGTTTAATTAAGAACTAATATAACGATAAATAAAAACTGAAGAAGTGAAAGTAAAAAACTTTTAAAATACTTTCATTATAATATCAATATTCGCGACTTAATTAGTGCCAATAGCTGTATTTTTACACGTATCGGCAATAATAGGATTAAAAACTGGGCCTGAACTCTAGCAGTACCAATCACTACACAAAAAAAAAACGTCAGGTTAGTCATATTGTAATCTAAGCTACTCGTATTTACAAATTCGAAAATTCATTTCAGTTTTTATCACCATTTAAAATCCGCAGAAAAACAAACAGAATTCCAGTTTTATTATTCAATGATTCATAACCTCGATTCCTTCAGGTGGAAATTCGATATATGCTCTATTTCACGCTCGATATCTAGGTAAAACGAATTATTTACACTGCCCTTATCGCGTAGTAAAAATTCAGTAGTTGCAGTAATGTTTGCTATAGATAAGGAGAGGCTGCGTGGGAGTTTGACTTTGCCTCGAGATAAAGAAAACATTATTTTGTTTGCCCGCCATACTTTAACGATGGCTGTAAAAACAATATGACCGCCGTATTTAGTACATGAGAGCTTAGACGTGATGGATAGCGTTTTCATAGTTAGATGGAAACTCACAAATAGCTTATACATTTCGCAAGATATGTTTTGTTTGGGCACACTTAAGGAGGCTGCTACCTAAACAGAGCTTAAAAAAACATTGTATTATATCAGACCGACATGTCATTTGATTCTCAATTTCAATAGTTATTATATGCAAATATTGAAGTATAGCGGAGACGAGTTAAGTTTTTGTAGTACTTTTTATGACACACATTATCATGCCAATCAAATGACATAATTTGTATTGTTCTCAAATAACCATGACCTTATGGTTTTTTTTACTAAAATAATTAAAATTTTCAAATAACAAAAACATGGATAGTAAACGGAGCCAAAAGGGCTAGGCGTTTTCGTTATACAAATCGAATTGTACATTGTAATTTTAGTGGTAGTGGTGTCCTGGTGTTCCTATATTACCTGCAATAGTGAAAGCATAGTTGCGTTCCGGTTAAAGAGGAGGAACAGCCAGTGCAATTACAGGAACAAAGGGCTTTAACGTCAGCAACGCATCATTAAACTTAACATCTTCAATTGATGATGTCCATGAGCCTGGATACTACTTATCATGAGGTGGATCCAGTCAGTACCTTTCAGAATCCATGAGGTAGGTACATGCTCGACCTCGTCGTTACTATCAGGTGAAATAATAGGAAAAAGGGATAATTTCGTACTCTGTATTATAATCGTATAAATGTTGTAGCAGACTAGTTGAATTCTAAAGTTCGCCCGGAAGTTCGATGTATTTTATGTATAATCTCTAAATATAAAAAAAATTCAAGTTTGCCATCCGTTATCTCGTTTCTACGGCTCTACTTATTTTGACTCCACTTGGAGTTAGATGGCGCTGTGAGTTAACTTTTCAATATTATTTCTTAAGGAAACGGTCACACAGATTTCACACCATCTGATGTGTAGCTTTGCAGCAAAATTAGCAATATAACTACGTTTCGGAGCAACGTTAGCAATATAACGTAAAACAAAAAGTATGCTTAGTCATTTCGTGACTTGTCGCCAGGCCCCGGTAGCTCAGTGGAAGAGCACTCGTCCGGCAAACGAGAGGTTCGAGTCCTAATCGGGTGATGGTTTTATTTAGCACATTTCTTTAGTTGTTTAAGAATAATTAAGCATTATTAAATGCAAAAAATAAAAAATATGAATAAATCTGAAGATTTTATACAAATAAAATACAATAAACCCTAATCGTCATTGAGTAACAAGATGGGAAAGATTTAATTATAAAGAGGTCCCTGGTCAACAATGTGGTAGTTAAAATATGCGCAAGTTTGTTATTATTCGATTTAGTTATGCGGTGCTTTATGAAAACATAGTTTCTGCATTCATGGTCCATTTGTCTGTTCAACGCAGTTCAACGTGATTCGAGAAATAACAAAAAAATGCTTGTCACAGTGTATGAGAAGATACCAAAACATCGTATTACAATGGTAATCGTAATAAACGCGATAAAAGACGGTTAAAAACTATTTTCTTGAGTATAAAAATAAAGTTTATTACAAAAAGCACTTGTCACAATCGAATGTAGCTTGAGTTGCTGAAATTTTAGTAGGAATTGCTTTGCTCACGTACTTAAAATTATTACGGATTGCATCGGATGATCAATATACAGGGTGACTGGTGACAAATTTTAGATACTGAAAGAGAGCACTCTGTACTCGATTCTGATCATAATTATGTAATAAAAGTAGGTAAGTACTTATTTTTTCACTAGAATACCCTATAAACAAATAAAGTTTTGTTACTTTTTACTTTACTTGCGCCTGAATCAGTCGCGTCACCTGGCACGCGGAACCGCGTTTCATTCTTTAACTTTAGTTTAAGGTTACTCAGTAAATAAATAATATTTATTTTTATTATATATTTTCTCTTCATGTATGATCTCAAACTATCACGTCCTCGAATTTCAAAAGTGACCCACCAGTCACCCTGTATAATCTATTAGAAAACTTTACGATTTGCAGTTATACTCGTATTTAGTAGTTCAAAAACCTGTCAATCATACAGTTCAGAGTTTTGGCAAAGCAAATATAAACGCATTAAGATAATGTATACTATTCCCTCTGGTTATCACAGAGTGGCACTTGATGATAACCACTCTAAACAAGTCAGAATAAACATACAGTGAAAAAGCCACTGCTTAATTCGACAAGCAATAGAAGTATTAGCTGAAAAGATTTCTAAATTGTAGAAAGAAATATGAAGGCTTTAGTGACAACAAATTAGAAGTAAACTCACCGACAAAACAAAACACGAGGACCGCTTTTTTCGACAATTTAATATTTTATGGTGGTATTGAAAAAATCTTCTATAGTGGGCCTAGTTGGCCTTGTTGGCCTTATTGACCTAGAGAGCCTAAGTGGCCTTACTGAAGTAGTGGCTTAGTATGACGGCACCTAGCAAGGACTAAGTCTACTCCTACACAAAACCGCCTAAGGGTATCTGAGGAAATGAGCCTTGCCTCAAAGTTTTTTATTTATCGTATTTTAAAGCATTTAGTTAATGAAGAGCTGCCACTATTAAGATCCAATAAGAAACTCATTAGTCACCAGTTATTGCTGAGATTATTCGTATGTCATCAGACTCCAATTAGTAAAATAGTTTATTGGGTGACAGTTTAAATAGTCTGGCTCAGTCGCGCTCTGTTGTTGTACCATGAGGTATTCCTATATTTTTTGCCGACCGGACTAAAAAAGACTTGTAACTTAAAATCCTGATGGATACCAAATCATTAAAAAAAATAAGAAAAATTATAAATCAAATTGAATTGAATAGTCGTATTTTCTCGCGATTAAACCGTTTTCGTGATGCTGTCGACTACTTTCAGAGCTAGAAAAATATGATTTAATATAAACTGGTAGTAAAAATATCCTAAGATTATTGCGTTTAAAGAAAGAAACAAACAATAAACTTTATTACATGAGTAATGATAATTAAGACTACATACATTCTCATCTAGATTTTAATTTTACGAACACACGTTTTGTATTAAGAAAAAACCGTGCGGCAAGTAATTGGGCATTCTTTGAATTTAAGAAAGTCATCTTCCATGCTGGACTGGGAGCGAAAGAAAAACATAGAATGTACCAGCTGCTTCTCTTCCCGGGCATACTGTAAAAATCAGTTTAGGGAGTGAAGTTTTATGGGCATTTTTGTGGGCGATAGGCTGACCTCCTGTCACTGCAATAGCCTCTCTCCATCATTATAATACCTCATTTGTCAATCGTGACATCAGATGGTCTTATAACCACTGGTGTTCTGCCTACCCCATAAGGGATACAGGCGTGAAGTTATGTATGTATGTATTAAGAAAGTGCTGTCGAGCCCTTAAAATATATATTATAAATAAGGCAATTCATAGATAGTCACTTGATTCACTATTTTCAATTGACTTCATAACGATTCCCATAGACTATTTTGCTTGTTTGTCGGCGCTACGTTGTTAAAACGGTAACAGAGTTCTTTGAAGTACTCGATTAAACTGTAATAGCCAAACGTAATTGGATTGTTAGGAAAAAAAGGAATTAAAAGCCTATTTTTAACCCGTTTAGATATAAGGCAACGAACTGTAGACGAAAAGTCGTGTGTATCTGTAATATATGTTGTTATAGTCCATACATTCGATTGTATATGGTCGAGCTGAGGAAGGACTTTTTGAACTTTGAAATGTATTATCTGAAATCTCTACTTCCTACTAATTATATACGATTAAGCTAATATCGTGCAATGATGCTTGGCTGATCGTTACTTACTCTTTCAAGTACTGCTGCATGGATTTAAAAAAATACACTAAGGAAAAATTGATCGAGTGTCCAAATCAACATGCTAGATTGGGTAAAAAACTTTGAAACTTTTACCCAGTGGTAACGCTGTGGAGTCTCCATTACACAAGCATATTTCCCTAAAGCCAGCTTTAATAGGATTTTGCTAATAAAATTAAATAATTATAAATTTGTCATAATGGTAAACATACCTATTATTGTTTATAACGCTTATCTCAGGATCCTATTGAGGAAAGTAATTGAGTATTTTTTGGTAACAAACCAACATTTTCACGCTTATCTCATCCGAACATATGTCGATAAGGTCGCAGATTGAATAAAAGGTTTTTATTAAAATACTTCCTATTATATGACTAAAGTAACACTGCCGAAGCGACAATTCTTGGTGGCAATAAAATATATAAACAATATACGAAAGCCTACCATTGTAATATAAGCAACTGGATTTAATTTTGTTTGTAATAGATTTATCTGCTGGAGTGTTATCTTATGTGTTTAAAGATTTAAATTAACAAAACTCAGTCAAAAAACATAGATAGTCATGGGAAATAAATAACAATGCAGCTTCCGCGTGTACATACTTCCTAAATATATTAAACCATGTACCACATTAGTAATTCGGTAATCTTTTTAAGTTTATCCAAAGTAAGAAAATTGATTGCGGGAATAATATAGTGACCGCTTGAGCCTCTAAAATAATTGAAAAACATTAAATAATATCAGGGTCCACTTTAATACAAGGACTGCATACCGGTATGAATTTCTGTACATTTTTTTTCTGTATGACGTCATACCGTTAAATTAGTTGTATTTAAAAATAACAGTACAGGAATTTATACTGAAATAATTCGTGTACCTTTTTTATTATTGTAGCATAACTGATTTTTTTCAGTTAACTGATATTTTCCGGTATTAATATTAATATTGATATTAAAATTTTATTTTTAAATAACTGTAGAATGTTCGATAGATAGGATAAGCGTAGGTACATATGCTGACCTATACCGAAATTAAATCGGTTAAAATATTTCTATACTAAAAACATCTACAGAAATGAATCCGGTATACATTATTTGGGTACTGATTTAATGAATTTAGATTTTAATAACTTGTACAGTTATTGTGTTTGATGATGAAGCAGTACACTAATAAGGGTACTGAAATTTTACTAGTACTATTTAAAAAATTTATACCGATATGCAGTCCCTGCTTAATATACCTAATCAATTAATAATTGGACAGATTGGGTTAAATGCACATACTAAAAAAAGCTACTTAAGTAAAGGAGTTAGTGACATAATCTAAAGTCAATTTAAAATAAATAAAAAAAATCATAATATTGTCTTAAGTTTTCACGATTCATAATTTAAATAAAACTACGTTTTAACCGGATTAATCGCGTATAATTTATATTTTACATTTTAACTCGACGTTTCAGTGTCTTTGCAGACGCCGTGGTCATGAGTGACTGTCGCTCTCGATTAATCCGGTTAAAAAGTAGTTTTATTTAAAAAAAATCATGACTCTATTGTTCACACGTAATATTTCCCATATAGAAATATATCAATTTACAAACTTAGCATACGCATGTCAATTGTATTAAGGTATCTTAACCATGTATTATATGATTTCATAATTCTGTTTAGGAATCTTATTTTACAAAACACGCTTCTGCTAATATATTGAGCAGCTGTGACATATTTAATAATAATTTGTTCAAACACATTGAGGAAAATTCTGTCATTATACGTCCGTGACAATGACAGTGAGTGGACGGTGGACTGTAACTGCCTAATAAACAGTGACGTGACAAGCGAAAAGTATGAGCACGATTTGTTACCATATAATTGTCAATAGAAACATTGGACGATCATTGTTATCATAGGATGTGGAGATAATTGCGTTCTTGTTGAGTTTGGGATGCTTCATAAGTGCGAATTTCATGGTCAAGTGCGTTTAAGGCAGTTGAGAAGCTATTGTTGAATTATTAGCAAAAAGTAAATCTAGTGGTCATTATCATAAATTCATTTATTTAAAACGTTCAATTATTCACGATATACAACCTATTTAGAGTCAATATAATATTAAATTCGAAATTCAAAGGACCACTTTGGCGATGAGGTAGACCTGTCTGCCTCAGATGCCAGAGGTTGCGGGTTCGATTCCCACACGGATCAAGAAAAAAAATGTTCTGTGTCTGGGTGTTTATCTATGTATGTATTTATATTCTAGGTTCCCCCCTAGTTCGCTACAAGCTATGCTTACTTTGGGGCCATGTAGTTGGTGTGATTGTCTGGGGATTTTATTTATTTATTTGTTTTATTTATTTAATTATGATTTACTTTATAACAATATTACAGGTTAATAAATAAGAAAATTATTAATTATCAGAAAATAAATAAGTACTTTATTATATATATAAGATACTTATTAGAAAGAGTATTTATAAACCATAACTGCAATCGCTGTTAGAGAAAGTATTTGTAAAATAAGTGACATCTGCAGACGGCATGCGATAAAAACTAGCGTCAGTGTCCAATCGTGTGACCCCGATTCTCACGCGCATCAATTTAGAAATTGCTCTAGTATTCCACTTCCGGGATTCTGAGATGGCTGCTGAGGTCCAGTGTAGTGGAATTTCCTTATATATTTAATCAGTCAGACGCATCTTGCAATAATGAAGTTCATTACTAAAGTAGATTATTTTTTAATTGAGTTTAACAAATAATAAGCAAAAATGTTAACATCGTAGGGTCAGTTTAGAATATTATAGCTACTGAATTAACATTTCATAAAAGGCAACTAATCCGGGAAGGAACAATTTGTTCATATCGTTTCCTTTTAGACCGCCTGACTATCGACCACCCTCGAAATAAAATACGAGTACGAGTATGTCCCGCGGTGATAACTTGCGAATGTTATGTGACAAGCGGGTTCCTTCCTAAACATTTGTGTGTTAAGCTGGCTCAAAAATAAGCTTGAATAAACTTGTGCTAAAGAAATCACATAGTGCAAGTAAGGAGTACCCTAGAACAATTCTAAAGTTCGTATCCTAAACTGGTTCGTCCAGTCCTCTAACCCAGGGTTCTTCCACGGAAGCCGACATTTGCAGCCATGTCATTGACATTGCACAAACAATCATAAAATTCTAACGACATTCCTAATGAGCCAGAGTAGCGTCAGCAGCTGCAGTAACTCCTACGTTTAATGGAGCATACAAAACACGTCCCTAGTTATGCGCAGTGACATCGCGGCCGTGACAATGGCGGAGCGAGCGCACGCGCGCTCGTTAACTCGATAAATGACTTACCGAATACTTGTCAATTGGTAATAAACATAGGCTTATGAGCTAAGTGTTAGGCAATCGATATTGTAATACATAATTACAGATAGTCTTATTTTATAATATTTTGTTTTTTTTTTATATATACAAAAAATAGGACGTTTTTCTTTCAAGTCTACTGGTGGAAAATGAACATGAAGAACTAAAAGGTTCTTTCACGAGAAACCTATTCACTCGACGCTTAAAAGTACCAATAGTGGTCAGAAACACAAACGATGATACTAAATTGGTTTATTTATTTCGTTTTCTTATCTTTATTTGATTTCGAAAATAGGTTTTACAATTTGGATAGCAAATAAAGGTCTAGTGGTAAATTACCATAAAGTCGCATATGGATCACACGGGTACAAGCAGGAAATAGCTCTTCCCATAAGATCACCGGAACACTGCATCGCCGGAGCGATTATATGTCGTCAGACTTCATGTGATGGGTGCTCGCTAGCTCTAGGGACTACTGCGACTCTACATGTAGAATATAATGAACAATAAGAAAAAGTATTAATCAATCAATTAACTATGAAATAACGTTTTTATATCATATACCTGTTAACTTAATTGCCTGTGCACTTGAAAAATTACGATAATACACCTAAGCAAATATTTGTTTTAAGAAAATACCTTATAAATTACAATATGTTCTCAAGTTACATTACTAACCTAATGTGGCTACGAAAATATTAACGTTAGTAACAGTTTTTCGAAATTAACTTTTTTTTATTTAAAATAATCGGATATATCAGATATACCTATTGTGTCAATTATCCCCTTTTTTACGCTGAGTCAAAACATTTTAACACAAAAGATATCTTTAAAACACAGTAGCTTATCAGGCTGGCATATGAGATGTTTTAAACTAAACCTTCACGGCCATGGTTGGCAGTGGCGGTCGTAAAAGTAGCCTTCCTGAGATAAAATTGCTGACGTTAATTCATAAGAGAAAACGACAAATAATATAAGCGCCACTATCTGTTAACCCCTTTTGAATTCTACTCCTTACAGTAGTTATTCTCCTAAATATAAGTCATTATTTTACTGGATTAAGAATGTTTTTATTAATATTTTATGAGTCAGAGTCTGGCTAACGAAAGTAGACACTGGGGGTTTTTGCAAACTTTTTAAATGGCAATACTAGCATGAATGTCAAGGTCGTGTATCTGGTGTCACTGTTGTCAATCGAACGGTTGTTGGTGGTTTTGGTAATTGAGATTTTGGAAATTTCGTATTTGAAAATGAATAAAAAATAAAAAAAATTGATAGTTTTATAACCAATGTAGGTGATACCAGTGACTCGGACGATTCATTCCATATAGAATTGTTGGATTCAGATTTTGATTACAATGAATAAAAATAATTATCGTATTTTGTTATTTCATTTTGAAAACTGAATCAAATCAAAAAGTAGGACAGTACCAATATTGTTATTTTTCACGATAATTTTATTTAAAAAAATCAAGTATCAAGTTTGTTTAATCCATTTATTTCGTACTATTGTCGGGGTTACCATGATGCTATTTTTTTTAATTCGCCAGATTATTCCAGTCTCTACTTTCATTAGCCAGACATTACTTGACACCTTTCGACCGTATATAAGGAATGGTACTAGACTGAGGAGCAAGTTAAAACGGACATTTATTATTTTTCAGCAATAATTTAGAGTGTATTTTATAACGAGAATTTTGTGTGAGTAACCTCTCATTATTTATGATTTTTTTGAATTAAATACGTTAACAGGGAATCAAGCAGGCGGTTTATGTAGTAACTTAACAAACCCTACCACCTTCAAATGAAATATCACATTCAATAGGACTAAGCTTCTTAATCTAATCATCATCATCACAACTCCGTGTAATGAGCCCACTGCAGGGCTATGAGTGTCTCCTCTGGGTGACGAGGATGCTTAGGCCATAATCCACCAAGCTGGCCCGGTGCTGGTTGGTGGATCTAATACTTGTAATCAAACTTAATTTATAACTAAGGCATTAAAACTCTTACCTCTCATGACTTGTCTACACGAGAAATAATACGTATCCCGGCTTATTATTTTTCTAAGACAACATGCGCCACGGCAAACAATAAAAGATGCGTGCAGAATAATAATTACTGTCTGTTATGTATATTTCTTGTTATTTTATATACATAATACAATATAAAATTAACGTGAAATACGTATTAAACACCCTCAATGGCACAGTATATTTAAATATTCCGGAAATGAAAGAATGTGTAAGAATGTCAACAATAATGATCGGTAAAAGCTTTTATAATATGACTAGCTGACCCGGCAAACGTTGTTTTGCCACATAAAAATAAAAATAAATGTTGGCCGATTCTCATAGATACCGGATAAGTACAAAAAATTTTATCAAAATCGGTCAAGCCGTTTCGGAGGAGTATGGGAACGAAAACTGTGACACGAGAATTTTATATATTAGATTTCAAAAATATACAAGATTTACCCTCAGATAAATTAAAAGATATTGTAAAACCAAAGTCCTGTGAAAAGGTTCACTATAGAACATCTGGATACATGGATGAGAACAGTACTTGATTGTAAATTGTCAACTTTCTGAAGGGAAAGTAGAATTATTTATTTATTTATTTTATTTGTCTGTGTGACTTATATCATGTGAATGTTTCTACAAAAGTAAGAACGTATCCTGTACTGAAAGATAGGATATTAAATTACTGTTTTTAGAATTCTAATGACAAAAAGTCGATCAATAAAAATAAATATTCCACTAACACAATTGTTACGCATACACGCTTTTCCATTCATACATACAGACTGTTTAATCATGTATATAATTTATTAATAATGCAAAACATAACAAAAACTTGCTTAAGGCACGGTTTAATCACTAGCAACTGTTGAGCAAAAAACATCATTAAAATAGTTTTGTTGTTGATGGAAAAATCGAAACTACAAAAACTCAAAACACGAGTTACACACACATGGAGAACTTCCTCCTTTTTTTAAGTCTTTATCCACCAATGACAAAATAATTTCTTTCGTTAATATGTCCTAGCAAAAGCTCTAAGGAGCCTGCCTTTATACATTATCAGAAAGATTTAAATTATCCCATTTGTAGAACCCGCTAACCAGCACACTGAATGGCTACTACAGAATATGCATCATCGTTCGTAATTTAATAGATTTTCAGGATATTTCGTAATGCCCAGGTAATACTCGGCATATTTAATGTATAGCCATAAATCGTTCTAAGCAGCCGCCTAGTGATTGTTATGCCTACAATGATAATCTCAAAGGTAGGCAATTTAAGAAGCAATAATAAAACAATAGTTTGGTCATATAATTATATGCAATTATTATGTTTTTGTAGCAAAGAACATCGCGTAATAAATCAAAACAAAATATAATGTAACAATAGGAAATCACGGAGCATTGCTATTCAAATCTCAGTTGTGATCCATATAACGATTTATAGAAATTACGACATGGTTTTTGTTACATAATGACAGAGCACACAGATATCCAGCTATTAAGTTTGAATATCCAGAATTAGTTTGTTTTTTGTTTTCTGTGACTTTCCTCATGTTTATTTGTGTATGCCCAGTTTCGGACCGTTTGGAAGAACTATTATACTTGAGTAAGTTGAAATAGAAGCTACGACTTATTCGATTTATTTTTAAAATCATCACGATTTAATTAAATAGCGAGATATGAAAGATTTATTTAATATTTTTGAACAATTTATGTTAGTATTATTCTCTTTGGGTCTTTTAGTGAACAACATCAAAAATAATCTCATTATTTTCTCAATGACGCAAACATCTAACCAAGCGGCATTTTCTGCGAATGTATTTAAATTAATTCTGGCTTTGTAAGCCGTGAATGTATCTTCAACTGTCATCGTTATCAGCAGGGAGTAAAGTGGAAAATTGCTTAAGTCTGTGGGTCATCCAGGTCATACGTGTGAATGGTACAAAGACATGTAAAGTTGGCACGGAGCTTGCGGACTTTCCTGTGAACTGTCATCGCAAGGTCAAGGGAAAGGAGATCTTGAGATTAGATTTCGAAGAAACATATTTGTATGTCACATTTGTAATAGATCCATGATCTTCATTCTATAGTGAGACCTGTATTATGAAAGCTTTCTTAAGCTCTGATCTTGCGAACTGTCAAAAAATCTATACTTTATTTTATTTATTTTATTCTTATGATAGATACATAAACTAAGTGAGCTTTCAATATGCAGGTCAACGTCTTTAATATAAATGTACACAAGTTTTCCATTCGTAATCTTTTTAGACCTTTTTGAGAAGCGGAAGGCACAAGTCTCATTCATAAAAGTTAAGCCTAGATTACTTTGTAGTGAGTAAAATATTTCTGTATAATTAATAATACTAAATAACGCAACCATTTATTACTGGCTTTAAGGTATAAATACATTTAAAACGCGTACAAATATAAGAGGCTTATTTTCTTTTGTACAACAATATGCAATAGAAAAGCTGATCATATGTCTGATTATCACTAAGCTACTATATTCCATTCGAATACAAACTTAGAAATAATAAATCACAATCAATTCAAACATCGTTTACAAATTGCATTAACGATACCACTTTACTAGCAATACCATTACTCATACTAACAAGATAAACACTTTGATTAAGGCTTTTAATCACTTCAACCCATCGAAGTTCAATTGGCCTTTAGGGCCATGTCAATGGGATTAGGATGGATTGCTCTCAGGATAACCAAAATATAGCATAATAGCAATCTTGCGCAGGTTGCGCGCCCACTCGGGGCATTGGCATAGTTTTTGTGCCTGGTACTCGTCAATCGTAAGAGGTTGATGCCTTAATGGTTGAATGTACTTTGATAGTGCATATTCGACAATTGAATCTAGTTTTTGTTGATGTTTTTTGGATATAAAACGAATCGAATGTTGACATTAGATAGTTGATGTTACTGTGTGGCATTTGTTAGATATAATTAAATAACCTTAGGTGCCCCACAATTTGACAAAGGCCTCCCTTTTATCTTTCTATTTCTGGAGATGACGTTTCTGCAGACCAGTTTAGGCATAATGCGTCCAGATCAGATCCTTCCACCAATGCGACGATATGGCGTGGTCGTCCATATCGTCGTTTGGTGTGAGATTTGGATGCGAGTGTTCTTTTGGCCCAAAGAACTTCTGTCATATGATATACATGGCCTGCCCAATCTCATTTAAGTCAGGCAGCTTTCAGGGCGACATCTGTTTTGAAGTGTATTCCACAATACAACATAATGCTAACAATTATTCTTAAATAAATGAAAAAATGTGATAAATAAAAATTACTCGACCAGGATTCGAACCTGGGACCTCTCGTTGAATCCTGGTTACCCGACCGATTTTTATTTAACACATTTTTCATTTATTTAAGAATAATTGAGCATTTTAAATGCAAAAACTTAAAAACATTATTAATTTTTAGAACTATGTAATTGCGCTCTTGTTGAAACGTTTATATTTAGTACCTGTTTAGTATCCCTGCAATGCTGAAACCCTGAAACCCGATTTAATTTTCAGTTCACTTCTTAACCCAAAACACACAGTAAACATATTTACCATTGTGTCGCCTGCGTCCGCGCCGCAAATTGATAATAGCTTGTCACATGCAACGGAATATGTCATCCAGTAACCCACGGCTTCCTTTGACAACCGGCTATTTGTGGCCTGTGACCTCACTGGATAAAAATAATTTGGCCATTTAGGTCGCGATGTTGAGTTTAAACCGAGTGGGTTTTATTTAAACTAATGTTTTTGTAAATGATGTTAAATATTATACTATACGCCAACGCTAATTTGTGTGTGTATCTTGAACGATTTTTAATACAATTTGTTAAAGAAATAGTTGCAATACACTTCTAAAGATAGGCACTCAATACGAAACTCAATTTTTAATGAAACATAAAATTAAACAGATACATATTATCGTCTCGTATAATTGTGGATACGGCATATAATCAACCTAAAGTATCGCGGTTATTAAACCCACAATACATTAAAATCCATAAACTAAAGAAAGTTACATAATACATTATGCAATTGATGAATTAACAAAATTTTAAAACCATAAAATACGGGGAAAGGAACTTTCTAGGTCCTTTCACCTTGTCTTCGATAATACAAGCTTCAAAAGTAAAGCTTATTAGTACAGGTTATGGTTCATATAAGTTGTTTATTTTATAAAGTCACTACACAATTATATGAAGAATTAAGACGTCAATCAGTATCACTAAACCTATTATTAGTACATTGTTTTTGTTATAAACATTGAGTGTACACGACTTACTTTACGAACTACAGATTTAAAAAAGTGTGTATTGGTTTTTTTTTAAGCAAACCGGTAAATGATAACTGGATTCACCTGATTGGCATTCGGGCCATGGATATCAAAAACTATAGATGGTAAGATTTGCTAGTGGTAGCGTATAACTAAAGCGGTGTTGCAGTGTAGCGTATTTACCATCCTCAATGTATCGACCACTAAACTTATTAGATTTGGAAATATTTTATTGATATTGTTTTTTCTTTCTTTTAAGATCAGTCAATAGTATTGTGATGTTTTGTATGTAAGTGATATTCTTTTTACGTCTACAAATCAGGTTGCCTAGAAGACATCAAAATTTAGTGATAAGAAAGCCTAACCTATAGCCAAAACTGCCACTACGGACAACATTTTAATCCATCATATTTATGTAAAAATTCAATTTTATAAACCTTTTTTTTTATTTGCCAAAACCCTTAACAAAGTTAATGGGGTTTGTTTGTTTGAAAACGCTAATCGAAACTAACTTCACTTGACTCAAAACTTTAGTCAGATTTGTGTAAATCTTTTTGCATTTGATAGCCCACCTCTTGAGTATAATTATGATTTATCAATACCTTCCGAAGGAACCAAAAGTAACGCGGTAAACCTGCGCACGAGTGCTGGTTTATAGTTCAATGATTTTATGACTTATAGTTAGTTACATGCAAAGATAATTTGCACTAACACCAAAAAAACTTGACGATTGCTTTCATGTAATGTGAAAAAAAATGTAACACGATCGTTAACGTATATCTGTTTTAATTATGAATGAGGAAAATGAGAGCCAATCAGAAACATTTTACTCCGTACGCAAACCCAGGGTTTGATTCCAGCGAACTTGCGCACGCACATACAAATTATAACATTCTAAGAATTAAAACAATCCGAGAACAATCTGTAATACATTGACGATGGTAGAGCACCGATTATTTAATAAATCACATTATTGACATATCTTTGATTCAACTGATACAGATTTTTTTATGTTGAATCCTATGATTGAATTAATTACATTCAATCTGATAATTGCTTTGTTTTTTTCTTGTTTATCTTCCTTTATTGAATATCTAGTCAACAAATTAAATTTATAGTTCTAAAAATACCCTAAATCTGCGATTCCGACTGCGTACGTAAATATCCTTTCTCAATACTAAGTCACGATTTGAAATTGATATAGACAGCGATAAATAATCAACATTTCAAGAGCATCTAGCGACGTGTCTCAGATGTTCCGCCGATAGCGCCGCAGTCGCCACAAACCATGCAAATCACGTGGATCAAGTTACCGCCATTTATTATAGAAATATTACGCTCCGTCAACGGCCTAAACGCCTTGAAAATGATATACTTTTATTGTTTTATTACATTATATTCGGTTTGTTTTAAATTTTATGACGAAGAACGAGTTATTTTTATTCGATGCAGTTTTATTGTATATGCTTGTAACTGCCCGGAAATAAAAGAGAGAAGATAATGGATGGAATTACGTCATTCTGAGTGACCAGGAGATGGAAGATCACGCAGCGACAAATATAACTACTTAATGGATAATTTCTAGTCTATTAAAGTCGAATTACTTACTTGGCTCAGAACAAAATAACTTTAAAATTGTTTTCTCATTAGTAGGTACATACAAATTATATTGCTTTAAGTGGTAGATTATAGTGCGTAACTATAGATTTATTATATGTGAATTAAATTACTCGAAGAAGAAATAATTAATATTAGAGTGCTGACAGTGAAAGTTTTCATGCCTCAGATATAATATAATTTATAAGCTGGGGCTGCCCTTGCATGCACTCTTTGATTAACCAAATAAATAATTCTGAACTCGATTGGAACTTCGATGAATAAGTATATCTACATCTAATGTCAAATTTCATTCAAACTATTTATTGCAAATCATTCAGGCATTCATAATGGTAGGTAGGTATGTAACCAGGATTTTAAATTTCGAAAATAATAATAAATAAATGTTTCTGACACTCGCACAACATTATCTAGCCCAAATTAAGTTTCTTAAAGAACTTGTGTTATGGATACTAGATAACTGATATACTTAATAAATATATACACATATTGAATAAATACATATTTTTTATTAGAATAAACTTAAATCCATGACTTGACGACTAATATCTGTGTTCATCACACAAATATCCGCCGCCGCCGGGATTCGAACCCAGGACCTCTGGCATAGAAGGCAATGTATGCTACCGCTACACCAGCCGGTCGTACAATGGATATATAAAAAGTACGAACTTACTAAAGGATTTTGTTTTTCATTTTATTATTGGTAAACAAATAAAAATACCCAGTTAGATAGCCTAGAATTAAAGAATTTAATACGAGTAGTTACGGTTACGGACATGAAGTTATCTCGGATTATCCGATTATATTGGAAAGTGATGCTTACGGCTATTGTATCAGGTAAGGCTTTACTATACAGATGCTTTATTTTTAAGAAATATACAGGAACAGTTAACGGATCAGTACGTACAGGGTGTTTAGTTTTTGTATATCCGTAAAAGTAAGGAAAAGGTTTAAAAGAAGATTTGGTATCTGCTAATTACTTTTTTATTTGAGGATTTATATTTATCATTCTAACAAATTTATCTGAGTGTGATTGTAAATGAAACCTCTGTTTTGCCGTCATGTATTGCCTATGAGTAAAATAGACATTTTAAATTACACATCAAATTAGTCATTTTCTATAGACTACTAATTCTTTTATTTTAATAAAAGAATTGTTTTCTAACTTTAGTTACTAATTAAATAAAGTGTGTGTTTTTGTTTGAACGCGCTAATCGCACACACGACAGCGCGTCGGATTTCAAAATTATTTTTTGGATTTGTCAGTCCAGCTTTTGGAGACTGTTATAGACTATTACATTAAGAAATACTTTCTGACTGGTTTAAAATTTACGCCAAGTTAATAAGAGCATAATTAGTCACAATTAACCAATCGTTGCCTAATTTGATGCTGTGTGAAATGTCCTAAATTATAAATAGAATATTTAATAATAAGAACAATTTTAAAAAGCGAGATTTATCATTTGGATGATGCAGAAAAAAAACTCATGGAAGCTATCAAACATTATACCTAATCTATTGTAAAAATCTAGCAGGAAATATGGCGCAGCATGCGTGCATTAGTTTAACCTCGAGGTTTTATCAACTCTACAAAACATATAGGCTAGTAATGGATGGTACACCCTGAATAAACGTGCAAGTTAAAGGGAAGTAAGCTCTAATATAAAAGATATATGTTCATAGCATTGCCTGTATAAATGTGCAAGTGAAAAGTAAATAATTTCTACAGTTAAAGACTCTTGATCATAGCGTGCCTGCTTACCGAGCTTGACTTTCTGTGCAGAGTCGCCGGCGCCGGCGACTGCGACGGCGTTAGCGCCGTTTTCGACATCTGCAACCATACCGCTAACTAAGCATTTTATTCCAAATAATCTTTTCATTCACCATTTCTTCAACCCTTTTTAATGAGCCCACTGCAGGGTACCTGGGGACGTGGCTTACAGTTTAAAGTAAACCACCAAGGTGACTTTTAACTAACGTTAAGCTGCACATCTTCTGGGACAGACTACTTATCGTACCCTCTAAAGTAAAAGGATTCATGATAAGATAGTGATCAACGGTCACCCATCCAAGTACCGACCGGATCAAAGTTGCTTAACTTAATACACTTCAGCCACACAAAGCCTTTTTGCTGTATTTTATAAATATTTACCACCCTATTATGTCCAAAAAACAGTGTTTTTATTAAAGCCGACAAACGAGCATATTATGATGTTACCTTATGAACCTTATACATCCTGTATATGAAAAGCCCATCGTTGCTGTAATTTCACTAGCGTATCCTTCTTTTTTTCCTAAACATAATTAAGCTTATATTTAGAAGAAAATATGAAGGAAAGACAAAAGTCTCTATATAAAAAAATAAGACGTCTTAATAGGGAATGTTATAAATGCTAGTGATGCCTTGAATTTATTTTATGACTATATGAAAACTCGACTAACTAATTCTGTCCTTATTTTATTAATTTTAAGTAGTTGCATGAGTGTTTCAAAAGTAGAAAGTTTTATTTTGAAAACTCAATTTTACGGAACTACAACTCCATCATTTAACTATCCTATCGTATCTTGCAAGATACAAGACATTTATAACCTAAACAGGAAACATCTAATATATTTTTATAGTGTACTTAAAATAACCACAATAGAAATACCTAAGAATAAAATAGAGCAAACACATTTTGTTGCTATACATAACAAAAAATACTGCCTGTCGTTTGATGTTTGTACTCTAGATAATATAGACCACCAAATTGATTCAATCAGTGAAATCGTACGTTTCCGCACTTCATTTGGTCAACAAAAAATCCCACGCACACAATAAATTGAAGCGAACTCACGATCTACAATAGGCCCATCTCCACTATAAACATATCAAAATGCACATCTGAAGTGCGATATCAGAAGAAAACTGACAAGATACGTTAAAAGTCCGTTGGGAATTTTGGGATGTAGGTATATTAACTTAATTATATTTTTTTATTAACGATTAACTACTTAGATCTTCATTTCCATTCATATCGCTACTGAAAAACTAACTAATGCAAAATCCTCATATACGTTTTATCCCGCAATCATGATAGATTTTTGTTTGACCACTCATAGGAACAAAATGGATACCTGCTAATAATTATAATTTCAACCTTTGATTTCAACTATGATATTTTATTTAAAAACACACAAAAAAGTCACGCGTAAAAATTGCCTTCTCTAAAGAAATTGTAAGATCGCTGTGTCTGTGTGTAGCACACGTACTTATCCAAGGACGGTAGGACGAACTTCTCTCAGCCGACAATACACAAGCTTAATAGCTTCAAGAAAGTAAAATCTACCAATTTCTGAAATTTTCATAATCAGAACTTTTAAGCATAGCTTCTATCGCGGGCCTTGAGCGTGGGGACCGATTCCAGAAACTCCGTAACGAAATAAACCTAACACCCCCCACTCCGACCGGCACAGCGGTGATACTTTGATTTCATAGCTTTACATGCGGGCTTTAATAAACAATCAGCGCCATCCACTAGGAACTTGTGGAACTTCATATTAGATCAAACATTACTGCATTAATAAAATAAATAAATAATTATAATTGCATAAGTTGATAAAAAATGCTATGCAATAGCTTTACCGCGGCAGTCTCCGAGTGCCACACGTCTTTTTTTTTAATTATTGTGCAAGTAATCACTCAAAGATAAACGCCATTGGTATGCGTATCTTCATACCTACATTATGCTTGGTCAATTAATCCAAGGAATTAATTTTATCATTCAATTGTTCTTAAAAGACATAATAATCGGAGTAGGTGAAATGATTCTATTTTCTATTCGAAGACAAATGTCCCATCCTTACTTTATGAGAAAAAAGGTGAATATGTCTTTCAAGTATTTAGCTTTATCTTTTACTTCGCTGTACTAACATAATTTAATTTCAATGTAGACGCATGCGAACTGCCTTATTGTTGCTTCATCTATTGTTTCTAAATATTATATTAATATTATAATAACCATTTCATTATAATGGTACCTTTAAGAACACTGCCTCCAACTAAACCTTCATACTATAGTCTCAAACTGTGAATCACAATTTAACTAAATGATGCACGCCCTTTTATATTATTTGCAAACACCAATAGAATTAGGTATGTGTAACTTTAGTTGTTAGGGGAAAATATTTTATTTAATCTTCTTTCCACTCTTCCAAATTCGTCACGACTTCAGATTAAATAAAGAAAATTCCTTTTATTTAAAACGTTAAATCATTTTATTATAGCACACATACATACATACATAACTTCACGCCTGTATCTCTTATGGGGTAGGCAGAATAACAGAGGTTATAAAACCATCTGATGTCACGTTTGACAAATTTTGAGGTATTATAATGATGGATAGAGACTATTGCAGTGACGCCTTTCACCCACAAAAAGCCTCCAATAAAACCTCAGTCCCTTATAGCACACAATTTACTAAAATGTTTCGGTGCCCTTCAAGATATCGTGGTCTCTTGTGACCCCACACACTTAAAGTTAAAAGTCCGGTTAAAAACGTCTGTGAAGCGATAAGAGGAAAAATCTGAAAATAACATGATTCCCGGCACCGAAAATCGTGCATTTCAAGCAAAGCCTCATGCTTCGTAACATGCATTAGGTAATTGATTCTAAAGGATCCATGGCTATGAAATAGAATCAGCCATAAAATTTTATTGCATCCGTTGTTTGCAGGCGATTTCATTTTACAACCAAATAATTCGTGCAATTTAGTTTCTCTATGACATATTGTTACAAGGAAATGAAAGAGTTAACTTTATGAGCTTTAAACGGCATCTTCAATGGAATTAGTAGTACTTCTGTTTACTTTTTGTCGACCGGGTCCTCCTATGCCCCACGTCCCAAGATACAGTTTACGAGTTTTGCAACAAATTAACCCTTCATATGACTATACCGATCTATGTATTTTCGGATCATATTATTAACTAGCCACCGCGCGCGGTTTTACCCGCGTTACTTTTGATCCCGTGGGAATTTTGGGATAAAATATAGCCTATAACCTTCTTCAAGAGTTGGGCTATCAATTGCAAAAAGAATTTTTCAAATCCCACTTGTAGTTTCTGAGATTAGCGCGTTCAAACAAACAAATAAACAAAAAAAAAACTCTTCAGCTTTATATATTAGTATAGATTTATACCATTTGAGAGCATTAGAAACCGCAACATTTTAGCTGTTTTGGAGAGATATCGCTCTCGAATAACAAAACTTGAGGGACGCGTAAACAATCACACCTTTTCAACCGACTTCCAAAAGGAGGATGATCTCAATTCGTGTGTATTTTTTTGTGTGTTTGTTACACGATTTTTTGGACATTTATGAATCGATTTTGAATATTCTTGATTATTATAATTCATATGATAGAGGATGTTTCAGAGGTGGTCCCATATAAATTTCATCGAAATGAATTGACTGCTTCATGAAAGGGGTTTGAAAATTTTTGTATGGAGCCTGGCACACCTACTGTCCGCCATTTTGATTTTTTTTCGATTTTGCGTCGCACTATAAAACTTATATATTTCGATTGCTAACATACAGACGAGCAAAAAATGTTATATAACATATGGGTCTAAAACGTCACGTTTTAGAGATATAATAGGTTGGGGAAAAAGAAATCCATTATTTTTTCGGTAGATGGCTGTAGTGATCGATATCTCGTAAATTATCGATCAAACAATTTCAAATTTATGCTCGTTGTCAAGGTAACAGTTCACACTAAAAGAATTCGTTTGCAGTTTTTTGTTTTGTCCATTCAGTTCTGAGTTACACGCCGTTAAAGATGGAAGTCAACAAAGAGAAAATTCGGTACATTTTACAGTTTTTCTTTGATAAGGGCGAAAATGCAAGTCAGGCGGCTGAAAATGTGAATAGTGTTTATGGTCCCGATATTGTAACAGCTAATTACGCGCAATTTTGGTTTCGTCGATTCCGTTCGGGTATTTTTGACGTTAAGGATGCCCCTCGCACAGGCAGGCCCGTCGTCGAAAATGTCGACAAAGTCACTGAAATCATCGAAGTGGACCGGCATGTTAGTAGTCGTAGCATCGCCCAGGAGTTAAAGATCGACCACAAAACAGTTTTAAACCATTTGCACAAAGCTGGGTTTAAAAAAAAGCTTGATGTTTGGGTGCCACACCAATTAACACCAAAAAACATGATGGATCGAATTTCCATCTGCGAAGCCTTGGCCAAACGTAATGAAATCAACCCATTTCTTAAATGGATGGTGACTGGGGATGAGAAATGGGTCACATACGACAACATTATGCGAAAGCGATCGTGGTCAAAGCGCGGTGAAGCAGCTCAGACGGTGGCCAAACCGGGACTAACGGCCAGGAAGGTTCTGCTTTGCGTTTGGTGGGATTGGAAAGGAATCATTTATTACGAGTTGCTTCCATATGGCCAAACAATAAATTCAGACATCTATTGTCAACAACTGGACCGTCTGAAGCGAGCAATTGACCAGAAACGGCCAGAATTGGCCAACAGAAGAGGTGTCGTGTTCCATCAGGACAACGCCAGGCCACATACTTCTATAGTGACTCGTCAGAAACTCCGGGAGCTTGGTTGGGAAGTTTTAATGCATCCACCATACAGTCCGGACCTCGCACCAAGCGATTACCATCTTTTTCTTGCATTGCAAAACTTTTTTAGTGATAAGAAATTGGCATCAAGGGAAGAGTGTGAAAATCAATTGCTGGAGTTTTTCGCTAATAAGGACCAAGACTTTTATGAGAGAGGCATAATGAAGCTACCATTAAAATGGCAACAAATTATAGAACAAAATGGTGCATATTTGACCTAAATCGGACCTAATCGGATAAATCATATAATATATGGAAAACAATTTAGCTAAATAATAAAACTTTTATTATATTTAAACGTTGAAATACCTCTCAGAATGTATCAAATTAGCATGAATGTTTGTAGTATTATCTTGCACATTAGTAAAAATAACTTGTTTCTACACCTACCTATCTGAAACCTGACAATGCCATATCACTCGGCCAATGCTGATGTGATGTGATCCGATTTATACAAACACGATCAGTAGGTGTTTTTTTGAGGTGTACGCAAGGTTTTAAAGACAGACTTAAATATTATAGGGCGTTGAAATGACGTGTCTTTCTCTATTCCGCATTTCTGAATAGGTACAAACAAATTTAAAAGAATTCTAAAAAAGAAAACACTTAATCATATCATAACACGTAGTAACTCTTTAGTAATCTGTGTCATTACTTCTTGTAAGTTACTAGAATAATATAGTTACGTATCTACCTACAGCGCCGGCGTTGCCGAGTTAATATGGCATTGTCAAGTTTCAGATAAGTATGTGTAAAAACCAGTTATTTTTAGTCTTAACTAATGTGCAAGAAATACTACAAACATTCATGCTAATTTGATACATTCTGACAGGTATTTCAACGATTAAATATAATAAAAATTGGAATTATTTAGCAAAATTGTTTTCCATTTGTCTCTAAAACGTGACGTTTTAGACCCATATGTTATATAACATTTTTTGCTCGTCTGTATGCCAGCAATCGAAATATATAAGTTTTATAGTGCGACGCAAAATCGAAAAAAAATCAAAATGGCGGACAGAAGGTGCACCAAAAATTTTCAAACCCCTTTTAAAATTTTTGAAACAATATGTATGAATACGGAAAATTTACCTTGACGACTTATATAATTGACTAATGAAATTGAGTATAAGACTTCACCCAAAGTTTTGGACGTGAAGTCGGTATTTTAGAACCTGAATCCCTCGCTGTATGCAAACTCAAGAAATTTGTATAAAATGTATTTAATGTTTTATAATTTATAAATCTATATAACCCTTGATCCTTTAAATCTCTTCAAAGTCACTGGTAAGACTATAGATCTCTTCACAAGTAAACGAGGAGATTTGGGCCATATTTTAATGCTTAATCAGCTCAAGCCACCGAAAAAGAACATGTCATCCGAAATTCGAAAATAGCCCTTGAATAAATATCGGAATAAAGATCGGAATAAAAATCCTGGAATGATGTTTGTTTATTCTGCTATATCGGACTTATTGACTCTGGCCGCTTTGAAAAGACTCAATGATATGACCTCTTTGATATTGCCTATTGCATACGACTTTAACCCGTTTATAATAAGAACAAATATTTTTTTTATTGTTCTTATTGTAAACGGCCACTTGGGGTAACGATGGGGTAAACATGTCTTCCTCAGATGCCAGTGGTTGCGTGTCCTAGAAAAAAAAATGTTCCGTGTCTGGGTGTTTATCTATTTATGTATTTATATTCTAGGTTACCCTAGTTCGCTACATGGTATCCCATAATACAAGCTATGCTTACTTTGGGGCCATGTGGTTGGTGTAATTGTCTGGGGATTTTATTTATTTATTTTATTTTAAATAAACGCAGCTGGTGATAGAGATGAGGGTGAGTAACTATGCTGACTATTCGAGGAGCTGAGGTACACACGATACCTATATCACGTGTAGTCATTCATATGAAGCACATCTTGACCTCACCTGTCAAACTTATGATGGCAAAGATAATTTAAGATTTAAGCTTTTGTTTTGAAAACTCCTCAGAGTTTCGAGCACAAGTCGTTTAAATATACTATATAGATATTTACAGTGAATCTAGAATCTAGTTTGAGTCAAGTTTAAAGCTTAAGCTGAAAGCTTTCATAGTCATTTTCCCTAATCTGTTATCAAAAAAAAGAAACCTAACTATTTGGATTGTTCAAATATACTACGTATCTTTACTTACGTGGCAGCTTAAAATTCTATACATATCTGAACCAAAATAAGAAGATAATAAAAATCTAAGAACTTATTATAATTCTAATTCAAGAGATCAAAATCTTTTTAGAAAACAGATTGTAGAAAAAACAACGCAATAATGATCAAATAGTACAGACGCCAATTTTCGTATTATTTGGGACTTCCTACTTGCCCCTGTGTTGATGTGGTCACAACTGAATGGGCCGAAATCAGAAATAATTGGACAGAACAGATTCCTTTTTGATTGGCGTCGTGTTCATGAATACCTAATAATGACGCATCTTGTCTGTCTATGCATGTGACTTAGACAAGAATTTTATGTGTATTTAATATTTCTATCGATATTAGATGAAGTTGGCAATATGTATAACAATATGAAAATCACTTTATTCATACCCCGGTCTACATTTTTATTAATTTGCAGACGCAGAGGAGTTTATGATTAATATTGTCTTAAGTTTTCACGATTCATAATTTAAATAAAACTACTTTTTAACCGGATTAATCGCGTATAATTTATATTTTACATTTTAACTCGACGTTTCGGTGTCTTTGCAGACCCCGTGGTCACGAGCGACTGTCGTTATGATTATGATTTATGATTTAGTTTATGATTAATTTTTATAATGTGCATATATATATTTTCAGCATAAATATCAGTCATGAAATTGGATCTATTTAAAATTCGACTTTAAAAATCTATAAGACTTTACAAAAATACCATGCATTGTCGTCTTGTTTAATTTAACGTTTCCATTTCCAAACCGAGCTTTGCTTAACTTCGCAAAGTAAATAACGTGCATAAAAATCGAGTTATTCTGATCTAATCCCACCAACAAATCCCACATCGAATTTAATTTCTTAACGGATCCCCTATGCGTTTTGTTATTCCTAACCGATCCCCGTTTACGGTACAGTCAGGCAAAAAAGGAGCAAGTTTGTAATAAATTATTTTAGGTAGAATTCATGCATATTAATGTCATATTAAAAACTTATAAGTGAAAAGGGGCATTGATAAATTAAGTGATTGTAAGTAGGTATAGCGCAATAGGTTAGGGAAATTAAATATTATACACTTTTTAGTAAAAATCAGTCTTTAATTATAATTTTTTAATATTACATAAATTTTTATTTTGTTAAATTAACGACTTAAGAGGATAAAATTATCACAGAATCAACAAATAAAATGGTCAGATTTAGTGCTTACTAAATGTCTAACTTATACTTAATTATCCACCAAACTATCAAATAAATCAACAACGTTAAACAAAAACCTTTGATTGGGGGTGCTTTTAACTACTTAATTTAACTGATGTTTATAAAATTATCATAAAATCAACAAATGAAAAAACCCTTTGATTGGGTGCTTATAAAATCAACAAATGAATAAACCCTTTGATTGGGTGCATATTTATGTCTAAATTTAGCTATTATACAAAATTTGTCTTCAAACTTTTATTAACTCTCAAAGTTTTAACTTTTCTAAACAGTGGCGTACAGTAATTTCGCCATTCAGAAGTTGGTTAGTGACATAATTGATCCATTGATCTCTGTTCGTTTCGTCCGTTGTTCTACGTTTCAAAGGTGGCGCTTTGATTTTCTGATGCTCAATTATTGTTTTTTGGTAATTGGAGTCGTCTTTCAAAGTTCTTAACAGCTGATATAAGTTGTTCTTTTTGGAAGTGCTTCGATTCAGTTTTGCGAGTAGGCAGGTAACAAATTCTTAGAATATTGTTCAAGCTTAGCAGATTTGCTAAGTCCTTACGATTACTACCATCGGCTAACTATTATGCTTCTTAGGTTAGAGTGAAAATTAAAACATAAAATGATAATTCTTGAAGAATTATTAACATTTTGAGACTGTCTGTACCAAATTACTACCTAAAATTCACCTGGGATCGGTTAGGAACAATAAATTTATTAAAAATGTCAATTCCCGTCTGATCTCACATTCCTGGGATCAGTCAGGAATAAAAAATAAATTAAAATTAAAACTGATCCCCGGTGGGATTTCTTTTTGGGATCAGTTCGGAACAACTCTAAAAATGAGTATCAACAATCATTATCCGCATGCAAACTTTTACAAAACTCAAAATATAACACTATTATTTAGCTCAAAACCAGGACGCCCTTCATACTAATTACATCCACCACTGACTACCGAATTATCCCATACTGTAGATAAAATCCTTCTTACCGGGCAATGGGATTGGATGCTCTTGCGCAGTTTGGTAGATTATACCCGAAATACCGTCATTTGTTTCACCTGAGAAGGTTCCATAGGAAACGTTGGGCACAGCAGCTGTAGGATTGTCAAATATTACGAAACATTTGGTTGGACAGTAATATAAGAAATATGATATTGCTATGACGATTAAGCTAATTACAGTGATAGTATTGTTGAACCTTTGTACCGTAACATACTGCTTGAGCGCGCCTTATATTGAGAAATAAAGGCGGATATGGCGCGAACTGACAGTATGTCATGTTTTTATTTTAGTTTGAAATATTTTCGTTCTGACGAAAAACGCTTTAGTTTTGTTATGATTCTGGCCCCAACCTTCAGAAAGGGCTGATCAATGTTTATTTTCGGAGAAAAATCTCTGAATTCTATAATCCGCGAAGCGTACCGCTCCACCATATTCAAATAAGAATATTCCAAGTGTTAACCTTTGTATTGTTGCTATAAAAAAGTGCTATTTCGATAAATAAATATAATATATTTATACCTCATTCTTTAAATTATCTCACGATCCCCCGTTGCATGGTGGAGGCGCCGGGTAGTCTTAGGTAGGACCGAATAATATTATTCTTATTTTGACAGAAGACCCCTACCGAGTAAAGGAAGAATTCGCCCAAGGAAGGGCAACAAGAAAAATAGACGTACGCCTCTCGCTGCCAAGCAACAATGCCCAATAAATTGTAAAAGATAAAAGAAGGAGAGGTAAACGAGAAGGAAGTCAATACGATAGCGGCGATTTACTGGTAATGTAAAATTTATATAATTGCCGCGAGGGCGAGTTTGAACGAGGGTCGGTGTGAATCTGCCTCTCGGATCCGGCGAGTGTGTTCCGAGGAAGTATCTCATCACGGCGTCGTGTCAACGTGAAATTTACTAGAATAATAGTTTCTTAGTTAATTTATTTATAAACATATATATATATGTATGTAAATATAGATGTGCGATGTGCGTTTAATTGATGTGAATTTGTGTAAAAAAAAAATTGATATCTTAATTACAATTACGTGAATTTATGTTGCATCAATAATAATATATTTTTTCCTTTTGATAAGTGATGAAATAACAACACCATGGTTACGCATGTCAAAGATGATGACACCATGGCAACCCATGAGATGTTGATGTCAACATTCTCTTACTTAAATAACATTTATTTACATAAAGAAACAAGAATTTTATAGCAGAATGATATCTTAAGTTGTCCAATTTCATAACTAATATTTTTATGTTTGTTTTCATGTACTGTACGGAGTGAAACAATGCAAGAAGCAACATGGCCGTGGACGACGTCATGACGACGACGCACTGGTATCCGAAGAAAAATATGAAATTTTATATTATGTAAAATCATTCTTTACAAATTTTAACGATGTATTAGGAGTAGGTTTCGTAATAAAAAATTCGTTTTGCTTGCTTTAATGATTACGTAGCTAGAGGTAGAATTCCTAATGGTTGTTTTATTCCTGCTCACTGTCTACCTTATGTTTGGGACGGTGTAACCCATTTCGATGCCATAGGCACTTGGGGTCATCTTTGTTGGATGACGGCACTATCCTTGATATGGGGGAAAGCGGTGGAGTGGAATGAATATAACCTTGAGTGAGATAGTATTTTTGGTTATTAGGAGATACCAGTTTATGGATACCATGCGCGTCGTAGACGGTCTGATATCAGTAAGCTAGTGTTATAACTAATAATGGGAATGCCATGTTACTTTTTGCCACTATGGAAACAGGGAAATAGGTATTGCAATTTCGTATTACTTCTAAGTTGTCCTTGGTAATTTTTTATAAGAAAATTTCCTTAGAGGGGCGGCAGGTATACGTAGCACGTAATCTAAGGTATAAGAGGTATGAGGTATAAGGTATACGTGTATTACCGAAGCCCTACGAAAATTTTCTTATAAAGGATATGTCTCGTTCAAGTGATTACACGAGGGGTCAAGGCCACGCCCATTGAATCTCCATCAGAGAGAGGGTGATAGCTGTTTCGGCTATACGGCGGAGATTCGCATGTAGTTACGAGTGCGGGATGAAGTTATCTATCAGAACATTAGGTTCTATGCGATAACGAACTTCCTGTAGGTAAGCTCACCGCGAAGTTAGTGTAGGCAGGTAAAATCTCATTTAGTTGTATTTTGGACTGTAGAGTCAATCTAAATTCACTTTACAACGTCGATAATATTGTAACGACGTTTTTTGATTAAAGCTTAGCTAGACGGGATCTTGTCTTATTTTGTTTGGGTTTTGCAGGCAAGGCTCTACTGACAGAGATTTGAGTTGACTGTATGATAGTTTGGTTATTAAGTTGAAACGGTCGCACTCGAAACTCTAGCGGTAGGGGGCTCATCTATGAGTACTCCCGTACAAATTGTATATTCCCAAAATAGGTAGATTCCAACCGTAGAATTAAGGTGACTATGTAACTAAAATTTATTTAACCGACTTCATCGGATTAAATAAATTTAAACGTGAGGGGGCGGTCGTAACATACTGCTTGAGCGCGCCTTATATTGAGAAATAAAGGCGGATATGGCGCGAACTGACAGTATGTCATGTTTTTATTTTAGTTTGAAATATTTTCGTTCTGACGAAAACGCTTTAGTTTTGTTATGATTCTGGCCCCAACCTTCAGAAAGGGCTGATCAATGTTTATTTTCGGAGAAAAATCTCTGAATTCTATAATCCGCGAAGCGTACCGCTCCACCATATTCAAATAAGAATATTCCAAGTGTTAACCTTTGTATTGTTGCTATAAAAAAGTGCTATTTCGATAAATAAATATAATATATTTATACCTCATTCTTTAAATTATCTCACGATCCCCCGTTGCAGTACTGAATGGTAAATAGGTAAATATTTAACTGTGATTAGACGTTTCTAGAGTTCGTATTTTTTTCTTCAAAGAAACGAATACAATATTTTGGCTTCACGCAGCGGTTTCTAATGTCCACCGAAGGTACATGAGTCTCATCCCTTATTATTACCTAAACTATGTAGAAGAAGAAAGAATGCCTTCACCAGGAATCGGTAACTTTCGTTTAAAACAAAAACAAACAAGACAGTTCCGAGAGAGATTAGTAAATTATACACTTTGGTGATTTAAATTCATATAAGAGTCAATTAGTTATCAAGAAAGCAAATAAGTACTTAGCTTCCGTCAATTTAAAACCATTTTAAACGCAGCAATGAGTAAATGATAAAGTTGGAATTTTTTGGTTCATTTGGAATTTTTCGGAATTGTTTGGAAATTTTTGGTTCATATTGATCCATGGTCGAAAACAGTACGAGCACGATACATGTATTCTTTCATTTTTATTTATTTTATTATCTCAAGAATCATATAAAATCTGATCGCAATAAATAATGCCACCATTCAATAAAAAGTATAATATTTATATTATTCCTATTACAAGTTTTATCAACATAATAAAATTTAATTCAAAAGAATACCTATACATTTTTATTTTCCAATTATTGATAATATCAGCTGGTAATACGAGTGGCTTTCTAATTTTTAATACTGAGTGAAACACCCAGTATTTAAATGCATCAAAGATACCGGGCTTTAATCCTGTATTTATCTTATCACATTCTATATCTAAGGATATGATAACTAAATATCGAAAAGTATCTCTTAACGATGTATAAATTTGAAAATAATCACAATTAGCTCTATCATCTAGTCATTGTCAAACACTCGTTCATTTTAGGGGATTGTTACACTTTTGTAGGTATTAAAATTAGTTAAATATCCAAATTTTATTTTTATCTTATAAGTGTTGCTTGGAAGAAATCGCTTTAAGCATGCAGGCCGTCATATTGCAGTATTTTTATTTTAGATTGGCAATGAAGTGATATGTTATTGTATTGTTTTATCGTGAAACTACTTAAAACACGTCATTCTTTTATTCAATTTTGAATTATTTTGGCATTTAGATTATATTAGAAATGAAAATCGGAACAAAATAATAACGCAAAAATATGCTTAAAAGTTTGTTTTACTTTCGCAGAACTTTATTTGAATATGGAATCATATTTATTTATATTCAAATATTCACCGGTTAACTGAAAACAGGACAGTTAATTATTATAAAACGAATTATGAATCCCAAGTAATTTCGGAAGCTAAACCTCTCACTGATACCGGAATTACATTCAATGCAGCGATAACAAAAGAATTGTTTTTGAATTTATTGTACCTATAACAATGTACGTTTACATTTCTCCGTTATTGAATAACATAAATTTCAATCTAATATGTTTAAAAACAAGAGATCATTGTTTAATTTTATGTAAATTAGTGATATAATTTCTTGTAGTTTCTATTCATTTGAATTCTATACATTCTTTCGATAAGATGGAGCGACTAGAGGCATTTTTGGGAATTTGTAGTTTCAGTCCCTGCCGCTTGATAGATTTTAGGAGGATATGCAAATATTTGATATGAATATATTGTAAATAGGTTAAGAACTAACATAGTTTGTAAGATTTTTGTAACTCTTTTATATGCATCATGGGTCCAAAATAAAAACTTAAAAATATTAAAAAATTATTATCTGTTTTGGATTTTAAGTAAATATAATACGAACCACAGAAGTCTTTTAGTATTATTTTTAATTATTTTTATTATTTTCATGCATATCCCATGATCTACCAATTTGAGGCTAGATGGAGCAGTATGATGATGTGATACACTTAAATAACAAAATCTAAGTAGGATTCAAAGTATTATCAATGCTGAAATCATTAAGATGTTTAAAAGTACATAACGCAGTCTAATAAAAAAATACCTATATCTGTCCGGCCACTGCGTTTCGCTAAAACATCACAATCTTATCGCAAATTAAAGACTTGTCGGACATAACAGATTACTACTGTTCGTTACATATATTGTGTACACTCTGATAATGGCGTTTTTACTAGATTTAAAAATGATTGATGTTTTTGTAATTATCGTAAAATATGCAAACGTGAGATAAAATATATTTAATGTGATGGATCGAGACATATTGATTCACAATGCTTTAATCTAATATACTCGTATATAGACTGAGTGATGATGATGATGATGATGTCCTCCCAGACACATCCGTCGACGGCGAAACCCTGTCAGTTGCTCGGATTCTGTCTACGCTCATGTGCCCAAACGTGACTTGCGAAGCCAAATTTTGTTTTAAACACACGATCGCATAGCCGCACAACAGTTTGAACACAGGCGTCTTGATGATCTCGAAGAGACACGCAAACTCCGAAAAACCCGTCCTAAGCCTTCCTATCACTATACTTATAACACAATCGGGGAACTTCATAGACTTAGTAAACAAGTACTATGATCGAAATAGTTAAAAAAACAAAAAACATATTTTGTTAAATACCTTAAATATTATCTGTAGTAATGAAGTATTTCATGAACAATTTAAATAAGTTTGTAGTGTTTCAGGCTAAGAAAAAGACATTTTAAACCAGACTTTATCTCTTTTAATTTAAGTTTACATTTAACTTGACCGTGGTCACGAGCAACTAAATCAAAATGAACTGGTTTTAATCGATATTAAATCTAATTCAAATGGTGTTTTATTTAAATGAATGATGAAAACTTGTCATAATATTGTATCGTAGCCTGTGTTGATCCGTAAAATATTTTGATAATTGGCTAAAATAATGAATTGATATAAATTTTTCTTTGAATAATTTAAGCGTAAATAAATGTTTATATCACTAATTTCTTACCTGGAGCAGTCTTGGCTGGCATTTTGTTGCTGGTTATTATTTATTTTCAATTAAGAAATATTTAATATCTGGAGACTGGACGGCACTGCACAACTTCGCGCGCTCGTAGCCAACTACGGTGTAGCTGCTACGTGACTACGAAGTGTTTATTTATAATAATTTATTTTGTGTAATTTATTTTTATACGACACTTATATCGTAAGAAATTTATTTAAAGCACGTGTGCACCGCGCTGTGTCCAAACTGAAAATGATCCCGAATTGTTTCTGTCGCCGCCGAGGTGCTCCGTGATAAAGTGGTAAATTGCAACCAGCGAGATATTTATGAAGACGTATCGTAACGTAAATTGTTGTAGAAAAAATTAAGGACATTGATAATATTCGTACATCTATTTATGGACATGACAGATATAGTCTAATAAGACACGAATATCAGAGATTTCTCGTCTAGTGTCTGTGATACTTGTTGAATAATAAACATAATTGTGAGAAGATGACAGTATCTCAACACGATTGACATAATAATGTGATTTATTTTTTCTTGTTTTATATAAAAAGTTATTAAAACACTTTTATTTTTAGTATCATATAATTTTGTCCAGTTATCAAGTGGCATACTATTTACAAAAGTTTAAGTTAGCTTGGCCAAGCAGAAATATTTTTCAGGTTGGTATAGGAACTTATATTTGTTGTAATATTTATAGAAGTCTATTTATATAACAATCTAAGGTTAATTAACAATCAATGCTATCTTCAACATTTTAGGGTACAGATTTTCATAGCAAATTCATTCAAATAGGTAACCAAACTCTATAAAATCATACCTAATTGCTCTCACCACGCCCCTTAAGGTACGAGTAATACAGCTGAAACAGAGCGTATACAAATATTCAGTTCTAACACATTCGAAACAAAGTTTATTTTAGTACATTATTTGTTATTTTAATTTCTTGTTTTTATTTAAAATTGGTATCAGATTGCCTTTTTAGTTTGATAACCTAGTTTTCGTTAAGTTTATAATGTAATTTTAATTCTCATGTTATTGATTTGTGTATTAATGCTATTAATTCCTATACAAAATCCTTAGTGACCTCACAGATTCTCCATATCTTTTGAGTAATATTGTCTAATATGTCCACGAATAAATTCTAGAGAGAGGTATTTAACGTTCCTTTTGTTAAAACTTATAATACTGCCAATTCAGTCTTATATAGAAATTGTAATGTAGGTATGTAACACTCAATTTACATTAATATATATATTTCATAAGAGCATCTTTGTTTAGTTATAGAAATAAAATAAGAGAAGTACTTCAGGAATAATCATTATAATACCTCATTAGTCAAACGTGACATCAGTTGGTCTTATAACCTCTGATGTTCTGCCTACCCCATAAGGGATACAGGCGTGAAGTTATGTTACTTCAGGAATAACTTTTAATACTCTATTATACATTTAGTATTTTTTTATCCTACTACTTAAGAAGTCGCGTTAAATTGACTACAGCGCCCTAAAGTAAAGAACTAAAAAAAAATTCTCGACGGTTTCGTGTGGGGTATCAAATGAAAGAACTTTCTTAGCAAAGTTCAAACATGTAAACACTATTACTCCAAAATATGTGCAATAATAATTAAATTAAATTAAAAAAAATATTGTTTCGTGTAAAAATATTCCCTAAGGGAATCTCAAGCGAGGAAGAGGTGAATGCACGAGAGGTACCCTCTCGTGCATTCAGAGGCGGGGGACACATGCTCATTAAAGACACATAATCTGCTGGTCTATCCCTAACAGAACGAAACTCACTGAACCCAGCGATACACACTCCATCATCTTTGGTGATCAATCCCGAGTAGGACGTTGACCACTATCTGAACGATAGCCAATTGGAGTCAGAGGCTGCATGTACCGGGCGTCTCGAGAGACAGCCCAACATGAAAGCGTTGCCACAGGACTGACTTTCTGAAACAAAAATAAAGAAAACGAAATGATATAGAGTTACATAAACACATATTGTATGAATTAAATGACGACCGGCTGGTGTAGTGGTAACATACATTGCTTTCTATGCCAGAGGTCCTGGGTTCGAATCCCGGCGGCGGCGGATATTTGTGTGATGAACACAGATATTAGCCGTCAAGTCATGGATGTTTATATGTTTATTTAAGTTTATTCTAATAAAAAATATGTATTTATTCAATATGTATGTTTATATATTTCTTAAGTATATCAGTTATCTAGTATCCATAACACAAGTTCTTTAAGAAACTTGACGACCGGCTGGTGTAGCGGTAACATAAATTGCCTTCTATGCCAGAGGTCCTGGGTTCGAATCCCGGCGGCGGCGGATATTTGTGTGATGAACACAGATATTAGCAGTCAAGTCATGGATGCTTGTATGTTTATTTAAGTTTATTCTAATAAAAATATGTATTTATGCAATATGTATGTTTATATGTATATTTCTTAAGTATATCAGTTATCTAGTATCCATAAAACAAGTTTTTTAAGAAACTTAATTTGGGCTAGATAATGTTGTGTGAGTGTAAGAAATATTTATTTATTTATTATTAAATGTTTAAAGGACAAACGGTTGGATGGTAAACTTCTTAAATCTCAGGAATGAACGAATACTACTATTACCACAATTCTAAAGATGACATAAGTCTCATAAAGATACGTTGCTAGTTCGGTCATGACTTCTATGATTAAATCAAAATGATTGATTGACTGTCATTGACCGAAACATTAATGATTATTTATCGTCGTTGAACAATATAAAATGGAATACTTTCAATGAATATATATATATTTTTTTTTCAAAATTTTCATTTTTTTCAATTTTCATTCTATGACTTTTAACTCTTATAAAAGACAAATTTTCGATATATATAAGGAGCGCTTCTATTCTTCGTGTCAGTTTGGAAGAAATTTGTTTCTATCCTTGCTGGATCAAAATGATACCTAACCATTTAAGTAGATAATTTCAAATGATTCTGGACAAATGGTTTAAGTCGGTTATTGCATAGAGATGGTCTTTAATCCGAAACTGTGTTGCGTGGGCGCAGAATTCGGTTCCATATTAAAGTATGTACCCCGTCGTCGTCGTCGCGTGTCTCCGCGCGGGCGTTATTGTATGGGACCGCGCCTGCACCCGCGTAACGCAGTTATGGCGCTTACGGGTTCAAAAAGTCGGTAAGGTCGTATGAAGCAGGTACCTAAATAAGTGACATAAAAAAATTTGTAACGTCAGAAAATATACGAATTATGTTTCCCTATTAGAAGATATGATATCTATATTTCTTTTTGTTTGATTTGTATTGTTACATTTCAATAAATACTTCGACTTTGCCCATCAATTTGTGAGTGATAAGGTTCAGATTGCAATATCTTTGTAATTTCTTGTAGTTTTTATTTGGTTGGCTGTCAAAGTGTAGTTGAAAGCGGAGTTTGTAAAGTAAAAAGTAGATATAGGACCAATACCAATACTTTTTTATAAGATTATTAGATATTTAGTTTCTGAAAACTGCGAAATAATGGTATAAAAATCTACTTTATTTTATTAAGTAATTTGGTTAACTACTTATGTTTTTATTTTCTTTGTTATTTAAATTTATTTTATTACACTAAAATGTAGTTTATAGTTCAGGTTATTAATGTGTATTTTGAGTCCTATTAGTATCAGTGTGGGAGGGATTTATTTTTTAGTGTTTTGTTTGTGTACAAAATAATGACTCATTTTGTGACTTAAGCCATGAATTTAATGAAAATAATTAACCTGCAAATATATTGAAATGCTGCATATTCTTAATAAAAATTTGCTCATTATTTCTTATCATAATAGAAAGTTCCAGAAATAATTCTTAATACGAGCGTAAAATGACCAAGGCCAATCCCCAGAATGACTTGACCACAAAAACTGCAAGTCGGCTTGCTTGACTCACTATTTTGGGTTTTCCTGTCAATTACTGACTGATACAAAATAAATCTGGGTAAATGACCAGAACCAGAACCTCTACCAATTGTTTACGTTTTCGTTCGATCACTCGATTTATATCAATGATCGAGTTTAATTTATTTGCACTCTTATACGCATACCACAGGTCTGTTACTAGCATCGAAAGTGAAACTTTTAATTAGCAATTGTAAAACAAGACATGCTCAGATCCAGTTTAATAAAGAGATGTTTTAGTCCAGGTTCCACATCGTAGAAGTTTACACTATTTGTATACAGGGTGAGTCTGGGTAAAGTGCACAAACGTATACTGGCCGATAATTAGGGCCATATTTTCGACGAAAAAAATATAATTTTGAATGAAGAATACTTATTACAACATTTTTTTTGTTTTGTATGACGTTTTATACTATGTTTTCTTATCTTAATTCAGTTTTTGTTATAACGATACGTTATTTTATTTAAAAGTTACACCGTTTTGTTTACAAGGAGGGCAACCCAGCGACCCAATTTTGTTAAAGTCCTGTAAAAAACTGCGACGCCACTGAAATTTTATTTTTATTTTCTTCAACGATAATACATCCCAAATTATCGTCCAGATTCGTTATTAACTAGCTGTTATATCTGGTTCCTTTCGGGTGCAATTTGGCTATAAATTGTTCTTTGTTGGCAAAAAACGTCAAATCTCAGTCTTATGTATCCTAATGTTCAAAAAATCACGTGAATGCGACTAGACGGTCTGCCTTTTTTGATCAATATACAGGGTGACTGGTAGGTCACTTTTGAAATTCAAGGACGTGATAGTTTGAGATCATACACGAAGAGAAATAATATAAAAAAATATATATATTAAATATTTACTGAGTAAACTTAACCGAAAGTTAAAGTATTTATTACGCAATGCATAATTACACTAGCGTTGGCAGCGATCCGCGTGCCAGGTCACGTGCCATGATTGACTCAGCCGTAAGTAAAGTGAATAGTAACAAAACTTAATTTATTTATAAGCAATTCTAGTGAAAAATTAAGTACCTAATTTTATTATTTGGCACCAGTCAGCCTATAGTTCTTGTGTGATATTTTATATTTTAGTTGAGTGAGACCAACAAAGACATCTGTCCAACACAATAAAGCTGAAGAGTTTTTTGTTTGTTTGAATGCGCTAATCATTGTTAAAGTCAAAGTCAACATATTCTTAATTTCGTAAGTTTAAATACATTTGAAATAAGTCAAACAATTTACAAATTGAACTGAATCTACCACCACTTCGGAAATTCGATCTACTATCATTCATCATTTACTAATTAATCAGACTTTGGAAAATTTACTAAGGTTGAGGAAACTTTTAGACTATATTTATCAAGCACAGGATCTAAAGTTGCTAGAAATTACTCCAAGGTTAATGGAAATAAAAGTAGCTGATATGGTAACAGTAAGTTCGGAAATCAGAGTTATATGGTAAAACACCTTCACCACAACTTAAATTAAACGTGCGTCAAAGCGCAACGAGTTAAAAAAGTACTCGATTACTTGATTTCGTATCAAACTTCACAGCATTGTTGTCTTTTTTTTGTATTAAGCTGATCGAGAAAAAACACGCTGCCAACCTCTGTGAAGGTGAGAACGAATACCTAACATATCAAGTGGGTACTGAAATAAAGGACGGAAACAGTAATTATCCGAGTAATAAGCGTGGCGTGTACCGAATACGGAACGTCTCGTGGAAATCCCAGAGATTTCTGCGTCTTTCAATATTAAAACGCAATAAATTATTATCTAAGCATTTTTAAATAATTTGAGTTTTGTATGCTAAAGTCGTTTGAGTCGTGCGAACATGTATATGCATAGTCAATAGGATTGAAACTAGCTAAACCTATAATAGATATGACTCAAATTTATTTTTCTTATTATTTATTTCCTCTAAAAGGACTTAGGAAAAGTGAAGTATGTGCATGGTATAAGCTGTGCATATACCATGATCGTAAGTCAAGATGAGTTCAAAGCTCAAACACTCAGGTTCATATCTAGAGCAGTGATCTTTGGTGGCAGATTATGAAGGCAGATAGTAAGATCGGGTGATCCTGAGGAGTCATACCATCAGACGCTGTTCAATTAGGTAAGTTATGCGTAAGTTTTGAATCGTATAACCAGAGCCATAAAATCTATGCTAAGTTCAAGTTTTAGGAATAAAAATAGCAGTAGTAAGGAGCTTTCTATTCTTAATTGTAGTGTAATATAATATCCTTCGGAAAAGCTCTTGATCTCTCTATCTTCTTCCTGTTCTGTAGACATCTAGGAAGAATTACTAACACCGAGATCGAAGTCAAACAAGGGGAAATATGATATACTCATAGCATCTTCTTTTAAAACTACTCTATTCAATGATTTTTTTATGAAAGACCAAGCCGGCGTTTGACCTCAATTTCACCTGATGGTAAGTGAAGATGAGCTCGGAGTAGTAATATTTGGCGGCAGTTTTTATATGAAGGATAGGCGCTGGCCAGTCGGTCTCTGACGGAATCATACCACCAAACGGGGATCACTCGCCTCTACGACACGCTTGACCAGAGGCAGAAAGGTAATTCTAAGCTGATCCTAAACGAACGGATGATCATTCAATCACGGCCAATAATTAATGTTGTTCATATTTCTTTACCTTATTTATCTACAAAATATAGTTATACTAGAAAATCCCACATTTATCCATGTTACATGTTTAAAAATAGAAGAACAATACGCTTTTGCCAGTGGCAACCCGTCCAAAGTAATCGTAAACTATGTAATGTTTTAATTTGTAAAAGTGAAAATGAGTGGTTGTTTAAGCTACAGCACATCACGAGCTAAAAACCAATGATCACATTGAAACGGCTGAGCGATAAGCTGAAATTGTTTGCTAAGTTTGTTAAACGTAGGCCTGAAAAGGATTTCTCAAGTGAAGATTTTCGGATTTTACTGTAGAAATCCACTACTAAAAAGGAATCTTGCTTGATAAAAATCATTAAACTGCGCTTGGCTGTAAATAAAATAATAAGTTTATTATTTCAGAGTTATTTATCGTAATTCATGGTGAATTCACTATGATGAACGGTTTTATAAAATAACTATTGTGGGGATTAAAGTATCTCAAGTACGTCTAACTTTAGAAAAAAATTGGAAAAATAAGAATAGAGTTATTGTTTTGTGATTTTTTCCACAAGCTTTTCAAGGGATAGCTAATAGGGATAGATAGAAGGTCTCCTTCCTTCTAACAGGGATAGAAGGATAGATAATAGGGAAAGCTGTTACAAAAGTAAGTTTTTGTAACAGCTGTCCCTATTATAAGATCAGCCATGAGACAGACAGATTACTCGAATTTATTAGCACAGAACTCTTTTTATCCCGAATTGGGATATAAAAAATCAGCTCATCAATCTCTACCTATCAAAAAAAGAAATATACCCTAGCATTAAGCTAAATTTAATATAGTATCAAGAAGTGCTCCGCGTAGGTGCACTACATTTCTTGTGATGAGGATATGAGCACATAGCTAACAATTGTAACGCCTACTCTAATGTTCCAAATAATTGGTCAAAATAGTAAAGACGCAATTATAGTAAATAAAAGACATTTACAATCGGATTTTATGGTTTTAAAAAATACTGAATAGAAATAAGTACCTAATCAATGGTTTGTTATCTTATTAGACACCGTGGTCAGTTATGAGTAGGTAACCATAACAAATTATAAAGGGTAGAAAATGGAAACCATGTCCTTCCCTTTTAACCAGCTAATATCTACATTTGCATGAAGTGTCTGAAAAGAGGAAGTTAAGAATCAGATCTGAAGACAAAGATTGACAGCGTTTCATCTAATAATAACATAAGTAATAATGTTGTCATCTTATCAACTAATAACATCTTACACGGTATCTTCAAGCTGTTAGTAGGACCTACTTTTATAGCCATACACACTTAAGAGGAAAATAAAGAATAAATTTCAAATTAAATTAAATAGAAAAATTAAATAATAAATTTAAATTAAATTAAAAACAATTTTGACGGACGCAGTAACGATTCAAACACGAAACGTTGCAAGTACCTAAGTAATTTTATTTTATCTTCTACCATATATCAATCAGACATCCATACTTTCACATTTATTGTTAAGATAAGGGACTAAAATAATGTCAATTTTGTAACGCAAAAAAGAGGATGCATAAATTTAAGATCGTTTTTTGAGCTTTCAAACAATAAGGAATACCTACAAATATTTTGTGTCTCTAAATAAAAACTAACTGCAAACCAATAATTTGCATTGAGAAGTTTTTGCACGAATTCCAAACAGAAGAAGGCGGTATTCTGAAGTTCAAGGTCACGTATCCAATTGTTTACTTCATCGACAAGCACCTTCATTAAAACTAAATTTCAAGTTCAATAACCTAAAAACTAACAATGGACATTTAAAGCTACGCGAGCAATCAGCAGCGAGACAAAGTATGTTATATTAACTACTATAAAAAGTTATATTGCTAATTCCGCGACTTGTACTTGCACTAGTGATGCAGGATTTTCATGCGTAGGTTCACCGCCCTCCCTCCCTCAAGCAAGAAGCAAGACATGCAATGAACACACACCTGGAAACCCACACCACAAGCTATCACCGACACGTGTTTCGCTTCAACCAGAAGCATCCTCAGGGCGCAACGACCACCACCGAACTCCGAACCGATCCGAACCGGTCGTTGCTATAAAATAACTTTTTATAGTAGTTGTCATGGATTCCGTAAAGTAACGCCTGATTCAATCAATTATATGTTATATTAAACAACACGGAGTATTAAAAAACTACGAAATCTTATTAAGGTTTACCTCAAAAACAAGGCCAAAGTTATACTGCCTTTTTTCAAAATCAATTAATATACCATCGAAACTTAACGTTCTGACATAAAGCTCCAGTCACTGCGGTTGCCTTCTCTTAGCTCATTTTGTATTCTACAGGGTTAATTTTAATTAGCACATCACCTCTTGCAGGCAGCCTCTCCACATCAATCCCAACAACATTGGTTCTACAATTTTTTAAAATTAATAGTTTTTAAAATTTTTGTTTTCCCATACAAAAAATATTTATAGCCTCTGTTTAGAGGCGTAACTCTACTTACTTTGAGCGTAGGCATGCCACGCACTTTGCGCAGTAAAATATCGCTTCAAAATAATAATAAGCACTTCTTACAAAATGTAGAGTAAGGACCAAACATTTTTACCCGAATTAAAAAAAGGAGGTTCTCAGTTTGACCTGTAAGTATGTATGTATGTATATTTGTCCGCGATTTTCTCACGTTTGGCTGAACCGATTTGGATGCGGTTTTCAGAAAAAGATTTTTTGTTTTTATTTTTTGTGTTATTTATCAAGAATTGTAAAAAGTCGTAGAACAAATATTATTGGGATTGACGTGGAGAGGTTGCCGCAAGCGGTGATGCGTTAATTAAAATTAACCCTGTATATGAAATTTAAATTATTTAAAATTATTTTAAGTCCGTATTATATGGGTGTCAAATCTCAACTGTCCATGATGATGCCCAAGTTTCTAGCTTCAAAAGTACATACTATGCCAACGTTAGCCATCCAACATATAAGCGGTTTATTTATTTTTCGGAAAACTTACAACTAGATATAAACAATGACAAATAAGTTATAGGTAAATAATGGCCACTACAAAGTTTTCACAAAGGTATAATAAAAAAAGATAATAAGAAATAAAAAAATTTGTTTCCTAGGAAACAAAAAATAAGATTATAAAAAAACAGACAAATTTAACCAAACTAAATTAAAAATAAGCCGTCGGGGCGCGCCGTGGTTACTGTGTATATCATACGATATGTACGGCGCGGTCGGTACTAGGATGGGTGACCGCCGACCGTTCATTTCTCACGACGACTTCCGTGCTTCGGAGGGCACGTTAAGCAGTCGGTCCCGGGTGCTGTATACTTGTATACAATAGTCGTTAGGGCTTGTGAGAAGCCATATTTCGGCCCCCTGAAAATTCTGACATCCATCAACCAGGACTGGGCTCATTACAAAGAGTTGTGATGAATATTGATGATGAAATAAAAAAAACATTCGGTAACTACTTATCAAATGCAAAAGGAATATATTTTTTATTTGTTTTAATTGTTTATTTGTATTAGTTGTCTTAGGTATATCCTGTAAACAACTACCGGAAATACATTGGACGTATTGCGGGCGTGCCGCCAACCTGGCGAGTGCCTCAGACATGTAGTTTCGGGTTGTTCGGTTCTAGCTAACACAGATATTTGCATAGATCAAGAGCTCGCTCTGAAATACGGTCTCATCAATCAGAATCTACACGCCAGAGCCCGTTCTTGAAAACGGCAGCGTCTAGCTCCACTGGGATCGGCCCATTATCACGGACAGGACTATTCTGGAGAATACACTTGATCTCGTGTTAATGGACCGATCGTCGCTTAAGGTGTTTTTGGTGGACATAACTATTCCACATGACGAGAACCTCGTTAAGGCCGAGAACAAAATACAACGCAAGCACTTATGCCTTTTAAGGCTGGGATTCCTCGGCGCGGCGGTTCGCTTCCAGCACGCATGCAAAGAGCGGTCTGGCTCGACACTGCCCGAATCATTCGCCGCTTTCTATCTCTTTTGCCCTGATCCCCGACCGACTGGTCACCTTTCCAAATGACAGCCATTTTAAAATTGTATTAATTTCAAAAATTAAAAATATTCTTAGATACTTTGATATATGCTCTTCTATCTAGCTTCATTAGTGAATTATTGAATTGATTAAACAAACTAATTTTATTAAGTTTGCTGCGCAAAACAGAAATAGCTGACAAACGTGTTTCAAGTATACCTATTATTGGAATAATAAAAAATATAATTACAGCAGTAACATTATACTTTTTTATGATATATTTTTATAGTAGTGCAGAAAATATCATTCTATAAAATAAAGGTTTTCCTCTTGATGAAGTGTTGTGGAGACGGTGATTATTTTAAATTTTAAAAATTGTATCCAACAGCCATTGTTTGAGATTCCCAGAACTTCATAATAATTATAATCATATTCTACAGTGTTCTGAATACCTATATATTAGTGTTTTGTAAGACCTGAGACTACTGGAACACTGCATAGAGCAAACTACGAGAACATTTTGTAAACCATCTTGGTTAATTTTTTTTCTGAAAGTTCAGTATCACAACTTAAAAAAAAAACCCACGACAATAACACCAACTACATGGTCCCAAAGTAAGCATAGCTTGTGTTATGGGATACCATGTAGCGAACTAGGGGGGAACCTAGAATATACATACATAAATAGATAAATACCCACACGGAAATTTTTTTTTTTCTTGTTCCGTCCGGGAATTGAACTCGCGGCCACTGTCGGTCGTCTGAGGCAGACAGTGTTACCCCAGCGCCAAAGTGGTTGTCTAACATGTACCAACGGTTCGATTTGCAGCTTTAAAGAGGGCTTATTAGGCTCTTAAAACTTATTATTCTGTATCTAAACCGGAACAACTAGAATATTTTTTGTAACATTGTTCAACAAACATTTTTTTTTTCGTCAAACAAGCTACAGTTAATTTCAGCTTAACTGTATTTTGCAGAAAAACATGTTTATGGACTACTTATTATCTTATTTTTTTGCAACTTGTCAACAAAATGCGTGCAAATTACTTTTACGCGCTTTTTACCTCGTTGGAAATAAAAAGTAGTAAGGGATGTAATACTTAAAATGAACCATCATTTATTTAATCAGAGTTTTTCTTTTGAGAGTCAAGTCGAAGATAGAGCGTGAATTTTGAGAAAATGATTTTCCCAAAATTCACGCTCTTTCTTCGACCAGAGCAGAAGACTGCATATTTTTTTGACTTTGAAATGTAAAATTCTAAACAAGTAGCTTCTGAATGGACTTGCCACACGGGGTACAATCGTCTTTTATGGCTAGTTTATCAAGGTTTGGCCTTCCAATAATACATATTCATCTAGAAGATGAGTGCTGGACAAAAGCACCAACAGGCCTAGTATACCCACATCCAGAGACACCACCCAGAGTTACCATCCAGAGTACCGGTGACACCAACCAGCGTCCACCTTGCCTGCCCACGTTCGTTCTTTTAAAACATACTCGCACGCATATTCGTGCGGTTATTTCTCACGTGTTAATGCTCTTTTAAACCAATCCATATGTTCAACAGAGAAACTAAAGAAAATTTCACATTAAAACTATCATCTGATTTAAAGGTCACCCTAGGTAAAAGCATTTTATTTTGATACTGATAAAAATCCTAATCAAGAATAATGGCTCACTCAAATATCATAAAATCAGCTATAAAAAGGTAATAATATATCTTGCGTCCAACAGGTTGCAAGTTACGGTAGTGAAAGTGATAAGGTGTTATGATAAGAAAAGCAAACTTAATAATGACGTTATACAACAGCCGTGCCAACTACGTAAAGTACATACATTTACTTTGTCGGCGCCTGGGGATTATTGTTTGGTGATCTAATATTTTTCTTTTCCGAAGGCCGTTGATACGTGCGAATACGTAAGTAGTGGCTGATTAGCCGGAGAAAATAAAATTTCAGAACCAGAAGCCAAATTGCAAGTAACTAAAAATGCACTTTCAGAATGTTTTTTTGTGATTCTTAAATCTCAATTAATCCCAACATACTTATGTGGATATAAAGATGTCCATGGGACGGGTCACCACTTGCCATCAGTTGGCTAAAGTGTTCGTTTTCCGGCTTCCTTGACACGATGTAGACAAATACATCAATGTCTGAAGATTATAAGACCAGACTTCTATGCTGAACTGGAAGCGAAAGAAAAACATAGAATGTGCCAGCTGCTTCTCTTCCCGGGCATACTGTAAAAGTCAGTTAAGGGACCGAGGTGTTATGGGAGGCTTTTTTATGGGCGATAGGCTGACCCCCTGTCACTGCAATAGTCTCTCTCCACTATTATAATGCCTCCAAATTTGTCAAACGTGACATCAGATGGTTTTATTACCTCTGGTGTTCTGCCTACCCCATACGGGATACAGGCGTGAAGTTATGTATGTATGTATGTATAAGACCACCGTACCAGCTTTTCCTTCTAGGTATAAAAAAAAACCTTTCCGAAACCACACCAATCGATCGAGCGTTGAACGACGGCATCTTAAAAAATGTTTCCTTTTTTCACATTATTAACGATATTAAAAGAAATCAATCACTTTTATTGAGCAGCTTTGTAATAATCACTCCCGGTAGCGAGTGTTTGTCATGCAATTTGAAGCGCGGATCCCTAAGAGTTAAAGGCACAGAAAATTTTACAAGTTGCGATGACATCGATTTTAGAGTTATGAAAATATGCTTCTGTTGGTAGCTGATGATGTCCATGAGCTCTGGTTTCTACTTACCTTCAGACTAGTGCTGGTTTGCAAGAATTCTAATCATATAAAAATTCACAACGGTAAAAGCCTCCTGACATATTGGACCAATAACTAAAGTAGCCGGCCAAAGAAAATTATTCATGTATTATGAAAGCACATGAATAGTTAAACATTTTTTAATATGACGTCATAGGCTAGGTCTGACATCTAAGCCACTAAATAAGTTTAAAATATTCCATTTCAGACAATACAAAAAAGGTAAATAACAAAAGTTATGTTTCTCACGACGCTACATTTATGTAGGTTTTCACTAAAAAACATCGAGTTTTAAAAGAATGATTAGGCACCCAGAAGATTAAGATCAAACTGGGAAGAATGCTATCACGAAAAAAATAACCGTCTATTTGGGTCACGTTAGCGGCCTAGTTAGAATGCCCTGACAGTGAGACCCACTCAGCCGAATAAACCCAATACCCGCCTGACTGATCGTTGTGTTTCTAGGGACACTTTATCCCAAAAGAATGAGCTCCAACCAGTTATAGAATAATTCAAAAATTAAAAAATCCCCAGACAATCACACCAACTACATGGCCCCAAAGTAAGCATAGCTTGTGATATGGGATACCATGTAGCGAACTAGGGGGAACCTAGAAACACCCAGACACGTAAGATTTTCTTTTTTTGTTGTTCCGTGTGTGAATCGAATCCGCGACCTCATGATTAGTACAGTGGCGTCTAAACCACTGCACCACGGCTGCACTAAAGTTGGTGACAAAGGCTGCGCAATGAGCGGCATCCCGGCGAGTTGCCCCCTTTAGAAAGCACTAAGAGAACTGCAGTACTGGAGGGACTAGAGGTGGCAGCTAGGAGATTGTCTAGGTCTATGGAGAGCTGGTTAGGGAGTCGGAGAGAATATTTCTCAGTCTGAGTCATGTATGCTTGGACTTGGGATAGAGAGTGTACGAGACTGTCTTATGCCTGTTCGGATGAGTTTCGAAATATTGCAAGTAAGCTGAGGTTGCTGAGGCAACTGCTACTGCTAGGGAACTGTACTTTTCTATGTCCCTACCTAACGCATCTTTCCAAGCTGTTGGAAAAAGAGGGGGGCAAAAATTGTTGGGCTTGAGCACTTGATTGGAGATACCATCCACCCCAGGTGCTTCTTTTGCGTTGCAATGTTTGATATGAAGGTAAATCTCATCTGTAGAAACCATGATGGCTTCGCTGGTCGGGGAACAGAGTCCTTGACGTATTCCTCCAGCGCCTTGATATGGGCAAAATCGACTCGTTGGGTGCTGGGGAAGTATTATGAGGCCATGTTGTCAGCGAACTTTTCGACCTTTTCTTCGTCTTCGAAGGTTTAGGTGCCATCGGGATGGGTCAAAAGGAAATATTACCATTATTTAAGAATAATAATTGAAGGATGGCCTCAAAAGTCACCGAGAAGGGTAGGGTTGCTGCTAGGAAGATAGCTGAAAGCTATAGTGATGTTCGGGTTACCTGCCAACCTGTCACAGTAGAGAGATCTTTTTAGTAGATGTTGTCTAGGTCTATGGTCCTGTCGTTTCTCGCGAGAGAGTATTTGGGAAGGAAGAGTCCTTTAATATTGCTTACAGTCGAGTCCAGTTTCGTGGACAAGGAAGAGGTCGAAATCGTTTTTTCAAGAAAATATTTGATTTCGGGAAGCTGTAGTGGAGAGAGCGTGCGTTAAATGAGCCGAGAATTTAGCCCTTGGTCTTGGTCTTTGTGTAATCAGTCATTACTGTTATGGAGACACATGAGATTATATTGACCGCCAATGAGATAGCTTTCTATTTTTATTATGACAGACACGTGTTTCCTTAAAATGCTTAGAACTTCGACCATATAAACGGTTAAACAAGCAACCTTACGACGATGCTCTAGGGTCTGCAGTTTTTTGGTTGTATGGTTGACGTTGTTTATTAGTTTACGGGCTCTTCGGTCAACGGAGTCCAGCGCTTCTAGTTGATATTTAGCTGAACCATCCCGAAGATGACTGCAGTACTCCATACATGATCGCACTTGAGCTGTGTGTAAGAAGCTGTGCAGGGCCAAAGTACCGCCGTACCTTCGAGACGATTCCCAACTTTTTCGAAGCTACTTGAGCGTAAAATAATAAAATTCATAAATAAAACCCTAATCTTGGACAAACGCAAACAAACATTTATGCACGCTGATTATTGCATGCATAGTGCTTGAATGGAACTACAATCATTAACGCGTAGGGCAAATATCGTCACATACATCATCGTCGACCATTGAATAGAATATTTACGTTTATCTTATCTTATAATAGAAAAATCATGTCTGTTTCTTTGATGCTAGCATGTTTATAATACAGAATTCTGTGATCTTATCGCATATACATTTACTCCTTCGATTTTTCGAACCGTCATATCATTATTCTAGCTCCTTCTGATGAACTCTCCGTTAGGCCATGAGCCTCGTTATACAATTTGGTGTAATCCACCTTTTATATAAACCTTCAAGCTATTTTAGTTTGGTCTACCAAGAATATCGATTATTTTTGCGTGCTGAAATATATTCAATTAAAATCGTAAAATGTTTAACAGTATAAAGTCGCCACACAGACCACCGGCCACAACCAAAAAACTTCTATAATCAACTTCTATATCAACTGGAGGGTATTTGAGTACAGCCAGACCTGAGACGATGTGGTAAAACTGTCGGCCTCAGACGTTTATTTATATATGTATTTATATTCTAGGTTCCCTCCTAGTTGGCTACATGGTATCCCATATCACAAGCTCTGCTTAGTTTGGGGTCATGTAGTTTGTGTGATTGTCTGGACATTTTATTTATTTATTTATTTAAACCGACCCGGCTGAGGCTCGAACACAGGTCTTCTCACTCCGCACGCGGACACCCGACCAATGGACCACGGAGGCCATCGATGTCGAGTATGTGTATGAATCATCATATACATTTTTAAAATAAGTTCTTACTGCACTTTATTTCCTTGTTTTGATATTTCATCAAAGTTTTTGAAATCAAAGTAATTTATAATTTCCCATAATTGTATTGACGCGTACATTCCTGTTTATGGACGATTTAAATTATAATGTAAAACAGGTCGCCCATTTCAAGTAATGTAGGTAGTGTTAATATGTAAACTTTAATTGTTATATTTCAAATGTACAACGTAGTTTTTATACGTATATACATATTATTATTTCTTTAAATCTTTTTTTTGTTATTACTATTTCTTTGTAACATAATGAGATAGATGACATATTTATATTAAAATATACAGGGTGACTGATGACAAATTTGAGATACTGAAGGAGAGCACTGTACTCGATTCTGATCATGATTATGTAATAAAAGTAGGTAGTTAATTTTTCACTAGAATTCCCTATAAATAAATACTACTATGTTACTATTTACTTCACAAAAACTGAGTCAATCGCGGAACGTGACCTGGCACGCGGATCGCTGCCAACGCTAGCGTAACCATGCGTTACGTAATAGCATTAACCTAAAGAAATAGCTTTTGGTTAAGTTTACTCGGTAAATAATGAATATTTATTTTTTATCATATTTATCTCTTCATGTATGATCTCAAACTATCACGTCCTTGAATTTCAAAAGTGACCCACCAGTCACCCTGGAGAGTTTAAAGACTTGTTTGATAGCAATGTCGGCTCAGCTAAAAATAAAACAAAAGATATATATTTTTGGTTTCTATAGCTATGAAATAAATTGCAGCAGCATATCACTTAATAATGCTAAGGTAAAAAAGTGTGACAAGGAAAATTATGATGAAGAGGATGAAACACAGAGACCACGTGCAACCAATGCAATGGCAGGTTGTGATATGTTTATTTATGATTCCGACGCCCTTATCAAATTGATTGTGCATTATCAGGAAAGAAAGGAACTGAAAGACAGGAAGTCGATATGTGTGACTTTGGATTGATCATGCAAATTAACTGCAAGGTAGACATACAGGGTGATCTGTTGTAAGTAGATAAGTAATACGTTAAGTTGATACCCACGCAAATAAAACTTTAACAAAAATTACAAACAAATGTTTCGAAATGACTTTAAGACAGCCGATTAAAATTAAAGCTATGAAATTCAAAACATTATCTATTTTACGAAAATCTAAATTTAAAAGTATGTGTATTTGTAAACACATACTTAAATTCCATTAATCATAAAACGAAAGAAAAGAAAAACAATTAATTGAAACCAAACATATGTGCAGAATGTTAAGATGACATTGTTTATTATGCATGACGATTTCATAATAGATGAAAAATGAATACTGGCACTAGTCGATTTAGTGTCCATGGGCATCGTTGATTTAAAATATAATTTAGACCAGCGTTTTCTACCAAAACCTTTGCTTAAACTGGAATAGACTTTTAGTTCTGTATTTCTTGTTTCACAATAATATTAATGGTAGTATTGATTTAAACATACTTTTCAAAAATAAACTCTACGACACATATGTCGTTCTACATAATGGACTGAAATATTTTGAATAAAAAAATAATTGGGTTTCCCAAAAAAACATTTGCAAAGTTTATTTTTTTATAAATGAATTAAAAGTAGATCGAGAGAAGAAAAGCTGGAGGAAAAAAGTTCTTGCTGATTCGCAGGTATAGCAGGTACGGTTGACCTTTTATTTCTTAAAATAGATAAACCCTACCACTCCGATAAGTTGCTACACAGAAAACTTAGGTTAGGTATTGTTTTTTATCGGTAATAACGTAGGTTACGTTTCATCTCAATCTGACGAACACGAAAGCACAAGTATTAAGCAAGGTATCGATTCAATTTTCAATGGGACTTATATTAAAATACCTCGTCTGTCCGTTTCGATCTTATCTTCGATAGATAAATAATAAATAATTTTCTAATTGTCCATTGGGTTACCTACATAGGCTAGTTTATTAAGACACACCCTGGATCCTCTTTTACCTTATCAATATATAGGCAATATTTAGTGCAATCGCGATTTTAAAGAAATACTTACAAAAACTAAACTCTTGAACGATCTTATTAAAAAAAAAATTCAAGTTGATATTATAATGCAGAAGATCAAGGCCTAGTACGTCAAATTGGCATCATTTTCCACAAGGAAGCTAAGACGGAGTTCATTAACGAGGATGAGATTGCTATGCGAGGTGCGCGCGCGCACGCCGCAGGAATACAAGCAACGACGCTGGTACTTCAAATTGCTTCATTAAAATCTTTATGATATCTAACTGGACGTGGATATGTAATAATGGACTAAATAGTTGAAGGATATTTTTAGCACAACCATAATTATAAGCTGTCAGTTTTTTTACATGTGACATATTGTATGTTTTTAATGGCATGTTTATGTTCAGTTGTGTGTTATGGTATTTTTTGGCATATCAAATGATGGTTGTTAAACAATTTATACATGCGTATTATGTCAACTTTCAAATAGCTTTATAGAAAATATTCTGCACTAATCAGCACATTAGTATTGCAATGTAATGACTAGATCGCAAAAGTCCCCATAGACTTCTATAGTACCCTTTAACCTTTTTACAAAAGCAGTACAAGTTCAATTAGTTCTAACTGGAAGAGTCAGTCTCTATGTTCCCTATAATTTCTGTCTCAACATCACGTAGATTAACATTTTTGTGTTCATTTATAAATACTTGTAATAAATATTGAATTATTATAAGAAGAAAATAATACTTTCATGATAGCATTCAAAGTTGAGAATTTAAACAATAACGGTTTTTTGAATAGTGATAAAATACCATATCATAGAAATAATCTCATTGTTACGTAATGGAGAGTGAAGTTGTATTACTTATTCATGCTCTGAATAATATAAATGTATATCTGGCTTTTCCGCGTTCTAGCTGTGATATCGATATTACAATATACCTACTGTTGTGAAAGCTCACTGAAGCGTTGATCACGAGTCATGTACCATGGCGTAGCTGATAGGCTACCTATACGGTTTAAGGTTGGATTTTAGATGCCCGGGATATAACAAATGATCTAGGTCTTTGACGACCGCTTTGATCGCTAGGTCTTTGTCTTTGACCCCTGTCTGCCTCAGACGCCGCAACTTGTGCATCGCGCGAGCCGTTTGTCTGGGGCGCCCGCGCCCGTGCCTGCGCCCTCGGTCCTTCAGTTTGCAGCCTTATACTTATTTGTTCTGTGCAACATTGCTTGCATTCTGGGTGTATCATATATACTATGCATATAAAATTAAGGAAAAATACAGTCGAAGTTTGTACATTACGACATGGCTATGTGCTAGCGTTAGGCCATGGCTTGATATAGCCTCCCCCGTGAGCTAGGCTCAAACGAATAAATGTTTTTTTTTTATCAAATCCAATTGGCAGTTTTACAGATTAGCCTGTACAATACAATATACCCTTCAGCTTTTCTACATTACCTACAAGTAGTATAGGTACCTATAAAATACATATTGACAAAACCCAAACCATGAAATATTTTTTAGTTTTTTTTTTAAGGGACTCACTCATCACCATATGGAGAAGATGCTTTCACGACCCTGGGACATTAGATGGTAAGTCCCGTTGCCAGTAATTATACAATAAGAATACTCACTTTTGTATTTGTTTATTCACTTTGTAACTTTAATAATAAATTAAAGCTACGTCGGGTTGCCTTTGAATAACTCTACCATCCCTGGATAATGCCGTACTCATCCGAGTAATACCCTTTTGGTGGCAGGAACCCTTCAGGCTCGCCTGGCTATCGATCTCCCTTCATAAAGAATTTGCCGCCAAATAGCAGCGCTCAGGCTGGATGTGCTCCGGCAATGTTTTACAAAGTGCCAGTGCCTTCCCAAACCCGTTTGGTGTCACCTTCAAACTAATTTTTATTTATCATCAGGCAGGTGAGATTGACATCAAACGCATGAGTGAGTATGTTAAAAGCACTAGTTTATTCTTCTCATACTTTAGTATGTTTATATACTTTACAATTCATTAATGTATCCGAACTTAATATCTTATGTACTCTGCTTAATTATTTATCTTTTAACATTTATCTTTCCTTGTTTGTAATGAAGACTATTTTGAAATGAAATTTAGTTAGGAAAGTTAAATTAAGTTTACAATGAATAACTGAAAAATGTAATAAATAAAAATTACCCGACCAGGATTCGAACCCGGGACCTCTCGTTTGCCGGCCGAGTGCTCTTCCACTGAGCTACCGTGCTGGTCGGGTAATTTTTATTTATCACATTTTTCAGTTATTTAGGAATAATTGAGCATTATAAATGCAAAAACTTAAAAAGATTATTAAGTTTACAATGGTTAAGCTTCAACGAGTTTCTAAATAATAACTAACCATATTTTATTTTAATCTGTTTATCTGCGTGTCATATCACAACTTAACAACACGGGTGTGCTTGAAGATTGAGACCCAAATCATCCAGGACCCTGATTTGGATCTTAATAGTAAAATAAATAAAATGTGTACTAAAGAAAAACAGTTATCAAAGTTAGCGTAAGGTATAGTCATGAAAACATAACTTTCTATGTCCGAAGTCCAGGGTTTGAACTCCAGTAAGATAAGCACCGAAATAAGTCGTCAAGTCTATTTAATACGTCTATTTAATTCTTATGTATGAAATAGGTTTCTATGTTTATGTTTTTCTTAAGATTCTTAAAAATTCTAAAGAAATTTATCTTTACCGTTTATTTTAAAGAAAATCTTGATGTAAGTACATAAAATTCGATTAATAAAATTGTACGGTCGATCGGATGATAAACTTTCATTCTGGCTTTTTATAATATTATTTTATAAGCAACAACTTTGTTTAAACATTTTTAATAGAAAATACAATGTGATAAAAAAGCTATAAATATTATAAATACCTACGTTATTTGTATAATGCATGGATAAAGTTTTTTTCTTTGTAATGTGTAATCTAAACATAGTTATAAAACTCAGGAGATTATTTGTGTTTGTTTTGTATACTAATATTAAACGTATCACATTTATAAATATATTTTTTTAAAGTAACACAGGTTAAATATTAGGTCCTTACATATGAAATTGGTGTTTTGTCGTAATGGCCACTTTATTCTCAAATATCTCCTCTTTAATTTATAATTCCAAATTCAAAATATAGCTATTTACTCATCAATTTATGTCTCGAAAACCGTATGTCTTTTGTTTTTTTTTTGTTTTGTTTTTTTTCTCTGCGTCATTGAGGTTACAAAATGGAAATTTTAAAATTTCGCGTTATTTACGAATATGAGTATCCCCGTGGCACCAGTGCTGCATAAACGACTCGAAGAATTAATTATGTGTATGGTAATTATAAATAAATATAATAATAACTAAAAACTATTTTTAAATATTTTTTGAAAGATTAAAAAAAAGTGGGGCGTATTACCAGGCGTATTACCCTTTTTTGTTGGGAGGAAAACGTGCTATCGCGTCCCCGACCGCCCAAGGGGGAGAGGTGGGATATGTGGGGATGATCCAGTAGAAGGCCGGACCGACCCACTAAAAACCTCCAGGTATACCTTCCCCGCCATAAGTGGGGCCCACGGTATCGCCAGTGGCATTATCCGTGAACCCCGGCGGATTGCGCTCAGCCTGAGCCATGCGCCCATTACGTAAGAAATGACCGAGCATACGATGCCATTTCCCCACTCATAGCCTCTATAGCCGCAGCAGGTCCCCTCACCTGCCACGGCTGGCTATCGGGAGGGAGAAGGTGTCTCCTTCTCCGTCCCACTCTCCACCTAGCCTAACCTAACTTGCCAGGTTTTATCCTTGATAAACACCCAGACCCGGAACCCTTATTTTTCTTGTTCCAGGCGGGAATCGAACCCGCAACCACTGGCGTCTAGGTTTACCCCATCATCGCCAAAGTAGCCTTCATAAATTGCTGAATATGAACACATATGGTTTAATACTAGAACTACTTCACTTTCTACCGGTAATACTTTTAGATAGGCTAGTTCCATCTGAATCCATCTTTCAGGTCCATCTCTCACTACATCTCATACCTCTTTTCACCAGTTGAATTTAGGCAAAACTGGGTTACAAAAAAAAAATATAACATTGAACAAAACTTAACTTAAGTTTAAAGTTAACTATTTATCACATGTTATTATTATTATTGAATCAATAAAATAAGTAATTAAAATATATACATTTTTAAACTGTCAGATGCAAGGGACCGGAACGTCTGGCAATAGAGATTCGAGAAGAGATTCCAAATCAATTAATATGAGCGGCCATCTTGTAATCGATTCGTGAATACAGAAAATTGGAAAAAAGTTGTTAAAAACGCAGTGAACTATATTTTAATGAAGATTGGAATAAATATATCCGCTCGGAGATGATACTGATACCGAAACAAGTTCTCTGCCGACTAACAGTGACGAATTAAATTAATGATTTGAAACCAATGGTCTTTATTCTATAATTCATTACAATTTTAGGTACCGGTTTAATAAGAAGAAAACTAAATTCTATAATCTTTTATCTAATTTATTTAACCAACTGAATCGGTATTCTGAAACGATCGATTTTAAAATCGAACAATTTCATTAGGGCAACTTCACTATTATTGACGATTTTTACCGGTCACGAAAATCATTTGAAAAGAATTCAACTATAGTTTGATATGAACTATTATAATTCATATGGTTTTAAGAAAGAGAGGTTCTGTAATTGGAAGTATGAAAGCGATAATAATGATTCACACACAGTCCAATAAAGGCTAGGGCTAGAAATACGTCGATCCTTACTTTGATGACGATGCCTACTCGACCCCCGAAGTGGCGACGCTTTCCGAAACAATGCAAGTTAAAAAAGGTATAAATACCTTATGTCGATTTCACAATAGTACGTAGATATAAACTTAGTACTGAGTGAAACAGTGTAGGGTTAAAAGCCTGCAAGACATGTTTGTATAGAGTCGTTTAGAAAGAGAAAAGCACGGAGATCAGTGCGATCTTTGACCAGAAATCGCTGTTTCTTTCTTTCTATATTCAATTGTTTAAATTTGAGTTCTGTCATAAAATATTTATTTAGAAATTTTAAGGTGTAACAAGTTTTGTTAATGTTCATTCAGAAAGATGTTTAAAGTTTCCTATCTGTTTACCTAGAGAGAGATCGCGCGTGAAGTCGATGCATGGAAGACGGAAGCTGAGCGTAACTGACGTATATTATGGTTTGTTACACATTAACTATTTCCTTTTCAATTAAACTAGATACGTATTAGATTTACTATAAAATTATATTTCATCATACGTCATAGTTACAAGTACGACATGTATGAAGCAATTACGTATTATGAAGTACTATTGTATGACCTAACTTCTAGGAATTCCAACCAGCCCATTATGCTCCAGCTAGACAGCTGACATCTTTTGTCTTTTGTGGGAAGCTATGAACTATGTCGTGTTGGCAGTATTGTCTTGTAGTTTTTGCTACCGGTAAAGATTTAAACTAGATACTTAAAACGAAAGGAAGAGCTTTACCTATGTATTTTTTTTTACACATCAAAAAATAATAATAATAATAAAAAATTAATAATAAATTTAGGGTAAAACAATAAAACAAAATACTGTATCTACAAACTTCCTAAACAACATTGTTAGGTATACGAAATAGCTTTTCTAGAAATTTACTACTTCAATCAAGCACTCTAAATTATCGATCGGTACTTATTGTTATTTAACTTATAATTAGATGCCGATCGATGGCAAAATACTTGATACCAAAACCGAGTTACAAAATAGCAGGAATATTCTCGAATTACTAATTTCAGCCATAAATAGGTCGGCTTCAGAGTTTGTAGCAGTCGGGATTGCTGCTATACTGTCGTGGCACACACATTTATAAATAGCAATACCGTACACTCGATACCGCCATAGTGCGCCGGCTTCCCAGTCTACGAAGCGTGAATTTGTGTCAATCAGTGAAAACATTCAGCTTTCAACTCGTCTAGACAAAGTTCCATTAGTGCAGTGAGTGCTTCCAAAGGACACGAGTACGCTAATCCCTAAAATGTCCACTGACAGCCTGGGTATATTCAAACACTTTCATGACACAATAAACAACTCTATCGACGATGTTATACGGAATAATTTCGCCAATCTTGAAACGAATGTGAAGCGAGTATCGTATTTATGCAGTCTGAAAGCAATAACTGACTACAATCTGGCCGATGAAGTCCAGAAATGTCAGACTGGGGGAGAATTTCCCGTGAAAAAGGACTTTGAAAGAGCGAAACGATTGAAAGAAGATGGCAATCTTGCGGTACAGAAAGGAGACTGGGCAAAAGCTCTGCAGCTGTACAGTGAAAGCATTGTGCATATGCCACAAAAAGAAAGTAAGTTATTGTATTTATTCCGTTAGAAGCGTTTACTATTTGGTTTATCAATTTTGTATTAAACGTAAAGTTTATTTATGTATATCGAGCGAAGCCCTCTTTTTAAGCGCCTCTCTGGATTATCCGGGAGACAAAATCAGAAATAATACTCGTTGCTTGTGCTAACTTTTAATAGATTGAGAACATAAACAACAGAGTACCTAGTTAATATACCGTTATTGAGATGTGAAATCATGTTAACAGTTAACACTAGTACTTTTCGATTAGGGTGGACTTGACGTCGGTGGACGTCGTCGATCGGATTTTTTGGTATAGTAAAAACTATCGATAAAAAACGATTGTTCCATTCATCCGTCGATCGATTAATATCGTAACACCCTAGCACTGCGAAGGCGGATTTTTATTGTACCTATTCTTCCTACTACGAACATACTAAACCACGTTTTCTTATGAGTTTAAGGTCTGTAGAGCAAAAGATGTGTATTTCGTTATTTGGATTTAATTTACCTAGCACGTACCTAATAGTGTGATATTCGAATAAATATAATGGTTTTCGTATTATTCCAAGTACTTACTCGTACCTTACCATACTAAATTACCATTACCTATACTAAATTAATCAACCCCTCTGAGAACAAAAAGCTGTTCATTGTAACTAATATGTCTACTGACGGTAGCCTAGACCTTAGCAACGCCCTTCTGTGTGGTAGGGATGCTCAACGCATAACCAGATCAGAAATTAATTTGTTATCAACTTTATCCCAAACGTGTAAAGTGCAAAATATCTTGGGGAATGTTATAAAGGGTGTGCATGGCTAGCATCAACCCTTGATACGATGTCTACCTGTATTGCGATATTGTGCTATTCAATTAATTGGACTTTATTACAATGATTTGGTCCAGACAGGTGTATCGATTTTAAAACGGGGAGTTTTAGCGTACATAAGGACGAGTATCCCATGCTTTTAAAATAGTATGTAGAGGTTTCTAACTAAACGATAAATTCAACATTGTTCTTATTGACTATCAACTTTGACAGTTGCAAATACTCGTGGTCAATGTTATATCAGGTCGTCACCGTCTCCCAAATTGTAGGCATTATTTAGGATAGGTATAAGTAGTGTTTATATGATTCATTCATTTATAATTATATTCGATTTCTACCGTGCCTGACTGGGAGCAAAAGAAGAACTTCCGCTTTTCTTCCCGGGCATACAGTAAAAGTCAGTTAAGGGACAGAGGTTTTATTGGTGTTTTTGTGGGTGATATACCCGCTGACTGATCCCCTGTCACAGCAATACCTAGTTTCTCCATCATTAAAATGCCTCCAAAGTCAAATACAAACATATTTTGTTTTAAATATATGTTTAAACGAATGATCGAAACACAATCATTCGAATAAATAACTAACATATTCATAAGTATTTTTATCCACATTATTGAAAATCATTATGTCTTTATATTCGTAAACATTGTGATGAAAAAGATTACGCGACAAGAAGGGCTCCCGCACCGGAAGACGTAGTACGGTTACGTGCGACGACGAACGTAGCGAGGAGGAGCAATTAGGTTGCATATAGGCCACAAGTGTGCGAGCCGAGCGAGCGAAGAAGCGGTATCCCGACAGCGGCCGGCGAAGCGCCATAATCCCTAAAGTTTGAGGTTGGTCGACAACCCGACATGGTCAATAGTCAAGCGATAACTCATCAAGACGAGCACAGAACTTTGTCGATTCGTATGTTAACGAATGTTCGTATAGTATGGAGTTGCAAGTTTTTATTATCATTGTATTTTTTAATTTTAAAGTTACAAACATTCAAAATTTACAAGGCACACATTTATTTAAGCTGACCGTGCAACAATGGATAGATTTCAATCATTGCTAACAAACCGTCTCCATACTATACCTACGAACATTTGTAAACATAGGAGTCGTCAAAGTTCTGTGCTTGCACTGCTGAACAACGACGTTATGAGTTGAGGTTTGTTCTTAGTAACAACATTATTAATTAAAGCAATATGATCATTAAATGTTACGGAGAAAAAGAAAATTGAGAATTTTAACTGGTTCTTGGTAGTAACAGTATGAATAAAATAAATTATGATGACAAACTGTTAGGAGCTTCGTTGATAGTACATTACTTATTCTGTGATAGTACTAAAAATGTATGAACAAGTACATAAAAGTATGTGTAATGAGAATGGTTATTTTTTAATAAAAGTTTTCTTCGAAACATTCAAAACTTAAACATTTATTACCTTTTCATTTCCTTCTACATTTTTAGCCAAGGGCCTGCAGTTACACTTAAGTTTAACCGGCTAAAGATAAAAGGAACTAACCTAGAAGATAAACCTAGGTTTAGCCGGCTAGTGCGAACCTACCTTTAGCATTTTTTATATACAAGTTATCTTATTTATGTGCCTCCACTACGATGTTTCATCGGATTTTGAAAGTGACCTAAGGATAAACTTTGCTGTTACCTATCTAAGACAAATTATGCTCTAGTTTATGTGCCTCCACTACGATGTTTCATCGGATTTTGAAAGTGACCTAAGGATAAACTGTGCTGTTACCTATCTAAGACAAATTATGCTCTAGATTTCTTAAATGGATACACACAGAACTCGACATACTAGTTACCAAAATAATTTGTGAATAACTGAAAAAATATAAGTACTAAATAAAATCACCCGACCGACATATTTTTTTCAGTTATTTAAGAATAATTGAGCATTAATAAATGCAAACATTTTTAAATATTACTAAAAATATTTGTTATTCTTTTACAGCCGAAGAGTTGTCCGTAGTGCTGGCAAATAGATCCGCTGCTCTGAATCACTTACAACAGTATGAAGACACGTTAGATGACATCCGTCGAAGTTTGTCCCTGGGGTACCCCCGGCATTTGCGATACAAAGTGTATGAACGCAAGGCCAGAACATTATTAGTTTTGAAAAGAAACCGTGAAGCTATTAAAGCTTTTCAGTAAGTAAATTCTCTATGTCTGTCTATTTAGCTGTTGGTGTTAGTCTGTTGCTATCAAACTTAAAAAAGCATCACGCAAATGGGTCAAAAGCTCCTAACTACCGACTACCGTTAAGGCTGTCATCAAATATGTATAGTTTTTAATTAAGTTATTTTTGTGTTAAAGAGGATTAAGGAAAGGACTTGTTATTTACAACACACTGCTGTACCTATCACATAAAGTAACTAACCCTATTTGTTGGAAAATAATCAACGAATGCAGAGCATTAAAAAATCGACTTCACGTCAAAACTTTAGCCGAGTTGAGAATGTCATCAACATTGTTTCTCCGAAATCATACATATTTTTTCAAAACTTTGAAATTTTCAATGAAGTGCTCAACCGATTTCGATGAAAATTAAATGGGACCAATTATGAAGTATCCTCTATCATATGAAATAACAATTTTCAAGATCAATTCATAATTGCCCGAAATATCGTGTATCAAATACCAAAAAAAAAACACAGACGAATTGAGAACCTCCTCCTTTTTTTGGAAATCGGTTGAAAAGGGAAACTTACCTGAGTATATTAAAAATAATAATCAATTTATTTCGGAAATACATTCATATTGTGTGAGTAACCAAAAATCGTAATAGCTATGTTAGTGACACATAAAAATGTAATTCAAATAAATTAAAAACACAAACATAAATATAGCATGACAGCGTAGATCAGCGGTCGGCTGCCGCACTGCAGAGCACGCGCTGCCAGTGCGCCAGCATCCACCTGTCTCCTATAGCACTAATTATCCCGTTAGAGCTACCACGCACGCAAGCATTGAGTTGAGGCACAGCGTTTTCTTATTATTGCGTAAAAGTAAAAAAAATATATTCCCTCTTCATATAATTGACCCATAGACTGCACGTGTACAGAGATTGACAATAGGCTTTAAAAAGAATGAGTTTCACTTCTCTCGTACCTACATCGTGCAAATCTACGGGGCATGTTACACCTTACTGATAATGCCCTACGTTCTCTTTCCATGACCAGGCTGTCTTTAAGGCCCTCGGAGACCCAGATACTTAAAAAGGGTTACCCTATTAAGTGGCAATCCTGCAAGAGTACCTGTTGGCAGATCGGGATAGATATTAATATTACTTTCAATGAAATCGCGCGCTCTTTGTGTTTTGGCTGTTAAGTTAGGTACGCACTTACTTTACAGAACGTGTTAGTCCACTCTGATCACGAGACCCGTTTCCACTAAAACGGATCAGGCTCCAAAACGTATAATCTGATCATTTTATCAGATTCGTCTAATTTAAATTTCAACATGTTGACGAATCTGATCGCGTGATTCTATTCGACTATAACGACCCATTAATAATTTTCCACTCAGATCACAAAAAAATATTTGAAAAAACGTAAAATCTGGGCACGCTTAGATTTTAACGTATGTTCAGAAAAGTCAAGTAAAAGTCCAATTAAATCATTTTCATGTTTTTGTCAACTGGGCGCGCATTCGCATTTTACCCGAATACATAACAAAGTAGAGTAACGTAAAAAAAGGTTTAGTGTCATGACATCATGGCCACTAAATATCCTGCTGCTGAGAACTGGTAATTAGCGTTGTAAAATTAATAACCATTTGCGGACTTCTGTATTTTAAAGTACCAGGACATCATAGGAGAATATAGGTAAATTATTAGGGATGGAACAGTAGCAACTATGGCTTCCGTAGCCTTACGGCTTCAGTACGTTCCCTTAGCAGCTATGGCTTCACACCATTATTCATATACGGTAAATAATAGTGTGAATAATAATGTATATAATGTTTTAACTCTGTTTTCACCTCCCACCCAGCGACCCTATGCAAGTAGTGGCGGAAATACTCATGTCCAAGCCACCGCCCTCATCTTTCCTATTCATTCGGTATCCAAAAATGACTCCGCGGTGGTTGTTAAGATACAAGCGTCCCATGAGAAATCGAGCGTTACCACCGCGATGCCCTCACATGGGCACCCCACACATGGCTATGCTCTTCACAATGCTGAAGAATGCGGCATGGGGAACCTGGCCCCAGAGTAGACTTAGGTGATAGATGAAGTTCATACAAGAATTTTTACTTTACCCAAAATTTGGGTATTCATGGTGTAGCCTGTTATAGACATTATAACATTGTTGATTTTCTAGAATTGTTATTTTGCTTGTTTTATGAATTATTGCTACAAAAGCACTTCGTGTGATCAGACTGGAAAATAAATTGTAATTATTTTCTGTGCAATCGAATCACGCGATCAGATTCGCCTATATGTTGAAGTTTAACTGAGGCGAATCTCATAACGTGATCAGAATATACTATTTAGAGCGTGATCCGTTGGATTGGAAACAGATCTCGTGATCAGAGTGGACTAACCCTACAGAAACGAATAATAAAACAATTTATCTGAGATAGACGACTAAAGGTTAGAGTTGACCTGCACTTTTACATCAAGTTGACATTTAATTTTTAAAACGATTTAATTTTAATTACAGAGACACTATAAGTTCATTGGACGAAGCAACAAACTTAAACAAGGAGAAAAGACAAAAATTGCGCACTGACGCCAAACTGATGTTAGAAGTCTTAAACAAAGGTTTAACTCTGGCAGGAAATCCAAACGATCCTGAACCATTGAAAAGAATACCACCAAAACCAAAGCTACCTGGTAAAAGCAACCCTGAGTACCCAGCTGCTTCGGAAGCTATTGAGATCTGTAAAGATGAAGACAGAGGCCGGTTTGCTACCGCCACAAGAGACATCAAAGCTGGGGAAACTATATTGATTGAGAAACCTTATAGTGGTGTATTATTACAGGAGTTTTCAAAGACACACTGTCAAAATTGCTTTATCAGGTAAGATTTTGTTGTTTTAAAATATAAAAGGCTAATTATATAGTAAGTAATACTACTAGACTTTATGAAATACTGAATACAACTTTTTTAATAAACTCCTTTAAAAAGTCTAATAAAAAAAACCTTATACTTTTTAACCAAGATTACTTTTTCGTTTACCTTGTTTTTTCTTAACATTTACATTTCTTAGAGAAACCAAAAAAATTGCATGTGGTCAATTTGATGTCTGATTCATTGAATAGCTACTTTAATCTAGAATTTGCAAAACAGTGTTTATCCCTTAATTTTTCACTGTACCTACACGTAGGAAATTATTTCATGAAAGTCGTGGTCGCAGCTTAGTAACCCAAAAAATATCAATATTTTGACTCATATAGATATGCATTCATCGCGCAAAATGCTTTCAAGAGTTTTTGTATTAAATAGGCTAGTAGGAGTAGTAGTAGGATCGCAAATATTGCAAACAAACCTAGATTGAAAACCAAATAAACAGTATACTTTTGGAAACTACAAGAATTAAGTAGGTACTTACATTCAATCATACCTAGGTACACTAAATAAGTCAATTTGGTATAAAGCCGCGTTATGTAGAGTACGGCGACAGAAATCTTTGCGAACACATTAAAACTATTCAAGTACCGGTTATTACAATCATTAAATGCTATCCATTTCAGATGCCCAATTCCATTAGGTTGTCCTAAGTGCCATAACGTCATATTCTGCAGCGACAAATGTGCGGATGAAGCCCTAAAATCTTACCACGGCTACGAATGCTCCATCCTGCCCCTGATATGGAAATCAGGCTGTTCTGTAACTTGCCATATCGCTTTGAGGATGATCACTCAAAACAAAAAAGAATACTTCAGCAATCTCATCAAAGATTTAGAAGCTACACCAGCGTTACCCTACAAAAGCAACGACTACAAAAATATTTATAACTTAGTATCTCATGAAGAGAAAAGAACTAAAAACGATTTGTTACATCGCACTCAGATGACAGTCTTTCTATTGAAATTGTTAGAAATCAGCGGCTATTTCGAAGGTAAACCAAGGACTAATCTAGTTGATATCAATGAATTAAAATCGATGGCGTTCAATGATAAATACAAAGATGATATTGGTTTAATTGGAGGTCTAATTCTAAAGAACCTTCAAATTCTTCAGTTTAATGCTCATGAAGTGTTTGAGCTACAAGTTCCAAAGCCTAAAGTTGGTAAAAATGTTATTAAACATGACGGAAAATCGGTGTTTTTGGCTGGAGCTGTATATCCTACACTCGCACTTTTCAACCATTCATGTGACCCGAGTATAGTAAGGTTAGTATTTACCTTGTATTTACCTATTTAACAAATACTTAGCACGACTTTTTTATAAATGAGTAAAATGAAAAGCATATTTATCACGTATCGATTTTATACTACTTAAGTGTACTTCCATCAAATCAAATTTCAATCCTCGGCATCCCTCGAGTTATATTCAGGCCGTCGGAGTAAGGCTTTTAAAAAACAATTTACTTAATAAAACTTTAATATAGTTACAATTCAAAGACATGAACAAGACTGAATTAAAATAATACAAATATAAAACATGATATCGACTAAAAATGACAATGCAGCAGTAATAGAATGCTTCTGTCTGCTGCGAGTGTGGGAACCTGCTGACTACGCGCGTTATGTCCGCGTAACTCCTCCGTCCTTAAGAGAGAAGCGCGACCCGCAGCTTCTTTCAACGTCCTCGTTGACATCAGGTTGGGATGGTATCTTCTTCTTTGACCGCAGCTTCCAGGCGATGAAGGCGACCGCAGCGGCAATGTATATGGTCACACTCGATAGACTTGGTATTGCAACTGCTATGGGGAAACTGAAGTCCTGTTCTTCCATCTGTATCTCTTTGGCTTGATTTATCAGCTCATGGATGCTGTCGAGTCGAATATCCTCAATTTTGATCTCGTACTTCGTTAGTTCATTGTTGATATAGTTAGTTTTCGGGAGAGGTATGATATCATTTATACATAATGTTTTGGTGTGTGTCTGCAAGGTTCTGTTCATGATGGTTATTTGGCAATCATCTGTGAGTTTCAGTAGGTAAGCACCAGATAACCGCTTGTATTCTACTTTTTGTTCACACTGTTTTCTTAAAATTTCGTCTTCTTTAGTAATTATTATCCAGGTGTTTTCTTTGATTTTCTGTATTTTTCCGTTTTGTAAGTCTACTTTCGCGTGAGTACAGTTGGTGGGCCTGTGTTGGATGAGCGAGATGATGCAATCTTCGGTGAGATGGCTTCTTCTTAGATTTGGTAGTTTACAGAGACGTGTATCATCGGAGATGCTGCGACAGTCCTCTTCCAGGTAAGCGAACTCTTCGCTTCCGAGTGCAAGGTATTTGGATTTGGGAATTATAGATTTTTTTTGCTTATTAGGGATGGAGTAGAGGTGAATAAAATCATAAATATTAGGGGTGACTACAGGGATCTCTAAAATAAAGGTAAGTGAGTGCTCAGTACTATACGCTTTTACCTCTATTGACCGTTCAATCTTATGTATATTTCTTATGTCTATTTCCGCTACTGGTTTATATTGTAACTTACTACTAATATTTAACATTTCTAAAATTAAATTTTGTGGACTTATTATACTTGGATGCATAGTCCCTAATCTAGAAAAACTAATAGCATCTTCTAATAGTGAGAGCTTATCTAAAATAATTTGTAAACTAAAATCTATTTGTACGTAAATATCTAAAAACTGTAAATGATTACTAACTAAATTTGACGAATTTGTAGCCCTTAAAAGGTTAAATAAAAGTTTTCTTTGATTATCATTAATTCTCTCTAATTGAGAACTAAACTCCTTAATAGCGTTATGTGCTAAAGAAATAGTTTTCTTTAATGGCGTTTGTAGGTTTTGTAAGCTAGATTTTAAAGTATTAATTTCACTTTCTATTTTTAGGGCGTCCTCGTTATCTAAATTTCCTGTTATTGATTTTACTATTGAACCTAAACCGTTAATTAAACCACGTTTACGTCTGGTTGGCGGCGCAAGGAAAGATAACTTTTTATTTATTAAACTTAAGTTATGTTCAATTTGGTCTTTATAAGTTTTGTGAATATCATCGGATGGTGTATTTGCCTCTGCTCGTTTAGTGCTTGCATATAAATTAGTGATACTAAAAGTTGTATCTCGGAGATAAGTTACATTATAGACACATGCTAGGCTAAAGGAGTCCACATGTCTACGTATTTCGCCTTGTTTAAGTAGTACTATACCGTTGGTGTTGTCGATAGGGTCTAGGATTAGGGCTGCCTTGGCGCAGAGCAGGATGGCTCCTGAGATGACAAATCTGGAACAAGGTGAGGTCTCCGTAGCAATTTGAAGTGTACTCGAATCGATTTAGAATTAGGATGAGTACCTATTATTTCAGCGACGCTGTTGGGGTGTAAATGTATAATTTTATACGGACCTTTAAATACCGGCTTAGTTTTATCATTTCGTGCCGTTTTGGCAACCTGTTTATAAACAGTTTCACCTACCTTGAAGGTGATTTCTTCTGCATGCTGGTTTCGCCTAGAAATGACCTGATCTTTATTTTTAGATAAATGCGCTGAAATGCATTCCTGTACGGCTTCCGCGTTCATCTTATGCTTAATAATGTAGTCTTGGTAGAATTCTTTTGGGTAATATAGTTCAAGTGGATTTCTGGATGAAGTATGACCGAAAAGTAATTCGTGTGGAGTGTAATTTGTAGCAGAGTGTATGGAGTTATTGTAGGCTATTACTGAATATTTCATTATATTTTGAATGGGGTCTTCTTTGTTAGTCATTCTTTTGATTCTAATTATTTCGCCAATTGTGGAATGAAACCTTTCTATGGGGGAGTTAGAATTAGGATTATATGGTGTAGTGAAGTGTATTTCTATGTTATGGAGTGCACACAATTCTTTAATAACATCGTTCTCAAATTTGGTATCTGAATCTGTAGTAATTTTAAGTGGTAGGCCAAATACAGAAAATATTTGAATCAGAGCTTCCGCGATATGGACACTACTGCAAGCTGTTAGTGCAATGGCCTGAGCATATTTGGAAAAACAATCAATTATAGTTAGGAAAGTAGCTCCGCCTGTGGAATAAAGATCCATAAAAAGATGCTGCCATGGTTTAGTAGGGGTTTCAGTTATGGCTAAGAGAGGTCTTAAAGGGTTGCGTTCATATTTAGCCTTTAAGCAAGTGTCACATTGATTGACGTATCTTTGGATAGAAAGGAGCATATTAGGCCAGTGATAATTGCGATGAAGATGTTTGTACGTCTCTTGAATACCACGGTGTGTTGTTTTGCCCTCGTGGTACTTCTTTATAAGGGCCTCTTGTTCAGACTTATTTTCGACAAGAGTGACACGAGTGGAACATTTGATTAATTTAGGACCTCTGTCATTAAATATGGTAGTATATACTCGGGAAAATACATAGTAAAGTTGTTCGTCATAAAAATAACAATGAAAAACTCTATCTGCTATGGTGTGCTCCTTTAAAAATTTTATTATTTGTTCCTCAGTATTATTAATAGGTATGAAAACGTCTTTGATTACAGTTCGGGAATTGGTTGACCTATTCTCTACTCTGTATTCAGAACCTGGTGTTGAACGAATATGAAATTGTTTGAGTTGTCGGTCAATGGCGTCAGTTACTATTGGAATACCTCTATTGTCGTTGTCAGGTTGTGTGTGGTTGGTAGATACTAATTCGTTTGTGTCAGTTACAACACTCATGGAGTCGGATTCGTTGTCTACTGAAGGAGGTGGGTGAGTAAGGTCACTATTTATGCTAGGTGGGTTATTAGAGACAGGATTTTCAATTGGTTGATTTTCATTTTGTGCACGCTCGTCAATCATGTCAAGTATATCGTCAATTATTTGATGTTCATTGTCAACGTTAACAGCAAGTGACTCTGTACTATTGTGAAAAATTTTTGCACGTGAAAGGGCATCTGCGTTGGTGTTTTGTCGGCCCTTTTTGTACACTATTGTATAGTCGTACTCAGCTAGCTTCAAGCGCCATCGGGTGAGTTTCGAATTTGGATCTTTTAAAGACATTAACCACATTAGAGGGCGATGGTCAGTGTAAATGGTAAACTTTCGACCATACAGGTAAGGTCGGAAGTATTTTACGGCCCAAATAATTGCTAGTAACTCCTTTTCGATGGTAGAGTACCTAGATTCGGTGTCAGATAACGTTCTAGAGGCGTATGCTATTGGTTTATCGGATCCAATATTACCTTGCGATAATACTGCTCCTAAAGCTATGTCTGAAGCGTCAGTCGTGAGTACAAAAGGCTGGTCAAAATCGGGGAACTGTAAAATGGGTGCGTTGGTGAGAATCTCTTTACATTTGCAAAAGGAGTCGAGAAACTCTGGGGAATGAATGACTTTACTATTTTTCTTGAGGCAAACTGTCATAGGTTTAGTTAGTTTAGCGAAGTCCTTTATGAACTTCCTATAGTAACCAACTAGCCCTAGGAAAGACTTTATTTCTTTTTGGTTGCTGGGTAGGGGGAAGTCTAATACTGCTCTTATTTTATCTTTGTTAGGTTTTAAACCCTCATCTGTTAATTCGTGCCCTAAGAAGTTGACTTGTTTTGCTAAGAATTCCGATTTATCTAACTGAATTTTGAGGTTATGGGTTCGAAACCTGTCAAACACATCTTTGATTTTTTGAATGTGTTCCTGTAGGGATGTGGATACTATTATTACGTCATCTAAATAAGTAAAAACGTTACTTAAGCCTCTTAGGATATGGTCCATTAGTCTTTGAAATGTGCTAGGCGCGTTTTTTAAACCAAAGGGCATTCGAAGGAATTCGTAATGGCCTCGTTCGGTGGTGAATGCAGTTTTCTCTATATCGTTCGGGTGCATTTCAACCTGATGGTACCCGCTAGCTAAATCTAGCGTGGTGAAATACTGCGCCCGCCCTAGCCTGTCTAAAATGTCATGAATGTTAGGAAGAGGGTATTTGTCTTCAATAATCCTATCATTCAGTCGCCTGTAATCGATGACAAGTCTCCATTTCACCTGTCCGGAGGCGTCAGGCTTTTTAGGTACAATGTGTACAGGACAAGACCAAGGTGATATGCTTTCCCTAATTAATCCCTGCTTAAGTAATTTGTCAACCTGATTTTTAATTTCTTTTCTTTGCTGTGGTGCTTGTCTATAGCTCCTAACAAAAACTGGAGTTTCATCTTTAAGTCTGAGTTCGTGTTTGACTGCATGTGTGAAAGTCAATGGTATGTTTTCAGAATAAAATAAGTCCCTATACTGGTAACAGAGTCTGGTAATTTCCCTTTTCTCTTCGTCATTGAGATGGCTTGTCTTTATTTTATTCAAATTATCGACAAGTTCTCTCTCTAAATCTGATTCTACGTCCATAGTCATTGAATTTAAATTAATTTGTGAAAAGTTTTGTAGATCTAAGTCATACCGTTCTAAGTCAATGTGAGTTTTATTTGAAATGATTTTCTTTTTATCGCTAAAATTTATTACAGAAGTTTTGAACGATCCATTTTTTACTGTCACTACAGCTGAAGGAGATTTAAGTTCATCAGACCAATAAAATTCATCATGTAAGTATTGTCCGTCAGTATAGTTTGTTTTAACTGTAATTATTTTAGAACACTTTGGATCAACACTTATTTTTCTAACTGGATAATCAAAATAAAGAGGTATGGCGGCTGTGGATGTATGTAAAGTCTTATGTTTCAAGTCAATGTTACTATCTAAAATTTTTAATAAGTCTAAACCAATTAATCCCTTATATTTAGTGTCAAAATCAAAAATTAAAAATTTGTGTATAATGTTAGTGTTGAAAATGGGTGGTAGGGGTAGGTTTACTACGTGATTATGGCGAGTAATTGCATGTGCAGTTTTAACTTCAAAAGGATCCACTTCAACATAATTTTCAAAAATAGAATTCTTAATTGCTTCGGGAGAAATCATTGATCGAGAGGCCCCTGTGTCTATCAAAAATTTACCATTAAATTCTTTTATTTCGATATAGGGTAGGTGATCTTTATCCTGGTGGTTTAATTTTACTAAGTTTGGCCTTCGGTGTCCTCGGTCAATGAAAAATCCTGATTAATACTATTACTTACCTCGTTACTGCTACTCTGCTCAGCAACATTCTCTAGCTGGTACGGTTCGCAATTATTATTCAGTGTAGTGTAGTAGTCCGGTTCGCTGTAAAAATAGGGTTGGTTATTATTTGGCATAAACTGTTCGTCAGGCGTATAATACAGTTCCTGAAACTGTGGGGTTGCAGGTTTGTTTACCGATCTCATGGTGACGTCAGATGTTTTCTGCGGAGGGTTGTGTTGCGGCACGTTCTGCTGCCTGTAATTTCTGCTGTTCCTAAAATTACCTGAGTTCCTAGGTTGAGTAAAATTATGCTGCCATGGTGCTGCAGGTCTAATCCACTCGCGTACTTGCTCTGGTACTGGAGGATTCTGGAAAGGTGTTACCGTTTGCTGCTGCACAGGATATAGTACAGGCCGCTGCATCATGGGGTATATGGGTCTAAAATTAGGATTAAAATTACTGGTGGGCTTTTGTGGCTCCTTGGGTCTAACGTGTGACGTCATTTGAGGTAGATTATTAGAAGGTATTATACGGTTATGTGCAAGCCTAGCTTCTTCTTGGCGAGCGGCAACTATAGCTAACTCTAATGTACTAGGTTGAGTGATTCTAACGCCAATCGAAATATTAAACTCTAATTGGTGTATATATTGCTCGATAGCCATACTCTCATAATACATTTTATCTGAATGACCACCGACTGAGTGAAGCGTGTCGAGCATCTCTCGAATGCGTTTTCCGAACGCATCCGCATCTTCACTCTTATTCCTACGCATCCTAGTGAGCTCCTGCATCAATTGTATCTCGTTACGGGGTTCGCCTAGCCGCCTAAGTAGTGCGGTTTTGATAGACACCCAATTGTCTAAACACTCCTCGTACGCAATACTATCGATAGCCGGGCCACTTAACCGGCTTTTAATTAAACACACTAATGCTGGGTGATTAGCATCCGCAGGGGTCATTAATGAGATAATACTATCCACTTCTCTTATATAAAAATTAAGGGTTTTCGGATTGCCATCATATCTTGGCATTAAATCCGCAACTATTTTAAAATTAGATCCGCAATCTGATAACGCCATCTTAAAAAAAATATACCACTTTCCTACGTAGATATACTATTAAGAAACGCGTAGACTATATAGCGATAATAGCAAATAGACCGAAACACACACTTAACACAAATAATACGTATATAACTAATTATCGGAAGGAAATATAGCACGGGAACTCGGAAGTTTCAAAGAGCTTACCGGGATATCCTTTGCTTCTCCCACCGGGTCTTGTCAGTCACGGGTCTCCTTTATTCCGGATTTCCGTTCTTCTCCGACGCCTGCGTAGATTCTTCTTATACGGATCGCGGTTAGAAACGATAAAAACCGTTCACTTCGATGATTCGCGAAGAGTTTAATTCAACGATACCCGAAATGCCACGATCCTACCGACTGCGCCAGTTATATTCAGGCCGTCGGAGTAAGGCTTTTAAAAAACAATTTACTTAATAAAACTTTAATATAGTTACAATTCAAAGACATGAACAAGACTGAATTAAAATAATACAAATATAAAACATGATATCGACTAAAAATGACAATGCAGCAGTAATAGAATGCTTCTGTCTGCTGCGAGTGTGGGAACCTGCTGACTACGCGCGTTATGTCCGCGTAACTCTCGGCAAGGTTTTTTTTTTATATATATTTTTTTTTAATTTAAGTTTTTAACTATTCCAGTTACATATAAGAATTAAAATTTAACAAATTCCCCGAAGTCGTTCCACAATTTTATTTAGATTCAGATTTCACGAAATATCAGTAAATTCATAAAATTAGTCAGCTAAAGACAATCTTGAATCGTATAGTTTTTTATCAGCAGATAATGTGACACATACCTATACATAAACTAAACAGTATTCATGTAACATTTCAGGTACTTCAGTGGACCCTACATCGTTGTAAAAGCAGTAAAAAACATAAAGAAGGGCGATGAAGTGTCCGAGAATTACGGTCCTATTTTCACGAATGTATCTAAAGAGAAAAGACAAGCCGATTTAAAGGAACAGTACTGGTTTGACTGTCATTGCATACCATGTGAACAGAACTGGCCAAAATATGAGGAGATGACGGAGAACTACATGCGTTACAAGTACGTATAAATTGGGGCTCTTAATATTCAGTCTTATTCAACCAGATGTAAGATTAAATACAGATATAACAACTGACACACTCGGTTACTTAAATATTATTTCGTGTTATATAGAAGTTATCATATCAAAACGTTTAGTTTAAAAAATGATTACTCCCTGACAAAATCTATAACAAACGACAATAAAAAGTCCTATAATGAGTTGAATTATTAATAAGCGGAAATAACTATACATACTTACATACCAAGACAATGAGTGAAATCACAACCCTGTTTTTGGCTTCGTAACAGTGAGGTGAATAGGACAAAGCACAAGGGGTACCTATTATATGGTATATGTATATATGTTACGGTAAGAGTGAATAATTGAAGATTATTAATAATTATCTATAAAATAATTATTAATAATTACCAACCGGTAATTATTAATAATTAACCGGCTGGTTGCTGAGGCTGGTTGCACAGAACCGACATTGACCGACCGACCGGTTAGGTTACGAGGTTAATGCAATAACCTCCGTGGTTATTTTTTTTATAATCGCACAAAACAGAGTTAAACAGAGAGATAACCTCGACTTTCGGTAATTATTAATAATAATTGATAATTATTATTAATCTTCAATTATTCACTATTACCGTAACATATATAATTATGTGCTAAAAGAAATACAGAAATCTTCAGAAAATCTTCAAAAAAAAAAGTAAAAAAGTAAGAAAGCTATGAAAATGTAAATATATATGGTTATCAGTAAGAAATCGCTCGTCAGCGATAAGACCGTCTAAGTACTTACTCAACACACTGTTTTTTTTCTCATTTACTGTCTGTACTGTATACTGAAGTGTAAATAAATATATTGCGACAGATAATAGAGACATTTATGTACAGAAGAAATTACCAGACAATCACACCAACTACATGGCCCCAAACTAAGCTTAAGTTGTGATATGGGAAACCATGTAGCGAACTCGGAGGGTACCTAGACTATAAATACATAGATAGATAATAAAAAAACCATTCTTGTTCCGAGCGGGAATCGAATCCTCGACCTCACGATGCATCTTAGACCACTACGGAACGGAAGCCCTTGAACAACGAAGCTCTTTCAATCTTACTTACTTATTTCTAGAATGTTATATCTATTTTTAGTAAGAGTAGGTTTTTTAAATAGTTTCTAAGTAGTTTCCATGCTGGACTGGGAACGAAAGAAATACATAGAATGTGCCAGCTGCTTCTCTTCCTGGACTTACCTTCTGTAAAAGTCAGTTAAAGGAAAGAGATTTTATATGCTTTTTTGTGAGCGATAGGCCGAACCACTGTCACTGCAATAGTCTCTATCCATCATTATAATACCTCCAAAGTCAAACGTGGCATCGGATAGTCTTATAACCTCCGGTGTTCTGCCTACCCCATGAGGGATGCAGGCGTGTTATATTTTTAAGTAGATATAAGGAATAGTGTTAACAATTAAGTGATGCCGAATAATTTGTTTTAGATGTAACTCGGACCGACCCTGCCCCAACGTCATACCAGTACCCTACGATTGCCAAGAGTTCATGGTACAGTGCGGACTGTGTCAGCAATACACCAACATATTAAAGGGGCTCAAATCTTTGCAGGTACCTAAAGACTGTAACCTATATAAATATTGTACCCATTCACCCACAAATGTTATACCCTTTCCGGAGTCGCCTAGCGCAACCATTTTGCTATTTTGAAAAAAATGGTAAATAAAATCACTCGACCAGTACTCGAACCTGGGACCTCTCGCTTGCCGGACGAGTGTTCTTCCAACTGAGCTACCGGGCCCTGGCGACATGCCATCAAAATAACTTAGCATATTCTGATTTTACGTTATATAGCTCCATCTAATGGTATAGCTTTGCATGCAGCTAAAACACCCAAAACCAATTTCTTTTCAGAAATTGTAAATCTCAGTTAAAGTGGAGCATTGCAATGTTTTAATAATATTTTTAAGTTTTTGCATTTAAGCACTCGTTCGGGAAGCGAGAGGTCCCAGGTTAGAGTCCTGGTCGGGTGATTTTATGTAGCATATTTTTTTTGCTATTTATTGCGCTTGTCTAATTCGGTTTACTTTCAGGTACAATAGTTAATAAAAATAAATGTTAATAAATTAACACAATTAGGTAACACAAAAACAATGGAGCCCGAAATTTAGACCCATCTAAAGTGTTTTTCAGACCTCAAAGCAGAACTAAGAGATATCCTAGTACCTATACAACCAAACTCGAGCCAGCTTAGAAAAGTTCATTTCCCAAGACTTGAACCTAGGACATCTTACGTCACACTTGAACCTTGCCAATGCATCGCCGTATCGTACGCGCGTACGGCACGCGTAACGCAATTTCGCTGTACCCTGGCAAATAATTCAATGCAGTAAAATGACAGTTCCAGTGTGCCCACTTTAGGGAAGAAAAAAAAGGGTGATCCAGTTTAAATGAACGAATGACTTTTTTGTTTTATTAACAATATTGTAAAATTGAAAAAAAAAAATTATAATATCATTTTTAAAGTGCTAGAGTGAGGATGCTTCACTTCACTTACTTTTTCGTTGACTTCAAAACATTGCAAAAAACTTATTTTACTTCTTACTGTAATACGTTTGGTATTTAATTATGTTCATCAAAGTTACTGTAATGATTACGTACACACCTCAAATTCACGTATTTATACATTGCTTTAAAATTTTATGCTAAACGAATGAAAAAGTACCATCACTATAATCACTCTCATTCAGTACCTCACACTACTAAGATTTCAACTGGTATCATTATTTATCACATCACCTCTAATACCGTGTCTATCTCATCACGTGATACTGGCAGTAATAGCACGTCGCCTGGTATCGACGGCTGGTTGCCATTAAACTAAGGCACTGCGCAAACGTAGACACTTTTTGTTGCCGACACGGCACACCATCACCAGAAACCGTAGTTGCTGTGTCCTGTAGCGGAGACCGGACACAGTCGCCTGTTGCCTGGACACTGCCGGACGGTGGCGGACACAGCAACTACGGCAAACAAATACTCTTCATACAAAGACAAGGGACCCTGCATCGACTCCGTTAGCTCAGTACAAATTGTAATAATGTTGCTTGTGTCGTCAACTGACGACTTATAGTTTCCAGTTATCTACACCGAACACAAAAAATGTACACGTATGAGCAAGGAGTGGATCATTTCATACTGGTTCTATAGAAATAAAATATTCATCGGTAGCTTGTATCTGACACAAGACACAAAAGTGTCTACGTTTGCGCTATGCCTTAAAGAAGATCATTATTTTTCTATTTGACATTTCGAACTGTCAGTTTACTGCATTGAATAATTTGCCAGAGTATAAGGGCTAACGGTGCGTCACGCGTATGTACCGTACGTCCGTATCGTACGCGCGTACGGCACGTCTGACGCAATTTCAGTAAAAAATATTTAGTTTGCTTGTACAGTCGTGTCAATGGAATATTTAACCTCTCACTATTTGGCTAAACGCCCGTCATACAATTTATTCTAAATACAAGTAAATTGTTATAGGTAGCTATAGATAAGAAGGTATGTATGTTGTAAGCCAGACAATATAAAATTAAGTTAGGAAGTTGGTGTGAATTGATATGTTAAACGTTAGAGCTGTAACTTAACAAAGTAACACGAAACATGTTGATTGATCTAATAAATATTTAAAGCAAGATGTAAACTAAACACTTCCTTATCCTGGTGCGCCATATGTACCTGCATACTCATAGAAAAACTAAATATTTATTAGTTTTAACATATGTATATCAACTTAGTAGAACTTGCCTACCTAGGTATAACACAATAGACTATTATATGGCAGTGATCCCGTAAATATGAAAGAAAGGGATAAAAAGGATGGTTTGTTAACACTTCGAACTTTGGCTGCTGTCGTATCCAGCAAAGTGGAGCTCTAATTAAATCTATTCCAAAAAAAAATAACGAATGAAAACAAAGATATAAAATGGTATGAAAAGTCATACCAAATTATTTGTTGCTAGGCTACTTTTTCAATACTATATATTTAATTTTATAATTAACACATGAGATTTGTAAATACTATGGACAAAGACTTAATGCCGTTAATAAACATATGAAGATTGTGTACAATTAATTATTAATTAATTAAGATTCGTTTGAATTTACTTCACAAGTGGCATACCTTCTACGCACTATTTTTTATTTCTAGATATTTCGGCTTTGCTTCAAGTTCCATGGTAAATAAATCAATACAAAACAAAACTTGATAACAATCCCGTGTCTTAAGTTATTTTAAATGTTAGTGAACATAATAGTTCAAATTAGAAATTAAAATAAAAGAAAAAACATTAATTCCTTCAAACTCAGTCATTTATTTTCATCACAACTATTTTACATACTAATTAATAGAACAGGAATAGAAAACTAATAGTTAAAATATGTTTTTGTATAAGTTAAACGGTCAAGTTAAGTTAAAACCTCATAAGCTCACGAAAAAAAACATATTATATGTTGACAAATAACTCATGTAAAATATCATACATAAGACACCAAAGACATTCAAAGAATTATTCATAATAATAAAAACAGCCTTGTGAGATCCATGTTCACCTTTTACAATAATAGTAATCTAGACTGTAATTATAGTAAACGCATGTAAAATCATTTTCAGTTAAAACTTTATAAGTACAAGGTCACGCTTTGCACCGATCATTCTTCCAATTTTCTTTGGTTATTTTTATGATCATCTTCCAATTTTACATAAAATTACAAAATTTACACACTATTTTATGCAGATATTAAAAAAGGGTGCGGTCTATTTGGTAGAAACTTGATACTCCGAAACCTATTTGGGATAACTGACTTCGCAGAAACTTCTTTAGTCGATCATTAATTAGGCATAAAAAATATTTGACATAAATATTTTTAGGCATAATGTGCTTATGACCGAATTTAGAATGGCATACATTTAAGATAGTAGAATTTTTATTGGCATATTTACCTTTGGCATAGTTAAAATTTTGTATAATATCATTTAGCATAACGTTCATTTAGAGTACAGATTATTTGGCATACTTTGACTAGGCATACTATGAAGATCATAGAATTTCAATTAGAATAATATAGATTGGGTTACTTTCTTCTTTAAAAATGCGTAGGTTAGGTTAGGTTAGTTTTGTGACCCAGAAACGAACATGCTCTCATGGGCAAGGATATAACCACGACCCCTTAACCTGGCTTTGCCATAGTTACCATCGACTCAAGAGTGTATATAAAAAGCCGAGCGTAGCGAGGCGACGATCATCCGAGCGCAGCGAGGTGATCGGCCACCACAACCCCGAAATGGATACACCTAGGTTTAACCACATGTGGCCGGCTGCACCTAGTTTTAGCCGGCTAAAAGTATAAAAGATGATTCTTGCTGTAAGCATTATGCGAAATGATGGTTCTACTTTTAAATTGTTATGGATAAGAAATATATGCCATAAGATGAATCTGGTTTTGAACTTTCTGCGATGTGATGATTATACATTGTGATTATTATGGATACCAAAATTATGCGTACAGATAATTCTGACTTACAGAATTATGGGTTTCAATGTATGCTAAATGAGTTAATGCCCAACGATATTCTGCGAAAAGAGGTTTATGCTATTAGTTGTTATGCAATAAAAAATTATTACTTAAAAAGTTCTACTATAATAGGTGTACCCATTAAAAAACCCTTAAATGGAGGCATAGTTTACGCTAAATTCTAAACAATAGTATATTTAATTACTAGTGCGGAAAGCCTGTCATTGCAAAGAGTTCCGACAAAATGTCGGAACTCTACCCTTGCCGAGGCGCAGCCGAAGGTGAGGGTTGCATGATACTGGCAGTAATAGCCTGTCGCCTCATATCGACGGGTGGATGCCAAACTGTACTGAATTGAACTGAATTGAATTCACAGTCGGAACAAGTTGCAATGACGGTTCCGCACGTGTACTGAACAACTATTTTTAATACAGTTGCGAAAAAGTGAAGCAATTTAATAATAAATACACAATACTGAACAATAAACAAAATGGCGCCAAACATAAAAGAATATAAGCAGAGATTTTTTTGTTTTCTTCACCAATTCTGGGTAGGCAAGGGAACTATGCCAGCCCAGTCTTCAGTAGATTTTGAAATAAAAATGAAATGAAACCCAACCTAACTGATTGAATCAAATCAATAATAATAAAATAAAATAAAATCATTAATGATTTAAATCAAATTAGTAGCTTCTTTTAGAAATATTTTCGTGAATCATAAAAACTCCTGCTTTTTTTTAGTAAAACCTTCGTGATTGTTTTTTTTTCTTTTTAAAGACATTATTTTGACAGTTGGGAAAGAGAACGCACGAGTGCGGAAAAGGTAAAGAAAAAGCACGAGTGTGTAATATAAGGGCCCACATCCCGAACGCTATAGGTCCCTGCAATACGCCACTTTTTAAGCAACTGTATTAAAAAAATCTTGGACAGAGAGATTGCCATACAATAATGATTTACCGATTTGAATTTTAATTGCTTGTGATGAGGTGCTTATTAAACTGACAGACATCTTAAATGAAAGTATGTGGAGTCAGTCAATGGTTGTGCAGGAAACTATAAGCTTTGTTGCAATGCAATGTACCACTATTCCTCCACTAAATAAAGTTGAAAAAAAAAAATTATCTCAATTTAAACAACATCTTTTTCGAGTCAAAAATATATTAACCCTTTTGCAGAACTTACTTATTATATAAGCTAACAATAAATTTGGTTATAAATAAGACATGATAAAGGTAATTCGGTCTTATACAAATCTTAAATATTAAGGCACTTTTCAACTAAGCTTCATTTGACAACAAAGTCCTTCACCATATGATAAACTAAATTTAACTAATAATACGAAACAAAAGTACGTAAAGGCACTGTTATTAACTATTTATTATACAAGTTTTATTACTATGTCAATGTGCTGCTTTAATCGAAAGTGATATCTTTTTGCTTATGCCCAGCAAGATACAGTCTACAGCAAAATGATTGCATGCTGTGTGAGGTCCTATGTTGGAGTCCTAGCCAGGCGAGCTTAAAAACGTAAACAAAACAGCCTCAGGTTTGGATGTACGTACTATCAAACCAACTGAATCATGACCCACAACAAGCTCATTTTCGCAATAAGTACGTCTAAATGCTAGTAGATCGAAATTCGCTTGAAAATAGGTTTCCTTGGTGACGAACTTGTTATTATTACATTCTACACTGACATTTACTGAGTACCTACAGAATACGTACAGTATCTAAAATGTCCTAAGTGCGCAATTGACCTAACAAGTTTAACAGTTTCAAACGAATTTTCAGCAAAGTGGGTCGTGCATGATCCAGTTGGTTCGATAGTATAATAAGACACTCTCTAGCTCTATCCAAAGTAACAAATTGAAGTTATAGATGATATTTAGTGTTAAGAAATTACATATAAAATAAATAAATAAAATCCCCAGACAATCACACCAACTACATGGCCCCAAAGTAAGCATAGCTTGTGTTATGGGATACCATGTAGCGAAATAGGGGGGAAACCTAGAATATAAATACATAAATAAATAAACACCCACACACGGTTTTTTTTTTTCTTGTTCTTTGTGGGAATCGAACCCGCAACACCACTGGCGTCTGAGGCAGACAGGTTTATCCCGTCGCCAAAGTGGTCATCAAAAAGAAAATTTATTTCAGCTTGAACTATGGAGATATGGATTATACAGCATATCCTTAACAACAAGATCTTAATTTAAAAATTTTACTCAATTAATTTAAAATTAAATTTTTAATCCATAATTGCCTTCATTCCGCCACGGAGTCCGCAATAAAGAATAATTAAATAAGAGTGTCCGATCATGACATGTCACATCTATTTTCTATAGTTACTTGTGAGCTTTAGTCGATAACAAAGCATTGAACCTATAAATGGATTAATTGTTAAATGCGTCATTTAATACAACTAGACAAAATAACTAAATTTAAAGATATGTTTACAAATCATAATCTTCCCACAGCAAGATTAATTTTAACAAAAAGTTTGCTATAACTTCGTCAACTTTCGCTTCTCAGTACATATAAACGCCATAGACTGTTGTATGACAAAATATAGTGTCGTTCCTGTACAGATCATCCACGTAGTCATCCGTCTCTGGGTCCCAAATACATCGTTGCCCACACTTGACGCCAGCTCCTTTGGATTCAATCAGAATAACTTGAACGATTACTTTGTACCTGAAGTAAATTTAAAAAGAAATCTTAACTTGGGTTTTACACACAGACATACATGTACATAGAAGACGCAAGTGTCACGATTTGTATTGAAACCAAACGTGCCGACTTTTTAACAACTACTTCGACGTCACAGCTGATATTTAGTGATGGGAAACACAATCCGATTCAAAGACACCGATACCGCGATGAAATCGATTAATAAAAACAATATCGATATTGTGATATCAATTTTCTAACAGGCATACATACGCTCGGACTGAATCTAGAGGCGACCAACCTTGACGCTTGGTTGGGATTCAGGCACGCGAAGTACATGCATTTGCGTTATCTATATAGATGTATATCTATGGTTTTACATATACAGTTCGTAAGAGTAAAAAAGGCGGTAAATAAAGTTGGAGTCAAAGCGAAATGTCAACTGAGCGGCGTAGAGTCTACGACCACGTTATCCAAGCTACGACCACATGGTGGCAGAACCTCTTCAGAGTCCCCCTGGCTAGCGACCATCTTTCCGGCATGCATTTTAGCTTATCTTTCACAAAGTATTAGATGGTTAGAAAAATCTTAAAATAAATTACAGCATATCCTTGCTTATGTATAAGCACAAAAGTTACGCTTTTTAGCTAAATCTTATATAAAGCATACCTTTTCATATCAAGGTCCTGTACTCTTTGTCTTATGCCATTAGCTATCATTTTAGACCACCTAGCTGCTTGGTCGGCTCGATAACTCCTCCCCATTAGTTGCTCCTGCATTGAGGTTGCTATAATTTCCCTGACATTTTCCGACTGGAACCTGAAAACACAAGGATTATTACAGATAAATAATATTGTGAATACTTCCATTATTCCATATGGATATAAGCAATCTATGGACAACTTATACACATAATTATATAGGGTTACTTGGTAAGTCGACCTACATCCTTTAAGGGCGTGTAGTACCCGTCTTTATTTACTTATTTCACTGTGAAATAACCTACCCCAAACCTAACTATTTTCGAAATAATCGACTCCTATTTTATGTTTTTATAAAAATTGCGCCTTTTTTCCATTAAATATCATATACTGAAATTTTTGCGCCTTTTTATTATTATCATTTATTTTTGACATGCAGGTTAAGATGCTCTATGATCTAAGTAACCAAAACCCTACGTAAGATTACTAAAGACATAGTTCTGAGCGATTGAATGTTCAAAAAATCTGATTTTTTTACAGTTTACTTTTCTTTTAAGAATATCTAAAAAAGTTATTGGGGCAGGCGTTTGGCAGATGTCATTAAAAACATCTACGTTTTATCATCTACCCAAGAAGTTATAACAATCTTTTATTTAAGTTCGTAGGAAAAATCTTAGTTTCATAGGCGATAGTGTACATAAAAATAATTATGCTTATAGAGCTTCATTAATTTTTTGGCCCTGGAAAGTGCATAGAAGGTGTACCTGTGGAAATATTTCCGAAAACATACTCTCAGAAAATAAATTGAACCCTGTTATTTTCAGCGCCTACAAATTATGAGTTTGCTTTGGTTACTACCAAGTACCAATATCCTTAATCAAACTCTTGGTGAACAGCGAACATATCATAGCCATGATGAAATAATTTCTGATAATGACAATGACAAGAACAACTATCCGGTAAAGTTTTTTAAATCTTTGACTATTAGCGCTAAACCACCGCATAAGTTAGTATTGAAAGTTAATTGCATAGTTTTCTTGATCAGAAACTTTAATACTAAGGACACATTAGTTAATGGAACAAGAATGCGCATCAAAGTCGTTTTAACTGGGACCGCACGCGGTTAGAGAATTTTGATTCCACATATTAATTTAACATACTGAAACGATTTAACCATTTAACTTTCAAAGGACTCAATTTTCTATAATAACTTCATTTGCGATAACTATAAATACGTCTCAAGGACAAACTTTCCAAAAAAAATGGAGTTTTATTGAATCAGCCACTTTTCACATTCCATGGGCAATTGTGTGTCGCAGCAGTTAGAGTTCCTTCATTCGATGGTCTAAGATTTTATACTTCCGAATATAACGGCCAAAGACATTTAGCAAACGATTAAACGGTTTTTACAAAAAGCACTGTATTCAGAGAAGTTTTAAATTTATACAACTAAAGAAAATTTGAGTCTGTTTGTAATATTAATTTTTTACCGCATGTTTTTTTGGTTCACATCATCTTCAAGTTCTTTTTACAGTACATATTTTTTAAATAAGTATTTTTAATTTTACTCCTTTTTTAATTTCATATTCCTTTACAATTAGGAAAATAACAACGTTGGTGAAATCTGTGGTTATAGTAGTATAGTTTTAGACAATAGAATCTTTATATTGTTTGAACATAATGTTTAATAATTTACATGAAATAATCTATAATTTAAGTTTATTACGGTCGAATTTCTTTCTCTTACAATTGTAAAAAGGCGCTCCAATTTCAAAATATGAAATATAATGGCAAAAAATCGGCAATTTTTATAAAAAATTCAAAAGTCGATTATCTTGAAAACGTTTGGGTAACCCAAACGTTTCATAGTGAAATAAGTTAGAATGAGGGGTACCTACAACACCCCTTTAAGGAATCTAGGAAGGAATTTCATATCTAATTATATAAAAAAAAAACATTATTATACAAACAAAAGTAACCCTTAAAATATTGACCATTAAAATATTATATTTTTAATCAAAGGGGGATGCACGACAGCGTCCCCCCCCCCGCGTCCAGAACTGAAATTTATCTTAATCGATAGACCTTAGCTCTATGATTATTTTTTACTACGGCGAGATTCTTCGCAGACATTGGGTTTCTTCTGTAGAGAAGGATCTCTAAATGATTTTTGGTGAAAAAAATATCTTAGATAAAAATTATTTTGAACATGAAGTCGTAACGTAACATGTGCATTAAAAAAATATAATGAATAGGTAGTTATTGTTCTCCTGCTACCCCCGACAGCTACCTGGCTTAACCCCCCATCTTTTGGCCTGTCGAGTCGTAACTTAACTTTTTTTTTGACCTCTTGAGTCATGATTTTACATTACAATAAACTAAAAATCATCAAATCATCATATTGTAAGATAAAATGAAGATGTAATGTAAAAAAATACCCCACGGATTTTGGAGCTGAAAAATATTGTAGGCCTCTTCATAAGACTTCCTCGACATATTAATGCTATTGCCATACCTGGACGAGGAGGGGGGAACGTGCCCATACAAATATGTGCCTTTGTCCAAAGTTATTATACCAATTTTATGTAGTTTCATTGTACATATAACTTCAAATTTACCAGCATTTACAGATAATTAGATTTTGGTTTTTTTGGATTTTGGATTTGGATTTTATTAATAATTACTGTGTTGTAATATTATTTAATTACAGTTAACATACTATTATACATATTCATAAATAAATAAATGACATCCAAATTCAACAATACAACTGCCAAAACCAAGGAACTGATTTTATCAAGCAACATATTACTCAACATGGGATTGATAAAAAAAATATAAAAATTATCTCTTACTTTTCTCCAAGTCCTGGTCTCACTTCATATTTGGGAGGTGCAAGGGCCTTCTCTACACGACCTTCATGGGTCACACTCGCTTCTTCTAGTACTATTTCTGGCTCTTCTTCTACAACTGCAAAGTATCACAATAATATTTTTCATTACAATTAAAGCGAAAACCTTACTGCACTAATTATACATGCTGAAGTTTGAGCAGGTGTAAAATTGACTCTAAATTTCATAGACATTTGTATTTTTTATCATTAAGAGTAAATCATGGAATAAATCCACCAACCAGCACCTGGACAAGAATTATGCACTTATATTGAAAAATTGTTTTAGTATTTTCATAGCTTTTTTCATTCAGAGAAATGAAAATTCTGTCAAATCGATATAAATATTAATCAAAAATTAAGCAACTCCTATACATACCTTCTTCGTCATCTGCCATTTCAGATAAATATTCTTCACCAAAAAAATTTATTAACTGCCAAGACTTCACCTGAAAACAGTAAGTGAATCGTACATTAATGCATTATTTTCTTCATCAGGACACTGACATGATGTACCGCCTGGGTAGAGCCGCAATGGAAGAAGGAAAATACGGAGAGGCAGTAAAGAAACTTGTAGATGTTATCAAATTATATGACGACTCATTAGCACCCCCATACAAATCATACTATGATTGTGTGCAAGACCTGCGGCGTTGTTTGCTATCAATGGGAAACTACAGCATTATTTAGTTTGTTGATTATTTTTAGTGTTCGTAAGGTTTTTTGTTGTTATGAATAAATTAAATACCTCTGAATAAATGAAAGGCTATTTATTTTTATCCTGTTTATAAGGAGGGCCTTCAAGATTCTGAAGGAATTGCTTGAAAAAATACAGCCTGACTGACTTCTACTGACTAAAACCCCAAGGTCCTCCAAAAAATGGCGGGATCACAAGCATGCAAAAGCATTCATCCTTAAAATTATAAAATATAGCTAGGTCTGATCTATTGGATAGCCTGTAGAGTAGGGGCCAGAGTTGGGCTATATTTTCGACTCGTAGTTTCATAGATTATCGTTTTCAAATGAAGTAACTCCCCATCTTTATTATTCAATCGTAGTAGTAGTAGTATTTAAATTTCATCCTTTATTAGGATAGGCAATGGATCTGAGCCTTATTCAATCGTTCATGTGTTGTTTACAAATAGGTTGTTATTGGACAACCTGAGTTTTGCAGATGTGTTAAATCATCATTAGAGTTTCAATAATTATTTATTTTCTTAGTTGGATCACAAATAACAATCAATACCGGCCCACACCTTCTGGAATAATCCCCTAATACATTGTCGTATGAGGTTCTAGAAGCTGACCGTGACAAATTAAGCAAAGAACCCAAAAATTTGTTTAAATTGCAGCTAGTAGGTACCGCATTATCATACATCATCATCATCATCAGCCTGGTGACGCCCGCAACGTACAATTGATAAAATACAATTACATTTTTGTTATACAAAATAAAACCGCAACATTATTTCACTGAAAATAACCTATCAAAAAATATGAAATTGGTGCCGTTTTAACCATTATAATATTTATCTTACCAATTTTTTTTTCTTCTTAATCTGCACAGACAATCATTCGCTAGATATCCGATTTCTATTTGAATATAACTAGGTAACTAGGTATATTTGTCACAGTTACGGGAACTTAATCAATCAAAATGTAAATAAATAAACAAACTTGAATGAAACCAACCGCAACCAAACCAACTATCATTTTTTTTCTGTTCTTTTCCTTCCTCAAAAAGACAGGCTAGATTGAAAATCATACAGCATTGTCACCTTTTTATCAATAATTTTAATATTATTATGACAAAAGCAAACCACAATATTTTTTTACTCTATAGCGTTTTTTTTATTTCACATTTAACTCAAAGTAATTTAAAATGCCACTGTTTAATTTAAAATACATGATTTGATCACACATTGTTTATAAGGAATTCCTATTGTTTTCTAGTAAAATGTATTTGTAAATCCATCTTTTCTATCAAGGGATTTGTCAAACTAATGTTTCAATATATTTATTGGAATCCAAACTAAACATTAATTTGTAAATAAGTACATACCTACGTAATTTGAAAATAAAAGTACAACGCATAGGTTATTCAAAAATAAAAATACACCAACAAAGAAATCGTGATAAAAAATTTGTATGCTAGGAAATTAAGTGAAAATCACCGATAGAATAATGCTTTAAGTCATAAGTGATTGTGCCATTGTGCCCGTTTAGTAAGCCGTCGCAGGGCTTTCATCCATCATAGCTAACCCACACTATGTTGTACAATGAAGAGTAAATAAATAAATAAATATGTTTTCATGAAATACGGAAGGGATGCATGGTTTAAAAATCGTAGTTTTTGTTGCAAGAAGCAACTGAGGCAACACTGATTGAATTTCGATTGATTTGTGATTGTTTGGTTGGGAGGGCGCATGCAAAGCATGAATTTTGAAATATTTGTCTAATTATATTACAGCACTAAAGTATAAATGCAATGGCTACATATGACAATAAAATCTGGCTTTTAAAAAATATTAGAGATGCATTTATTGCAACAGATGATACAGGCTTATGTGAAATTGTTATGGCAGGAGAAGATTTTTCCAAAATCTTTCAAAATAAAGCCTTAGAGGAGAAGAAAAGCATTAGAGAAGGAAGAATTAGTAAACCAAGTACAAGTAAAGGTAAAGAAATGGGAATGGGTGATATATCAGAAGATGAAAATGAAAAAGAGATAGTGACACAGTTTGACCCATATCCTGATATGGAAGACAGTGAAGATGATGACTTACCATCGCCTGGTAGCTACACACATTCAGATGGATTTGGACCAGGTGGTCACAGGTGCTTATCACCTCCTTTTTTTAACCTTTAGAGTTTGTCTATTCAAAACCTTCTGATAATATTTCATTAACTTTGAATAAATTACATTTCTTTGATGTGAAAATTAAAAAATCCCTTAAAGAATATTATTAAGTTTGGTATGAAACAAAGTTCAAGTTGCCTGAATAATATTTGGGAGCTTTATTAGTCACTGTCTGGTTTTCATACAAGAAATTGCAAAAAATATTTTAATAGTTGATTAAATAAATATATCTTTTTAACTATAAAGTAAAATTATAAGAGAAAGTACATACTATTGGTTATTGAAACAAAGAAAAATTTAAATAATAAAGTTCAAGAAACTTGTGTGTCTATACTCTAAAATAACAGCATTATCTATTGCAGGCAAAGATTTAATACAACTCAATGGTTAGATAAAAAGGAATTAGCACTCAAAAAAGCAGCTAAAATAAAAGTTATAAAATGGGAAGATGTCCCTCCACTAACCATTGATCAGTCAAAGCAAATATTTACACAAGCAGAAGTTTTGAAGCCTGAAAAGAAAAAATCACTCCTAACAGAACAAATAGAGAAATGTCCAGATTTACCTCATAGACATTATCTTGAATATGCAAAGTTTGATGGCACTGCACAGCTTGGACTGCCAACTAAATCCTTCAAAATCTTTATGACAATGCTGCCGGAAAAGTATCAAAATTATCCTATAGTTGTTTGTGTTATTGCCAATGCCAAGATTAAAGATTTAATTGGTGTCACATGCTATAAATACAGGTTAGTATAGTCCTTATAGATATTTTTAGTTTCTTTATCACTTGAGAGTCACAGCCTTCATGGACTTTAATGGACTTTTATCTATCACAGCATTGAACACCCGGACATAACACTTGGATCTGTACATGACTATGGACTTTGTATTGCTGAGGATGATGGAGAAGTAGATTGGGCATTTCCTTGTCTAGATGCTAATGAACCTTGCTCAAAATTTGGGTTCACTTGTCTAGGGCTGGTAGATTTAAAGAGCAAGAACGCTTTGACTCCGACCACCAGTTCAATACCTGAAGATGGCCTTCTAAGTGGAGCATTTCATGTGTTTCCTAAAGCTGCAGACTCAAGTCATAGTCACAGTCATCAAAACCCTTCAAGACATAACACTGGTGGAAGTGCAACATCAGAAGCAGTAATAAGTGCTATAAGAGCTGTAACAGAAGGTAATTTTATGAATAAGTACTTTGATTTTTTTTTACTTATTTACTTACTATATATTTTTCATTACATATGTGGATTTTAAAAACAGAAATTTACTCACCGTGACATATTGATAACAAGAATACTTTCTGGTTCACATTTTACAAGTATTTGATTAGGGTTATATATCACTATTCATTGATTGAACCATACTATTTGAAAATAGTACATATTTCTAAACAAGAGATTGACCTCACCTGATGATAAAGTTGAAGGTTAAGTATATGGGCACACAATAGAACTAGCTCTTCATATAAAATTGATGTAATGCATTGTCATGGTGAAGCAATAACCTATAGAAATAGACTTTGTTTGACGCATGGTTGCTGGGTAGGCGGACCCTAAGAAAGGCCTCTAACAAAGGGTGGGTCCTTTGATAGCCTTTTACAACAAGTCTTACGGAAGTGGCAGGATTATGCTATGTCGACCCTATACTGACAACGGAAGTGGCAGGATTATGCTTTGTCGACCCTATACTGACAACAACTTTTTGGTTGACGTGTTCATCACTTTGTTAACACACAATTTTCAAGGTACTGTTATCCTTGAAGTTGTTATGGCGAAGCGGCTCATCCTTAAATCACATAATATAAGTACCATTCAGACAGAGATGGGTGACTGCTAACAATTATATCATAATGAATTTCTTGTCGCGGAAGGCTCATTCGTTGGTAGGCCTCGAAAGCTATATGTATAGTTTGATAAGGTTTATTAGAAACCATTACTGCATTCTGAAATTCTGACTTATTGGTTCATACTACGACTGTGCCAGTTAGGTGGTTTTAAGCCAACTACTAGAAACTGAAAGTAACTAATGTTATTTTTTTTCATTGTTTTTAATTACAGACAAAAAAGACGCCGATTTGGATTTAGATAAAATACAGTCCCACATAATAGCAACGGAAGCACCACAGTACAAAGCGTACAAAGTTCAACTTATACGTAAAGTGAGGACAAACATATTAGTGCAACTGGGAATATCTATAGAAAGAATAGAAGTCGAGCCGTTAGTTGCGCATAAGCATGCATTTTGGGTGAGTACCTAAGAGATTTTTCCGTTTGTTTTGATATATGTATGGACTAACTCATCCACGAAACAGGTCCGAATTATTTGCAAGTAGATCAGCAACATATAATTTACTCAAATTCAGGATCTTTGGTGGGATTCCAATTTCAAATACAATCGCCATTTCATGTTAACGGTCTAGAATGTGCAAAAATCACTTAGCTGGATTATGATCTACTTAAAATTCTATGGCGTTAGACTTTTTTTTAGACATGCAAATGAAGTGTGCAGTTCCACTAAAAGAACACACCCGATTACGAAGCTAATTAAAAAATTACCCAGTGTTTGAGATTACGCTCCCTAATTTCTAACTTCAAAACACAAAGCAGGTATATTTCCTCCATACTTCAAAATCAGGTTTTGCTAGGAGTTGTTTAAAGGTTTTGTTGGAGTTGTTGTTTTGAAAAAAAAATACATAAAAGAGACCTAAAATTAGGGAGTGTAATGTTGAGTTGAGCTCAGTGGTCCAATAGTTTACTATTTTCTGGGTCTAGTAATAAAAAAAAACGCTGCCGAATGTCTCGGATTCGAAACCTGGTAAGGGCGGATATTTGCGCGATGAACACAGCTTCTTCCTTGCAAAGCACGCATGTTTATTTAAGATTATTTCTTATATTCATAAACGATATAAACTTGAAAATCTGGTATCTAGTTTTCATTTAATGAAACTTAATTTGTGTATATGTCACCGGAAAATAACATCCCATCTAATTTCATAGGTTTATAATTTACTGGCGTAAGATTGTAAACGAGAGATAAATTGTAGGTATTATTTCACGCCCTCATTTTCAAAAATTTATCTATTTGCGACGTCTCGTGGTAATTTTATAAACTACGGATTAGCAATAGTTTATATACAACCTAACTGCTCCTCCTCGCTGCGCTGGTCATCGCACTGGATGTGATGTAAATGATAGAAATATTTATTGTTATTGTTGAAACATTAATAAAGCTTATCAATAATCTTTTTTTTACAGTCGAAATCAAAGTACCTTATGCACAGTATAGACTCAGTTGCTTGGTGCCAAGTCTTAGAAACGAGGGGCACGAAGACCACTTTCAGAATAGTTTACTCACCTGTACATAACACTTCTTATTGTGAAAAGAATAACTCAGGTAAGTTGGTAATAATATCTTGAAATACTGAATACAAAGTAATTCCAACATTAGCTAAAATAGTGTGTACCTATCTGTATACAACTAGCTACAAATAAACTGTTAAGTAACAAGCTTTTATAGAAATAGAAAATAAACAACCAAATTTTATCTGATACAGGGTGCATTAATTTTAACCACAATACATGCTGTTATTGCCTGTAATCAGTATATAAACGAGTAGTGTGGATAATCTTGTCAGAGGTCTTTGGGCAACTGTGGGCTTCTCACATTGCTAATAAATAACAATTTACAATTTAAAAAAAAAATTATCCACACAACATAAACTATGCATATACATAAACATGTTGCATCTTCAGAATTGTATACAGGGTCTTCTTTATGAAGATCAATATATTTTAAGAGAAGGTTAAGAATGATGTATGGTTTCAGTTTATGAAAAAAATAAAAATATACATATAACTAAGTATATTTTTTTTTATTGAAATTTTCAAATCTTTTAAGTGACCGAATTTAAGTTTAATCTGTTATTTACGACAACCTTGCAAGAAATAAAAAAAACCTATCTATTTATTTTAAGAAAATAACTTCACTAAAATAAAGATCTTACGCGGTTAGTAGGTACCTACCTATCCACGCGAGCAAAGGTCGATGACTCGCGCGCCCGGGCGATGCGTGACCTACTTAGCTTGATGTATGACGTAACAATCAGCTGTTGTAATATCATACTTATTTCGTATAAAAGTTGATTCTAATTTCCCATCACACTTCAATTGTCAATTTAACGTTCAACTAATTGTAAATACCGTTTTAGTAATGTTGACTTCTTTGATAATGTTTAAATTAGAAATAAATTTAAAAAAAGCTTTCGTGCTTGAGCTGTTTGTCTTAACGAATAAATGTATTTTACAATCAATTGAATGTTTAAATGGAATCACCTTATTATCAACTATTATTATTTACAGTTTATGTACAAAAATAACTTACATATTGCTCCCTGTCAATGATGTTAGGTACACAGCACACGAATACACATACACAAGCACTTTATAGTAACTGCTGCACATGACTACCTATTTGCGATACACAAAGTCTTGTTCGTTTAATAACATTGGCAGCACACAACATTGGGGCACGTGGAGTAAATGTGCCATAATCTCGATGGCGCTGCACAGCTCCTAGAATTGTTCGGAGGGCGGGACGCCTTCCATGTCTCTGCTCGTACGTGTCACGAGCTCGTGACAGGTTCTCACTCGCAGCACTAGCACAAAGCCATTTGAAGATATTCTTGGTTCGTGTACGCGAAATTAGGCATTTTGATAATTATTAATTTACGCGCGCGTATCATTAGACAGACTTTTACAGACTGGCGAGCGCTCGCCGAGCGGTGAGCGGGTCGCGCGCGTTTGGCTGAAACAAAGTCGCCGCCGACGCGCCGCCGTGCCGACAAGCCAACAGAGTGTTGTCGGCGCGGGCGGCTCGCTTGACTTTCGGTGTCGATAGTGCCGTCAGAGAATACCTACATACCTATGCCTAGTGCGATTTTTCTCTCTGTGTGTGAGTGAGTTTCGCGTAGTATAAGTTATTGTTTGGTTATGTATAACGTATTTCTTAATATAAATAGTTAAATAGAAACACTTTTATTTCTTGCTTTAGTCATAAATAACAGATTAAACTAAAATGTTGTTAACTTATGAGAATTATAAAATATTTATGAAAGAATTTTTTTTTGTTAATTGTAACAAAAAAAAATTCTTTCATAAATTGAATCCATACATCATTCTTAACCTTCTCTTAAAATATATTGATCTTCATAAAGAAGACCCTATAGACTCAAAAATCCAAGAAATCGAGTATCAACATGGAAGTATTTTTTTTTTGCTGTAATTTCACGAAAAATAAACTTAACTTTATACAGGGTCAATTTATAATAGTCATAATAATCATTTTCATAAATTAAAATTTCAAAATTATTTTTAATGAATAAAATTTAAGTTTAATCTACACTTCATGACTAGGTACATAGCAAAAAATAAAAATATTTCCGTCTATTTCTTTTAAGAAAATCACTACGCATCCGAGCGAAGGTCGTTGACACGCGCCCGTGTGTTTGCGTGACCTAGTTACCTACTTAGCGCGGAATCAGCTGTAATTACGTCATACATCAGGTTAAAAGGTGATTCTAATGTCCCATCACACTACTGTTACAGGTTTTTGACTATCAATTTCACGTTAAACTAATTGTATCTAAATACTGTTTTAGTTTTGATCTTCATTAAATTAAAAATGAACTTAAAATAAAGCATTCGTGCTTGAAGTCTTTGTTAAAACAAATAAATTGATTTTACAATTAATTTAATGTTAGAATGACGTGTTTAGTAACTGGAATAACCTTTTTTATAACTATGTACAGTGTAGGTATAACATACAAAAATAACTTACATTTTTACCTTGCGTCCTGTCGCTGATGTTAAATACCGTGCTAGGTATTAGTCACTGATAACTTATCACATTCACAATTATAACTGCTGTACATGGAGTCCCATTAGCCCATATACTGAACACAAAACCTGTCATGTTTAGCTTATTAATTTTGACTATCCATAAAGTATCCTTATCACTTTTGATAACAGCGATAGGTGGACTCGTCAGTCCATAGAATGTGCTTCAGCAACCACACGCGGAGCATAGGTAGTTGCTTCAGTTCTTGCACTTTCGTAAAGTGGTAAGACTTGAGCCCTCTCGTCGCAGCAAGCGCCGCACCCACGAGCTGCTGACTTCGAAAACCTGAGCCGCATCGTTTGTGCTGGCTATCGGATGCTGTTCAAAACACTCCAGCACGTCTTCTTCGAGTCTTCGAGTGAACCAGAAATCGAGGTCTGCCGGCGTCTGTGACTGTGGATTAAACGTGCCATAATCGCGTAATTCGACATTTTTGTTAGTTATCGATTTAGTGTTCGCGCGCGCGAATCTCTGGACAGACTGACGAGCGGGGGGCGTGGCGTGCTTTCAATCAAACATAGTAGGCGCGGGCGCGGCGGCGGCTCGAATTTGACTTTCGGCTCGTTTACTTGTGCCGCGCAAGAACGTATAGGTATTGTTTGGTAATGTAACTAATATTTTATTGTTTAATAGAAATAGATGGAAACGTTTTCTCATCTTGCTATGTAGTCGTAAATTAGAGATTAAACTAAAATTTTATGCACTTAGAAGTACTTATTATGAAATTTTAATTTACGAAAAATGTTGAAAAAAAAATTTTTTTTTTCGAAATTCAGACCCACTCCTCATTCTGAATCTGCTATAAAAATATAATTGACTATTATGTGGCGACCCTATATAGAAACCAAATAACTAACATGTTTCGTACATTATTTATAAATTAAATCAGTTCAAAGTTGTAAGTAACTTGATTTGACAAAAACACATATTTTTTTAAATATGTCACTACTGTTCTGAAGGTGCCCATGTATAGTTCCCAAATAATTGTAACTTTCTTTCTTTCTAATGTTAAAATAATGACTCATAAAAATTCTATATATTTTCAGGTAATTCGAGCTTTTTCTACACCAACACAACATACAAAATTCACGATTTTGAGTGTGAACACGACACCGCCAGAGAAATCGTAGAGAAAGTTAACGCCATACTAGATTTAAGGAACAGCCCGTGCCGCCGTGAGTATAAAACTGCTAAAGCAAAGAAACTACAAACAAGGCGCAGTTTCCACGCCAAACATTTAAGTTGAGAGTGAAAAAGCTGACATATAAAGCGCGACCAGTGAGAGAATGCGTTCCTAACAGCTCCTTATGTTCACTGAAAAAGGTTCAGAGAAAAATAAGCTATGAATTTGAGAGCAGGAACGCATTTTCTCACTGTCCGCGCTATAGTTTATACATTTTGTATAAAAGAACTATTTTTTTCTTTTAAAGTTTCTTTTAAAGCACTCTTAAGGTTTTATTATAACCCCAATTAAATATAAAATTCAATAGCTGAAGTGTAATTTGTACATACCTAATCATAATGAAATGTTTTATTAAGTAATTTGATAATACAAATAAATTGAAATAAATCTCTGTATTGCTTGTTTTGTATTATTAAAGTCTGGTAATTTTCCGAAATCTTGTAATGAAATAATTTTAAAAACTGAAACTGTAAAAAAACTTCAACCGTCGCGTCGTGTTACACTCGTGTTACACTCGTGTATAATAAAAATCTTTACAAAATATTGAGGTCTGTGTCATAACAACACTTTGATATTTGCCTAATTAGTACCGGAAGAAATTTATTTAAAACTCGTAGGTTTATACATTAATTTATTATTTGTCACCTTTAATGAGTTTTTACAATACATATTATGTATAAATATAGTTAATTACAGTGTGCCTCAAATAGTTTCCAACAATTTTGTTTATAAAAAGTATTACTTCTAGTTTTAAACATTTATAACAATATCAAGTTTAATGTTCTATATCTCTAAAATACTATTACTGTATTTTAGAAAAAAAAAAATACATAGCCAAGAAATGTAATATCCAATTTCATAAACAACTCGCCTACACCTTTACGTACAGAACTGAGTTATTTACAAACTTACATAAGAACATGTATTGATTTAATAAATAAAATATATTTAAGACAGTTACATAAAACATGATATTAATTTTGTATTAATTATTATCTGGTTTTAATAAGCTAAGAATTGTTGAAATGAATATTTATCTGTCAACAGCATCTGTCTTCCTTTATACTAACCTAATTCATGTGTTCTTAATTCAATTTACAGATTTTTTGTTGACCTTACCTGTTTTGACGCATTCATGTAAAGACATACAGGGTTGATTTGTAGTCACCAGCCAAATTTAATTGTTAGTTTCTTTGATACGATATAAACGTATCTGCATATTTATTTTATCGTCGCTCAGTACAAACAAGTAGAAATATGGAACCACAAACTTTAAAAAGAGTAGTCGCTGTTGATGAACATACCTACTACGAAGCGGCATTTCATTGATAATACTACGAGACGTAGTGCTACAAGATTTTTCGTAGTAGCGCGTAGTTGCCTTTAATTTAATGGTAATTTAGAGTGACCATGGTTTGCTTATGATGTTAGCAGATATATTTATTTCTTTGTAAAAAACTATACACTTTTTTTTTGCAAAAATCGTTACTAAAAAAATTGGCCGGTGAGTACAAATGAACCCTGTATAAACTAATACCTAGGTACTTACGAAACCGTGACACGTAACTGCATTATGTTTACAAAATATAACTATAACAATTGTAAGATGTGACATATTCTATTTTTCATACTACTCTGAGTTGCAGTACCTCGACTTCTAACTTATGCGTGTTTGGGAATGCTTATTAAAAGAAAGATAATATGTTAACTTGTATATTAACTTACACTGTGTGCTGTTTGTAAAAGTCTTATAGAATTTCATATACCTATCTTAAGTGTGCTTTTTTGCAGTATACAATTATTGTAAGTAGTAACTATTTTCACATATTTGTCTTAGATCCGATTTTTCAATTGTCAGATAAAAGTTATCTAATGAATTATGAATGAGTTATCGACATTTCCAAGCTCGTCTCAAGTTTGTTGTCATTGTCATACAATTATAAAAAGTAATCGAACACCTTCATTCTGGCGAGTAATACTTTATTCGCCAGATAACTGTTATCCGATGATTTAAAAATCAGACCTTAGTCATAATTTTAAAATTAACGTGTCATACCAGTGTTTTTATTAATCTCTATTGGTAACATTATAATACAGTTTAGTTATTAATACAACTGTTAGATATAAATGCTTAAAAGGGTATTTTGTTTTAGTTTTATAATTTTACTAATAATTATTGAAAGTTCCAATTTTAAATTATTATAGAAAAAAAACTAGTTTTATACCTAATGATGATTTATGATAAGATATGATACCTAATGTAAATATTTGTATTTTGTACTAAATAAAATAATGAAAATAAAATGTAATTGTAAATTATGATTGTACATAGGGATGTAATGATTTATATTTTATTTCAATTACCAAAAATAGAATTTTCGATTAATTTGTTGAGTTGTTATTTAAATTATGATTGTTATTTTATTTGTCTTTATGAAATGTATCATAAATCAATATTATTGTAATTATTACAAGATTGTAATAATCTTTTATTAATATTTCATTGTATGTTATTGAAATGGTAATATTATTCTCCTTTCTATTGAATTAATTCAGTATCGCTCATTGGGCCTTGTTTGTAGTGAAAACATTAGTATTATAACCTCACAACTGAATCAAGGCAGTTATTTTTGGACATTACTGAAAACATTTGCGGCTTTTGATTATTTACAATCACATATGTCGATATTTATGTTCAATACTGTTATATGATAGGTACAGAGTTTGGAAATATTAAATTTATTTCAATATTATGAGATAAGTGAGAGTATTGTCCTAGATATTTACATTGAATTGTTTTATTGCTTACTTGCAAATATTACCACTGCAGTCCATTGTAATAATTGTGAATATGTTTAATAAAATTTAATGATATGTTGATACAAATAAAACTGTTATAAGATTAACATGATTATCAACTTTCGTTTTATTTAAACCTTGTTTAGTGGATGATTAGTTTGTGACCTTGATAGTGCTAGTGCATTATAAGCTGATAAATAAGGTCATGGATGCTGTTTAGCAGATACGATTCTTAATATGCTTTGTTTTTTAATAAGTTACTTTTCTTCAAAGTCTAAGACCCGTGTTAGAGACCGTCTGTTAGTTGTATGAAAAGTGTTCTAAGCAGGTATATTAAAATTTAATGTATCAAAGTATATATTGCTAGTGGGTTGACTAAAATATTCCTAAAATTTAAATAGATATCCATTTGTTCGGGAAGGTTGTTTCTGATTCTGATCTAAGGGTGCTTACATTAAGAAATAGGTTTCCGGTAGAGATAAATTATATGCTACTCAATTTTGGACCGTATGGGTGCTACATAAGAGTGCTTTCATAAAGAAACAGATTACCGGTACGGACAAACCTGTGCGGGTCCGGTTACTTTATGAAAGCACTCTTATGTAAGGACTCATATGGTCCAAAATTGATTAGCATATAATTTATCTTTACCGGAAAACTGTTTTTTAATGTAAGCACCCTTAGACGAAAAAATGAAAACCCGCAATATACCCTTATACCACCCTTACCACACCAATCGGTCGTCGTCGATCGGATTTTTTGGCATAGTAAAAACTATCGACTGACGTCGACTGTTCCATTCGTCCTTCTATTACTAAATACGTTCGGTATTGTATAAATCACTTTTCATCCAATTAACAGATGGCAGGTTGTCTCTTATACGGATCTTCTATTATGAGAATTTCAAAATCACCCGTAGCTATTTTGTAATGTCTGAATTGTACTTTTTGTTTTGACTATATTAATTTCCAAAAAATCTGTTCATAATTTAGTTGGTACTGTCTGGTCTCTGGTAATATCAAATAATAAAGGTTTTTGTCTTCTTTCAAATAGTATTTAATGTTAATATTAGGATAAACAAGCAGTTTTCGTCCTTAACCAAGGAATTTCCTTTTTTACCTAGTCGAAATCCCGAAAATTCCGGGGTCTCGCGGGATTGATATTACTAATTCCACGGGATTTCGAATCAAAGTGGCCTTGCTACCTTCACTCTAACTTGGGCAATTCTTCCAGTTCTTAACTAATTTAAAAAAGGAGCAAGTTCTTTATTCAACAATATAGAAGCCACCATACTATTAGAAATAAACTTATAAAAAAGATATCTTAAATGGCATAGGAAATCTATTATCAACATTGTTGGAAATGAACAGGATGAAAGCAAAAGTAATGTACCTATTATTTAAGTAACGTAATTTAATTGTACAGTAGAATCCGATTATAATGACTCCGCTTATATTGACCAACCGCTCATTATGACGTGTGTACACAGTGAAGTTTGGTTTTCATATAAATGATATAACTAAGTCGGATATAATGACTTCGCCTATAGTGACATATCGCTTATTGTGACCCTTTTTTTATCAAATTTTGTCTGCTTATAGTGACCGACCGTATTATTTCTAACACCTTTGGCAGTGTTCGGGAGAGTCACGTTATACCCAAAGACTATCGGCGCGTGAAAGGATTTTTTGATTTAAGTCGCAGAGCGTAGATTTACTTATTAATATCTACTTTTATTGATCTATTTTATTCCCCTCTATTAAAATAAATCATATACTAACTTAAACAGTTAATTTATTCTTGCAGTACCTATGCTTTGTATGACGTCCTTTTAGTATGACTTGTTTTTATTTCCCTTCGATGTCATTATAAACGGATTCCACTGTAGTATTGTTAATATCTCTCTGTGAACTGAGTGGTATATTTTGTGTCTCAAAATATCTTCTGGCAACAGACTGTTTGATGTTCCTGTAGAAAGATATTTGACGACCGGCTGGTGTAGCGGTAACATACATTGCCTTCTATGCCAGAGGTCCTGGGTTCGAATCCCGGCGGCGGCGGATATTTGTGTGATGAACACACATGGATTTAAGTTTATTCTAATAAAAAATATGTATTTATTCAATATCTATGTTAATATATTTCTTAAGTATATCAGTTATCTAGTATCCACAATACAAGTTCTTTAAGAAACTTAATGTGGACTAGATAATGTTGTGTAATATTTATTTACTATTTATTTTTATTATATTGAAACTATTGCATTTCATGGTTCAATACTACTGTTTTCTAGGATATAATCTGTTATCCTATTAACTTTTTTCTCACAATGAATCAGAAGAACATCGTCAAGTTCATTAGCTTTTCTAAAAAGAGCTCTAGTTTCTTTGACAGATTGGTATAGTTTTGACTGGCTTTCCAACAGTTTTGAAATGTTTGGTTTTCCTTTAAGAAACTCTATGTCTTCATTTTTTAATGAAGAATATGATATACTTGAAGAGCTGGATGCTTTAGCTGCGATCTGATATTGCCTGCAAAAAAAAAGAAACTTTACAAACTTAGTTTACTGACACATCCTTTTGTTAATATATGAATTCTAAAAATTTGAGTATCCTATACAAGATAGAAGAGAATGGTAAAATAACACATTTATAAATGTTTCATAAGAGTTGTGGAATACCATTATGAAAACACTTAAAATAACTGTTAATTAAATTTGAGTTACTTTTCATGTACTTTAAGAAAAACTACTTGAATCGACAATGACCACAGGTGACTGATGATGCCATATTTAGGTCATATTTTCACTGAAATTCCTATATTTTTGATTTCTGCCTGGAAGTAAAAGATGATTTTAATAAAAAATACTAGAAAGCAAACTGAATTCATAAAATATGGTATATTTTGGTGGTGAAATGTCACTTCCGTACATTGTGTTGAACTTTCAGGATCATATGCCCGATCTCTTATTCCATGATCTTTACTTTTGGAAGAATTTCACAATGGAAGAGCGAGTATAAGTGTATTTTGCGAATGAGAGTACTTAGTTTGGGCATCTTAAAATCTCAAAAACACTTCGCAGTTAAGAAAAACAAAGCTAGCTTACTTACACTAGCTTGCTGTCCTAGCTTGAAAAACTTGCCTCGTGTATCCCGGGCATTAATAACTTTTTGTTTAAAAACTCATATGCTTCTAAGTAATTGTATATTTTTAAGCTTTTGTTGTATAAAATCTCTAAATCTCTATAGGTTTGGAACACATTATATTGATAGATTGAGTATGTACATGCAGTAAGTACTAACGGCCATTTTGTATAACTGTGGAGATTTATGGCAATAAAGTCATTTTGTTTGATTCATGAATAATCTCCACGATCTTAAAATATGGCACAGGTTGCGGCCAGGAAAGCAACGGAACCTTTGTATGGGGGGCTCTGAATATTGCAGACATAATTTTTGATTTTTGACTGAAAATGTTCCAGGACTGGGCATTTATCTATATATAATGTATTTTCTATTCTAGGTTCGCCCCCTGAGTTCATTACATAGTATCTCATAACACAAGCTTGCTTACTTTCAGACCATGTAAGTTGATGTGTCTGGGGATTTTATACATTTCACTTAGCACCCCCCAGCCTTGTATGTAGCGGAACTTTAGATACCAGATAAATTATGGAATACTAATATTTTTCTGATTTATACTTACAAAATATAGAATGAACTTGTATGATTTTTCAAGAAGCAGGAATAAACCCACAACTTTGCAAATTCATATACCTAATATGTGACAAAACATGATATTAATAATAAATAATAAAATATAATCCCCAGACAATCACACTAACTACATGGCCTCAAAGTAAGCGAAGCTTGTGTTATGAGATACCATGTAGCGAACTAGGGGGGAACCTAGAATATAAATACATATATGGATAAACACCCAGACCCGGAACATTTTTTTTTTCCTTGTTCCGGGCGGGAATCGAACCCGCAACAACTAGCGTCTGAGGCAGATAGGTTTACCCCTTCGCCAAAGTGGTTGTCGTATTAAACTAAACATAATCTGAATCTAACTTATTTAATCGAAACTACCAATATAAAGTATTTGGCATCATTTTTTACTTACTGTCTCAGGTCATGATATTTATTTCTTCTGCTATTTACTTCTTTTTTCCAATCTTCCTTTTCTTTAAGTAAATTGTCATAATACCTGAAATAACAGACCAGTAAGATTATGCAAATTATAATACACACTTTATTCGTTCTTTCCAAATTATATCAATTAGGTATAACAGTTTTCAAAGTTACCTAGTCAATTCTTGGTGATTACGAGAAACATCTGTTTGTTTAATACTTTCATGATTATCTAAATCTTCGGACAGGGGTTGAGGAACTGAAATTTAATAAATCAAATAAACACAGAACTTGGAAGGATTTAATAATTTAAAATTCGTTTACTATTCGTACAACGCACCAATTGATTCGCGTCTTTCAAAAAATGTAGAACGTCTACGTCTAGGCGGAGAACGTAGGATTTGATTGGCCATCGATTCATTAATTGCATTATTCTCCATAACTACAAGTTATTCTTGCGCACCAAATTCATTAAATTATCTTCACAAATTACATTTATACAAAGTGTACAATGTACACAAAACGAAATGAAAATACGAACGAACGAAACGGTCATTCTACTCAATCAAAATTATCAATCAACTACAAACAAACAAACATGAGTTCAATCGATGATAGCGTCAGTTTTGACAATAGATCACTTTATTTTTTTTTTCATTAACGCGCCTGGAATCGTGTTGCTTTAGCCAAAGCTTTAGGTATGAACTTTTTACCATATTGTTTTTGTAAATTATGTACTTTATAAACCTAAAATCATGTTTAAAAAATGCCTGCTGGATAATGAGGCACGCTATTAATATCACTTCAATTGAAATGTGAGCAATGTTTTGGTGAATAGGAAAAAGTTGGAAATAGCTTCTGAATGTTGTTAGTGAAATATTCAGGTTTATTGGTCTGGGACTCTGGGATCTATAAGGGTGACATTAGGGAAGTCATTTCAAATCATTTGAGCTTTATTCATCATTTATCTCATACTCAACTCTGAAATAATGACATGGAGTTATTGTTAAATGTAGGTACAATATACCTACTCTTGCCACGTGGTATTGATTTAGAATATCGTTACCACCCCTGGAAAAGATTGTTACATAAGTCGTACTATCCGAGTGGCCCTCTCTATGTGATAGGATGCCTTCAGGGTAATCCTCGCTTTTTAAATCTCAATGGAAAGGAGTTTTGACTATGTCAAAAAAATGAGACGAAATAGTCATAAATAGTGACTCATATTAAAATACAGTTGTATCATAGTTTCGGTGGTACAGCTATAGGTTGGTGAGGATTACAGCTTGAACGTCAAGCTGTAATCCTCACCTCTCGTGCACGTTAACAGCAAGGTCTATCGACTTGGTTTAAGTTCCAAAAATTAGTCGTGAAATAGTGATAATGACACAAAAAGCATACAATCACTAGGTACCAAATTTCATGAATAGTCGGCTAACGACTCCAGAGATATAAAGGTGCCCTGGTGAGGATTACAGCTTGAACATTTGAATACTTTTAATATCTCCAGAACGCCTTTGACTTTCAAGTTAAGGTTTGTGCAAAAAAATAGTGATGAAATAGTTATATGAAACGATCAATATTTTGGGCTGATTAAATTTGAACACAAAAACTTTTTGTTTTCCCTACATTTCTATGGCGGACAGTCGCGTACGAAATCATTATTCATCAACCGAAAGGTAGGTACATACTTTCCTTGAGCCGTAGAACGACACATTTATACATACTTACCTACTAGGCACGGAAAACAGTATGGAATTCCAAATCGTTGTCAATCAAACCCTCAACGAATCCACTTTTTATGTCCAATTTTTTATTTTAAGGGTTAGAAAGTAAGTACTCTTCCTCGTACTTATTACAAAATCCATTACAGAGCATCGTCTACAAAGAATAAACGTTAGCAAAAATTAGTAGCAAACTAACTCCGATGGTTGAACTAGTTCGAATCCCTGTGACATCCTTGACATAACATTTTTTTCAGGAAAGCTTTGGCACCCACTAAAGCAAGCTCAAGTGTTACGGACGAAAGGGTATTCTAAAGTGCTACTAGCCCCGAAAGCTAACAGGTATAAAATACTCTGACAGTGTGGGGACCGCAAGAGCGGCCACGAGTCTCCTCAGAACGCTTCAGTATACCCACCCTTTTGGTATATTTATCTTTCTCTATGATACCCACTAAACATGCCCCTTTAATGATCCGCCTTGGTAGAGGCCATTGATCATAATGGGAGCGGCAGCCAATCGTTAGATAGAGGGAAAAAGGATTCAATTCTAAATGCTGTAAAGAAATTGTGAAGTTCGCGTTTTTATACTATAGTACAAAGATTTAAATCTTTGCTATAGTAGTGAGTAGTGTAAGTAATCTCGGTTTTTTTTACTTGGCAACAATGTCATAGATTCATAGACCATAGACAGACAGACATTTTCGGTAAATAAAATAAAATTGTTTGATGAGCTACTACTGCTAGTATACATTATATTGCAATTATAATTTGTGTGAAGTTTGATCTTATTATAATGTTTTGTTCTCACTGGAGAACCTAATTATCGATGGGTAAGAAAAGATAAAGACATAGTATATTTGTGTTGAGTATTACGAAATAGACTTACATTTTGTGGTATTTTTTCTATGGTGCACCTCAGCAGCATACAGTGATGGAGTTCAATGAATTTAAAACAAAGGTATCGGGCCTGGAATTTATTGTAAACGGTTCACGGACACCCAGTCCATCACCAGTTCTTACAACAGAACTTAACTGTGACTTGGAGGACATCTTGAGCGACGTAAGTTAATCTAGTCAAATACTTTATTTACTTTATTGTGTTGATTAAAACTACATGTAAGTCTTCAATTGAATGATTTAAAAGTAACATATGCCTGACACGATGCCTAATAAGCTGGGAAAGCCCATGTTGAATCCTTTTATCTATGTAGCTCTGTAATTTTAGCAGTGGTGATGTGGTACTTAAATTATATTATTTTTTTAAATATTTCTTAGACGAATTGAAAGGTTTGTGCAGATAGTTTCCTATTTATTCATAATTTGTGTAGCTCATAAGAATTTATTATAAGCAAGCAGATAAGTCAATTAACATACCCAGTCCACTATATTGCAAAAACAAAGATAATGTGTGGGCTTCTTCCTTTGGAGAACAGAATTTCCAAGTACTATTTGTAATAACTGAGTTTTGTTCTTTTTTGTTTCAATAGTATGAATAAATTTACTACCTTAATTGTGCCGTTTAAATACAATTTTCTCCTATTACTAGACACTCACTTAGAGTTTTCAGTACTTTTAATCACTCCAAAAGTTTCTGTACAAATTAATATTTCTTTAAATAATTAGAATTCATCTCTCAATTACACAATTATGGAATGCTTGTATGAAATTCCTGTATCCTCTAGTTTCACTTTAATTTTACTAAATGCTGATATAACCACCCTTGTGAGATAGTATATTTTGCATAGTTTTCATTGATAATACTATCTTAGGTATATGCTTTATTGAAAATTAAATAATTTATCTAAACTGACCACTGAGATATTATTACAAAGTAATCTTGAATAACCCTGTGTCATAGAGAGCACATATCAAAAAAGGAGGTGTCTTAGCATAGTACAGATATCTACAGTAATTCAACCTACACGGCTCGATCTCAGCATGCGGCAAGTCTTGAGTGTCTGCATACAGAAACAATTGTTGATTGAACTTTACGTTAATATGCGGATTGTTTATACTTTAAAATGTAATAATACATCTTTTTGTGGATCTCAATCTCATTTTTTGGTCGCTAATTTATAAGACAGATTTGTTATTCAAACACAAACATGATTTTTTGACACAAAACATATTTTTGTTGAACACTTCCTATTCAATTTACAAAGTGCTTTATTTTTTTATATAAAGAAAGTATATTTGCAGTCACAAAACAAAATGGAAGTGAACACAAAGTAGACAAATTTAATTAAAACGCTGAAGACGGGCAGCCCTATCACATGTGAATGGACCACGGTGCTGTAGGCATTTATTTCAAATTACTGTATATATCTGTACTGTGGTCTTAGTATACACCTGCAATTGAGCTAAGTAGCAAGAACTCAAACCCAGGACCTCTCACTACACAATCACATAACCAATGCACTTCAGGGGGTATCTTCACTGTGAATACAGTTTTTAGAATTTGGTGTTGAGATATCATAAATCAGATTTTTGCAACATCAGTAACATTTTAAATGATATTTATTTTTTTATGACCGCCAGGGAAATTCACTTTTAAAAGCCAAATTCTTTTAAATAGACAGAATATTTTTATCTAGATTGTCTGGTGTGGTCAAAAGACAGGGGTTATAAAAGGCTGTCACAAAATATTCCTTTCTCCCAAAATGTTCTGTATCTCTAACTAAAAATAACCCACTGAAATTCTTAGAAATGGCTAGGAAATATTTATGTTACTTATTAATGATTTATAATAAATTAAAATGATAATATGACATACCAACTTTCAATGCACTTGCAGGATAACTGGTAAGAATTCAGGTAAATAGAATCACCCTCAAAAGCCCAGGGTTTTTGGAGAAGTCACATTTGTAATGTTTTTTCTTTTAGAGCCTTTGCAACATTATAAATAATATTTTACTTTAAAAATGTGAAAAGGACTTAAATGTTCTAACTATATTTTTGGCCAAATATTTATTGAAATAAAATAATTTAATCTCTCATTTTCCTTAAATTCCAATATTACAGCTTAAGTATATTCTGTCTATCATAATTAGGGCAGACTATGACATGTTATATCATAATTAATATAAATATCTCCAGAAGAATTAAATAATTATTAAAAATAGAAATAAGTAAGTAAATAATTTTGAACAAAATATGTAACAATAAAGATAAATTAATAATGTATTTAAAATTGATTCCATTCGCTGCTTCTATTATAAATTAACATTTCAATGTCAATACAGGCCATATCAGAGTCTCTGCAAAACTCACTTCGAGTAACTTGCAGTCAGCTGATAAACCAGGAACTGACGATTCGTCCGGAGGCTAACATAGAATCAAACGTCCCAGAGGGGCTGGATCTCTACAAAGTCATCTTTGAAGAAGAGAGTGATCCAGAAACAAAGATGAGTGACGGTGATGATGCCGATATTCAGATCCATCCACTGCAAAATGAGGTAGGTTTTGGATTTTATGCTCATATACATTTCTTTTTTCAACCAATGTTGTCAAGATTTCACGCACCGGAAAACTTAATGATGTAATCCGTCCGACTTCGACCACGGCGACTGTCTTCAACTCCGGTTTTGCCGTTGGTGTGCTCGAATGTGGCTTATGTAGCCAATTTTGACCCACATATTTAACAAATATTTAAAAAATTAACTCGTTTTAATTTTCGCGACGTAATAACTCGTAAATAAGTTGCCTATAATTGTTGTCTATAATTCAACTAAAAAGATTTATCTTTTAAAAATATCGGACCTATCGACAAATGTAAAAAAAAATACCAAAAAATTTATAAAATTTTGCTAGCTGTGGTTAACGCTAAACTACTCGTAAAACCTTCTAAAATGACATAAACGTTAACCTGTAATGTTTAAAGAACATAAAGCTTTATGCATTGTTTATTTTTCTTTATTTGTGTATTTAGGATCTCTTTATCTCTTTTGATGGTGACATTCTAGCTTTGATTGAATTCAGGTTGTTTTGATTCACATAGGTATGAGTATTTCTGTGGCACAATTTATTTAAAATATGTCCACTGTTCGCCAAGACAAGAAACTTTGATTCTCTGACGATTTACTAGTTTGCACTTAAATAACTGAAAGTATTGTGTATTTCCTCATATGTTACCCACCCTGTCTGTCTTATAATTGCGGTTAACTCGAAAACTACTAAAATTATTTCCATTCGGTTTTTCCTACAGACGAGGTGATTAAAGCGGAAAGTTTAGGTTTATACCTAGGTCATTACAGTTTTGTGTTTATGGCCTCAAATACGATGACTGTCTGTTGAGGATGTCTGAATTCATAAAATCTAGGCGGCTAGTTCTAATAACAGAAAATAATACTTAATTGAATTTTTTCAAGCCATTATTTTTTTTAAATATCCGTTTTACAAGTTTTACCGCGCAAATTTTGATCATTTCATAATTTATTTATAAAACATAGGTAGCTTTTATCAAGTGTAAGCGCCCATGCGGTTCGTGAGCAGTCCAACCGCTTAATGCGGTTTCTTCGCAGTTGCCTTGTTCTTCGCTAGTGCGTAATGGCGCTAAGGCTATTAAATACAAAAAGATCAGCGCCTTCAAACGGACAAAACATTCTTCAGCTTAAGTTTACCAGTATAGATAATAAGATAGAGATGAGATAAAGATGATAGATAATTCAGAAAGTAAAACTTAGCGCGCCTTCAAACTAGCCGCGGGACACTTTTTGGCTAATTTTAGGTGACAATAATTAGGTAACTATATTATTATTATCATCATAAATATAAGTAGTTTATAATAATTAGGACTATCAATAATTAGATTTGGTATTTAGAAATTATCGCCAATACCTAATTAGGTCAACTAATTAATTAATCGGTAGCCATAACAAAAGGACAACCGCAGTCTAATTGAGGTGTAATTTAAACAGTCGTTGGAGGCCATTTGTCAAATAATGTTTTATTTGTCTTTATTGATATCTCAATTCACGTTTAACACGTATGACAGTGAGGTCAAAGAAGGAGCTCATAGGTTACGGAAGGTTACAAAGGACCCATTATTGCCGAAGCTGTGATGATGGAAATATGAAGGCAAATTCTAATGTCACTTTTGAATCACAAGAACCGAAGTTGACTTTTTTTTAGAAGCAGTAGTGCGATCACAGAACTTCATTGATTCATGTGTTCACGAAAGTTCGTATAGTATGGAGTGGATATTATACTTAGCCGATCCTTCGCGAACTAAAATAGATACCTGCCTTTGAATGGGAATGTCGTCTTAGAGCGGTAACGCACTACACCCAATACGAATCCGAAAAAGAAATACGTATCTAGAAATCTTGTATGAAAGGGCGGATTACGGAAGCCGGATATAGTCCATAAGCTACCATAGAAATAGTTCTACGGCTACGACTCGCGTCGCGTCGGACCGTGATTACTCGGATTCGGATCGGATGTAGTGCGAAACCGTTATTACGGTAACCCATTACCTGGGACACAAACGATTTGCTTTCAATATCTGATAAAATTTCAAATTTCGTGTTTGTAGTCACCATTTTCTTATTGTGTATTTACTTAATTATTTAACAAAATTTTCATTATTCTTCAACATAGATCTAATTTCTTTTTATCTTAACTAATAAAAACACAAATACAAAATGTTATCATTGGGGTGATAAAAATAGTAGGTAGTAATACAAAATGCTTTGTACGGGTTGCGATAACCATGTCATAAGCCAGCGTCGCGATGGACCAAGTGGGTTTAGTGTTGTAAAAATGAGCGCTTTGAGTCGAGCGTTGAGCGCCGAGTCGGCGCTTTTGAGCGTTAAACGCTCAAGCCTTTAAGGCTTCGACGCTCGAGCGCGCAACTCGAACCGTTTTTAAATAAGGAACAAATTGTATAAGAGGATATTCTGTATTCATTATGACATGGTGTGAGTGTCATGTCATGCCTATGCCATCGAGTACATCGGAAATAATTTTTACAGCGTGTTTGCCTATTTCCTATAAAATATGAACAAAAAAATTTATAAATACCTATATTTATTTAATTAACCTCCCAAAACAGAAATAGTTCCGTGGCTATAATACACGCGGGCAAACCACAGATACAGCATTTACGTATATTATGTAGTTATTAATATAATTATTTATATTTCATATATTTTGTAGACGTTAATGCTCGAGTCCGAGTCGAGCGTTGAGTTCGGCGCTATTACTGAGCTTCTTTATCTAAACGCTCAAGCCAGCACTCGAGCGTTTTGGAAATAACTCGAGCCAGCGGTGCGAGCACAGAACTTTGTCGACTCGTATGTTTACGAATGTTCCTATTTATTTATTTATATTTATTTATTTATAAGGCCCGCCAGAGAAATTTACATCATTTCTTACATCTAAAAATATTAACAAACCATTGTTAAGTGTAAAAATCTGGTTAAGGCAGGCACATCATTCATTTAAGGGACATTTACAGACAGACATATAAGACATATAAAATAATAAAATAAACCTAACTATTAAGTAAAATTAAAATTAATATATATGTGCAAAAATTATAAATTAAATTAAACATGAATTAAAAGAATTAGGAAGATAAAAAAATACAGACTAAATTAAATTAAATTAAATAACAATTAAAAATATAACACAATAAAATTTCAATTGAAAAATATTAGAAACGGATAAAAAGAAATAATAATCGTTAAAAACTAATTTGACAGATTAATACTTTACAATATTAAATTATGTGGTATTTGCAACTCCTACAAACTAATAATACAACATGTTCAATAACATTTTAAATTAGCAAAGCACATATTTATTTAAATTTGTCCTGGGGCAGTGGCTAGTTTTCAACTGTTGCTTGCAAACCTACTCCATACTATACGAACTTTCGTGAAAACACGAATCTATAAAGTTTATTTATTATTTATTTATTTATTTACACTTCAGTTCTGTGCTCGCACTGCAGACTCGAGCGTTTTAAAACTGTTCGAGCGTCGAACCGAGTGTTTTAGCGCCGACTCGAGCAGTTCTACAACACTAAGTGGGTTCTGACAAAAAAATTTGGAAAAACTTTCAATGATATTATATTAACAACTAGCTGACCCGGCAAACGTTGTTTTGCCATATAAATAAAAAAAAATAGATGTTGGCCGATTCTCATAGATACCGGATAAGCACAAAAAATTTCATCAAAATCGGTCAAGCCGTTTCGGAGGAGTATGGCAACGGAAACTGTGACACGAGAATTTTATATATTAGACTAGCTGACCCGGCAAACGTTGTTTTGCCATATAAATAAAAAAAAAATAGATGTTGGCCGATTCTCATAGATACCGGATAAGCACAAAAAAATTTCATCAAAATCGGTCAAGCCGTTTCGGAGGAGTATGGCAACGAAAACTGTGACACGAGAATTTTATATATATAGATTGATATTAACAAATTCAACAATTAATTTTATCGTATCTACAATCCACTTATCAATAGAACCCGATATTAATATGTGGAGAACCGCGGAGAGGTTTAGCAGTCTCCAGATGATGATGATAATTGTATAACATTATTATTACATGCGTTCGAAATTGTTGACAAAAAAACCATATAACATAAAATAAAGGGAAGGGCAAATCTCTTTCAGCGCACCTCGTTTACAGTATCAATTAATTTTACTGCGCAAAGATACGATATAATATGCTAGTTTCATAAAGACCTTGAAAACCATCACAAAGACCTTGTGAAGCAACATAAACAACTACAATATCAAGGATATGAACATTTTCAACCAACCTTAATTATCAAATTAACGTTCACGTACAAGCTTTTAATTATCACAAACTTCTTGAAACGTTCAAGTTGAAATTATAGGCGTTTGAGACAAAGGTGCGCCAAAAATTTCGTGTTTTCGTTTGAACTCATTGTCTGATCGTTGAGCTTGTTGAACTGTCCGTTTGTAGTCGCAAGCACAAATGCTGCCACCGCCGCGCCGCCCGCAATCTTTCTAGGGCTACCATTTTTCAATATTAAAAAAAAAAACAAATTAGAGTTTTTTTTTATTGTTGACTACATCAGTATTTGACCTAAATATAATGGTGAAGATTGGTTCGAAAATGTAAGCAGGCACTCGGTTTTATGAAGGAATAAATGTAGAGAGATATGGAAGCGGTAGCTGTCCTTGTAGTTTCACATACGTTTAGTTCTCATCTTTTGAATTTGTTAATCATGTATCCAACAGGATAACATTTATTTTTTGTGATTTTTAACTCAATGCTCCCACCCAGCCGTTGGGGCGTTAAAGAGCACGCATCTGTTTTTCACACAGTTTTAATAGTTGAAAATATTCACACAGTTGCTTTGTAAATCATTATGATTATTTTTTTCTGAATCATTAGTAGTGTGGTTGTTCATCAAAAGTTTGTTACTCCCAAGTTTCGGTATCCGATTAGGTATTGTAATAACATTGTAGTTATCAAATGTTCTCTTTTACATTTACAAAGATGAGACGAATGTTTTATTGCTTTAAATCTAATATATTGACAATCTCAAACTCTTGTTGATAACCCTAGCCGTATGTCGTCCTTCAATTGGCGATTCATTTAGTTGTCTTGACTACTCAACGTTGACTCAACGTGCTGTGTGTATACCTATTTTGTGTGGCTCCACCTGTATTTGATTATACATTTTTGAGACTTACGTGTTATAAAATGTGGTTTAAAATAGAATTATGAATATGTAAATCGTGTGATTACGACCATATTGGTGGTTCAATCTGAGTTGTTTAAAAGAATTGTGTAAAAACTGAGTGGAAAATATGACAACGGTTATTATAACTAGTGAGGTGAGAAGTCTTAATTATTAATGTTTACTAAATAAGTACGCATTAGCAGACAAAAAACAAAAATGGTTTTTAATATTTAAATTTATCATGACTATTTATTGTGAATTTGTTGCATGCATATTTTCAGTATTTTCTTGTCGCTATTGCTGTATTTTAGTCGTATGTCACGCATTATGAGTTATAAACTTTAAGTGGTCAGTTAAAACGAGGCTAATTTATTGATATTTCAACGTCTCAATTGTAGTAAGGGGCTGATATGGTTTTATGAAGCATAAAAATGCTATTAACCAATTATATTCAAATCTAAAAACACATAGATTGTGGTAAGTGACGTGTTATTGCTATGCAAGAAAAAATTAAGTAAATTTTAGAATTACTTTCTTCCTTCAAATGTATCGGTGAAATCTTTCGTTCGTATTATGACTGTAAAAATGTTTAAGAATCCTTATATTAAATGCCGAAATTTAATTCAAGTAGATTTTTTTTTAAATCCCTATTACCTTTACGAGGGTTGGCTTAGAATAGTTCGCTAGATCAACGTATCGAAGAGGGAAGTTATCACTCCTGCCTGCTTTTATGACTTCAGGATCCACTTACCTATAGACCACTCTTCAAATAAAATCTGCAGCCAAATTCATTGGCCCAACGATATTGTGTTCCTGTTTTATTTTATTTTTGATAAACGTAGAGGTCACACTTGCTAAATATTCTGTTTGTTTTTAAAAGCATAGTTTATGCAAATGAATCGATGCATAATAATTGATTAAGACCATATTATTTTTTTGCAATATCGTTATCTTAGGAATGTTTCGTAGAAAATGTTTGTTTTTATCGAAGTTAAGTTACGCCTAACAATTATACTAAATAAATAAAACAAACACATTAAGTTAGTAGAAAGCTAAAAATCTAAGCTATACTCAGTGAGAATAAGTCGAGCTTGTATGTTTGTTAGCCTATAGAATTTATTTAATTTGAAATCTTATTAATCTCTCCAAATAATATGCAGAGACGCGTGAGCGATTTATGCGCGTTCCCTTATTAGAGCAATTTTTACGATATTTACAGTTTTTAAATAGATTCCTTAAAAAGAAGCGAAAAGTAATCAATTGCAAAAGTGGCAAAAATGTGTTTAATATAATTTAACGAATCACTATTTCAAGTTTGTTAATATCTTGCATGGGTACCCGAGTAAATTTCGACCACGTATGAATTTCTTACTAAAATTATAAGGTTCTCTGCCTTTTCGTCGAAAATTGTTTTCCAGATTTTCACTTACCGACTAACGTTTTGATAGTTTTTTTTCGCCTAATAATCATTTGCCAACTTATCGTATAATTTTGATTTAAGCCAACCTCACAGTTCGGATTCAAAGTGATCTCTGTGATTTACTGAAATAATTAATAAAACATAACAAAATTAAACACAAAAAATCTAAAAGTTAAGTTTTTATCATCAGCCGACTTCCAAAACGTTCTGGTTGTATGTTTTTGATACACGATTTTACGGACAATTGTGAATCGATTTTGAATATTCTTATTTGAAAAATTTGAAACTTTCGTAAAAAGAATATATTAATACGGTGAATTGTACTTTGATGACCTAATACTTCAGCCAAAGCTTTGACTAGGCTTGACTAGGTTGATTATTTATATCAATGTATGAAAAGGGTATTAGTCAATGTAATACGCTTAACAATAATTCTACCAAATGAAATGTTCTCGTACAAAGTTTGCTAATCGTTAGTCTTCAAAGTATCGGTGAAATCGGGACGTTGGTTGGCAAGCGATAATCTGTCAAACGGTTTTTTACGAAAAGGCAGGATACCAAAATATAAATAAAACCCAATTGCTGGGCTATCATATTTAAAGATTTTTCCAATATCGACAGGTAGTTCCGAGTTTAAAGAAAAAAACCCTTCCGTTTCATCATATAAACAATAAATCGTGAAAACTTAAGACGGTAAAATATTATTTCGAATAAGCAAAACTATTTTATGAAAAACTAAAATTTGAATGGAAAAATAATCAAGGGATGCTCACTCTCAATGGTACTTCAAGTTATTCTGAAATAGATAGCATTATGCTATGACCGTTCGCAACTACCTACTCATTGCCTTTTTAAAAAAATTTTTTATGCATATTTGACATTAAGATTAAAATTTGTCAACGACCTTGACCAATTGCTTTAAATGTCTACGACAGAACGAATTGTCTATATTAGATACGCAATACAAACCTTGCCTTTTTGTAAACGACTATCCTACTAAAACAATAAACTAAACACTTCTAATGGCTAAACACTAGGTACTGTTCAAGTAAATAGGATATTCAAAATTGCTTTGCAGAACGAAAATTAAAAAGAAAATGGTTTTGTCCAAGAAGGTAATTATTACTGCAATTAGACGACCACTTTGGCGATGGGGTAAACCTATCTGCCTCAGACGCCAGTGGTAGCGGGTTCAATTCCCGCCCGGAACAAGAAAAAAAAAATGTTTCGGGTCTGGTTGTTTATCTATATGTGTATTTATATTCTAGGTTCTCCCCTAGTTAGCTACATGGTATACCATAACACAAGCTATGCTTAGTTGGTGTGATTGTCTGGGGATTTTATTTTATTTATTTATTTAATGTTAATTGGCGACATTTTGAAAAAGGGCCTAGTCAAAAGTACCCGATCATGTATGAACGTGGAAGAAGCGAAAGAGGTATGTCTGGATCGCAGCAATTGGTGTTCCCTTGTCTGGTTCCCTTGGCTGGCCTACCCCAAAGGGAGACATGCGCTAGGTTATGTATGTATGTATGTTATTTTACTTAGACTGGCAAACCTCATTATCTAGAAATTCTAACGAAATTGGTACCATAACAGAGAAGCTAAAATAAATTTTTGTTACACCTGCATTACTGTCAGCTGTCCTTAGGAACCGTATTAACCTAAAGAAGACCTATTTACAAAGAGTTATATTTATTTATTTGATACTTTCACCAACTACGCGAATTCTTTACATAAAAATATCAGTCCTCTTGCGTGCCTAGTTGACGCCTTGCATGCAACCTCTTCCCTGCCCTGTGCCCTGAAACATCCAGCAACTAAAAAAATTAGACCAGTATTCCCTAATTATTAAGATAGGTTCGTAATCTTTTTATTCTCGTTAGGTCAGGAAGTGGTAATTCAAAAAAAGGTTTACGGATTGTGCAATCAGCTCAAGACACATGCTGAAAGAGGTATCGACTATTATTAATTGTCTATGAAACAGGCCACATTAAGTCAGAACATTCAGAACTAGAGTCTGACTAACAAAGCTGGCCAAGCAAAAAGGCGGGAATTTTCAACCGACTTCCAAAAAAGGAGGAGGTTCTAATTAAATCTTGTGTATGTTTTTGTTGTATCTTTTTTACACGATATTTCGGACAATTATGAATTGATTTTGAAATGAATTGAATTTTCATATGATAGAAGACACTTCAGAGTTGGTCCCAAATAAATTTCATCGAAATCGATTGAGTACTTCATGGATAATTACAATTTTTTGAAAAAATATGTTTGAATTCGGAGAATGTTTACCTTCGACATTATAATTCAACCAAAGTTTTGACGTGAAGTCGGTTCTTTTAATGCTCTGCTTTCGTTGATTATAAAAATTCATTATGATGCACCCTTGCTTTACGCTGCTTATAAACGAAAAAAACCCTGGCTGGGTTGATCTTGAATTTTAAAATTCCGGCCTTTTTCAACCGACTTCCAAAAAAGGAGGAGGTTCTCAATTCGTCTGTATGTTTTTTTGTGTCTTTGTTACACGATATTTCGTTCAATTATGAATCGATTTTGAAAATTCTTATTTCATATGATAGAGGATACTTCATAGTTGGTCCCATAAAAATCACATCGAAATCGGTTCAGTATTTCATTGAAAATTTCAATTTAATGAATGATGTCGGAGAATGTTTATATACGTGGTTATAAGTCAGACAAAGTTTTGACGTGAAGTCGATTTTTTTAATGCTCTGCATTCGTTGATTATTCTTGTCCCTTTTTCGTTGGTCAGACTCTATTACCACAATTAGTTGGGGTAGACACCAAAGATGTGTGTGCTGGCTCATGTTAATAATCCTTGAATGCGACGTTGACCTCTATCGGTGATTTGAAGATTAAGGTACCGAAAGATGATACACAGTAATTTTCACTACTGGCAATATTAAAGTACTGCGTTGAATTTTAAATAAACAGATAGTATGAAATCCATTGCATATTGTCTAGCCGGCGTTAATTCATTATGCATACAGAAAAATAATTAATGACAAGTGACAATGGCATTATTATAAATGGCGTAAAAAGGCTTTCTTTGATTGAATATGATAATAGATGTACAATATTCTATGTTTAAAAATAAATCTTTATTATAATATCTGCAAAAGAAATCTCTTGTAGTTGTTTGAGATGCGCATAGACTGGTTTTCCATAAAACGTTGTCACTTTAATGTTAACGTATTGCTTATGTCGTCGTGCAGGTATCCTTTGGAAATATGAGTTTTGGACCACCAAAAAGACCATCAGAAATTGCATTAATTTCAAGTTAAGAACTAGTTTAGTCTGACAACTTAGGTGTAAACAAACTTTTAAAGCTTTGAAATTTACAGAGATTTTGAAGTGGATTGAAATGTCATATTTGTCAAATTGACAGAGCTATTTTTGTGGCTGTTGATAACACTATTAAATTGGCCAAAATCCAACATCGAATATGTGATGTCATAAAGGGATGCATTTTTATTGTCGCAGTAGCTATTTACATTTCAACTTCAGGCCTTGTTAAGATCGCGATATTCAATTATTCCAGCTATCATTTACATTCAGCACACAGTAGTGCCTGGTAGGATACCATGCGATACATACATCAATAATATTTATAGTTATGGTGACAGTACAGTGATTCATTGAAGCGGTGGTATTATCGTCTCCTGACACTGACCAATAACGCATTGTTACTCCATTATAAAGTACGTGCTATTTGTAATATTTCATTCTGTATTCAAATATTATATCCCCATTCTTTGAAGATGACTCACGGAAGGGAATCGCAAGTTGTTTGTAAGGTAAATATTAATTTAATAACGTATTATTTGTCGCAATTTCAAATCATAAAACATGACATTTTCGGAGCGCCTTGGTATTTTAGGGTTTTGTTCTATTCGACCGAATGTTGACATTTAAAGGGCAAGTGATTCTTTTATAGGGCGGTATTTAGGTAAAAGTGCAAGACAGCATTAAAAAGTCTATATTCCGTAGATTTACTGATCATAAATTTAAAAGGTTGTTTTTGATTTGAACCCTTGTGGAAATGAAAATTAAATTACAACACTTTGAAATGTCGATCGTAAAGTTAAGGGCATCTTTTTGAAACAATTAATACTAATACGTAATAATTATCATTTGATCACATAAAACCGTACAAAAGCTGTAAAATTTATATAATTTGAGCTCTACATAATACCACCTCTACATAAAAAAGTTACCTGACACCGAAACTGTTTCAGTACTTACTTTTTTCAATTGTACCTAAGAAATCTTATAATCCAGATATTCAGATATTTTAGTAGTAAAATTTCGTACGGAACCTTGATTTACCGAACTTTTATTTATGCAGAGTTTAATGTTTTATGGAAATCATATTTAAAAAAATGTATACCTACATTGAACTATCACTGAAGTTATGACATTTACTCAAACGAATTTTAATAATGTTTAGAATTTTAGCAAACAAGCCCAAAGTTTTCCGCTTTACTTGTCGTATATACATTTTTATGTTCATTGAGACTAGGTTATCCAGTTAGTAACGCAAATGCTTGTAGGAGTTCAGGTTTTACTCGTATTGATGGTGAAATCATATGACAAATCGATAAAGTCATACGTTTAATGCCTGTGTTATTATAATATGCTCAGTTCAGCTGTTTATTCATCGATTTGAATTGAATTAAATTATTAATTTAATATGTTTGAACATGCACTGTAAACAGTTTTCTAAATATACCTACTTAAGAAAAATGTTTATATAAATAGGTGAGGTTGAGTTTCGTAAAAGGTCCTAACACCTTTTTTCCAGATTTTGGGCACTCGTTTTGACACAAAAGTTATATTAATTAGGTAGTATACTACATATTTAAAAACCTCTGTAACTATAAAGCTTTCAAGCAAATATACAACGGGAACAATAACAACCAATGTCTAACATCTAAACTTAAAGGAGGTGGTGGACCTTACAGCTTTCTTCCACCGACTCCACTTATAGCTCAACGAAGGCTTTTGATTTATAACTTACATCCACAAGAAATTGGGATTATAAATAATTTTGAATTCAACATAAATATTATCTTGCTTCAGGGATCCTGCCGTTTGGTTGGAGGCTCCAAGTTCTACAAGCCCTTAGATGGCACAACCTCTGGCGACTTGACGACACCTTCACCTACTGAGAAACAGGATCACATGAAACCAATTGACAGTGAAGATGAAGGTAAGTTCCTTGGCTCTACATCTTAAAATAGAGAGCTCTGTATGTAATCTATTTATTTATTTATTGAAGAAACAAACAAACAAACAGCTTAAAATATTACTTAGAAACAGAATTCTACGGAGCTACTAAACGAATTTTGCTAGGGTTGCCGACCATACTGTTTTTCACTACATTGAACTGTTTACAGTTGAACAAAAATAAAGTATTCAAAATACTGTTTTCAGCATAAAAAGCTAAACCCTTTATATGCTAGACTTTAATAAATAAATTGTGCAAGATACTTTAAATATACGTGTTTAAAATATTTAATAAATTTAATACTGTTTATTTTTTCAAAATACTGTTTGATATTCTTTTCATAATCAAATATACTGTATTTCTAGAAAAAAAAGTTGGCAACCCTACCAATAGCAGTTCTCGGGGCTAACTTTAGGTTAACATTGCGATATACCTTGTAGCCGATTAATAACGGGTTAAACACCCGAGCGGAGCCGGATACTATAGCTAGTTTAAGATATAAAGACAATGCCTATCTGTATTGGATCATATTGGCAAGCGGCATCCAGATTCATGGACATCGTTAATGTAGAAAATAGGATATTAATGACGAATTACCTTAACAAGCTTAAGGTGACATAATCTATGAAAACTGGACATCCAGTTATTTTCCACACCAACATATGCCTCATAACTTCACTATTTAAGTTTATCGGTAGATAGATATTTTAAAAATCCATATTTCAGAGAAATGTAGTTTACTTATCAGTTAGTTCGAATAACTTTATTTTATGTATGTTAATTCGTTATTTTTTTATACGAACACACATTCCAACAAAATATGTCTTGGAAAGAAATTTTCGTGCGTGTCATCACAAATTTTTACCATCATCACAAGCATTTTTGCCGGAAAAGGTAGTGCGGCATGCGTTTCTTAGAATGGGCATTGATCTTTTTTTTTTACCTATTATTTTTATATTTTGGGAAACTAATTTGAACAGTTTTATCTTTAAGTGTGTCTATAAATTTATATTCATTTTATTAAATTAGTACGCAATGACGGCATTAGTTACATTAACTTTATGAACATGTGTCAGTCAGTAAAAAAAAATATTAACTGTGTCTGTGTGCTAAAGTCCTGTTATATCAAGATATTAGGTAGGTACGTTTAAAAATATTTTTAAAACTTTTTTTATATTAAAAGTGCGAAACTAAATCATGTAGATAGGTTCTATTATTTAGCAGAAAAAAATGTGGAGACCTTGAATTTCGGCAACTAAAGGATCAAAATTAGGCTTAAAACATTCTATGTTAAAATTAATTAAAAATTGCAGTACTAAAAATACTGATAAAAAAATTTCAAGTTAAAACAGCAAACAAAAGATAATTCCCACGTTTTTGCTCCATGTTGCCAAATGAAAATGGCATTGACATTCGTTGAAGAAACCTGATGTAAAGATTTTGAACTGCAATATGTTATAAAAATACATTATTAAACTCATTTTTATCCTTTTATCAGAATAGGGTAAACAATTTAATTTACTTATAATATGTAAGTATTGATTTTTTTATAACGTTATGGTAAGTGAAGCTGAGCTCGAAGACAGCACACGGATATTGGCAGGAAATGGCTCTTCACTCTAATATTAAACTTTGGCTGAACTCATCACCACCTGAGCAGTGATATTTGGCGGTAGATATTATACGAAGGGTGGTCGCTAGCTTTTTTAACTCTGAAGTCCCTTGGTCCTGCTACCAAGTGATCCATAGTTTCTTTTTTTAACTAAAACACGACGAGCTCATCGACGATATGTCAAACAGCGACATGAAAAACAGTTCTTACTTACGCCGTCATCACCGGCGAGCGCTGGTGTCGTGTTATGTGTTATAGGAATACCATTTAGGTCAGTCGTCGATGATTCATCGATGAACTTGACGCTTTTGGTTGGGAGAATAGCCCTGCTGATCTGTATAATATTAGTTGCATCAACAATAGGGTGACTGGTGACAAATTTTAGATACTGAAGGCACTCTTTACTCGATTCCGGTCATAATTATGTAATAAAATTAGGTACTTAATTTTTCACTAGAAAGCCCTATAAATAAATACTACTATGTTACTATTGACTTGACATACAACTGAGTCAATCGCGGCACTTGACCTGGCACGCGGATCGCTGCCAACGCTAGCGTAACCATGCGTGCATTATTTACTCGATATATAATGAATATTTATTTTTTATTATATTTTTTCTATTCGTGTATGATCTCAAACTATCACGTCCTTGAATTTCAAAAGTGACCCACCAGTCACTCTGTATAATAAATTCCCTATTTTGTTACAGTATCAGACGTGGACCAAGAATGCACAGTGTTCAGCGGCGTCAGTTACCTAGGAGCTCAGAATATCACTGACCCGAAGTCCGAGAGTGAAATACAGAGAATCATGAAAGAGCTGAGCTCGATGCCGGAGAACAGAGACGGAATAGCAGTCTCTATATCCGTCCCTGTCTGTTCTCAAGGTCTTGTTGTGTAAGTATCTAGTCAGACTAGCTTTTTCAATTGAAGAAAGTAGAGACTAAGAAATGATACTAATGCCCACGCTTATTTTAGATGATACATTTTTTCGTTTGTATACAAGTTTAATTTTAACAGCCTCTCCACATAATTCTCAACATTTGTTTTACGATTTTTTATCATTAATAATTTAATTTAAATTTAAATAAATAACAGAGGGAGCAAATACTTCTTTTTTTTTCTTTTTTACGTTATTTATCAAGATTCGTAAATTAAAATTAACCCTGTGTATTTGTTTTGATTCTGGCAATTAATAATAATAATAAAAACCATTTATTTCGTTTTTACACAAAACACGCATGATGTAAATAATGTAACAGAATAATAATATATAGAATAATAAATTAATAAACAAACAGAATAATAAATTAATATTGCATTGTATTGTGTTTTTAAACACTTATTTTATCACATTTTGTCCTTAATTTCACCTGCGGGACTAATGAGTCGCATGAGCTAGGGGCTCATAAGCCCTCATAAGTCGATTGATCGGGCCTTTTATCGATATTTTCTTAGAATATAGCAATAAGAGTATGTGTTTTTTCATAAATTGACAATAATAATTAATAAATATGACAGCTTTGGATCTTTGGGCTTAATCATGGTATCGAATCCAGTAATTCTAACTATTTAGGTGCGCATATTAGCTAACATGATAGGATAAAATCAATGGGAAATATTTATCTTTTCGATTCGAGTATTTTGTCGAGTATTAGTTAAATATTGAGCACATTAAATGTCGCGCTAAAATAATGATTGCTGGAGCAACAATAATAATTGTTCGTAGACTTTTTTGTGAAGGCTATTCGCGCTATCTACTTAGATAATTCTATGTGGGCAAATTTATAAGAAACCTGTTTTTTTTTTCATGACTAGGTATCGCTTGTTTCAGCCATATATTTCCTTTATGTAATTGATGTAAACTATGCAAAAGTTAGTTTCTGTGCAGGCCTTATAATAAACTATTGGAAAGTGGTTATTTATAAGATATTTTAATACGCTCAAAAATAACAGTTATGGCATAAGTGTGGCATGTATACCCTGGTAAATAATTCAATGCAGTAAAATGACAGTTCCAATGTTTAGGGAACAGCCCACTTTAGGGAAGTAAAAAAATAGTGATGTGGTTTAAGTGAATGAATTTAATTACTTTTTAATAATAATTTATGGAAAAATATATTCTGGCTCACAAGATATTCATTTTTTTATGGCGCTGTTAGCAAAAAGCAACTATTCTTGTAATTTCATTTTTAACGACAGAAGGTTTTTAAAAATAAAGAAGTTATCAACTCGATTTTACTTCTACTGTAACCGTGATTTTTTTCATTAATGTTACTTTTAAAATAAAGTACACACCTCAAATTCTATTATTTATTAATTGCTTTAAAACTTAATGCAAAACGAATGACAAAGACTCATTCATTTTCAATCATTCTCAGTCAGTACTTGCACTACGAAGTTTTTAACTGGTATCATTATTTTTCTATTTGAAATTTCAAACTCTCAGTTTACTGCATTGAATTATTTGCCAGGGTATAGTTTCACTCCTTCCTGCTCACATATTTTGTTGATCTATCTACAACGTCAACGCAGGAATGTTATTGCATGTGGTATTTTGCATACGACATAGCAAAATACAGACGTAGATAGACTACAACGCATTCCGTGCTGTCATTTAATATGTGTTCGTAAATCTAATATTAGTTTAACTATAATGATAGTATAATCTAGCGATTGGAAATCTAAGAATAACTAGAACTGTCACGCGGCCACTTTAGCTTGGGAAGCAAAACAAGGAGAAATTATATATTCATTAAGGACGGTTATGTTAAAAATACGAGTGTCTGAAATTACTTAGTGCATTTCTTTGGCATAGCCTGAAGCTTTAAAGCTCTTGGAAACTTAATAAACTTTTTGTTTCAATAACTGCTAGCTGAACTTAACTGTGCAATTAAGCTCCAAGAGATTAAATATATTTATTTATTAATGAATTCTACTTGATGGTAGTATAAATCGTGTCTTTTTAAAACATACATTTCTGTTTTCTTATACCTTGTGATTCTGTGGAATTGTGGTTCATTCCGTACTTTTAAGCGTTCAAAATTGACCTGTCTTTCTCCGATTAAGGTATCAACTTTGTTCCAGCCTGTACCAAGCGGACTCAAACAGCGTAATGACGCGATACGCCGTCAACCGAATCTCATTCTACGCTCGCGGCGCCGCCGGGTCACCCGTAGCCTCCTGCTTTGCCTTCACCTGGTCTCATGGAGAGACTAAGGAGTCAGCTGTGTACCGGTGTCACGTGTTTCGCTGTCACATCGCCGAGGCTGTCACTCAGGTGTCAAGTAAGTTACCTTTAAAAAGTAAATTTATAAGATGAGATAGAGACATCATCAGCTAGATTGGTGCTCTAGCGACATCTTAAAGCATTAATATATCAAGTATTGTACCTCAAACAAAATTAAGTGAGAATACCGTGGTTGCAATGCCGTTATGAGGATTGCTAGGTTTTATCTGCCTAATATTTCGTCCTACCACGGCATCCGCCGCAAAAAGTTCTTGTACTGTGGAAAATTCAAGTCAAATTATACAATTATGTTACGATGTCAACTGAGTTATAGATATGAGAATAAAATTACAAAACTACGATAAATTTTGTTGTCCAAAAAAAAATTTCTACGATTTAGGGGTAGATAAAAGATCGAAGATAGGCTGAAAGTCGTCTAGCGGCGTAGACTACCTACACCAATCTAGTTACTACGTTGAATTGATGCATGTTCATTGAGAAACAAACATATTTACTCATATATATAATCGGAAAATTTTAATTTATGCATACGTTAAAGGAGGTTCCAGTTAAAAACTTAAAAATATACAAAGATTTTCAGTCAGACTACAATCTTAATCTTTCTAATCTAATAGAATAAAATTTCGCAGTTAAGTATTAGTAATAAAAAAAAACGTGTGGCACTCGGAGACTGCCGCGGTAAAGCATAGCATTTTTTATCAACTTATGCAATTGTAATAATTATTTATTTATTTTATTAATGCAGTAATGTTTGATCTAATATGAAGTTCCACAAGTTCCTAGTAGGCGCTGATTGTTTATTAAAGTCCGCATGTAAAGTTATGAAATCAAAGTAGCACCGCTACTTTGATTTCATAACTTCGGAGTGGGGGGGTGTTAGGTTTTTTTCGTTACGGAATTTCTGGATTCGGTCCCCACGCTCAAGGCCCGCGATAGAAGCTGTACAATAGCTTAAAAATAATTAAAAGGCTATTGATCGAAAAACTTGCTTACAATTTGAACATTAATTGAGAAGGCTCCATCGTGCCGGTTGGCGACCGGTTGGAGAGGACCCGATGGCGACCTCGGGGGGGTTCGGGCGTCCCCGCAGTCTCCAGGCGAGTTCCCTAATGGTGCGTTGTTCCCTACGAGTTGCTTGGTTCCATTTGCAGCGCTTCACTCAACTTCTATTCTCCTCCCTATTCACTCCACTACCAATTCACAATGAAAGGTCCTAAAAAGAGTACGGTTCAACAGCGGTTGCACTTCCTCTCCCTTAAAGTGCACTTCTGTAACATCCGAGGAGTGCACTCCAAACTGAATGATGTCCACCACTATCTTGAGACGGAGAGACCACACCTACTCTTTCTAACGGAGACGCAGATCTGCGATCCGTCAGACTCGGCATACCTTGGTTACCCAGGCTATATCCTGGAGTCTCTTTTCCGCCCGCACGCCGGGGTGTGCATGTATGCCAGTGACGCGATCTGTTGTCAGCGTCTCCGTTACTTGGAAGTGCCGGACCTTTCAGTCATGTGGGTTCACATAGATACTGGCCTAGACCAAGTGGTTTACGCCTGTATCTATCGTTCACATAGCGGAGATCGGGAGACAACGAGGCTTATGGAATACCTTGGCAATGCAGCAGATAAGATTCAGCAACGTTTTCCCACGGCGCAGTTGGTGTTTCTGGGGGATTTTAATGCTCACCACGGGCAGTGGTTATACCCGTATCAGGACACTGACCATGCTGGCAGAGAGGCTTTTAAGTTTTCGCTGACTTATGGTCTTTCACAGCTTTTTAACGAGCCTACGCGCATCCCCGACGTTGCTGGCCATACTGCGTATTGCTTGGACCTTCTGCTGACAACCGATCCTGACAGATACTCGGTGTCCGTCACTGCTCCTTTAGGGACATCCGATCACTGTATGGTGAAATCTGTATCGCTGTACTCGCCACCTGACACCCGCCCAAAAGGCTCCAGGCGAGTATGGCGTTACAAGTCAGCAGATTGGGATGAAATGCGACATTTCTTCGCATCTTATCCATGGCGGCAAACTTGTTTTACATCAACCGATCCATCGTGCTGCGCTGATGCTGTCTCAAGTGTGATAGTTCAAGCAATGGAGTACTACATTCCCCACGCTGACCTATCCCTTGAAACCAAAGCTTGCCCATGGTTTAATAGTGCTTGCCTTGCCGCTGAAAAGCGAAAGCGGGAAGCATACAAAGCCTGGGCAAATGCTCGCAGAAGCAAAGCCCTGGATTCGCATGAACTTAAGAAAATATACAACACTGCCGCCAAGTCCTGCAAAAAGGTGATCAAAAGAGCTCGTTTTGCCCACATAGGCCGTATCGGAGACAGAATAGCAGCATACCCTTCGGGAAGTAAAGCTTTCTGGTCCCTTGCCAAGTCGGTCGAAACGAACTTTTGTCGCCCGTCGCTGCCACCACTGAGGAAACCCGATGGTTCTCTGGCCCACACTGCTAAGGAGAAAGCAGATTTATTTGCTAGTATCTTTGCGGAAAATTCTCGTCTAGATTGCCAAGGAAAAATCCCACCCCAATTACCTCAGTTCGGACCTACAATGGGTGCCGTTCACATTCGCCAAAAGGAGGTTCTTAAATGCTTGCTGCACCTAGACGAGAACAAAGCTAGTGGTCCAGACGGTATTCCTGCAGTGGTCCTAAAACGCTGCGCAGCTGAGTTGTCTCCCGTTTTGACGCGCCTCTATCGACTTTCATTGGAATCGGGTAAGGTCCCCAAGTCCTGGAAGCTTGCTAACGTACAGCCAATACCGAAGAAGGGAAGCCGTGCCGATCCTGTCAACTATCGACCAATTTCAATCACCTCCATACTTTGCAAAGTCATGGAACGTGTATTGAATAATCGACTCCTGGCATACCTCGAGACCAACGAGCTCCTAAGCGATAGCCAATATGGTTTCCGCAACGGACGCTCGACCGGCGATCTTCTCGTGTATGCCACTCACTTATGGAGTGAGGCCTTGGAGGGTCATGGTGAAGCAATAGCTGTATCCTTAGACATTTCCAAGGCCTTTGACAGGGTCTGGCATGATGGTCTCTTAAGTAAGCTTCCAGCATATGGCATACCGATTAGGCTCTGCGACTGGATATCTGATTTTCTGAGGGAACGGTCAATTCGAGTAGTCTTAGATGGCTACTCCTCCGACCAAATGGCAATTAATGCCGGGGTACCTCAGGGATCTGTTCTCTCTGCAACATTATTCTTGCTGCACACTAATGACCTTTTAACACCGGGCATTATTGGTTATGCTGATGACAGCACTGTTGTAGAGAGATACGTATCCAATGCGCGAGCGAGCCCCCGTGAAATCCAGAGTTTAAGAAAGTCAATGATTGAGCGCGTTGATTTGACCTTACGAAAAGTATCCGATTGGGGTGAGTCGAATTTGGTCAAATTCAACGCGTCCAAAACTCAGGCGTATCTATTCTCCGCAAAAAAGAGCACCTTCACATTTACGCCCACTTTCCAAAATGTATCTGTCCCCATCACTGACCATCTAGGGCTTTTAGGCGTAACTATAACATCCAGTTTAAACTTCGGTCAACAAATTGTGTCCATGGCTCAAGTAGCTTCGAAAAAGTTGGGAATCATCTTGAAGGTACGGCGGTACTTCAGCCCTGCACAGCTTCTTAACTTATATACAGCTCAAGTGCGATCATGCATGGAGTACTGCAATCATCTTTGGGATGGTTCAGCCAAGTATCAACTAGAAGCGCTGGACTCCGTTGACCGAAGAGCCCGAAAACTTATTAACGACGTCGACCTTACAACCAAAAAACTGCAGACCTTAGAGCATCGTCGTAAGGTTGCGTGTCTAACCGTGTACTACAGGATACATTTTGGTGAGTGCGCCAGTGCTCTGTTTGAACAAATTGAACCCTCACCCTTTTACCATCGGACTACTAGACGCAGACAGAACTTCCATCCGTATGTTGTAGATATTCCGAAAAGTCGAACTAAGCGCTTTGACAGTTCCTTTTTGATACGGGTCGCCAAGGTTTGGAATGAACTGCCTGCGTCTATTTTCCCTGACCAATATAGTCCTAGTACTTTTAAGCATCGAGTGAATAGGTTTCTCGTGGATGGACGTGTACCACCTTAGTCTTCATGTTCACTTATCATCAGGTGTCATGGAAGACAAACGTCCCATCCATAATTTATAAAAAAAAAAAGAAAAGTTACCTAATATTAAGTGTGACAACTTCTCATATTTTAAAATAACATTCTCATATTTTAATATGGCGTCCTTCTAGATAACATATGTTCATCTTGAGGGATTCTACACTGAACACGTAAGGCTTGAAAGTGAGGCGGGGTTTGACGAAAATCACGAAAATATCATAGAGCTGGTCTCGTAAGATATCACGTGCGTAAAATTTTCCGTTATGATTCCTTTATCATATGATTACATCCTTCGATTAATATTGTTATGGCAACCAAAAACAATTTGCAACCTAGTCCACACTACGCTTTGGTCATGGCCCTTTATTCCAGAATATAATAAGATTATAGTTTATAACAAAGTCGCCGGTAAACGCTGGACTAGGGCGGCGCGGGATCGAGCGACGAGGTGAAACTTGGGGGAGGCCTATATCCAGCAGTGGACGTCTACAGGCTGCTGCTGCTGATGATAGTTTGTACCTGTATTTAAAGAGACTATTCTAAAAATTATATATTCTTTGTTGGTACAAAAATACACGTGGTGATGAAACACGCCAAAAAAGATCACGTGATTATTAGAATGGGCCCCTTATTGATGTAAATATAGTTCACCTTCTGCATTACTACAAAATGCAGGGTGTTGTGATAATACTGTTCTTGGCAAATAACTTCCATCTTGGATTATCATAAAAATAATTTATTTTCAACTGACTTCAAAAAAAGAAGGAGGTTCTCAATTCGTCTCTATGTTTTTTTTATGTTTGTAACCTCATAAATGACTTGGTGAACCGATTTTGATGATTCTTGTTTCATATGATAGAGGATACTTCCCATTTGGTCCCATATCCATCGAAATCTATAGAGTAATTCATGAAAACTTTCATTTTTTTTTCAAATATGTATGAATTCGGAGATCGTTAACCTTGACGACCTTTTACTTCAGCCAAAGTTTTGACGTGAAGTCGGTTTTTCAATGCTCTGCATTCGTTAATTATTTTTATTAATAAATAGTTTTTAATAAGTTAAATCAGGACCGTGTCAATAGGTATGCAACAGTTGCATAGCCTGTAAGTACTTACCTATTTAATATGACTCATTCTGCTAAGACTTATTTGTCAGTGAAAAAGCATTTATATAAAACATTGCTGCTTCACATCATAGCCGGAACTAAGATATACAGGCTGTCCAAAAAACGACACATTTCCGTGACTCTGGAAGTAGATGGGCCTTAGGCCTGTCGGTTAACATCTACATGGCTTTAGGAAAGTTGTCTGGTTTTCGAGACTTTTGGTTACAAATTATTGTTTATCAGCTAACGATATTATTATCGCCCCGCATCTGAATTCATTTGTGAATAAATTCCAGTTAGCGATATTATCGTTCTGCATCTGGAACAGTTCCTAACAGATATAACAGACAATTTCTGATACTTAGTTTTTGCTAGTGATAGTATTATTGCTGCGCATCTGGAGTAATTAGTAGCAATCGATATAAATGAAAGTATTTGACACAAGTATCATAAGTGTTTAGGTGATGTTTAGGTCTGTTATATTTTTTGAGGCTTTGAAACCATGAATATGTTCGATTATAAATTCATAGTAGACTAAAATTTGTCTACAATTTATATTGATGTTTTGGTGCCTAATCAGACACGGTCACGCGTGACTGAGCTAAACAGAGTGACTGAGTTTTAATTTGTTACTATTCCCAAAAAAGTAAGGCTCAGTGTTATTACGGAATAAAAGGTTGTTTGGTCCTTCGGTCTAGGTCCGCCTGGTAGCCATCACCGTTCATTTATCACAGCTCCTGCTTTGGTATGTTCCGGCAATAGTTTATGAAAAGTCAGGTCCTTCCTTAACCTGTCTTCGACCTCATCTTCACTTACCATCCAAATTGTAATTCCATCTAAAATTGAGGTCAAACGCGGGTGTTATCAGTAAAAAAGATTGTTTTGTTCATAAATACTTTGAATCATAAAAACAGAACGTTAAGGTAAAAAAAATAGAAAACTAATAATCTCCTGTAGGATACGGAATAATAATTGTTAAAGGGTGTTTGAATTCATCGAATAGAAAAGTCATTAAATGTTAGGCAGCGTCTATTTCTACGCGTATCTTTGGAATTTTGAAAGCCTTTGTCTTCTCGCTCACAATTTGAGTTCCGCGTTCATGCTTCGCGGATCACAAACTATGTTGCATATTTGTGTCTTTTAATAATCGTAATATGCAAGGATTATTATGAATTAGAATAGAACCAATTGTTCGAATACGTTTTTCGTTAATAAACAGTTGACTGGAATAGAACCGAATGACAAGTATCAGAGTCGTGACAATTAGATTCAACTCTTAATTAACAATTAACCTTTTTTCTTTGGATGGTGTAGTATGCTATCGGTTGGTTACAATATTACTTTAGGTTTTAGCTTTCTATTTTAATTTCTTCCTTGTATCGTCCTATAATAAATTATTAGGTTGTTATATACCTACATTAAATTCCTTTTTGAATACGATTTTATTAAGTTGTGTTATTGTCACGATATACTGTTATGACAATAGCATTGTAAGCGTTGCGTATAATATAGTTATTGCTCAGCATGTCTGCGGCAGCCTAAGTTTAAGATCTTGCTTTTTGGATTTTATTTTATTTGTAGATTGTATGTATTTTTAGTAAGATTTTCGACTAGAAGGTGTGTTGCTTTTTTAAATCAACTACTGCCAGGAATGAAAAAATATAATTAAAAGTTAAGTTGGAAGGAACTATTAAAAGCTACAACTTTTTTTTATGCGTCAAATTTCAAATAAAACTGTGGTTCCTTTATTAGTTTTCTTTCCAAAATCTGAACTTTTAATATATTTAGTGTCAGTTTCCACGATTAAAATAGCTAAAAAAAAACCCCATTGAACAAAGTATGAATATTGTAATAACTAGAACACTAACGTTCAATGCATCAATTGTGATGTTGATCATTCAACCATGACTTGTTGATACATCAATTTACAATGATTTACGGTAATAGTGGAGGCGCACGAAGTAAAATTAACTCAACGCGTATCATATCAGTTTGTGCTCAGTTTCTGCAACTAACGACCGTGTCTATAAAAGTTACTACAGTTATAGATAAATACATATATACGCTCAGAAAGTACGCGTACGCTCTTGTTTATACAGTGATTCTTGAATATTTTCGGTACCTACTCCAGTGTTGTGATAAAACTGCAGCTGTTAACAGTTCTTAAAGTTATTCTGTGAGTAGTTAAATCGTTTTGAATTAGTGGCTCATAATTGATGTTCTAAAGTTAAAATTAATTTATACAATTAAAAACTCTACCAAACAGTCTAAGCATATTATACAATCTGTAACTTTGTTAATACTTTCTTTTTTCTTCTAAAAGGTAATAAAAAGTTGTAAATTCAAAACATACTTTACTTGCCTATGCGAATACAAAAATATTGCTTCATAATTGATAATAATTTGAAGTAATTGCTCTTGACAGACTTGGTTAAATGTTTGATAACCTCCTCATGCCAGAAACCATTTTTTAGATAGTTTAACAATAGTTCTAACTATTATTTAACTTATTTATAAACCTATAAATAAACAAAGAAAGTTTTCCTTAACTTCTCGTCTCCCATATGTTCAAATTTCTACCTGACGACAGAAAGTGGAATGTTTGTTATCGAAATTAGCCCAAAAACACTCCTATTTTTTCGCCTTCCCTTTTATCTTCCATGCGCAGTGTCATCGGTGTGATGAATTAGGACAAAATTGCAGCACGCCCCTTTTGCCTAGTATAATATTATGGCCGTTTTATCTACGTACTTCTGTAGATAAACTTGTGTTTTGGTTTGGCATTGTGATTGATTACAGCGGCTGACCGAGTTATAATTAATTTAGTTTAATCTGAAAGTCTGTTATCTAAAACCTTTTCTGTGAATTTTTATGTTGGTTATCTTTTAACTCGTAAAAGTGATAATATGTTATATGTTTGTTTATACGTTATTTGTACTTTTAAACGAACTTTTTGTTACCCAAAGAAATAAAACATATATTTGGGTAAAATTACATTTTAATAGTTTGACCAAATCAGTTATTGCTTAGTGGCTATCTTAGCGTGCAGGCTCAAAATAACAGAGTGTTTGTATGAAACAATATTTAAAAAAGAAAACAATTTAATCGGAGTATAATGCGTGTGTATATGTTCAGTTCGGTGCGTTTCTAAACGACTTAACCATACAATTATTGGGCTTGGTTACGAAACCAGTGGACCATTGTAAATTATCTCTCGTGTGTGTAGTCATTGTCCAGATGTTACATTTGGTGATGTGAATTGACAAACGAACATTTTGTTTTAATGACTTTAAATATTATTCTAATATAACGGTAGATCACCGTGGAGGTTTGACCCACGCACAATCAGATAGTTTTTGTGCTTATAAATTTTTGATAGTATTGATCTGGCTGTATTATTTATGATATTTATGAATCTATCTATAATTACAGTCTGATTTTTATTTAATTTCAATGATTGAAACATTCAAATAAAATAGATTGCTTTAGATAAAACATAATATATACATACATAACTTCACGCCTGTATCCCTAATGGTGTAGGCAGAACACCAGAGGTTATAAAACCATCGGAAGTTACGTTTGACAAATTTGGAGGTATTATTATGATGACAGACAGGGAGTTAGCCTATCGCCCGCAGAAACGCCAATAGAACCTCCGTCCCTTAACTGGCTTTTACAGTATGCCCGGGAAAAGAAGCAGCTGGCACATTCTATGTTTTTCTTTCGCTCCCAGTCCAGCATGGAAGAATAAAGCATTATTTAAAATAATTTGTGACTCATAACGTAAAACCAAGAGCACTTAAAAAACTGAAATCTCTGTCGCGATAACTCTGTTATGACTGCTATCTTTACTTGTACAAACAAACCGTATCGTTTGTTGTTATGCCCTAAAAAGTAAAAGTGTCATACATACATACTTAACTTCACGCCTGTATCCCTTATTTATGGGGTAGGCAGAACACCAGGGGCTATCAAACCATCTGATGTCACGTTTGACGAATTAGGAGGTATTATAATGATGGACAGAGACTATTACAGTGACAGGGGGTCAGCCTATCGCCCGTAAAAACGCTAACAAAACCTCTGTCCCTTAACTGACTTTTACAGTATGCCCGGGAAGAGAAGCAGCTGGCACATTCTATGTTTTTCTTTCGCTCCCAGCAGTCCCAGCCCAGCATGGAAGCTAAAAGTGTCTTATCAATCGTGCATAATCTGTGCCATTACAGATTACAAATCTTTCATTCATTAAAAGTTGAGAAAATTATTTATTCTGTGAATATAAATGAATGTAGATTCGTATGTTTTTCAAAAATAATTATCTTAATTTTTTCATGAACTATGTTTGTTAACCAAATGAGACAGAAAAGTTTAAAAACAGTATCGAAGTTACTATAATTTGTTTATTATTATAATAGTAAGATAGCGTTATCGATATCATAAATATAAGTAATTGAATTTAAGTATTAATTAGTATTATATTTACCTACTTGCTTTGTTTTTTTAGTTGATTCTGCAAAGTCAATGACTTCTTGATAAAGTTACATCGACCTATTAAGTAATACATATATTTTAAATTTATTGAATAGTTAATGAAAAACCGACATGTTAACGACCACTTTGGCGATGGGATAAACCTCTGCTCATACGCCAGGTTCGATTCCCAGCACGGGACAAGAAAAAAATAAAATGTTCCGTGTCTGGGTGTATATCTATCTATTTATATTCTAGGTTCCCCCCTAGTTCGCTACATGGTATCCCATAACACAAGCTATGCTTACTTTGGGGCCATGTAGTTGGTGTGATTGTCTGGGGATTTTATCTATTATTTATTTATTTATTCTTAATCTAAATTATTTTTTAAATCTAAGTAAACCTATAAAATGGGTCTTAGGAAAATAATTAAAATTGTGAGGTCATAGGCTGGAATATTAGTAATTAATATTTTTGCCTAAAAAAAAATACTTAGGTAAACAATTGAAAAATTTACAAGGCAAAAAACTTCTAAGAAGTCTACGAATTGATATCGTACAGACAGTAATAAGTCGTACGATATCAAAAAGTCGTAAAGTCGGAGATGTAAAAAGAGGACGCAAGAAAAGACTTCGGTATATAATTTGTTTTTGAAAATGGAATGTGTAACATATTTTTCAATTGTTTTGTTACAGGTTGCTTCGCTAAAGCGTTCGAACGCATACCGCGCTCGATGCAATCGTCAATAGTTGGAGAAATAAGTGCTACTCCGTCAATGACTGGCTCTCTCACAGAAGTCCAGGGTTCGACTACCTTCCCCATGCAGCTGATGCATGTGCTGGAATGCACAATCGATATTAAGGAGAGTGATGCGAAGGTAAAGTATTTACAAGTGATAAATAAAAAACTTTTTTAATACAGTTGCTCAAAAAGTGGCGTATTGCAGGGACGTTTAGCGTTCGGGATGTGGGCTTTTTCTTTACCTTTTCCGCACTCGTGCGTTCTCTTTCCCAAATGTCAAAATAATGTCTATTAAAAAGAAAAAATCAACCACGAAGTTTTTACTAAAAAAAAATTCATAGAAGTTTTTACGATTCATGCAAATATTTCTGAAAAGAAGCTACTAATTTGTTTCAATATCAGATATAATGATTTGATGTAATTAGTTAGGTTAGGTTTCATTTAATTTTATCTCATTAAATTCATTTTCATTTTATGTCAATACAAAAAATCTACTAAAGACTTGGCTGTATGGGCATAGTTCCCTTTGCCTACCCAGAACGGGTAAACAAAAAAAAAATCTCTGTTTATAATCTTTCACAGCTGGCGCCATTTTGTATATTTTATAAAATTGCTTAATTTTTTCGCAACTGTATTAAAAATAGTCGTTCAGTACACGTGCGGTACACAGGCTTTCCGCACTTGTAATGAAATATACTATTCCAACATGTATTTTAGGAAACATTTTCCATTTGAATATTCTCAATAACAATTGGGTAAATAAATATAACCGCTTAGCTCCTGAGCCTGTTAGAATTTTCTGATAAAATTTCTCCTAAAGGTGATTGTCCTGGATAGAGCTTTTAAATAATTAATAATTATCAGTCGAGTAATTTTTAGTACAAAGACACATACTATAATCTAGTCACTTTCGCCCAATTGAAAACGCGAATTCATCTGAGAGCATACAACTGAGAGAGGGGTTGTATGAATCCTAATGTAAGAAACAGAAAATTTTAGTCCTATTCCGTTCAGTTGGTAGTTATAGCTAGATAAAGTGTAACCTGGTATATAAATTAATCTTTTAAATAAATTTAATTATAATTATTATTCATATTTAAAAAAAAATGGGCCTTTTCTTTGGTAGACAATATTTTGTGATCAAATTGTCTTTCCATTTTAATTAATTATGTTTACATTGTAAAATAATGTTTTATTGCTCAAACGTATAATTTAATCCAAATTTTGTATATTTAGGCACATAAATGACAAGTCAGAAGCAAAACGGTGTATATATTTCTATTTTCCGTTCCCAGGGATCTTTCAGCCACGTGCCGAAAGAGCGGCTGGGTTTTAAGCTGCGCGGGGGAATTGACAAGCAGGTCACGATTAACGTGCAGCAAGTCACCAACCACGGCAGAACTGAGACCGATGAACCACAGGTAAATTATTTAGTTGATGGGTTGAGACGATCTATAAACCGAGATCGATATCAATTTCACCACATGATAAGTAATGATGTAGTTGAAGAAAATAGCGAGCTAATTAGATAACCAAAGTATAAACCTTATGTTATGGAGATAAAATTTCAGAACTAGATATATCCAAACTCGAACTTATATGAAGAAAAAAGTCTGTCGTATCACCGTGACCGTAATATTTGGTACCTAAAATTAAAGTTCTAGTTATTTGCGTGCTAATCTACAAATATTTCAAAAACCTAGATGAGATATCGAGGACAAGTCCCAGTTAAGTTGTTAAGAGTTTATATTGTTTGATTGAAAAGTAAACATCTTTACTTAATCCGGTCTAGACCTCAATAAACAAAGCCACTGTTGATCTTATTAAGTCGGAGATTTACTAATGTTTGTAATGACCTAGTAAAATATTATTTGCTTATTTTGCATATTGTTAAGATGTAGACTCGTTTAAATATAATTTTATTTGAGTAACTCAAAGCAGTTGTCTCCTAGGCAGTAACTAGTCCCAGGATTTCGGCCAATATTATAACTATGTCTTATAATTTCAGTAGCATTTTCTGTACCAGCAACAAAGCCGGGGTTTTTAAATATAAAAAAAAATATTTTTCTGTGATCTCAACTCAATAAAACTTCAAAATAACAAAAGCAAATGAAAGTTATTTTTGCTTGGTGGTAGGATCCCTTCTGGGTCCGCCTGGCTAGCGACCACCCTTTATATAAAGTCTGCCGCCAAATGTTACCGCTCCGGCGGTAATGTGTTCCGGCAATATTGTATAAAGAGCCAGTTCCTTCCTAAACCCGTGTGCTTTCATCTTCGACCTCATCGTCACTTACCATCAGGTGAGATTGAGGTCAAACGCGGGTTTAGTCACTTATAAAAAAAAAAAAAAAAGTTATGATTGCCTGAATAACAAATCATTTTTTACTTTTCAGACTCAACCCACCGGTGGTCTGTTCATAGAAAGATGCTTCGGCATCCTGCTCGCTCCGGGCCGAAGCGTGAAAGTCTCAGATATGAGGTTATTGGAGATGGTAAGCGATGTAGGTAGTTTTAGTCCAAGTTATACTAATAAAAAACTATGAGGCAATCATTTGTGGTCTTAAAATATATTTTGACTTTGAAGTTCCATTAAAATAAATATAAGTAAAAATGTATGAAAATTTTGTGTAAAAATTTCAATAACAGGGAAAGCCTTGCTATCTATAAGTTCTGTGCCATCTTCGTAATTGAGTTTGGTATGTTTTGTACTAATATAGTTCCCGGGGCTCTCTACAGGCTATTAAAGAAAGAGATAGATACTAGGATTATATCGCTTTCATGCATGCATGCTATTTTTATTGTAAGTTGTTTTGGTATTTTTATGATTTCTGTGTTTATTTAAATATTTTATGTGGGTTTTTTTTAGAAATAAACTTTTTTTTTTCTTTCTTTCTTTCTTTCAATATTTTTCGGACTTCCCTTTTTAGACAGTTTAGTTTACGCAGCAAAATCCTAATTTTTTTTAACGTGAAAACTCAAGATATACGAATTAAATCATTATTATTTTTCATTTCCAGGTTAGCGGTTCATCCGAAGGCTCCGGATGTTCGGTTTGCGCGATGTGGAACGCTGGCGAGTCCGCTCTGGCGGCTTTCAATGTGGCCAGCGGCGACGGCGCCCCAGCCTATATGTCGCTCGCTTTAGATCTCGTTATACGTGGCATTCCTGATCCTTTGAGGTAGGTTCTTAATCTGTATTATGTTTTCCCTAAGAATGGCCGAAAAGCGGGATAGAAAATAAATAAATAACTCAGACTTACACGCCAATAATGTGGCAAAAAGTAAGATTATGTATTAGTTAGTGTGTTATGGATACCACACAGCAGAACAAATCGATATTCTAATAAATACGAGTTCGCTCTAGCGGCTTTCAATGTGGCCAGCGGCGACGGCGCCCCAGCTTATATGTCGCTCGCTTTGGAACTCGTTATACGTGGCATTCCCGATCCGCTGAGGTAGTTTATTTTATTGTAAAAAAGTAAAAGTGCTTGAAAAAGTAAGCCCAAAAAATATATACCCTAACGCCACATAAGTGGCCCCAGGGTAAGCTTTTATATAAGCTTTTGTTATAGAGACAACACAGGAAAACTAGAGGTATTCTTGTAGGCATCCGCAACAGAAAGACACATTATAATTATGTAACAAGCTAAGTTGCTAATTACAGTCGAGCCGCAGGCGAGGGCTTATTAATGAGCCGAGACTGTAATTAGCAACGCTCACGAGTTACATACGACGTTTTTCAATACACTTGTGAGTAAAAGACAGACATACGTAGTCATAATAACAAACACACTTGATAACAAAGCTGTGAATTGTGATTGAAAAATGGCGCCGAACCTCGCGCATGCGCGTAGGTTTTTTTTTCCGCCAAATGTGTCAATGTCTGTATAGCATATACAGCCTATTTTAAGTGAAAATGTTTAATTTGGAGTGGTAAATGCAAATATTTTAATATTTTATAACAAATTATTGTAAATTGTGAATAATTTGTTTGATATTCAAATTTGTTTTACTAATATATGGCGCAAACATTTAAAAATGTATATGGATTTGAAGTGGTATAAAATCTCTTTGTTGTTTCTGAAAATATTTAATGTATAACCCGGACCAATAAAATATGCTGTGTTTACTCGCATGTAATTTGCACAAAGGTACAATTCAACTTTGTAGGATTCATTATATTATGCTCTAGGGTATAATATATTATGCACGCGTGACTTATAGCCCAGTTTATAGTTCTAAATTCAATAGAATAACGCTCACTTTACGAGCAAGTGTGTTGAAAAAGTAGATTATTTGTTTGGGATATGGCTTCGTAACGCGAGATGGTAAATAGACTAAATAAATTTCCCGAAAATTCACTCGCCAAATTATACGACCTAAAAGAATGATATAAGCTTGTGTTTTGGAGACCAGGCCAAACTAGGGGGTAGGTTTCTAGTAAACACGAGTCGGCGCTGGCGGCGTTCAATGTGGCCTCAATGAGGTAGGTTATGTTATAGCAGTTATTAAAATAAGAAAAGCTTATCAATTAAGCTTTCCATAAAATTATTCTTACCACCTCCGTATAGACGTAGCGAATAATTTAAGTGACCTGCATTTTGTGGCAAGATCGCCTCAGGATCTGCAAAGTCTCCATGTGTATCATTTATAATCGCTTCGACTATGATGTGTACTGACATGTATGTGTTACTAGCGACTTTAGTAGTGTTTATCCTGATTCTATTCGCATATCAGGATGAAAGTATCCTATGCGTTGTTCTAAGCTGTGCCACTTGTGCGAAATTTCAGCTCAAACTACCGAAACGTATGCAATTGCTACGATCCTTCAATCCCCATAAGGTTTTCGTTTATCATATTATACATTTAAAATATTTATCTCATGGCTATTAACAAAAAAATACCAAAACTTAAATGACTAATGAAAGAGCCTTTTGTGCTCTTTATGTGTTTTTTAGAAATATTATATTATTCTATTTTGTGCTCTCTTTTGTTTACAGATTAGTAGTAGAAACTCCTGTGAAAGTGTTCCCGCCGACAGAAAGGTTTTGGTATTATTCCAAGAGACCTCTGGTCCAGCAATTTTTCATCAATTTGAAGGAGGTGCGTAATTCACTATTAATATAATGTTTATTGTTAATGCTTTTAATCATGTTTAAGCTGAGCATCCGCATGTCAATTTTAAGATTATCATAAAATTTTGCCACTGCAAGTAGTGAAATATGTATTATTGTCATATGAATAGAACGTAATATAAATATCTCATTTTATGTCATGGAAATCGCTTCATATAATGAAGCCTATAACATTCTCATTCAATTCACAATACATACATACATAAAATCCTATTTCTCCCTTTGTGGTAGGCAGTGACTAAGGAACGCCAATTGCTACGATCCAGGCATACCTACTTCGCTTCCTCCTCATTAATCGTTTCATACATGATCGCCGGTTACGAGTACTTTGACAATTCAAAATAAAAAAATGCAAATAAATGCAATTAAAATGCAATTAAATGCAAATAATACTGGTAGTTTTTTAAGATAAGCGAGTTGAAATAAACAAAAGTACCTATATTTTAACTTATAATACTAACCGTTGATTGAGTTTAATTTGATTTTTACCATACTTCGGCTTTCTAATAACAAATGTTTTTTTTTCTCTTTCTAGACGGTAGATTCCCTAGGCCAGTTACAATACGAAGTGGCCACGGTGGAAACTTCTGGAGAGCTGGACCGGTCGCGACTAAATCTGCCGCTGTCTCTGTCTAGTTTATTGCCGTCTCCGCTGTCCAGTGCGCCCGCGCCGCCTTCGCCTTCTGAGCCGGATTCAGGTAACTATAGCAGAATAGATTTTTATTTATTTGACAATTTATGTAGGTACACAGGTTAAAATAAAATTGATAACAAAAAGAATATTAAAACAGAGTACAAAGGTACAACTTATTTCTAATGAAATTTCTTCCAGCGGACCTATGAAGAGTTTGGTTTAAATTTAATAGTAGTAATAATAGTAGATTTATTGAATTAAAAACACAAACAATTCGATGCGATGGAAGGATATGGTATTGAAAAAGATTGAGTGTCAGCAGAACGATTACACTAAAGTATCGTAACAATTTTGCCACGTAGGTTCGGGTTAAAACTACCGCCTTTGGATAAGCGTGTCGTAAAAGGTGACTAATCCAAGCGATAATATTGTCTTAAGTTTTCGCGATTCATACTATTAAATAAAACACTTTTTAACCGGATTTATCGCGTATATTTTTTAAATTTTAACTCTACGTTTCGGTGTCTTTGCAGACCCCGTGGTCACGAGCGACTCAGGTGTCAAGCGTCGGATTGATAGATGGAAAAAGTTATATATCATCATCTCCATCTGTTTCTCAGTCTTCGAGCGTAGCGTTCTGGATTGACACAAAACGAGCTGACAGTATCTTGAGTTTTAGGTCGTGCAGCTTACTGGATGTTAGATTTAATGTTTTTCAGGATAGAGTCCCATGTCGGCGTTAGTTTCCAACAATCATCTCTATTGAAATTAGGATGGTTTTTAATTTCAATCGCTTCTCGGATCATTCTAGGAATGTAATGTGTCTCTCTAGATAAATTTTTCACAGAGTCAAACCTTAAGTAGTGGTTGGGCTTGTCCATGGAATGCTCACAAACTGCAGACTTTGAAGCTCTTTGATTTTTAATATCAGCTATGTGTTCTTTTACGCGGGTTGATACGTTTCTTTTGGTTTGTCCAACGTAGGAAAGCCCACAGCCGTAGTCAATCTTGTAAACGCCTGGGTCTTGTAAAGGGATTTGGTCTTGTAAGGGGTTTTATTTAATAATCCAAGCGACCTTCGCTTGGTGGTAGGCCCCTTTAAGGTTTGCTACCGATTACCCATCATATAAAATATTCCGGCAAAGTTTTATGTAGAGCCAGTTCTTTCCTAAATCCGTGTGTTGTCATCTTCGACCTCGTCTTTATTTGCCATCAGGTGATATGATATGGAGGGTACACGCAGGTTCACTAAACATTTTTTTTTAAACGATTAAAAAATACTGAAACACTTTTTGTGTAAAAAGAATGTCTAAAAAATATACGAGTACGCGAAAATAATTCGAAACGATCACATATGGAAAAGGCCAGCAGAACAACCCACGGTTCTTAGGAATTTCTACTTTTATAGATGTCTATTGGTGAAGAAAGAATATAATTAACTCTGAAATGACCCTATTAAATAGTGATTTTATTTGTAATAATTACAGCCAATATATCAGTCAATAAGAGCATATATTTTTTCCAAGATGGCGACGAACCTCTACTCAGCGGGACTGGGGAGGTTTCGAAAGACTGCGGTGAAGACGTACTTGTCAACTGGGCCCAAGTGCTAAGAAGGTAAGCTAACAAATATATCATAATACGAACACGCTTTATTTAGGCGGCGAGTAATAATAAATTTAGAAAAACAAAAATTTCGGCGAAGAAGATATGAGCTTAAAAATTAAGCGTATATCCATTTAATTTTGTTTTTTACGCCTTATATATATTTTTTGTACCTGAAACTGAGGCTTAAATTATAGGGAGTGGATACCAATATGAATCAAATCCTGAGCATAAACACCCTTTGTTTCATAGCTGCGTGCTTGTGTAGTGTTACTATATCTGTTCAGCTTTAATACTGACGAAACTTACCTGAAATTAATAATAAATCAGGTCAATAAATTCTCCTAACTCATCTTCCAATACATCGCATAATCATCATCAAAATTATGCACAAGTTATACAAAAAATGCGTCTAGATTAGTATCAAAATTATACCTTTTTTTTATTTTCATTGACAATGTTTAATATGGTATAAATTTGTATTGTATTGTATATTGTATTTTGTAGTAATATTTTTGATTTCAGTCATTAAATAAACGACCTTAAACCTTTGACGTAACAATGTCGAGATATAGGGTCAGCGGGAAAGTATCCTCTGCGTCCCGAAGTCGCGATATCGAGTCCTATGACTTCATGCACTTTTTTGCTTTATTTCAATAAACGAAAGGTCTTTTTAGCTTGTATTGTAAAAGAACGAATAGGTAAAAAAACGAGCTTTCTATTGGTGTACGGTGTACTCTTCACATATTGGTAGAAATTCAAAGTTATAACTTGTTATACTCAGTCGTTCATTAATATAGGTACGTACGTCGGGTGCGCTATTAAAATTTATATTGTTTTTTTTTTTGGGTGAAAAATGAATAAATCTACTAGCAACTTTGATTCCTTTAAATATTTGTGAATTGAACTTATTATAAACGGTTACAAGATGTATAAATAATATGTAAATGTGCTATAAAATCAACTTTCAAATATGTATCTGCTTGCGAGAAAATACAAAGCCCGCCATTTTGCCGCCGAAAAAAAATTGTTGAGTTTTTTGAGTTTGATGTTTGGCTATTTATTTTTTGATTTGGAATGGTTAATTAAGGTTTTGGAAATGAATTGATTAATTTTGTTGATTTTGCAATATGTATTTTCATAATTTTTTATTATAATATTCAAAGCTGCAGAACTGCTTAGTGTCACTTTTGAGATAAAATTTTGAAACCCACCATAAGCTTAGACAAAACAATACAACAAGTAAAACCGCGATCAAAAGTTAGTGAAATAATTTATAGATACATTTTTTTTGGGATAAAAGCTTAACTAGCTAACAAAAACGTTTATATGTAAATTACATATCAGCCTGTATAAGCACATTCTCTGTATAATTTGCTACTGTTAACTCTCGCGGACGCTATATCGTGCACACCGGCTAGTGATGGCAAATAGGCCTTGGGATTCAGTACAGTTTGAAATTTTGTATCAGTGGTACATCAAAGGTTAAGGCTCCTCACAACCTAACCCGGTTCTTACATACATACATAACTTCACGCCTGTATCCCTTATGGGGTAGGCAGAACACCGGTGGTTATAAGACCATCAGATGTCACGTTTGACAAATGAGGTATTATAATGATGGAGAGAGGCTATTGCAGTGACAGGGGGTCAGCCTATCGCCCACAAAAATGCAAATAAAACCTCTGTCCCTTAACTGACTTTTACAGTATGCCCGGGAAGAGAAGCAGCTGGTACATTCTATGTTTTCCTTTCGCTCCCAGTCCAGCATTCTTATGTAATTGAATACAAAACATATTCTCCAGTTGGACCGGCCCGCGTCCCCGCGCGCTGAATCATTTAGTTCGCGACGGCGTTCCCGAAGCGTTACGCGGTGAGGTTTGGCTGAGGCTGGCGGGTGTCGACCAGAACGACAAGCTTATGGAGACCTATAGGACTTTGATAAGCAAGGTATGTATTATTTTGATTTTTTTATTTGGGTATGTTTTTGGGATATACGAATAATGATAATGGTATTAATCTTACTCATATTATTAATGTGTAAGTTTGGATAGATGGATGGATATCTGTTCCTCAATCACGGCAGAAGGGCTTCACGGATTTCGATGAAATTTAGCAAAATGATACTGTTCAGTCTGGAATAGCATATATGCTACTTTTTATACCGATATTCCCGCGGGATGCTCGCAAAACAGCTGGTATTTAATAAGAAAGAAAGAAAAAGAACCAATACAATTACGTAACATATTTTTTTTTGGTCTATATGACCATGCTTCCCCTGGGTGGGCAGTTGTTAAAAAGGGTGCTGGTTTTCAACATGTTCTTGTATACCAATCAAATACCTATAAAAATAGCTACGTAGTTCTTACTCATAAATCATTACAAATAAAATGCTGGATAGGCCGAGTTGTCCCTTTAGAGGGTTCGGTTAGTAAGAGCCTTCAAAAGCATAAAGTATGTAGCATAAACTCAAAAAATTCATTATTACAGTGTTTTTGTTAAATATCTAGGATTTTCCTAAGCCAACGTCCTCGTACTTACCGTAATTTACCAATAATAAGAGTTGAACATGTACACGTAATAAATGCCTCGCTCATAAAAATTCTTTAAATAACAAACATATCAACTCTTTTACGACCAACTTTCAAATCTATATTTTCAAGACAATCAAATGACGACCGGAAGCTGTATTAGTAACATACGTTGCCTTCTATGCCAGAGGTCCTGATAAACACAGATATTACCCATCAAGTCATTAATGTTTATATGTTTATTTAAGTTTATTTTTACTTATAAAAAAAACACGTGTGTTTAAGTTTTTTTAAGTTTATCTCCGTTATCTAGTATCCATAACACAAGTTTCTTAAAAAACTTAATTTGGGCTAGATAATGTCAAAAATATTTATTAATTATTAAACAATCCATCGACGACCGGCTGGTGTAGCGGTAACATACATTGCCTTCTATGCCAGAGGTCCTGGGTTCGAATCCCGGCGGCGGCGGATATTTGTGTGAACACAGATATTAGTCGTCAATTCATGGACGTTTATATGTTTATTTAAGTTTATTCTAATAAAAAAATATGTATTTATTCAATATTTATGTTTATATATTTCTTAAGTATATCAGTTATCTAGTATCCATAACACAAGTTCTTTAAGAAACTTAATTTGGGCTAGATAATGATGTGTGAGTGTCAGAAATATTTATTTATTTTACCCCCAGGAATGTCCATTCGAAGCGGTAATCCAACGGGACATAGCTCGCACGTTCCCCGCGCACGACTTTTTCCGCGAGGCCGGCGGTCTGGGGCAAGACTCGCTGCTTCGTATGGCGCGCGCCTATGCCGTCTACGATATCGAGGTCGGCTACTGCCAGGGACTTAGCTTCTTGGCTGCCACCTTGTTGCTACACGTAAGTAGTTGTGTTGTCTATGTATGAATCATCATCATCATTTACCCAGGAGATGCCACTGCTGGACAAAGGCCGAGGGCCTACTTACGATGCAGTACCTGGCCACTACTCTAGAACATTATTGCAAACGGCCATCCGTTCTCCAAACTATGTGCCCTGCCCATTGCCTCATCAGCTTTGTAACTCTTCTGGTTATGTCGGTAACTTTAGTTCGCCTGCGAATCTCCTCATTTCTGATTCGATCCTGCAAGGAAACTCCGAGCATAGCCCTTTCCATTGCTCGCTGAGCGACCTTAAACTTATTTATAAGGCCTATAGTGAGTGCTTATATTAAATGAATACTGTAATGTGGAGCAGTAATCCAGCGTATGCCGTGTACGATATCGAGGTTGGCTACTGCCAGGGACTTAGCTTCTTGGCTGCCACCTTGTTTCTGCACTTAAGAAGTTGTGTTGTCTACCTACGAATATTGTACCTTGTTGTTAAACTTAAGTAGATATTTATTGTCTATAATTTCACTGTTTTGATGACATTCGAATACAATATAAACATGAACTTATTGTTTTAGCTCTTAAGTTTTTAGAAAAACGTGAAAATAAATAAATGATAGCTATAGCCTTTATAAGGACCAAGTCTGTGGTACTAGTATTTTTGAAACATATCTGGCACTTTCATAAGCCCGTGTCTTTATACTCACGATATTTAACCATTTGATGAAATAAAATAAATAAATAAAATTCAACCCCAATCAGATGATAAAGATCTTTCAATAATCATTCTCATAGGTAACGACTCTTCTAAAATATAATCTTAATTATATAAGATTTGTACCAAAATATTTTTTTATTTCAGATGCCTGAAGAGCAAGCCTTCTGTCTGTTAGTACGTCTTATGTACGGCTATGGACTCCGAGAACTGTACAAAGATGGCTTTGAAGCGCTGTACATGAGGTTACATCAGCTGGATAGACTTATGGAGGTATTTATCCTTTTAACATAAATTAAAACTATTTTTTTTATTATAAATAGGTGATTTGAACCAGGTAAAACAAGCAGTTTAACTTCTAGTATTCTCTTAACACATTCAGGGCAACGAGAAGTGAAAATCTTGCATGGTAATATTCGAAAATTACGTCACTATGGAACTTTACTAAACATCCTGTATAAGGACAATTTTATTTATACTTCTTATTCCCGCTGATCTTTTCGTGTATCAGACCAGTATTACATCTGTAACTATTTTGATACTCAAGCCAGAAACTTCAGACATTAAGGAACTGGACCTTAACAACATTGCGTGGATTATAGCAACGCTGTGAATCGTATGTAATATGTCGAACTTCTATAATTAGGTGTAGTTGTCAGCTAGGAACGCACCCGTAGTCAGACATTCTCCTAGCATTCTCTATGTTTAGGATACGTTGTCTTAATGAAACAAAGGATGTTTCCGTTCCTTTTTATATGCGGCTAGAATGCGAGCACGAGGATATATTGAAGAGAATACGTATTCAAACAAATAGTAATCAATCTCAGATAGACATCGTATTAAAAAAGCACAAGATATATTAAAAATAGCTTCTCCGTACAAAGACATTCCATTCCTCCTTACTTCAAGTGATAGATTTGTACCAAATGAAAAGACAGATGACATGACTATGACAGTTTTTACAGTAAAAAGAGTATCAAAAATGGCGAAATGTAAAGACGACCTAGCATGGCGGTTGCCATTTACATTAAACTTTCACATTTTTGTGCGCCATTCATTAAGCTTATTGTAATTTTTCGATATCTATGACGACCGGCTGGTGTAGCGGTAACATACATTGCCTTCTATGCCAGAGGTCCTGGGTTCGAATCCCGGCGGCGGCGGATATTTGTGTGATGAACACAGATATTAGTCGTCAAGTCATGGATGTTTATATGTTTATTTAAGTTTATTCTAATAAAATTATGTATTTATTCAATATGCATGTTTATATGTATATTTCTTAAGTATATCAGTTATATAGAATCCATATCACAAGTTCTTTAAGAAACTTAATTTGGGTTAGATAATGTTGTGTGAGTGTCAGAAATATTTATTTATTTTTATCGATACCAGCATAATTTTAGCTACGTTTGTCTAGTGTTTATTATATATTTAAATTTGGAAACATTACCTTTAGGCCGGGTAGGGTTAGCTTACGGTGCGTGGACAAGCGTGTCGTAAATGGCGACTAATCCGAGAGACTCCCGCTTGGTGGTAGGATCCGGCAACATTTCATGAAGAGCCAGTTCTTTCCTAAGCTTGTGTGCTTTCATCTTCGACCTCATCTTCACTTACAATCAGGCGAGATTGAGGTTAAACGCGGGTAAAGTCTGAAGTGAAAACAGGCAGTGTCCGATAGCTCCCCCAATGGGGTAGAAAACTGTCAACTCTTTTCACTAGAGGCACTGATTACCCATAACAACTGTCAAATACCATAGTAAAAGTTAATTTTATAGTGATTTTTATCGAAAAATTAGGTATGCATCATTGCGTAGTCATAAGTTTTATAGAAAAGGGATACCACAGTTTCTCTAGGGATGTACTTAATTTAAACTTTTGTGTAAATGTACTTAGTACGGTTCACATTTTCCATATTTTGATACAGAAAAATGAAATATTATATAGATTTACCGCAAAAAAGAACACTGAACAAGCAATTTCAGTAACAACTTGTTCATTTGACAGTTTGTTATGGGTCGAGCGTATGAAGCGACATCTATTTAGAGCTTTTCATTTTCTCCTCCATTTTAACTTATTTTTCCTGTTCCAGGAACAACTGACAGATCTCCGGACACACTTTCAAGAGCTGGGCGTAGAGCCACACATGTTCGCATCTCAATGGTTCCTTACTGTGTTCACGGCGAGATTCCCGCTACCCCTGGTGAGTAATTTTTGTTGTTTGAGATTTCGTTCGACTTCCGTGCTTCGGAGGGCACGTTAAGCAGTCGGTCCCGGGTACTGTATACAGTAGTCGTTAGAGTTTGTCAGAAGCCACTTTGGCGCCCTGAAAATTCTGACATCCACCACCCAGCACTGGGCCAGCTTGGTGGATTATGACCTATACCTCCTCGTCAGCCAGGGGAGATCTAGCTGTTTTAATGGCTTAAACTCATGCCCTGCAGTGGGCTCATTACAAAGAGTTGTGGTGATGATGATGAGATTTCGTTATTAGAGGCTTCTAAAATTTTATATTGAAATAAAATATCAAACTGTGGGTCTAGTGCGACTTTATTCGAATGACTTTACCATCAAATTAATCGAGCAAACCACTTTAAACAACCAATCACGTTCTTACAAATATGGTTTTTCATTCTCGTCGCTAGTAAAGTTGGCGCTGCTTCGATCCCATACAAAACGAAGTTTAGTTTAACGCGATGGTAAAGAGTTAGATATCCATCTGTTGCAGTTGAAAAATAAATGTAAAAAATTGTCATTGAGACTGTAATTTTCATATCAACCATCATCGTCAACCTCATCGTCGCTTACCAACAGGAGAGATGGTGGCACATAAATATTTAGTCACCGATAAAAAAAGCTAAATACATTATAATTAGTTTGTTTATATGAAAACGTATTGGTCCGAATTAACTATTTGATATAAACAATTATCTAGTCAAAATATTTCGAAAAATAAAATAAATAAATGCAATTCAATACATTACAGTTGAAACCATCAACTTAGGTGAACTAATATGTTGCTTCATTCTTTGTGTATGACTAAAAATACAATTTTATAAATATGCTGCAGGATTTTCCTTAAACTATGTTGTTTTTTCAGGTGTACCACATCCTAGACGTGTTCCTGCTCCAAGGCACGGATACCCTTTTCCAAGTGGCTCTGGCGTTGTTGTCGCGATCGAGAAAGGATCTTTTGCAGCATGACTTTGAAGGCATACTTAAGTATTTCAGGTTAGTTTTAAACAAGAATTGTATTATTTGATTGTGTTAAATTGATCAAGATTTGATCTTCTTCTTCTTATAGTATCGATAAATAAATTATATTAAGCCCGCCCAGAAACCGTCCTCCTCAATTGCGTTATCGGTGGCCAGTGCTAGGTCCTTGATAGTGTTTCTTTGACTTTCCCCGCACATAGGGCAGGAAAAAAAGGTGTAGCGATGTTTGTGGAGTCGTGCCGCACAAGCGATGGTCATTCCCGTCAACGCTGAATCCCCATTTGACTATTTCCTTTAATTCGGCCGACCTGGGATTCTGGGAATTTGTTTAAGGATTTACAAATAGCCACGGCAAATCTTTCCCGGGTGGGATGTGTTCAGACAGAGGCATATGACGATGTTGAATTTGATTAGTAGATTATTTAGATTAATTATTGTTACGACTGATTTTGTTTCTATCTTTTTATTTTTAAAAAGTCTTTACTACGGGGCGAGTTTGCGTATGTAATTTTAAATTCTAATTGCAGCCTGGTTTAAAGTTGTTGCCTAAGGACAAACCTGTGCGGGTCCAGTTCCTTTATGAAAGCACATAATTACATAAGTAAGCACTCATACGGTCCAAAATTGATTAGCATATAATTTATCTGTACCAGAAACCTGTTTCTTAATGTAAGCACTAACAGGAGAAAAAATAGGGAGTTGAAATGAATGAAATGAAATAAGTTTATTCACATCAATTAGCACAATAGGTACAATAAAACAACTTACAAACTAATTAAATTCAATAAAATGAGAAAGGAAAAAAAAAATTGAAAATAACATCAAAAACAAAAAATATTAGTGTGCAAAAATTGTGCGAATAGGTCATAGCTCAGCGATCATATTTGCTTCTCAGAGCAAATCACTGGTTTTCAGCCATTACCTTCCTAGGAAGCAGCAGTGCGATAAAATGTAGTTTTATTTCGTCTTCATATAAAACTCAAAGATAAAAATAAAAAATATAAACTAAATATATGTATGTAGGTATGTACTTACAGGAATCTCAAAACGTCATATTATACAACGTGTAACATAATGAAGAGATAATACTTGAGGGGATTGTATGGCTGGTGATGTAGTTTATAAGTAACAGAAACATAAACTTGTAATCCTTACGGTTCGTTCGGAAAACAAGTTCAAAGTTTAGATCAAAATATGTAAGTGTCAACCCTAAAAACAGCTGTTACCTTTTGATGGAATCTATTCGATAACAGATGGCGTTAAATAAAGCGATAAGTAACCAAGAGAGATACTACAAAGTGTAATTTTATGCCTACTAAATTAGACGACAACAACGTCTCGGGAATGTTTTTTTCGGTAGTATTTAAGTGCAGAATATTTTTAAAACTACCTTTTCACCAATATGTGCGTTTATCACGCGGTTTACCAATTTACAACTCTACTGAAATAATAGATTCGCACGTTCGAACAGATAACACGTTAATTTTCACTATCCGTGAGAATATATTTTCTAAACCTTAAACTATGATGCATCACTGACAAGAATATTTAACTTCTTGTTTATTCTCGCATACTTACAACTATCATCACCACCATACAAAAAGCTTGAAATAAATTTTAAGTAATTCGGCATTCTGCATAATTTTTATAGTCTATGAAATAGCAAGTTCGCTGCCCTTTATCTGCCGCGGGCCGCGCTCGCTCGCTCGCGCCTCACGTCACGTGGCAGTTGAAATATGTCTTCGACGCGGAGCGCCCGTTGCTTCGTACCCCCGTATGTTACGTATTTTAAAAATGTTCAAAAATTCGTAATTCGAATCCCGTGGGAATATCGGGATAAAAGGTAGCTTTTGTGCTATTCCAGATTGTACCCTATCACTATGCCAAATTTGATACAAATTTATTGACCCGTTCTGTCGTGATTTAGGAACAAACATCCAAAATCCATCCAAACTTTCGACATTAATAATATTAGTAAGTTAAGATAATCCAACTCATGATTTTTACAACAAAAGATAGGATCAAATGTACAGGCTACTTTAACTGAATATTTTGCAAATATCTTCATACCTACGTACTTAAAACTTCCTACAACATAAACTTCTGAATACCTGCATAGGTACCGTTTGCGCTAATAGGTGATGAAGAACCGTTTTGCCTTGAATACCTACATAACAGTATTCAAGGCAAAACGGTTCCTAATAAAAACTATAAGTACCTACCTACTATTTCTAATACTCGACAACATACCTACATGATCGAAATACAATTACGACTTAAATCATAAATTTAAACATAAGTAATCATCGCAAACGTAAAACAAAACATTCATTTCCTCTCAATAAATCATGATATCAAACATGTCGTTCAAAAAACTATCACATTTCTTTAGAAATTGGTACACTATTCCAAGAAAACTAACATGAAATTATTACAAATCTATCAGATCAGAACTACGAATAGACATTCTTTCGCACGGTGTCAAATCGCAACTTATACCTACTGAAGAGAAATTTAAACAGATAATCAAACTTACCAAAAATTACAATAAGAAACGAAGAAATATCCTATCTCTCTTACATTCAAACTTTCTAAGGCCCGATTCGTCAGCCTTCAACCCTAAGAATTATAATAAGAAACGTTTTCGGTAAGTAGGTACCTACCTATGATTTTGTAACCCCAAAACTAGAAAGTATGAAATGATTACAATACAATAGATACAATACTCAAAGCTTCTTGTACTTCTCGTAGTCTCACATACTTACAACTATCAATACATACTACATACAACAATAACCAAAGCATTAAATTAATAAAATTAGCAACTAAATTCACAAAAGATAACCCGTGCATAGCTCTTATGTCAAACAAATAAGGTCTAGCACATATTGCTCAAATCGCGGTACTTCTTTCATGAAAAATTAAATGATTAATATGGTATATTATATTAATCATTGAACGATAATACACCTTATTTGTTTGACATAAGAGCTATGCACGGGTTATATTGAACTTCAATCGCTTCCCTTTGTCGGTGTCTCGCGGCGCGTGTCGTCACCGTTCCGAAAGGCGCGGTGCCCTTTGAGCTTTACCGCCGCTTCCGAGTTCCAAATTTATTATGAACAAATTGTAACTCAACTAAATTATTTGCGTTCATGTTTACCAAAAATCAACCCTAACTCATTCACTTAAAGCTCAAGTTCTTTTTCACTACTGCACTTGTTCATGAACTAAGAATGCAAGCGATTTTCGAATATTTCATTAACCCATTTAGACCGATACTTATTTTTTTTTATAAAAGATGTGTTTTTTTTAACAAAAACTTACTAAGAGGCACCTATTAGGTCTGAAAAAAATATTAAAAAAATATCCGTTCAGAGGGGGAGCAAGGAGGGGGCGTACCATAGATGGTACAGTAGGACTTTAGGTATGCAAAAATACTAGATTATCACTAAAGAGATATATTAACATTTTTGTGATATTAATAAAACAATCTACAAGGACCCTTATATTGCACTTGGTACCTCTTGTAAAACATTGTTTGTGACATTTTCCACACCTGGTTCCCTTTTCTTGCTTAGTAACATAGTGTTCTTTGCCTTTTCATCATATCGAGTATCTGATGTAACGAGTGACGATGGTCGACTAGGACTTAATTTTTCACGCTATTTCTTATTTTTAATTATTGAATAGTCAATACGATGTCAAAAACTCAGCAAGTCCTCTGCTATTATGTATGTAAAACCAAGCATTTTGCACAAACATATCAGCACAGTGCAGCGTCAGAGGTAACCATTTTTTCCACGAGCGTTGGTTCGGTAACACGATGCTATTATCACGCCACTTGCCACAATAATAACACCATTAAATAAGACAAAATCGAAAAATTCTCCCTTTGCTTTTGCTTCCTTATTGAAGGGCATGTACCATTTTAGAGGATTTCTTTCAATAGGAACTTGATACATAGGTTACCTGTTAGATCTAGGTTCTAAGGCTCGCTTTCTGCAATTATATTTTTTGACGTATTTTTGCAAGGGTTCCTGAGATGGACTGGGATCTTTTGTCTCGACCAAAGTAGCAAATTCCGCTGGGGCTCGAAGTAAACGCTGTAGCAAATCATTTATGAATTTCATCAAAATCTTCATTCGTGTGTTCGTCATTTGTTATGTCAGGTAGAAATAAAAAACATTCAAGACCTTGCACCTGGCGGTAAGAAGAATCTTCCTTGGGAATCGTAGCAATAACTTGGAAGCGTCAATGGCCTAAGACAATAAAAAATTTAATGAGTATAGCTAACGTGATATTTTGCCAACAGATAAACCAACTGTACCATATACGTTACACCTAATTGTGGATTGAAAATCTCTAACAATGATAATCTTCGGCAAACTAATTTGTGGTAATATCATATATTATACTCCAAACTTTTTAAAGAATGTAAATATTTGTTCATTTCATAATAAAAAAGTCCAACTTACATTATTGACATTACATTAATGTAATTATTGAAATTACATTAAGTACTTGCGCACAACCTCTTTGTAATATAACTTACATAAATAATATTGACACTCTAAGCTCATAATAATGATTGAAAATTGAAATTGATTGGTACGGTACAATACTTTTACAAAGCTATGTACCGTACCATATACGGTACGGTAGGTCTAAATGGGTTAAAGCTCAACTTCTTATGTTTTTTAAAGTAAGTACACCTTTTCATGTGTATCAAATTGAACCCTAATGCGTTTAGTTAAAGCTCAAATTTTAAGAGATAGAATGGCTCGGTAATCGCAGAGAGTCGCGAGCGGCGAACTAAAGATATGAAATTAGACACATGTCTAATTTCAGTGCTTTTGTGTCCGTCTTCCGTGTACGTTAGTTGCTATCGCTATTTTTTTCGAAGTTTTCTTAAAATGTCTCGACTTGAAAGTATTGGAGGTAATACACGACGACATGTGTATTCGAATAACGAATATTACGATATGATACTGTGTGTTGGAGCCGCTAGGAACCACAGCATCAGTGAAGCTCGACGGCTTTACAGGCAGCGGTTTGTGGAGGGCAGGCCGGCAGCTGAACCGCGCCACTTACCCGGCTATGGCGTGTTTCGAAGCATGTGTCTGCGGCTGCAGCGTACCGGTTCTTTTCACGCGGAACCCAGCGTGGGGCGACCACCCGCGCATTCCGAGAACTTAGAAGAGCAAGTCATAGATCACTTCGAGGAGGATCCGAGGAGCAGCACTCGACGAGTCGGCGCTCTTTTGGAGGTCAATCATATGGTTATATGGCGCACACTTCGTGATGATGGCCAACATCCTTATCACTTCCGACGGACGCAAGAGCTGATACCAGCGGATTTGTTAGCTCGGTTAGACTTTTGTCGGTGGTACAGAAGTCGCGTTGATACTGATGTACACTTCCCTAAAAAAGTGATGTGGACGGACGAAGCGTCTTTTACCAGGAGCGGGGTGCACAACTTGCACAATGAACACTTGTGGGCTCATGAGAACCCTCATGCTGCCAGCGAGAGCAATTTCCAGCACCAGTGGAGGGTTAACGTCTGGGCTGCCATCATTGGTGACCGGATCATTGGGCCGAAGTTTCTTCCACCAGGCCTGAACGGAGAAATTTATTTGCGTTTTTTAAATGATGACGTCGAAGAAGGTTTAAGAGAGCTGCCAGTAACAGAATATGTGAGTGTGGTATACCAGCACGATGGAGCTCCCGCCCACTATGATCGTCGCGTTCGAAATTACCTAAATAATATGTATCCTGACGGATGGATTGGCAGAGGCGGCCCGGTGCCTTGGCCAGCGCGCTCTCCGGATCTTACTCCGCTAGACTTTTTTTTGTGGGGATACGTGAAAAGTTTTGTGTATGCAAAAGAGTGCAATACTCGCGAAGAAATGGTGGAAAGGATAAATATCGCATGTGCTTCAATAACTCCAGCGATGTTGCAAAACACCAGGGCATCATTATTACGGAGGACGGCCCTGTGTATTGAAAAAGAAGGCAGACATTTTGAGCCATTTTTGTAATTCTGGCCAAGTGTATGGGAAACCGTAGGTACAGATGTGAGAGTTTTTACTCAAAGTGAACGGAATATGTCGATTGAAATAAGTGCGATTAGCGTCTTACCATAAGAGTTTGTCAGATGTTACAAATTTAAGTTGTCATAATTATAATAAACGCTCTTTATTGTCATTTAACCTAGAAATAATGATGTACAAAATATTAAAAATAAGTCAATGACAATTTTGGCGGCCTTATCGCTTAAGCCGATATCTTCCAGGCAACCCGATTTATTATTAATAAATAGTTAATTGAAAGTTATACTAACATGTTGTTTTATTTGTTTTCATTAGCTACTGTGATAAAAATTGTGTCATTCTATGTTCTAAGCGATAGGTAAGTTACAATCAGCTGCTGGGCTAGCATGCGACGAAAAATCGGTCCTTTATATGGATATTTTCTTAGAATATGGAGACTTAGTTCTGTGGGTTTAATCATGGTATCAAATCAAGTAATTGTTAACATGCTCATGTTAGCTAACCAGATAGGGTACATTTTCATTCGGGGACATTCGGTAATATTTATCTTGTCCGGCTGGTAGCCGCGCTACTCGCGGTGGGCGGGGCGTATCGCTCGCTATTCAGCCGGGGCGGTCCAAGCCATTGTTTTAGCTTATTAGGTTGACTAGGGTTGTCAAATTTTTTTGTGGTAATATACTTAAATAAATTTCTATGAAAGTCTATACCAGCACTGATCATGCTTATTCTTTCACTGTATATTCTACGTATGGTATAGAAGCTAACCTTAAAGTTTTATCTCTCCATTTTGTTACACGTTGTATAATAAGTAGTTGAATAAAAGATTGGGATAAATATATGCATTTTACCGTTGCCTTGTTTATATATTTATGAAGTGGGCTTATTTGTTAAAAAGCACCCACAGTTGTTTCCAACCAATCGGGAAATGATTTCTGGTCGCATGAGACATGCAGAAAAACTTTATGTACCTGCCCAAAGGTTAACATTATTCCAAAAAAATATTGTATGTATGGCAGTTAAAATTTATAATAAACTACCAACTAAAATAAAAATTTTACCATTCAATAAATTTAAATCTAGTATGTTTGAATTCTTGCAATCTAAATTATATTATACTAATAATGAATTTCTAAATGACAAATATATTGATTAAAAATTATAACTCTATATTAAAAAAAAATTACTGAATATGACAATTAACTTAAACATGTATTTCGACATATCTTAAATGTAATATTTTGCACACTGACACTTGTCGGTAGGATATTGTGAAACTTTAATCTATACAATAAGACCTCCAATGTACCAATTTCCATGCAAATAAAGATTTTATTATTATTACTAGCTGCTGCCCGCGACGTCGTCTGCGTGAACGCTATGCAGCACCAAACGCACCTACGATTATAACACTGCTAGCGTGATAATATGTAGCCTATATGTTGACCCGACTTCTTAACTATCTTCATGCCAAATTTGAAGTAAATCCATGCAGTACTTTTTGAGTTTATCCCGGAAAGACAAACAGACAAACAGACAAAAATTCTAAAAACTATATTTTTTGTTTCTGTTTCGATTGTAGATCATACCCCAAGTATTCTTTTAAAAAAATATTCAATGTACAGTTTTGACTTTCCTACCATTTTATTATATGTATAGATATTATTATAGGTATAATTATAGGATAACTAGAAAAAGTTCAAAAAGTAAAAGATATAAACAGATAACAGAAAGAAAACAGTTATGATACAAAAAGAATGCAACTTTATATGGACTAAAAGGCCCGAGGCAAACCAACTAATTGCGATGAATGAAAACTTATTTTTCTATTGCAGGGTAACCTTACCAAAGAAGTGTCGCGCTGAAGAAACCTCTCGACAAATTGTGAAGCTTGCATGCAGTATCAAAGTGAAACGTTTGCATAAGTATCAGTTGGAGTATGAAAAGTTTATTAAAGGTAAGTTTTTTATTAAAATCATATGTATTTATTTTAGTTTAATACAATGAAAGTAAGATTGTGCACTTGGCTTATAGTGAGAACTAGAGTGTGTCCTTTTAACTAAGGAATCTCGATACATAAAATAATTATACATATATCAGAAAGAGATTAGAAAATTAAGACCTCTATGTTATATTAAGATATCTTTATGTTGAAAAATGTAGAGTGAATTCTAATTGAACATTGTTTAAATTAACCAAATCAGTTGGATTTTCAAAGATCTGAATAGTTCTGTGTATTTTGACCCTTTAGTGATGTCATCATTTTTATTTTTGCTACGAAAACTTTACTTGAAAATTAAAAATGAATATCCTGATACCGTCGAATTGTGCTAATCTTCGTCATTTGTATTGTTATTTATTTAAAAACAGTTTAAATAAATACCTCTCTAATCCAACCCTAATTAGAATCGAACTTAGTCCTGGTTAAAATTAGATCGATTCAGAAATCATCAACGAAGATTAATTTTTAAGTTTAGCTGGCTTGAAGCTTACTCACAAGCAAACATTTTAAATATACCCTTTTTTCTTGTTAACAGAGACAGCTGAAAAGGAAAAAATAAACGTAGAACTGGAAGGTTTGAAAGTAATAAACACACAGTTACAGCAAGAAAAAGATGCATTAGAGACGCAACTTAATGAGGTATGACTGAAACATATAACGCAAAGTAAACATTAAAGTGTGCAACAAGTTTTTAAGTTAATAGCAGAATAAGTGAGATGAATTAATTTAAGATAACTTAATTTACATATATAATATTTCCTAACACTTTCTTAACACTATGATGGTTATTTTATTATACCGTACTCTGTTGTTGTAATTTGTCATAAAAATTCAAGCTTCAAGTTGTTTTCAAAAAAATATTTTTTAGTAAATATGAGAGTTTCTGTTTCTACCACTGCCCTAATCCAATTTCCTAGCGCAATTGCAGTCATGTAATATAGTACTTAAGAGATGATAAAAAATTTAAATAAATATATAAAATTAAATAATAAAATTAAAAAAAAAAAAAATTTAGATAAAATCTTTGAAGTGTTTTTTTGTTATTAACTATATGATTTCTTTACTAACTAGAGTCGGGTCATTATGATAGAAGCACAAAAGGATTCCGCCCACCACGCTGCCATCGCCCACGACTACAGAGAGATATGCGCGAGATTGGACAAACAGGTGCACCAAATGCAGGTTGGTAAAAACATTTAACTTTCTATAATTATTTATTGGTGTATTAGTTGTTTTTTTTTATTTAAACTATTTATTTTAAATGTTATTAGTGTTGATGTGACATCTTTATGTGTTTAAGTGTCTGTTTATTGTTAGATTTGGTTAGATGCCGTGTGTACCCCCTCAAGGCAGTAGCTGAAAACCAGCGATTTACTCTCTGAGTAAATAATTATGCTGAGCTATGGCCGATTGCAATGCTACAGCACATTACATTATTATTATTCTTTTTGTTTTGTTTCAAGTTGTATTTTTCTTTATTAATGTGTGTGCATTTCGTATCTCAATAAACGAGTTTATCTATCTATGTATATTTATATTATTTCAGTCGCAATTTGTTCCAGTTTTTATTCAATGTTTAAAAATACTATACAGAAAAATCCTCCTGGATTAGGATTCACGTTGTGTTGATGTTAATGCAATTGGTTACTTTTGAAGTACTAGTCACATTTCAGTTTTGTAATTTATCGGGACTGGTCGTTATCGCAACTTATTGGAAATATCGACGTAAATTAAATTACGTTTTTATTGCGATTAATCTCTGAATTGAGTGACGATACATCAAATTTATCCAAACAGCTTTCTATCATTTAAGTGTACCGTGATGCTTATGTATAAAATTGAATTCGATTGAAGTAAAAGATTTATTTAATTTTTTTTTTGTAAATGAGTTGTTAAAAGTTAGATTTTATGAATATTTGTCTCTTACAGGATTTCATCAAAGACTGCGTGAACTGCAGTGTTAAACTAGCACAGAAAGACAACAAAGAAGGTAAGTTTACTTATTTTTAATTAGTAGTTCTGTTAAAACATGGCTTGGCCGCCCCATTACAGATGATACAAGTATAATCGTTTTAGTACATTTTCATACGTAGCAAAATTATAGTAAAACAGTTGTATTTAAGTTGCGAAATTAGGAAACGATTTTACCGAGATTTGTGTTCACTTGATCAGTGTATAATTTTTATTTTATAATATCTGATACTGAAATGCTCTTTTATGTAGTATCTAATATATATTTCTTTTTATTTAGAAAAGGAACAGACGTTCGACGAAAAAGTGGAAAACTCGAGCGACGCGGAAGCGAAACTAAAGCAAAGGATTCGCGACCTGGAGTTGGAGCTAGCGCAAGTTAAACTGGCGCATGTGCAAGCGCAGTGCAGTAATCAGGTTATTATACTAAATAACTATTTCTTAATAATAAGTCAAAAGAAAAATCTTATGAAAATGCGTGTATTTTCATGGATGAGGAAAGACTTGGGTGATGGAGTAAACCTTCCTGCCTCAGACGCCAGTGGTTGCGGGTTCGATTCCCGCACGGAACAAGAAAAAAAATCAGTTCCGTGTCTGGGTGTTAATCTATTTATGTATTTATATTCTAGGTTCCCCCCTAGTTCGCTACATGTTATCCCATAACACAAGCTATGCTTACTTTGGGGCCATGTGGTTGGTGTGATTGGGGATTTTATTATTTTATTATTATTATCATATGAAAGTATGAAATTGCCTGTTAAGAATTTGAAGTCATATATTTTCATACTTCTTTCTGTTTTATAGGAGTTAAGCCACCAGTTAAATGCAACGGTTAATGAAATGCAGGCAGCCATGAATCAAAAGCAGACTGTTGCCCCCTGGCTTGTGCGTACACTTGGTAAGCTCATTTATACTGTTCAATATATTAATTTTATAAATAAAAAAACCTCAATAAACTAATTCGTTTTTTAATTAGGTTCGATAATGGAAGCAGCACAGACTCGTCCGTCGTTCCAGACCTACTTACCAAACATGACACAGGAAAATCAACCCGTGACCCTAAATAGGACCGGATCATTTTCCAAGACACAAAAACAGAGTCCTTTAAGCGAAAGAAGGGTTTCCGATCCTTGCACTCCAGACGTTGTGCGGAGGAAGAAGGACATAAACACTAAAAGACATTCCATGCTCGCAGAGTCAAATATGACCAAAGAATCAAAGGAAATGAACAGGCGGAGCCACGATGTTACAATAGTCAAAAACCTCTCAATGGGTTGACAAAACGTGCTCGACATTTCGTTTGGTTTGAATCAATGGCGGCTGCCGAACGAACGACTGATATTCGAATGTGAAAATATTTCCTTAGTTGATATTATTGAAGATATCTCAAGTCTATATAAATAGGTGTGCTTGGATGTCTGTGTTATGGTATAAAGACGCCTGTCAGTGCACATTACTTGTATCACTAGTCAATAGTATTTTAAAGATACATTTTAAAACCTGTTTACCAACGAATGCCAGTTGTAATAGTTGGTATCTATATTATATTAAGTATTTGCAAGCAATAGGGATTTATTCATCGATAACATTAAGTGATTGTAACCCACGTGCTTTAATCCAAATAAAAAATAGATAGTTTTAGGCCTAAACAAATGTTTTGCGTCATCTATAACAAATTATTATCAGTATTATTCCAAAAGTAAATTGTCTGTACCGAATAAATGGGGTGCACATATTAAAGGATAAGGATTAGAAACGCGATACACATTGGGCCATCGGACCGGGCATAAGGCGAAGATTTAGTTCAGATATCAATGTTGAGTATTCGAAGTTTTCGAAATACACTATTTTACGTTAACTTGAATTCAAATATCAATACCCTAGTGTGATATTAAATCATTGTAGCTTATACCTTATTTGTTTCTCATGGATAAACCCATTATTTCATGCACGACATTATCTAGCTGCTTTGTTGAAGTTCTTTTGAGTATGTTTGAGTTTTGAAAAATAAAAAAATGTGATCTCAAAATGCAAAACTCAAAATGCGCGGGCGCAGTAAATTTTGAAATATATTTATTGTAAATTAGATAGAAGATATCATCTAAGGCGTTAAATTTTTTTTTGTGCCATTTATAATTATTTAAAAATCCTTGAATAACGGCAGCATTTATTTTTTAAGACGGAAAGAAAGGTTTTTAATTCTTGGGTAATATCGGCAATAATTTTATTCTTTCTAATATATCAATATTTTTATTTGTCACTTTGTGTTTATGTAGATTAATACTGTATACGGTCTGCCATAGTTGAGTGCCTTGGGTAAGAGTGGGATAGCATTAGAATTACTATTAATTAATGCGATATATCATCGAAAGTTGTGTTTGGTGAGAAGAATCTATAAATATAGCATATTTCGTAGTCGGCAACATATGAAACTTAACAATGTTTATCACAAAAGCCTAAATTTGTTTCAGTCAAGCCATTATTAATATTAAAACAAAGAAGACGGAACAAAACAAGCCATTGGTTTATCATTTTTCAAACTAAATTGCTATTTAAGTTGAATCATAAATCACATTAGCTATCAATGTATGGCGTAGGATTAGTGATTAAATCTTTACTCGTCGAGTTGATATTTTCTATTTGTAAATAAAGATTATTGGAAATTTATTGAGTGTGTATTACCTTTATATCGCACTGGAGCTTATGTAAATAATATTAGCTGATTAATACAGTCTGGTTTTATAACACGAAATTTTCGAAAGTTTTTTATAATAATACTGCGAAGCATATTCTAAATGTACAAAGTAATTTCGTGTGCAGAACTAGATTGTAGAACTAGTAGAAAAAGCGTTGGGTTTTTACGTATTTCATAATTTGTATTTTTTTTAACACTCGTTTTAAAGTATATTATTTTATCCGCCTCTGAATTATTGTTCATTGAAATTGTATACAATTGTAGTCTTAATTTTCTTTTTAATTAAATGATTTGTCTTGCCTTTTTGTGTTGTTATTAAAATATAGATAGTGATTCATCTTATGATTTTTTAAAATTTCACTTTGTCTAATAATTTACTCGAAACTCTAATATCACTGTGACAATAAGTGTAAGTCATTTCGATAATAAAGAGAATTAACATTGACTAAACTTACGCAAGCTATTAATGTTATTACCTAATTTTATTTTCAAAACATTTTTTATATATTATACAGGTGAAGTATTAAGTATTATTAGTGAAAATATTTTAATTAAGGCCCCATGTTTCTCGATATATGTTGCTTTGATATTATGTTACACTTATGGGGAAGCGATTGTTTTCTATTAATACATACATTCTTTTTCTAAAGAGTCGTTATTCCAGATATAATAATAATTTGCTATTTTAATAATGTGTGACCATATAAAACATTGCCTGGAGCAGTAGTAGCTAAATTATAATTTTGACGCATAGTGGTTTTAGAAGCTTTATAAATGAGGCAAATAGTCACTATTATAGAAAATTAAGTGAAGATTATCTATGATCTGTATTGCTGATAATATTGTTTGTCATTGTAATTGTATGAATAAAGATATTTTACAAACAATGATGCTGTGATCTTCTTTCTGATATAATCAAATACCTACCTTTAGTTGTAACAAGACGGGTGCACATTTCTTTATCGATTAAATTTTAGATGAAAGTCGTGAGTGCTTATCAATACTCCTAATTATTTAAAACGAGATGAGCGAGATGGCTGTCTAACCACAGCAATCGATAGTTTACTATGCCAAAAAATCCGATCGACGCGACGCCGTCATAGTGATAGCCTGGACTAGCACTATGCCAAATATTACTAAGATAGAATACTGGGCTTTTAATCGATAGAAAAATAAGGCCAATAAACAGTTTTCACAAACAATGCAAACTAATGTAGAACCGAGCCTATTAATTCTGAGCTTAATTCATTATTTTGATTCCGAGATGGTTCTGATGTTTTGATCTGACTTAATATGACATTTAGACAACAGCAAGAGGTATCCTAGCGGATTGAACAGTCGAAAACCTTCTAAAAATCTAGAAGCACAATATTTAAATTCAGTAAAGTTTAATGCTAAAACAACATGTAGGAATACTTTAAATCGTTACAAGCATAAGCCACTTGAGCTTTTTATACCTAAAGACAGGTGCTAACGTAGTGTCGATTGAGTTCATGGGACCGGAAGATGTTACAGCCAGTAGTTTCCTGTGCAAGTTTACGGTGGGGTGCCCGCTAAACTTGTTTATTTTTAACTTATATTTTACATTTGCATTCAAGGTTAAGTATAGAGGCTTAAGAAATTATGTGCTACCTAATTAATTTACCTAAACTAAAAGTTTTCTCTCGTTGCTATGCTTACAAAAAGTTACAGTTTTATTATGTGAGTTATTATGCACCCTTATAAATAGTTTACTGTTAAAAGCGATTACCTAAGTCCCGCTATTTTAGAACTAGAGTAACTACTAAAATATTAGTTAATAACTTGATTGTGTTATATTGCGGAGCCCATTTACAAATAAGTAGGTAGGTACATAGATAAATAACACATTCATACACCCATTAATTTTATAGCTTTAATAGGTATGCTTTTAAATTTCGTAAGTAATATTTGTACTTTTGTTATAAAACTGTAAGTTCTATCACTTCTATTTCCCACAACACTGAAATCTAAAATGTTGGTGGGTTTAAACTCAGAAGTAGGTTCTATTTCTCCGACCTTAATGCGTCGCGATCGCGACTTGCGAATCAGGCGATGCATTAAGGTCGACTAGTTTTAGAAAAAAAAAACACTTTTTGTACTTTAACGTAATTCCTACGGGTATAGGATTGGATTGAAAGTGCTTTATCAATACACCTGAAATTAATCCTATTCACAGCTACCCTTTGTCGCATTCATTTCCTACAGTCTTGCTCTGTATAGCGTCACTAAATAAGTATTTACTACACGTGCTCCGTTCCACATTACTTATTATTTAAATTAGGAAAGGTAACTCACCTTATTATGCATTTGTAACAAATCGTTGACCGTCTCCAACCGTAAAGTTAGACGGCAAGGCGCGCGGCGCGGTCCGGTGACCGTTTTCTAGAATAAAAAAGGTTTTTCTCTACAACGCGGCTTACTTGCTTACTTGCTTTTCGAAAATAATATAGTTGTGTTATAATATTAATACTAAGGAGCCTACCAATTTAATAAATCAACCACAATACGTGCACAATACAAACAATGTCGGGGGAATAAAAAAAGACACTGTAGGGTTGACTATGAGTACTATGACCGCTGCCCAATTTTTCAGTATTATGGTTATCAGATTTAGATGTTTACAGTGTTGATAGATCTAGGCGTAAACCGTCTTAATTTTCTGCAATGCTCACATATACTTTTCAATATAAATTAAAAAATCAATTCTATTAATAGTTATTCTGGTAACTATGTTTTAAATGTGCTAACGATCGAAAATATTGCTTAGAGACATATTTTCTTTGCAATTAGCTTGAAAGTTTTTGTCTGGTAGCTGAGCTATAAAATTAGAAGTTTGATCACTTGACGAAAAATATATCCTGTGTCTGGACATATAATGTATCTTCTAAAGGACTTCCTAGTCTTGCGTGACAGGATACAAGATTTCGCTAACGCCCGCCGCCATTTTTTTTGCCAGCAGATGTGGGCGCATCTTGAACATGTAACATGCGTTGTAGAGTGAGGTCGTAGGGTGGTTTTTTGAGGGATGCCCTTAGGTTGAACCCTGTGTCGATCTTTTCAGGTTCAATGTACGGGAGTGGTTTAAGAATCAGCTCTTTTCTACACTTACGAGTCAATTATTTTATCGTCACGTTTCATCTGTTAATATTATGCATTAATATTCTTAGAAGAGATTCAAGGTTATGTAACTTTAAGAATGTTATACCTACTTATTCTGATCCGTGCTTTTGAGGCTATACTCTCTAATCTAATTGCTTGAGAAATTTTTTGCTTGCTTAGGTATATGATTCGGTCAACGGAAACGAAAAATGTGAAAGAATTTAAATCGATCCGATATTTTTTTCTTTAGAGTATAAAACTATGGTCAAAACCCTTGAGCCATATGCTTCCTTAAAATATAAGTAGCTACCTACTTATACTTATTTTGTAAACTTCTTATACCTATATTCCTATAGCATCCAAATAAGCGTATATTTTACTTGCGTATACGCATACGCGTTCGCACAGTTTGTAGTGAAAACAGTGGTTTTGTCATCGACGGCGATCATGCGAACAACTTTCTCGTAAACAAGACGATCTTGACTGACGGAAACAATCTACGAGCATACACGTACGAACCTATACACATTGCAACAACTATGGTTAAAATATAATGTAAAATTATTTACCTGTGTTTAGTTTAAAATACAAATGTGATATGTAAAGAAAAAATAAGTAGGTACTTTTGATTTGTATGTAGGTAAGAAAAAATTTACCTGTTTTCAAAATACATCTCATATGATACTTTACTTAAAGAATATTGAAGAGTTGGTTTGATTGTCGAAACTCCCAGAGGGATTAAAAAAAAATATTTTAAGGAATTTTATTTTACTAGGCAATTTCTTCGAGATTAATAATAGTTGTCGCCCAAAGCTCTAGCAGTTGTTTTATAAATTGGTAAATACTTATTTAGAGTGGCTAAGCGCCCTGAGCGCTTTCAGGCTTTCAATCATTTTAAATCTAACTTTACCACAAATTTAAGCCAATCTTTGACTTTATCGTATACTTAGTTACAATACCGATATGATAAAGTCAAAGATCGGCTTAAATTTTAACGACTCATTATGTGAAACATTTTAGATAAAATTATTTTTAAGCAGTATAATAACATTTTCTCAAACATGCTTGAAAATTTGAGTATTATTTTGACAACTTTCTTCGAGGTAAATTGAACTTGCTGTACTGATGGAGCAGCGGCCGGCAACAGTTGTATGAAAATCCAGATCTGTCGTGTTTAGCGGCCAAATAAACTACTAACAACTACTAATTAAAATCATATTTGTCGTGTAATGCAAAAATGGAACCATCTTCTACTTCCCAACATGGCGACCTAAGAGGTTACTTATCAAAGGTTTATTATAAATTTCGAACTGGCTTGCACATAGAAAATAAATATAAAAAAAAACAACATAATTTCGAAGACCGGCTGGTGTAGCGGTAACATACATTGCCTTCTATGCCAGAGGTCCTGGGTTCGAGTCCTGGCGGCGGCGGATATTTATGTGATGAACACAGATATTAGTCGTCAAGTCATGGATGTTTATATGTTTAAGTTTATTCTAATAAAAAATATGTATTTATTCAATGCGTATGTTTATATATTTCTTAAGCATATCAGTTATCTAGTATCCATAACACAAGTTCTTTAAGAAACTTAATTTGGCCTAGATGATGTTGTGTGAGTGTCAGAAATATTTTATTTATTTATTTATAATTCCCGGAAAATACAAGCTATAGAAGCCTTGGCCGCAACTAGGCATTGATAGACTTACGTATATGTGCTTCGCCTCGGCCCACATTCACACTTTCGTCCATCAATGCATCTCTAGCCGGCCGCTGTAGTTATGTACTAATTTTACAGTTTAACTTCACGCTTATGTACGACTTCTGAACACGCTACGGTAACATATTTTTTAAAGTTGAACATCAGTGAGCGTGCCGGTTTAGGGAGGAACTGACTCCGGTGGGGTCTCCAAGCAGAGGTTTATGCAACCTTACCTACACAGACAAAATATAAAACCTGTGTCATAAAAATATAATTTACGGGTAAGTAAGTTACGTATCAACTTACTAGTCTTTCAATCGTCTACGGTCTTAGTATGAAAACTCCATTGTAAATATCAAATAATTTGTTCATGGGTTAATAGGTTAAAGTTGATTTGTTGCGAAATTGTTAGACGTGCAACCAAGACGAGGTTTAACAACGGATTAAATTCAATTATTCGCGCGTGTCATAAGCCAAAACTTTTCGAATGCGCATGAAATTAAATTTATGGATGTTTTTTTATAATAAACTAAGTCCGCGTTTATAATAGACTTCCATGCTGGACTGGGAGCGAAATAAAAACATAGAATGTGCCAGCTGCTTCTCTTCCCGGGCATACTGTAAAAGTCAGTTAAGGGACGGAGGTTTTATTGACGTTTTTGTGGGCTATAGGCTGACCCCCTATCACTGCAAGTCTCTCTCCAACATTATAATACCTTCAAATTTGTCAAATGTGGCATCAGATGGTTTATAGCTTCTGGTGTTCTGCCTACCCCAGAAGGGATACAGGCGTGACGTTATGTATATATGTAAGTAGTCCGAAAGTACCTTAGTTTCAATGAGACTATTCATGGAGACTACAAGACTTATTTGCGGTCTTAATAGCACTGATGATCGATGCCATATTTCATCCCGTAGACGATGAGCAATATCCTAAATACTGTTTGTTATTATCATTTGAAATTTTAAATATCATCGGACCCTATTTGTTAGCTCAATTAGGTATTGCAGTGTGATCTGAAATCGGCATTCTGTCACTATGTACTAGTTTATGCTACAATAAATGAACAGGTAGCTATAATAATAACTAATTTATTTTAAGTGTTTCAAAGTGTTTGTAAAGTGTTTTGTAAAAGTGCTTGGTGAATAAATGATTTATCTATCTATAAGTTTTTTTTTTTAATTAAATTAATAGATAGAGCCAACGAAGTATGTAGATATTGCTCCGGCTTCGTAGTCATAATAAACTATTTGACAGATATCTTATTATACGCAGCTGTGATTTCTAGCAAACATTTATATTGTCTAATTGATATCATAATATCTAACTGTAAACGTTTACTGGACTTAATAACAAATATTAGAAATAATAAACTTCCGTCAACGTAACGGCTAAATCTGTCTTTGGTCTTATGATTACTCAATTTAAATTATGATGAGGTAGCCAAAGAAAGTCGTTTACAGTAAGTTACCACAATCAAGCGTTGTTGTATTGCGAAACGAGGAAACATAACCTCTTTCTCTGTAGTCGGTTAATTTGAGCATTATGAATATTGTGGTAAGTTGTTAATGGAGTTTACATTCGTGTTTAACTTCTAAACATTTTGTTATTAAAGAAAACTTAAACGGTGTTTGTATTTGCTCGTTAACTTAAAAAAAATAGGATTTTGACTTTTTTAAAACAAAGAAAAAAGGCTTAGTATTCAATTATATGAAGTAACTGTTTTATCTGAGACCAAATTCTTGTATGTACTCAATTTAACCTGATGCGCAAGATCATTGACGATGAAGTCGAATACGAAAGCGTGATGGCAAGAAGCTTATCATTAAATATTTTCGGAACACACCACCATGACAGTGGTCGTATTTTGCGGCAGACTACATACCTATACAGGGTTGATTTCTAGTCACGGTCACCGGCCAAATTTTTTTTACGTAATAAATATCATTTATAGATACCATTTTGGCAAAAAAGGGAGGTATTTTTTTAAAAGAAAATTAATATTATTCGCTAATATACTAAGGCCAGCATGGTCATTCTTAATTATGAATTAAAACCATTAAAATAAAGAAGTCTACGCGCTACTACAAAACATCTTGTAGTACTACGTCGTAGTATTATCAATGAAATGCCGCGTCGTAGTAGCTATGTTCATCAACAGCGACTATTTGTAAAATAGTTTATGGTGCCATATTTTTATGTTTTTGTACTGAGCGATACTAAAATAAATATGCAAGTAGGTTTATATGATATCAAAGAAAATAACATTTAAATTTGGCTGGTGACTAAAAAACAAGCCTGTATGTGCGGAGTAGTCACTGGCAAGACGGAACCTGAATAATATGTAGTATGTTCTACTACCAAGAGGCTTTTACGAAATGACCACCGACCATTCATTTCTCACGACGACTTCCGTGCTTCGGAGGGCACGTTAAGCAGTCGGTCCCGGGTGCTGCATAACTGTATACAGTAGTCGTTAGGGTTTATCAGAAGCCATCTTGGCGCCCTTGCAGTGGGCTCAATACAAAGAGTTGTGGTGATGATGATGATATTATCAATGCTGTCATAGTTATGCAATACCTACCCAAAAACATCTTTCTAATTTAAATCTTGAAGCAAGTGGGACCTGATCCTTGCGACACTTTTAATTGTAGTCACTACACTACTCTAGAAATATATCACTAGGCCACCGCTATATACCTAGTACTTAAAGTAGGGCCTACATCCGGATATTTCGTCTTTTAAGTCATGATGAAGCATCATCAAGTAGTATTAAAGTTGGTGGTCAGGTTGTTTGGTAGAGATCGCTTCAAGCGATAGACCGCCAGTTGTATTTCAACTTGTTATTATGTATTTCCTTTTTTTGTATACAATAATGGCATACAATAAAAAATACATACGTGTAAATAAATAAATAAGAGATTGAACAGCATCTTAATATTGTCTTAAGCTTTCACGATTTATACTATTTAATAATAAAAATTAATTAAAATGAAAAGATAGTAGAACTTCGAGTTACAATGTAATGCAGACGACCGGCTGGTGTAGCGGTAACATACATTGCCTTCTATGCCAGAGGTCCTGGGTTCGATTCCCGGCGGCGGCGGATATCGGTTTGATGAACACAGATATTAGTCGTCAAGTCATGGATGTTTAATATGTTTATTTAAGTTTATTCTAATAAAAAATATGTATTTATACAATATTTGTATGTTTATATATTTCTTAAGTATATCAGTTATCTAGTATCTATAACACAAGTTCTTTAAGAAACTTAATTTGGGCTAGATAATGTTGTGTGAGTGTCAGAAATATTTATTTATTTATTTATTATTTAATGTTATGTTCTCAATTATAAATCAATAATAAATCAATGTTCTCAATAATAATAAATAAATCAATTTTTGTATGAAAGAAAATGTCGAAATTTATTGCTGACATACAAAAATTGAAAAATAAATTTAGAATTTTTCTTTTTTCATATTTTTTCTGTAATCCTTATGGGTAATAGAATACCTCCGAAGAAGGAAAGAATATAATATATAATATAAAGAAAGAATATAATATAAAGAAAGTGTATTAAGATGATGAAACTTTAAGTAGATTTTTATGAATAATTAGAATAGAATAGAATAAAATCCGTTTATTGCATTAATACACACAAAAATTACAATAAAGTTAAAAAAATACTACATACATTATAAACAAACAATACCTCTATAGGAAACAAGACATTTAAACCTTATTGAGTTTATAATATAAGGAATCTTAAAAAAATATAGATCGCATCAACATAATTAATAATTAAATTCATAATTATTCATATAATTCATAATTAATGCTATACTATAACATTCGGTTAAAAACGTATTTATTGATATAAATTTAAGACAATACTAGGTCGAAATATGTTAAATACCCAGCTTAACTTATTATAAAGTAATACAAGCAAATACAACAAATGAAGCATTATGGAATTCCTTGCATAAGGCATATCTAACCGCATCTAATCACGGTTTTAATTGAATCAGGCGTTATTTTGTGGAAATACATTCCAATAAAAATAATTAAGTTACCTTGCAAATTCCACGACTCGAAAACACACTTGATATCGGACAAAGGTTCAAGCCCCACCTTCCTCGCACCATCCGCAATCCCCCAAAAATGCAATCATAGCAACGCTTGGCCCTCGTACATAAAGATTTTGTACCCACTTACTAATTTTAAAGCGTTCTAACTACCGTTGCTGTTCCGTTCCATAATGCAACCTGACACCCATTGAATAAAATTTTTACAAAGTTTTACATCGGTGCACTCAAGGTATAAGATTTTTGATATAAATTAAAAAGTCCTAAGTTTCCTGTTTGCATGGGAATTTCGGGAATTACTTCCTTTGTTAGGGTTTCTTTTTAAAGACTTATCGCGAGTTTGAAGCTCTATCTAACCTGATGGTAAGTGAAGAAGAGTTCGAAGATGTATTAAGGAAGGAATTCCCGAAACCTCCTGAGGAATGTACGTTCCTTTTAGCTCTCTACACCAAGTAATTATACGTTGCCTGTCAGTCACACAGTCAGTTATGTATATCGATCTGTCAGTGTGACTGACAGGCTGTTCAGTCAGAACAGATTTATGTATATAGATCTATTGATTTTACAATTTTTTAACAACTTCCAACATCACACACCTACATATACTAGAAAAGATTTATAGATTCGAAGTCTGAAGCTCAATTCTAGAGACGAGCGCATTATAACTTACTTGTCGAAACTGCGAAATGATGCTCTTTAAATAACATGCTCGCATTTGAAGTATATAGCACGATAATGATAAATTCGTGATGGTTGGTGATCGTGAAATGTTTCGCGTGTCGCTGTCGTGTCCGTCGCGTCGTGCGGCGCGATCTTCTTAGCATTCTACCATAGACTCTACATAACAAAGTGCATTCTGATGACGGATTTATGGAGCAAGCGTTATTGCATGATTTGTTATTGAGTGTAAAGTGGGTACTTAGATTGTTGTATTCGGTAATGGGAGGTTAAGGCGCTGGTTATTGTAGACTCACGCCTAATCGATTAGAATAGAAAGTGTCGACCGTCTGAGCATGAGGTTTTTGATAGGATTTGAATAGTAACAACTATACATATAAGTTAATGACTTTATGATCGAATTTAATAGCTTAGGTATGCCTATTACTTATTAACTGAGCGTTTCGTAGTCTTCACAGAAACTGTGAGAGAGGAATCACTCGTGACCATTTTAAGAAGTAGGTATTTATTCAATGACAAATACCTATTTGTGTTTACCTCTACATTATATAATTGTATTATCTATCAAACGGTTGTAAAAATATAGAATCTGTCATATTCGTGTCTTCGTTTTTCCCATTCATTATTACTTAAACAACTTATCTCATCAACATAGCGCACATTTTCTTATACTATATCTTTTTTTTGTATCAATAGAGAATGGAAGATTACTTATTTCGTAACTACCTGAAATTTATCTTGTGCCTACTTTTTAAAGACCATTACATAAAGTTTAAGCTTCCCTGACCCCTAGATACTAAGTATAATTTAAATTCTCATTTAGTAGAAATCCATGTGTAGAAGCTTACCAATACCCGAATTTAATATACCGTCCAAATGCGGTTCAGACTCGCGCACCAAGAGTTTCGTACGTATATTTACAAGTTTCTGAATTTGCCCTTAGGTATCAGTAAATTCACGTCAAGTTTTATAATTTTAGATCAATGGGAAGTATCCTACAGGATTTGGGTGCCTAGCGAACGTCAAAAGGGCTCCATCGCGCTCCAAGAATGAGGTCCACTGCGCTATATTTTTTTAGTACTGGCACTTACTTTACATCATATTCACCATTTACAAAAATTCATTGTATTAAAAAAACCCGATGAATCTTTTGTTTGCGTTGACTAAGCAGTAAGATTTGTTTCAATACTTCACGGGATTTCAGACCAGAGTATTTTGATATCTATTCATTTCAACTTGATGCCTCCACACGCTCCTAATTAAATGGGCCTCGAAAGATGGACTGACAAATGACCAATACAGTGAGCCATAAGGTTTAAGACACTACATAAATTCGGCCAGACCGGTGATGGAGCCCGGGTCTCCCGCATGCCGCCCCGGTCGGGTGCTCTAACCTCTAAGCCGGTAGCTTAGGCAAGCGAGAGTACCAAGTTTATTTAGTATTTTTCCTTTGTAAATCATGTTACTTTTTTTTCAACACACTTGCTCGTAAAGTGAGCCTTATTCTAATGAATTTAGAACCATAAACTGGGCTATAAGTCACGCGTGCATAATATATTATACCCTAGTGCATAATAAAATGAATCCTACAAAGTTGAATTGTACCTTTGTGCAAATTACATGCGAGTAAACAGAGCATATTTTATTGATCCGGGTTACACATTAATTTTTTTCAGAAACAAACAAAGAGGTTTTATACCACTACAAATCCATATACATTTTTAAATGTTTGTGCCTTATATTAGTAAAACAAATATGTATATCAAACAAATTGTTCACAATTTACAATAATTTGTTATAAAACATTAAAATATTTGCATTTACCACTCCAAATTAAACATTTTTACGTAAAATAGGCTGTATATGCTATACAGACATTGACACATTTGGCAGAAAAAAAACCTACGCGCATGCGCGAGGTTCGGCGCCATTTTTCAATCACAATTCACAGCTTTGTTATCAAGTGTGTTTGTTATTTTATGACCACGTATGTCTGTCTTTTACTCACAAGCGTGTTGAAAAACGTCGTATGTAACTCGTGAGCGTTGCTAATTACAGTCTCGGCTTCGCTCACTTGTTACATAATATACTATTAAGTGTTTATAAAAATACCAACAATATAACGAATTTTTGACTTTGACTTTCATTTAATTCCAAAAAGCGAGTGTGGTGAGATAATGCGGCGTCGTATTTGGTGCAAATATGTACCAGGCATGCATACAATGGATAGAGTTTCGAAGCGTCTTCCTGTGTGAACGGGAAAAAGCGTGGACAATGGCTATTGTGGAACTGACGGCCACGAAGTGACGGTACCTTTCCATTTCACCACCATGTAACTTCGTTGTTATGTGGAGCGCACGTGTACACATTTTTACAAGTAATTTTGTGAACAATGAATTTACTAAAGTTCAAGCATAAAGACTTTATATAGGTATTGCATAAATTAAAACATATTAGGGAAATGGCTTCGTTTAGAATCCCACAAAACCGTCTGTAAATAAAAATGGCACTATTCTAAAAACACAGGCTTTCCGACATAAAAAAAATGCAACTATGCATCATATTTCTGTCTATGATGCTTATAAAACTTTATGACATGAAAAGGCAGTTTCCCTCCTCCGTTTGCAAGAGCTGTAGCTTTAGCCTAACTTTCATTCGATTTACTCTACACATCCTCAGAATAAGAAAATAAAACATAAACCCATTATGAGAATTGAGAATACTATAGGTTGTAAGCAACACTAACCTAATTTTTTCTCCATCCATAGTCAATTGTATTTTTTTTTGAAAAAATTAACTTAAGTTTTACTGTTTGTATCAGGTTAAAAAGCCCCTAAAATAACAATGGCGCTAAACTATTGTTTCAAAGGCGACATATTGAAAAAATGCATTGACTTTGATAGTTTTTTTTTTTGAAAACACGTTTTCAAAAATACTTTTTCTTAAATTACCACGTAGTTATGAAATCCATATGCTTAGAAATTACTTAAATACAATCTTCACATTATTGTTCGAACTTTGGTTGCTCAAAATTTACATAGCATTTACCATTATTTTTTTATCGATTTTTGAAACGATTTCAGTGTCTCAGCGGTGACGATGGTGGCGATTTCTATGCAATACGCGAACTTATGTCGGAGTGTTAAGGTACTAAGATTAAAAAAAAAAATCTCTGTGTGCCGCCATAAATTCCTTCTTTAGATACTAAAGTAAGAAGTTTTTCTGCAAGTGATCTCTTGAAATTGAGTGAAAATTTTTGTTAACTTTTAATATGTGTTTTATTTGGTTTTCTTTTACCTTTGGTATAATTAAGTTGAATAATAAATAAGTACTTAAAATTCCGTAACTGATACGCGGGTCAATTTGCAAGAACAGTTTGTTTATTAATAAATATGTTTATTGGTATCTACTTATAATCAATATCGAATAGCGCTTAAAGTGCATGTTGCATGTGTTTCTGCAGTGTGATGAGTCAGTTTTATTTTAAGCTTCCCACCTATCTTTTCTTTCTAGATGAAAATATATTCCAGCCCAGGTTATTTATTCGAAATTTTTGATAAATAAAAGAAAAATATTGATTGGCGTACGTAGAAAGATGTACGATACGTGTAATTATGTAATTGGCCACTATAAGCATAAATAAAAACTATAAAAATTGTTTTACCGACTCAGTACATTTTTACGTCGCTTTGCCAGAAAAGTATCGTTAGCAAAGAAGGTAGTTGCCAGAGAGCGCCGCAATCAGAGACAGCTACTCATTTTTCAAACAAGTTTTTCATTGTTTACCAATCCAGACGCCGTAGGTCCGTTCCAATTACAACACTTAGTCATTACACCCGGAAGCTATCATAAATCAGTGGCTGGTCAGTCGAGCAGTGTAACGATTACTGGTCACGGGTCACTCCTCACGGACAATAGACAAAAACACAATATTATCCGACTCTATCATTTAGTTACTGTTTGGTGCAGTTGCAAATGTTGTGGGACTTTTCATAGTGTTTTTTTAGTACATACATACATTACTTCACAGCTGCATCCCGTATGGGATAGGCAGAACACCAGAGGTATTAAAACCATCTGATGTCACGTTTGACAAATTTGGAGGCATTATAATAGTGGAGAGAGATTATTGCAGTGACAGGGGGTCAGCCTATCGCCCACAAAAAGCCCCCCATAACACCTCGGTCCCTTAACTGACTTTTACAGTATGCCCGGGAAGAGAAGCAGCTGGCACATTCTATGTTTTTCTTTCGCTCCCAGTCCAATATAGAAGCATTCGCTCCCAGTCCAGTCCATATTTTTAGTAGTTTTAAGTTTTTACGATTTGATAGGCATTTTAAATACGTTTACAACCGGATTTTGTTTTGTAAATACCTGAGAAACGGTGTCTGAAATTCGCATACGGATATTATGAACGTATATAAAAAAAAAACTGCAATTGCGTATATAATTACGATAGCGATATGAGCGTTTAAATAAATTACGAACAGTACCAATAGTTTGTCAGCGTACGGTTAGCTAAGAATAACTCTACTGCGCTTGAATAAGCGTCTCGTAAAGGCGACTAATCCGAGTGATCATCGGTAAGACCTTTTATCAAAGTCCAACGCCAATATTTATCCCGTATGATCCTGTTTATATCAAACGAAAAACTAGTTTATGCAACGTGTAGTCCGATCGGTACGACGATGAGTGTTGGCCGACTAGTCAATAACAGTCAGTCAGTAATGGGTACTGTATATAGTACTAAACTTGTTACTTGTGGGTTAGTAACAAACCAACTCGATGCCCTGAAAGTTCAGACACCAGCAATGTTCGGTGGTTTATTGCGTACAACCTCCTCGTCACCCAGGAGATTAAAGTGTATGCATTGTCAATTTTGCTTGTGATTGTAATAAGTCTACAATTTAACCTAGCCAAATTAGCTTACATAGACAAACGATCTGTTAGCGTTATTGATGCAATAACCACATATTTGCGACGCGAGACACGCATTAAACGCTTCAGCGATTTCTACTCGTAGTTCTATGTACGGTGAGATGGTAGGCGACAGTACAAACACGTATTGTAGTCTCGACTTACTTGGAGAAATTTGAACAAAGGAGAAAACTGTAATATGACTAGCTTAGATAATCTATTGCTCTTGTTATCGCTTTCCCTTTATAAGTGTGAAGTTTTGTTTTTTTTAGCATATTGGCATAGCGGTTATTGCCCAGCGCGACTGCAATTCGGTTGGTGATCATGAACTTCGGACTTATATGTTTGTCTATGACTTCTATGATTGTTTGACCTCAATCTTATTTGTTGGTAAGTGAAGATCAGGTTAGAATTGACAGCACATTGGTTTAAGAAAGAACTGGCAGCACTGATATTTGGCGGCAGATGTTATATGAAGGGTGTTCGCTAGCTCGGCATACCGTAATTGGATCCTTATTATATGTAAGGTTAAAATTTCCTAAACGATCACTTCCCGTTTGCGTTCGCTCCCGAACGGTCGTGTCTGCGGCCGCTCCCGAGTGTTCGTATTGCGCTGCCCTTGTTCCCTCCCCCGCACTCGTGCGGGTCAGGTGCCAAGTTAAGCTCTTTCGGAAAGTTTTCTCTTGTGGAGGCTGTGTGGTGTCGGGGCTAATTCATCTGCCCTTTTCAGGGCGGACCCGACTGCTGCCGGCCGAAGCATCGCTGGTCAGGTGGATACGTAACCGTGCCAACGAAGCCTGATCGTCCGCCGTTCACCGGCAATAGGTCCGTACTAGGTCGTTTTTTCTTACAGCGCAGTTTGCAGCCATTTCGCCGTTCACCGGCACGTAGGTTCGTTCAAGATAGGGATTTTCAGGTAGAACGATGGATCCCGAAGATCATATCGCCCACCTCAAGGCTGAGTTCGAAGCCGAAAAATATAGGATCGTCCGTCATTATAAGTCTCGTATCAAGTCTCTTGAGCAAATATTGGTTGATAAAGATCAAACAATTGCTGCTAAAGAAAAGGAATTAGTTGAGTTAGAACATCAAAAACTAGAAGCTAAACGTCAGGATATTTCCGCTAAACGTCAGGTTATAGCGGAACAGTCTCAGAAATTAGATGCTAGTCTTAAAGAACTAGAGGTATTACGCACTCGTCTTTCTCAAGCTCCAGCCGTTCCGGCTGTCTTGAATTTTCAGGTACCTCCGGCAACCGCTCCGATCCCGATTGCTCAGGCCGCCGCGAGGGCCGCCCAAGCCCTCCTGTGATTTCCCTCTCTTCCAGCTTCTCAGCCCGCTGCGTCTAGTAGCGCCTCTTCGTTGCTAGTCCCCCCGGGTTTCTTGTCCATGTCCCCAGCGTCTCCAGTTCCCGAACCTATGTCGGTATGCGAGCCAGCTAGCCAGTCCTCTGCGTCTAAGCGGAAATCAACACCGCCTGATAGTGGGTCTGATTCTAACGTGAAAGATTCGGTAGATTCGGAGTTCACTCTCGTCGAGAAAAAATCCAAGTCTAAGTCGAAAAAGAAGAAGCAGTCAGCAACTTCCACTTCGCTTCCTTCCCTTCCAGATAGCCAGGCCTCGAGTGATGTAGCAACGCCGTTGTCCCCAGCGATACCGGCCTCTGTGCCTACACTCGCGCCCTTATCCGTTTCAGCGATCCCAGCAACACAGCCTGCGTCGCAATCACAATCAGATTCGGCTCCGCCGAAAGTCAAGTCTCCGCCCCCCGTCTTTCTACGGGACAAGAGCCGCTGGACCGAGGTCTCAGCACTCTGCGGTAGGCACAATCCCAAGATCCAGTATAGTAAGGCATCCAACGTGGGTGACTCTATTAAGGTCGTTGTCAGTTCCATTTCCGATTTCAGGAATCTTACTCGGCTTCTTGCTGATCAAAAGCTCGAGTACCACACTTACGCCCTCCCTGAGGAGCGTAAGATTCGTGCCGTCCTCAGGAACGTGCCGTTCGAGCTCTCGAACGAGCAAATCCAAGAGGACTTGTCTTCTCAAGGCTTCCCCGTCGAATCTGTGCACAAAATGCACAGCCGCCGAGGCAAGCAGTTCCCACTTGCGTTAGTAATCCTAGCGAAGAGCCCGCAAGGGCAGTCCATTTTCAGAGGCAAGCTCTCCGTGTGCGGTCTCTCCAACATCCGCGTCGAAGCACCACACAAGCGTGGTTTCCCAGGTCAGTGCCACCGCTGCCATTTGTATGGTCATGCGGCGGCAAACTGTTTTGCTTCCCCTAGGTGCGTCAAGTGCCTAGATCCGCATGGGACTAAGGAGTGCTCTCGCACTCCCGAATCGCCCACCGCTCCGTCCTGCGTCTTGTGCGGCCAGTCAGGCCACACAGCAAACTTTCGCGGCTGCCCCAAGGCACCGCGTGCTGCCAGGGCTACCGTGAAGCCCATCGAGAACTGGAGAGAGCGACCGCAGCCTAGCTCGGACGCCCCTCCAGTCAGTTCAAAGGCCCCTAAGGCCTTTACTTCTATCGTTCCAGGTCAGCGCAGCCGGGTCACGACTCAATCGCAACCGGCCGCCAAATCGGCTTCCCAGTGCCAGAACGCAAAAGGTTCTCAAGACCGCATGGCGTTCTGGATCCAGCTCGCTCCCATCGACGAGATCCTGGCTTTCGGCGCCGCTCTCGACGCCAGCCCAGAGGGTTTCAACGGTGCTCTTCCGGTCCTAACCAAGTTCGCTCCCCTTATCAGGAAACTCCAGCAAGCTCAACGTTTCTAAACGTAGTCCTTCTTTCCAGCATTCCTATCTCAGAGTGAGTCTGATCACTCTAGATAATATCTTAGTTTCAGCTTTGTCATTTCTGCTAATCTTAGCTTTATTTTTCTCACTTTCAGTTCCTTTTGGTGGCAGCCGTCTGGATGCCGCTCACTGCGCAGCCTCTCTCTCCAATTGGCTGTCGCTCCGATGAAGACTAATGGCCTCAATCAAGGTGAGTCAGTAAAGGGGGATGTTTAGTGGGTATGCTCGGCTTCACTGAGTGAGTCTCCACACTGTCTGGGCATTCTATTTTCCGTTAGCCACTGGGGTTAACAGCTTATAGAATGCCCATTCGTCCGTAATAGGATTCATCCTCCTCCCGCTAAAGCTTGCTTTACTGGTTAAAGCTTGTTTTAGGGGGTGCCAAAATTTTCTGTGGCGGAAAAACAAAAAAAAAAAAATCCTAAACGATCGCTTCAGAGCGACTGAACTAACCACGCACAGGTCGTTCAATAATCGTGCAAGGTTTTTAAAATAAGTCATTGGTATTGCGTGTCATTTGAGTCGTACCAATTACTTCCTCTACGGAACCAAAATCGTAGCTCATAGTCGTAAAGCAATTTTTTTCGTGTCGTTTTTGTCTGTAGTACATATCTAAGTAATTAATGTTGCACAAAACCAAAGCAAAAAAACAAAAGAAAAGCTTTAAAAAAGGAACGACATTACTTGAATATAAAAATAATTCTTATTTAGAATTTCATGTCAAACGCTAGTTTCTAAGTTCAAAGTGGCCATTCTACGACAGTTTCATAGCTAAAGACTTAAATTATACAGCTCCAGTTAAACCAAAACCACAGACCTACATAGCGATTTAAGCTGCGTGCGGTGTGACTTACATTTTACATGCACCTCGTTTCATAAAGACATTTCATTTGATTAAAACACAGATAGCGTTGAAGAGACCGACTTGCCTTGTGAATTTACAATTATCTATTCGTGTTTAACAAGTAATGATGTCATACGTGATTGTCATTTTTGATATGAACCAAATGCAAAATGAGTTTTTGTACGAGACTCTTTTCTTATTTTGGCGCGTAACTGCGTTACTTCGAATTAAATTACCAAAATTAACACGAAGTATGGGGTACGCTTATAAACGGTTATAAGGGTTTTCTAGCAATGTCTTGGACTATGTTTACCTACGTGAAATAAAAGTTCTTGGGTTTAACTGTTGAGTTTATTGACACTTCACCTCGACATATCAATTTTCTGAAGAGGTTTTAAAATATTTTCATATTTATATAATCTCCAATTTACAATAAAATAATATATTTATATTTATAGTGTAATAATAAATAAATAAATAAATAAAATCTCAAAACAATCACACCAACTACATGGCCCCAAAGGAGGCAAAGCTTGTGATATTGTGATATTTTTTTTCAACCATGTAGCGAACTAGGGGGAAACCTAGAATATCTATACCTGCATAAATAGATAAACGGAACACCACGGACACACCACGGAACTTTTTTTTTGTTGTTCCGTGCGGGAACTGAACCCGCAGCCACTGGCGTCTGAGGCAGACAGGTTTACCCCATCGCCAAAGTGGTCGTCAGAAGTGTAGTAAGTAGAAATTTGTATAAAAAACAATCATCTTTAAAGCTGACAATCGAACATTTTAGCTGCAGTTTCAGTGTCTGTACAGACATAGTGGTAACGAGTAATAACATCATGAAACACGCAAAATATGTTTTTGTTCACCTTGCTATGCTCACGTTTAATTCATTCGTTTGAGATTGCTTAAACTACGCTACATAAATGGCTATTGGCAGTCTGAAGTTAGAGTTTTCCTAGAATCAAGATCGTTTGATGATAGATTTAAATTTTGTTTTTTTTTTAATCAACCGAGTTCGAAGTCAAGTATGGTTGTTCGTTTAATTTACTGGCTCAATTATATCTTTATTCAATACATACCTACACTTTTTATACTGTTAAATTGGATAAAACCAAACCAAAAGAGTCAATACATGTCAGAAATAATAGCGGTGTAATTTTGAGAATTTCGATTTTTTTTTCAACAGGCAGCACTCAAATTAATTGTAGTAAAAATATGGGGTCGTAAAATTAGCCAATCCTAAAATATCTAAGTATTCTTCTAATATTACATTCAGCACTTCCTAGTTCTAGCTTACTGCATTTCTGATGTACTTCAATAGTGCAATAACTTTACTACCCAATAAATAAAGATATTCAATAACGTAAACTGAACTTGCTAGACATATAGACATAAACACATAGAATTATTTTTATGATATTTGTTATTGCTGGTTATTGCATAAGTTGTTTCTGGTTTTATGTTACTTTTCAAATAAGGTTAACTTCTCCATCAATGATATTAAGATTCAACTATGAAACAAACCTCATTTCGCAATAGGTAAATATAAATACCTAAGTATTCAAAGCCATTTCAACCATGCAGAAGATTGTTGGGATTCAAACCGTGGACCGCAGTAGGCGAGTACTTAAACCACTGCTCCATCGAAGTCTTAAAGATAACATTTAGGAGACATGGATATGGTATGTTTTTAGTAAGTTTATTATCATAGTTAACGTTTTAAGCTTGGTAGCCAAAATATTTCTTAGTTTCCTTGTTTACTTAGACTGTCTTTGTGACACAGTGGGTGAAAGCTTGAGAGATTTCAGGTTCGACTGCACGTAAAGAAATTATTTAATTTGAATGAATGTGTCGGGATTCCTAAGTATGATAAGTACCTTTGGTTTCCACATCACAAACTATGCTAACTTTGGGACTAGATTACTGCACAAAAACAATAACCACAATTTTTGCATTAATTCATTTATTTATCAGCAGAAAATTAAATTTGCGTGGACAACTCAGTTAAAAAATCACGTTTCACGCAAAGACCGCGAAACCTGATAGTGATTATACGTAACTGTTGCGCACCGTTACAAGATAACCTCAAACCTTAATTTTATTCCATTCAACAATTTTGTCATCAGCATGCAAGATCGTGGTACCATCAAACTTACAGAATGGCAATTTAAACTTCGAATTAAAAAAGGAGAAAAACGATATAATTGAAATTGAATGGTTCTTTTTCATTCATTTAGAATAAAATTTTAAACAAATGTTAATACGTGTATTTGAGGTGTGTACTTTATCTTTACAGTAACTTTAACGACACAATTACCAAACATAGGTACCTGAATATTGCCGCTGCCGCCAGGTTTTACTTGATTCTCCATGTATTTAGAAAGCATTTCAGTTCTATAGGGCGTCGCGCGTATTGTTTGCCACCTGATCAAATTAAACCCTGTGGGGTAGTTTTTCGTGGTCTCTTTTTCTAGGGCCACTTTCAGTTGTATTTTAGATTTTAATGCATTGTGCATTATTTATTTTTTTATTTATTTATTGAGGAGAAAAAACAGACAATATACAATTAAAATAACTTATAAATAAAAGCAATTACAGTAGGAAATGTACTTGTTCAAAAATATACATTGTGTAGTATATTTTTGAAATAGTTCAGATGGTCTTCTTTTTTCCTGTATGACCAGTCACTCATTTTTGTATCAACAACTTTTGTTTCAATCCATATTCAAATTTATTCCTATTACTTATGATAAAACTGATAAAACTCAAGAAAAAAAAAAAACTATTGATAGTAGTCTATAATCAATAGAAATAAGTCATTACTTTTTAACATTTGAATTTAGAATAAGAAAAGTGTATGCGTCCCTAAGTAGGTGGCCAGGCTCAGGTTACCATGATTATTAATTTAAGTTATTTGATTGAAGTTTTTAAACGTTTAGTTGTCCATTATTTTTTAAATTTTGTTTTTCTAGCTAGAATACTCAATTCTTTATTCTAAAAACCAAGTATCATACAGTAACATCCATTTTTATTAGCAACAAAAGATATAAACTGTACGTAATGCTTAGTATTCGATGTGTACCTAATTAGTTGACCACCACTGTATATCATGATATATGTCCGCTGATATATATCGGTGAACCCTGATGTATAGGGAATAATCAACGAATGCAGAGCATTAAAATAACCGACTTCACGTCAAAACTTTGGCTGAGTTGAGAATGTCATCAACTTAAACCGTCTCCGAAATCATTTTTGAAATTTTCAATGAAGTACTTAACCGATTTCGATGAAATGTAATGAGACCAATTATGAAGTATCCTCTATCATATGAAATAACAATTTTCGGAATCAATTCGTAATTGTCCGAAATATCGTGTAATAAAGACACAAAAAAAACATATAGACGAATTGAGAACATCCTCCTTTTTTGGAAGTCGGTTGAAAATAAAAAGAAGCAGCGATTCACAAAGCAGATATATAGTAGAGCTGCTGTAAGCAAAGATGCACAGCTTCCTCCTTCCTGACGTCACAGCCTCAATAGTTCAAACTACTCCGCACTAGAGGCACTGGCGACAGTTCGACGCTGACTTGTGTGAAGTAGGTATATACACGCGTAGATATTTAAAAAAAATAATCCTCCATTGTTTCTCGATGTAAAATTAAGTTTTCTCTACTTTTATAAAGGAATTACATTGACAATCCAAATCAAATTAACTAATTATGAACATAATTTCATTCATAATTATTTTTTACAAATTGTTTGTTTTCCAATTATTTATGTCCAAAATTCCAGATTGTTATTTGTTGCCTAGGTGATTTTTATGCCGCGAAAAAATGTTGCGCTATCTAGCGTCAAGTAGAAATACTTTTATTTCGCGGTTTTTTCTGACAGATTTGGAACGTATGAAATTTGGTTAAAAAACTAGAGCCACCTAGTAAAAAATTTTAACCTTATGTTTCAACCGGTTTTTACTACTCGCTACTAGGTGACTACTGCCATCGTCTATTTAGCTATGATTGGCCATAACCAACCGCTTTTTAGGTACATATAACGTAGGTACATATCTCCGATGAAAATTTCTTTCTTACTCTACATCGGGTGAAGATATTTGATATATATAGATCGTAAAGAGGTCCTACTACCTGCAGTCCACCGAGCGACCACTTACAGTTGCTCAGTTGATCGGTTTTGTAACTAGAATATGAGAGCTATTATAATGCTAGCTTTTTCACGCGGCTTTACCCTCGCAATTTCAAATCCCGCGGGAATATCGCCTATGCGCTATTCCAGACTGTACTCTATCACTATGCCAAATTTCATCCAAATCCGTTGAGCCGTTCTGCCGTGATTGAGGAACAAACATCCATACATCCAAACATTCACATTTATAATATTAGAAAGATGTTCGTTTATAATTAGATATCGAGAATGTCCGATAGAAATCCTTCTTTCAATACTTTTAAATAATTATTTCTTACGTAGTTATTTAATGTTTAAAATACTTACTCTTTTTGTTCCGATCGTATAAAATATTTCATTCTTGTGTTGTGTAAATTTGTTTTGTGTTTGGTTAAGACTTGCACTTAAGAGTGATTCGAACAATAATTCGTTATAATATTTTACATTGTTTATATTTCCGTAACTCGACGAGTTATCAATCACACGGTATTTAGGATAAAAAAAGAGTATCAAAGATGGCGAGAATGCTTCATATTGTTTTATCTGATCAAACTTTAGTTTTAGCTATCTATTGTTCTTAAAGATATTTTATTATTCCTGTTGACAGCTGCCACTGATAAGGCTCGAACCGCACTGAGTAAGTAATGTTTAGCGCACCTTTCTCTACACTTCTAATGTTTTTAGTCTGTGCAGTAGAATTCGACTGTGGTTTAAAATAAATATCCGTTTCTAAAAATAGCACTGACTGTTATGAGTTACTTCGAAACGTTTAATTTCAAATTTGGAAAAGTGTAATCGTTTGTGAAGTGTCTTAGATATTTTTAGTTTAACTTTGTGTGGATGCTATATCGTACTCTATTCTCTAGTGCTTAAAGATACTTTCAACAGTTATGGAACCTAATTGCACCAATGAATGCCTACAATTATGATGAAAGTACCAGGTATTTAAACCTTTTTATCACTTTCTTGAATGTGGAATCGGATAAGAATATAATATGCCTTTCCCTGTCATGTAAGAATGTAGTTCTAGAAATTTCCTAAACAAACACTTATAAAGCGGTACCTATATTTTTTTGTCCGTGTTCAGTTCAGCTAATTTATACGCGACCAATCCTAGGCCTGCTTGGTAGTAAGTAAGACTCCTTCGAGATACGCATGTTAGCACCAGATATTTATAATGATACAAGTACCTACCTACCCGAATAACATTTATCTTCTCACCAATACACACATGAATTCACTATAACAGCAGAAACTGTTTGTGATCCTAATTTGTAAGCAAATAAGTTCACAATTCTTAATGTGTCGCTTTATTTTACATTTTATTATATATTCTGTGTATTTCTGTTATCCATAGCTCAGGCTTGACCTATTATGGATTTCGGTATATCCTGATTGCATGCACAAATGAACCATAAATATTTTTTGTATTATATACCTATTGTATGCTAAGGTACATTCTTATTGATGAATAAATAAATAATTATTAAAATTATTATTATTATTTCACTGTTATGACGATGATAGGTTTTGTTACGAGGCACTTCTCAGCGTCACGTGACATCAGTTGAGACGAATGTCAAATGCGAATCAGTCAATAGAAAAAAAAAACTAAATAAAAGCCTGCCATTTAAAGTTTTTTTTAATAGACAAGGAGGTTTTAATGTTATGTGAGTTCAACAATCGTATTGTCTTCGGATGTAACTGTTCAAATTCCTATTTAGAATTTGATTCCTTGTTTAAACTTGACGATAGTTTGAACAAGGAATCGAATTCGAAATATGAAAAATGAAATATGAAACAGAAATTCCATCCGCAGACAGCTATTAGGTAATAAGACTGTTTAATAAGTATTACGTTACGTTATACTTTCAAACTTCACTTCGTGATAATGTTGTAAGCAAGAGCTTAAATCCAATTTAATTTATCATATTGAAAATCATTTGTTATTGTAATCGTAATGCCATCGCTGTCTTATTTGAAAGATGCAACGTCTTTGATTTTTGTAAGGGAAAGGAACTTACGTCATTTGGGAATAAATTATTTTGTTACCTACATTTTTTCACAATACTTAGGAAACAAATAAAGAATTACATTTATTTTATACTTACCTACACATTACTTTTATATACTTTTTACCAAGTTTTAAAAGCGGGTTTTGTCGCGCAATTTCGAATCCCGCTGGAATATCGGGACAGAAATATATAGGATGGCCTATGTGCTATTCCAGACGGAACACTATCACTATGCCAAGTTTCAAACATCCATTCATCCAGACATTAGTAAGATTTGACCTATGAGCAGTTTCCTCATCATCATCAAAACTCCGTGTAATGAGCCCACTACAGGGCTATCAGCCTCTCCTCTGGGTGACAAGGAGGTTTTAGGCCGGTAGTCCACCAAGCTGGCCCAGTGCTGGTTGATGGATGCCAGAATTTTCTGGGTGCCGAAATAGCTTCTGAGTCAACCCTAACGACTACTGTATACAAGTATACAGCAACCGGGACCGACTGCCCTCTGAAGCACGAAAGTCGTGGTGAGAAATAAATGCTCGGCGGTCACCCATCCTTTTACCGACCGCGCCGAACGTTGCTTCACCTTCTATATCGTATGATATACACAGTAGGCACGGCGCCACAACGACTTTATACTATAAGTCTTTTCTTTCGACCGTAAAAAAATCTTGCCATCAAAATAACACATTACCTAGTCGTTTAGTCATAGTGGCATTGTAAATAACATCATGGGCCCCTGTACACCTTCGGAAGATAACTATGGGATAGTTTCAAGGTCGAAAAGATAACAATCATATTTCGCTATAAATCTTAGACGGAAGAATACCTACAGAATTAGTGTGCTGAGTGAGATAAAACTTAATCCATTGATAAAAAAGATAAAGAAAACAATAGAGTTACATGTATTTTTATGGCATTTTTTAACCGAATTCAAAAAGGAGGTTATTTAACAAGCTTTTTGTCTACTCAACTCAAACTCAAATATTCTTTATTTCGTAAGTATTTAAATACATTTGAAATAAGTCAAACAATTAACAAATTGAACTGAATCTACCACCACTTCGGAAAGTCGATCTGTTCAGAGGAAGTGGCAGGAAACTAAACAGCAATCATCTTTTAAAAATAAGAGAAAAAAAATACACCATAACAATTTACAGCCAGGGAATCCCATCTTCTTGCATCCGGATATCTTATACTAAACCCTTTCACATAACACTTATCCTTAAATCTATCGAAGGGTTAATCTTAAATATTTTTGATTTTTTTTATAAAATAAAGCGTACCCATTGACCCATGAACTAACTATCTTACCTTTAAAAAAATAAGTAAGAGGTCTGTTACAGTTTATTTTTAAACTTCACTTCATTGATGACTGTACCCACATTCGACTTCAATCTCACAAAAACCTGCGCGAAACTTCTCGCAACAACTCCAGAGCGTACTCGATGTTTGGCGCCATCACATCACGAATCCATTTTCTTAGAATAATTTAAGGACATTCAAATGTAGAACATGAAGCCACCTGTGCAACGGATAACTGTAGTAGAGTTAACCCGATTAAAGTAGCCGACTAATTACTATTCCTGATCCTGATCACTGTCCACGAACACCTTATTTTTACGGCTTTGTTCCCGGATAGAAGTGCTAAAACTCGCACGGGAACTTGTTGTGTTATGTCCATGTAACGTAATTCATTTGTAACAATAAAACGAAGTATCGGGAGGCATTCTACTCTATATAAAACATTACCCTAACCGACACTGTGGCACTACACAATACCCACTACAGATTCTTCTATCTATATGAACAATATATATAAATATAATAACAATATCCATACCACAGCATTTATAAATACTATTAGCTGGAAAATATTGTCTTCCATGAAAATTCCTTTCACGGTAGAACTCAATGACAAAAGAATAATCACATTAGTAGGTAATAAATAAAATATATATTTTGAAACTCTTAATAAATCTTAACGTGTTTTGCAATATTTTCCTTTGATTGACGTGAGAAATGGCGGGTAAAGTTTGCACTTTGCAGGTTATTTTTACCTCCTCCATTGGATTCCCGCCAAAGCCGAGGGCTCCATGACTTACTGATATTGTGCGTAATTTGACTAGTCTGTTTGTAAATAGACGTACTATTATTGTAATAAAGTTACTACTGCATCCTAGTGATGCGTTTATGGGTTGTAAAATTTATATGTTTATTTACAAATAGTGAGCCATAACATGTTAAAACATTTGTTGCGGGAGAGCGTTGAAAGTAGGCCACCGGGAAACGAATTTCTGACATGGAATTCATAATGAAGTAATTTTCAGCTCTAAATAAATGCTATATCTGGAAATAAAAGACGTTAGACAGATCGACGACCACTTTGGCGATGGGGTAATCCTATCTGCGTCAGAAGCCAGCGGTTGTGGGTTCGATTACCGCACGGAACAAGAAAATAAAGGTCTGGGCATTTATCTATAAATGTATTTATATTCTAGGTTCCCCCTAGTTCGCTACATGGTATCTCAAAGCACAAGCTCAGCTTACTTTGAGGCCATATAGTTGGTGTGATCTGGGGATTTTATTTATTTATTTTATGGGTTTTTATTATAATGTTTATTTGGACTCGATGTTTCTGGTTATTTCACTCAAGTGACTGATCGGGTTGACAGTTATGAAAGTAATCGATCTTCTCCATCGGTATCTCAGTCAGTAATTAACATAAACGTGCTGGCAGTATTTTGAATCTCAGGTTTTTCTGCATCCCAAATGTTGTATTTCATTTTTAAGGATTGGATCCATGTTTGTAAACCTTCCAACCATCTTCTTTACTTTGATTTTTTTCCGAACGGCTTTTGTTTAATTAAAGGAATCGTAAAAACGCTGGATGATGGCGGTGTGGGACTGAGCGAAGTGGAAAACCTTGAAGGAGGCCTATGTCCAGCAGTGGACGTCTACTGGCTGATGATGATGATGCTGAATCGCAAAACTCAAGATCATTCTACTTACCTATATTTTTGTAATAGATCGAGTTTCTAGTTTTTAGTTTAAAATTGTGTATATTGTTGGTTCAGCAAGTAGTTTCAATTCTCTGAGATATTTATGTTATATGCCAATTCGTTTGTTTCTGATACATTTTTTACATACATACATACATAACTTCACGCCTGTATCTGTTATGGGGTAGGCAGAACACCAGAGATTATAGGACCATCTGATGTCACGTTTAACTTTGGAGGTATGATAATGATGGATAGAGACTACTGCAGTGATGGGGTGTCAGCCTATCGCCCACAAAAACTCCAATTAAACCTCTGTCCCTTTACTGACTTTTACAGTTTGCCCGGGAAGAGAAGCAACTGGTACATTGCTTCTCTTCCCAGGCACTGTAAAAGTCATTTACAGTATGTCCGAGAGTACATTTTGTACTCTTTTTTTATTGGCAATAAGGTGATATTGTATAAATATTTTTCTGCAAAGTAGAGCAAACATTCGATATCTCATATCTTATATCTTCGATCTCAAAACTACTGTCACAAGTTAAAAAAAATACACATTTGAATTTGAATCTTATTACTTTTCTCATACATATTTAATTTGATTCCAATTTTTTTTCTCTCTTATTTTGTTATAACTGAAGCTACTACGGTGAAAGGAGAACAATTAATAGTTTCGTAAATTGAGATAATTGAATTATGGTTACGTGTATATTACGTCTTAGGAGTGACTATCACTATGTTGATAAACATTTAATATTATCTCAAATAACAGTTTTTGGCGAGATGCCTTAAAAAACTCGGACGTAGCGTCGCCTTTCTGTCTCTATGAAAATAGGCGACACTTTAATAAATTATAGGTTAAGACTTAAATTAAATTACAGCCCGTTCACACATGATTCGTTTTACTGGATATCTTTTTTGTATCGTAAATACGTATACTGAATACTGTGCCATATGTGAAGTCATTAATACAACTCTATGCGCCATCGATGAAAAAATTACGTATCCGGTAAAACGTATCCAGTAAAACGGACCATGTGTGAACGGGCTGTTACTCTTCTGTTTTATTTTATTTAGGAACAAAAAGCCTATTTTGTAACGATTATTGACATATGAGCTTGAAGATGTGATAAGAAATAACGGTTAGTATAGTAATCATAGTATAGTATAGTACCTAATCATGAAGTCGTCGTGGCGCCATGGTTAATGTGTGAATATCGTATGATCACATGTTAAGCAACGTTCGGCGCGGTCGGTACTTGGATGGGTGACCGCCGACCATTCATTTCTCTCGACGACTTCCGTGCTTCGGAGGGCACGTTAAGCAGTCGGTCCCGGGTGCTGTATACTTGTCGTTAAGGTTTGTCAGAAGCCATTTCGGCGCCCTGAAAATTCCGGCATCCACCACCCAGCTCTGGGCCAGCTTGGTGGATTATGGCTTATAACCTCCTCGTCACCCAGGGGAGAGACTCATGCCCTGCAGTGGGCTCATTACAAAGAGTTGTGATGATGATGATGATAGTAATCATTACTTCATTCATGTAGAGTCGGCTAAAAGTAGACTGTGATGGCACTGGATAAGCTTATTATAAAAGAAAAAGTGAAATAGACCCATTATTGGTTGTAAGAGATCGCTACACTAGCAATCACCATGTAAAAAAAATGTCTTCATGTCATATTTTGTTACTAGCCTTAAAATAACATTTTAAAGCAACATAACTTTCTTTTTTCCCATGTGTCACCTCATATTCACTTACCATCATGGGGAGACAATAAGTGACATAAAATTTCAAAAGCTTAGAAAATAGCTTTAACTTAAATAAATAGTGACCACCATGGAAAGCGACATTGAAAGTATATTGATACTTAGGAAAGTGTCCGTAGGTACACAATATATTTAAGGCTCTACGTACGCAATAATAAAGCTTAGGAGTTTGTCTAGTTGTATGCGCATTGCTTGTTGGATGTGCAGAAATAATATCTATCTCATAAACTATCTTTTCTGAAAGTCTATAAAGGCTATATTTAATCAACATATTCATAATGGGATCAAGAGTAACGCGATAATAACCTCAAACTGTACCTAATAACAGAGCGTTCTTTATCCGAACGAAAATTGAGTCATTTAAATTAATTAGATATTCTAAATTCAAATAATACAGAATCACGTAACGCATAGCGTTCTGTTATTACATATAAAAACGTTACGACCTTTAAAGTTAGTTTAATTGTTTGTGCGAAGGCTAGTTTCCGACTTTCACCCGATTCTTCTTAATTTGTGTACAGACAGCGGCTATAAAAGTAGTTAGGTAACGTTTGCCCATTACCTACGTTAATTTTTCCATAAAAGCTTCAGAGACCACTTTTGGGTGTCAAAAAGCAAAAAATGAGTACAGTATCGTTTTGACTAGTTTATATTGGAATTAATTTAAGTAAGCATAATGCTAATAGAATACATACAATGACAATCCTTGAAAAAAACATATTTCAACCTTAACTTTACCATCTATCGGCATAAAAAAATCTTTAAGCATACGAAAATACTATACTTATTTTCGTATGCCTGATAAGATCAGTTAGTTCATTTAATTTTTTGGTAAAATTGCCGATTTCTGTTAAAAAATATGGTGCATTTCACCCAACATGAGTGGGAACTTGCACAGCTGTAAATACAAAATCACTTAGAAATAGCAAGACTTTTTGCCTAGTCCAACGACTTAGCAGTTAACTGAATGAGGACTCCAGGCGTTTCCACAATTTACTGTGGGAGAATGTCTGTACTGTGTTATTAAAAGCTGACGAGTGCAGTTATGAAGTTATTAACTAAGGTTAAATGTAGATAAGCGTGCATTATGTTTGAAGTATATGATGAACAAGAAACGGTTCTCCTCAAGTAGTTTTTTTTTTTTTTTTGCTATAAATGATACAGTAAACAAGTCACTAAGCTTCTGCCTGTTTTACTCCTTTGTTCGGGTTTGTAAGTTAGGTAGCGCCAGTTGGTATGTATTTAGTTTGGATTATATAAAAACTGACTGTACTCAATATAGTTAGTATGTTGAGTAATTTGAGATAAAACGCAATGATCTTAACGCCATTCGTGGAGGTGTAATAAAAAATACATCATAACCATACTGATAATGCGCATGGCCGCCATTTCTGGGACGTCAGAATGACGACGACGCTTCGAATTTTCATTTCCTTTAACAAAACAAAGTAGCAACCTATACTTAAAGGCTATTCACGCAACTAAAATAACAGAGCTGTGCTTGAAGATGACAAGATGGCAAAGATTTTGTCATTAAGCAGATGTTACATTTAGCAGAATATCAAAACCCAAAGAAAATTGTTAAACAGTTCGACGAATAACAGTTCTTACTCACGCCATCATCAGCGAAAAGCGCTGGTGTCGTTTTAATGATATAAGTGAATACCAATTATGTCACTCGTCGCTCTTGTTTAGGAGAATAACCCTGCTGACTGACGTCACGCAACCGCTAATGCGACAAAGTTCCAGCGCAATACTTACCAACTAACGGAGTACCTACAGATATAATAAATTCTGGTATAATTTCGTATAAACATCCAGCGACATAGATATTCCCACACAAAGGTGAAATCTGGTTAGCAAATCGCGGAGCAATTTAAGTGTCCACCGTGACCAAAACACATTGTCCATAAACTCTCATGGAGCTCATGTCAACATGACGTATCTAGTGAAGTGACAGTTGACGGTAATGGAGAGTTGATGGCCTGAAGTGAAATCCCATGACGTGACCAGGCATGATGATATAGATGCATTTTTAAGTATTTTTTGTAGAGAACCGGCTCTAGCTGTGGAAAGATTTTTAGCTGATATGTCCGCACACTTTTAGAGGTGTCAGCATGCTGAATTTATTTTGGAGCCTAGAATATTTTTTTGGTGTGATTCATAGCAAAGAAACAATGAAAATGTTTGCAATTATTGTAAACATAAGTACTTCAGGTACGAGTACAATCATAACAATAATTGTTAGAAAATATTATTGTTTTTCTCATGTAGGTAGAGCTATTTCTTATGAATTTTCTCCAGCTTTGTAACTGGTAGCTATAGTGAGTGAATATATAGGCTATAGTGAAAATTTAACAAAAGTTAACACTATTTAACAAAGGAATCTTTTAAATGTAGAGCTATAGACATTACTTGGAGGTAGCAATTGCAGTTGAATGTTGATTATTTGTTAGTAATATGTAGTTAACTCTTATGAGATTTACTTAGCTAAGGGACACGAGGATGCCTAGGTAAAAAACAACACCCTACGTCACTAAAGCATACTTTGTATTTTAATTGATTTGTAGATTTTTAAAAAAGTTAAGTTAAGTTTATGTCATGATTATTTTTTTGGAATTTCCGATATTTTTTTCAAAACGTCATCTTTCATCTCCTTATTAAAAAACGGACATGTATGTTTGTTAAAATATCGGTTCATTAAATAAACAAATTATATGATCAAAAAGGTTTCAGGGTGAATCATTGAAATTATGTCTTATTTTTAATAAATGATTTCGCAAATAAGATTCGTTATTGAAAAGGAAAAGTGAAAAACTAAATATCACAACCATATTTAAAAAGTATAAAATCAAATTTAAATATATCGCACATTTAAAGTAAAATGTATTCTAATCACACGCAAGATTATGTATTACTTCATGTAGGTAGATTTATAGGAATATTTTAGTAATTAGTAATAAGTAGTAATCTGAAATAGTTTTATCATAAATAAACATGCAGCCATACAGCTACACAAAGCTACATAGCTATAACAATCGAAGCTTTCTGTTTAGTTAGAGTTCAAGGTCCCCAACCACACACACGATAGTGCGATATCTGCCATCAGAAAAAATTTTTTTCAAAAAATACGACGAAGACAGGAAGTATCGCGGTTTGTACGCGAATACACCGACAGCCAACGTTATGCAAGACCCGTTTTGTCCAGTAAATAAACTCGCGTATGAACTCAATCTGTCGAGCTGGTAATGAGGCCGTATGAAGAAAATATAACACTAGTGAGTCGTCAGCATTATAGTCAACGCGGCGCGGCGGTTTTTGTGAACGGTATTTGCCAGTGTTCGTGAATTTTAGTAGGGATTACCCTAAAATGGTTCGGGGTAAAATTACCTTGTGAGGCAACTCGTATTGGGCGTCTTTACCGCTTAGACTGAACGACTGAGTAAGAATCTTTTATAATTAGTAGATTTCAGTATCAATTCTATAAATAAATAATAATAAATATGATAATATTTCTAACAATTGCACCACATTTAAGCCCTTGTTTAGTTTTCTAAAGACCTTGAGTTAAAGTTACTAGCTATCGGAAGAATTAACTTAAAAAAATTGTAAAATCACGTTTATAACCAAAAGAGGATCCATGACTTGACATCTAATATGTTCATTCACAAAAATATCCGAATCAACCGGGATTCCAACCCATAGAAGGTCGAGTTCAAATGTCTTTAAACTTGATAAAATCCGGTAAGAGACGTCTTTTACACAAGACACATCAATGGTTGTATCTAAATTAAAAAAAAATGTAAACAACTATTTATTTTGCAGACATCTTGGGTTGATGATTGAATATTGGATTCTACTATAAGCTCTACAAGGTCGTATTTAGGATATAATCATGAGTTATTGACCCTTATTTTTTGCAAGGAAACTCGCAACGCCTTTGGTTGCGGTTTTTAGAAAAACACACAGAATAATAACCAAAGCAACATGTTTAGAATCACATGAGGACGATAAGACTATCAGGCTGCAAAGTGGACGACAGCGACAGCGAGAGCGGGCAGAGGCGCGGGCAGCGATTTCCGCGACACGATAGAAAGTATTGAGTTTGTATGAAACCGCGACAAATCGCTCGTCCAGTTTGCAGCCTTAGGACGATAGCAATAAACTTATGTGCACACACAATTTTACGCCTATTGTCACGAGGTAAATCTTCAAAGGAGAACCGTTCCGCACACATCCTTGCTGACAATCAGTAAGACATCAAACATTTACCCAGTTTACACGCATTATTTTTTATCCCTCGGGATTTTTTTGCAAAAAGTTTTTCCTCCAACTTTCCCCAAGAACTGGACTAGCATATACAAAAATATTTTTTTCGAGGACAGCTCTTTCCAACAAAGAAACGCATCAGCAATATTTTTTTTTTTGCTGGCAATTAATTTTATTTCAATAATTTATTACTTATATTCGATTTTTTATTAGTTTTATATTTTTGAAAAGTTAGTCCAATAAAATACTTACTATTCAGATCGTGTTTATTTAAATCTCGTCTTGCTCTACATTTGCTCGAAATAGTCGTAAACAAAGCACTGTTAATCAATCTTTACAGATAAGTGATATGTTTCGTTTTTGACTTATTATTTTTATCTCTATATCTATGACTCCGATTTTTTATGACTGTCAATGCTCTATAATACCAATACTCTACATATTGACACCTAAATACTAAATAGATTATTAAGCATTTTGTGTTTTGAACGATATTTGCGAACTAGCTGTGCTCATAGCTTCTCCAGTGAAGCAATAGGTAACGATTCATCCATTTTTACAAACTTTCCAATTTACAATATTATTAGGAAAAACGACAAACTTGACCTAACACCTTGGCCAGCTAAGTCCCTAATTGTTTATAAATAAGCTCACGTCGTGTTTACAACTAGTTCTGAGCCGGTGGGTCTAGTTTCTCGCTATAATTTCCGTCCAGGGCCCGCACAGCTGAGGCGCGGCGATGGTATCTGCATTTTTTGTCGCTGGCTGCAGTATAGTCGCCGTCGGAGAGATCGGCGCGTACGCTGCCGCCTGCCAACACTCCAGTCCACCGCCGCGCCCCGCCGCAACCGCACGTACCTGCGCCGTGGCCGCCCGCCACACAATTATTACGACCGCTAACGTCTCTAAATGGCATCCTAATGGACGAACGACGAGGTAGTCCATGCATGTTTGTGCTATAGTGTCTTATATTTCGGAGTGCAGTGTTGTTTGTTGTTCATGATATGGAGGAAGTTCGCATATCGGATTGGCCTGAGCCTCCGGGCTCCCATGCATGGCTACCTGCATACGGCTTTCAGCATGAACTTTTGGATAAAGACGAGTATTTTGGCTCTAATGGTGAGTTGTAGAGTTATTAACTGCTCTACTTAATGTTGCCCATTAGAGTTGGAATGGGACGATATAAAAGTTTGGGTCGAAGAATGCGTTGGAACTTGTCGACTCGTTTGGAATGTAAAGTAGTTTCTCTTTGTGATCTTTTTGTGAAACATAAAATCTCGTGAGTTAGTTTACAATCGGCTTTTAACGTTCCTTAACCTCAAACGGCCTGCAGCTATAACCTTCACGAATTGAATTCGTAACACACCTGATCTTTCCCAGCGTTGCATGTTGTAATTGTTCGTTTTTATTAATCATACATCTTGATCCGGCTCTGACGAGATGTAGCTATACGAGTATTGTATCATTGCTTAATAACACGATTTTTAAAACCCAAGCACTCGAGTTACCAAATTAGAGTAAGTATGCAGGTAGTTACTTAATTTTTCTCATAACAAAGACAAGCGCAATGAATTGAAGTGTAAATGCAGCGTTTTTGGTCACGTCTTGGATTGTTTCTTAAAACAAAAACAAAAGGAATTCTGGTCGTTTAGCTCGTTTTCAAATTGAAATTGAATTCAAACTTGTTTTGTTCGAACAATACGATATTATTTGAACTAATTAGAATAATGATTAGCATGTAGAGTTTATGGAATAATTACTGGCTTGTATACAATTTGAATGGTCTACTTATTCTAAAATAGCTAAACAACGACTGTAAACTTTTTACGTCAGCCTCGACGGGATACCGTTATTTCCACAACTCTTACTATAAAACAGTTAAATCTATGAAATTGTTTTTCGCAACTGAATTAGGAAAAGATATTAAAATATTATCTACAATGAAATGAAAGTGAGGTCGTTGACTAAGTAAATCATTTGAGAAATTACTCTTATTCATTTTAATAACATACCTCGAAGCAGTGGAGTATTTAAATTATACAAAAAAAAAGTTAAAGAGAAAGTTTGCATTTTCAAAACTTTAATAGTTAAATATTTAAAGTGGAAATTTGAATTAAAACTTGTGACGAAAAATCTTACCACATAAATTGCTCTAATTATTATTTGTTCATAATTGTTCTCTTAGTATCTAGAGATAGAATAGATAATAGAGCATCGAGTACAGTGCTATTATACAGTACCTAACGTCCTTGTAAAGAAAATCTGTCCAATATTGGGGTGAAATATATCTAAACAAGGTTATTTTAGAAAAATACTCCTTCAAAAATAAAACGAATCAAATGAAAACTAGAGTCAACGGCTCTACAATTATTTAGTAACTAGCTGTTGCGCGCGCTTTTACCCGCTCAATTACGATTCCCGCGGGAATTTCGGGACAAAAAGTAGCCTATGTGCTATTCCAGTATGTACTCTATTACTATGCCAAATTTGAGCCATTTTCCCGTGATTGAGGAACAAACATCCATACATCAAAACATTCACATTTATAATATTAGTAAGATTATATACGTATTTTAAAGTCATAGAACATTTTTTTAGGTATATGTATGTAATCACAACCCTATCAATGAGGAATTTTCTGAATGCTCATAAAGATTAGTTCAAAAAACCTATAGATGGCACTTTTTAAAAGCTGAAGGCGTGTATACTGAAATGTAGGTATTGATTTCTGACACAGACGTCAATTAATTTATTTTACTTTTAAATACGCTGTGTGGAATAAGTGGCTATATACAGACAAGACTTCGCCTTTTGTAAAGCGCCATCTATCGAAGCCTTTTGTACCGTTTTGTTCAAGTTTTGTTTTTTTAATGAGCTGTCAGAAAATCTCTCATTAATTCACTGAAAGGCCATTGGCCCTGGCGAACCCTTGCGTGACGGTCAGTCAGGTTAGGGCCAAAGAAAACCAACCAACGAGTAGGTAACCTAGTGTATGTTGGTTAGGTTGAAAACTGACGTTAATATAAATAAGTTTACTTAAGTATGGTGCCTATAGTTTAAAGAGCAAAAAAGTCTCTATATTAGTGTTTTAAACTTTAAATTAATCATTCATATAAACAAAACTAGGACTCTACCTTGTTTATACCACATAAAATCTAATATATAAAATTCTCGTGTCACAGTTTTCGTTGCCATACTCCTCCGAAACGGCTTGACCGATTTTGATGAATTTTTGTGCTTATTTTTATATCTATTATTATTTTGCTTTTTGGTAACTAATGGAATCGGCCAACATCAATTTTTTTTTTATTTATATGGCAAAACAACGTTTGCCGGGTCAACTAGTGAAAATATGTTTTTGCATTGGATAGCCCTTTTAAAGTCATAAAGATGATATCGATAGGCTGTATCATTATTTCAAGATAATCCAAAGGGATTAAGAACAACTCAGGTAAAACTGTGCTAAACTGTTAATCCTTGCTATAAATGATAGGAAGTAGAAGTGATATGCTAAACAAATTAAAAAAAAACTAGTCTGCGATCCAACGCCCCAATTGACAAGTAGGTTCTACCAGCATAACCTTATTACAATTGTCTTATATAAATTAGGTGTTTGAAAAAAGAATAAGGCTTTCCGTTTAAATCATGGCCATTGCGATATTTGCGATGTCGGAACTCGGAAGACATTGTATCTTACACCTTTATGGATTTGATGTTCCAATGAGTAATCCTATCGAAGAGATTACGTCATGTTCTAATTAAAATACGGATAATAGTATACAAAGGATACCTAAAAATATATACTTATTTGTATACCTATATAGGAACCTCATCATTTACTATGTATTGGATTTTTAATTTAAGTTCAGAATAATGTATCATAATCTATACTAATATTATAAAGAGGAAACCTTTGTATTTTTGTATGATTGTATTGAATAGGCTCAAAAACTACTGGACCGATTTCAAAATTTCTTTTATCATTACTTAGAGGGATTCTTCCGAATCCGTATAGGCTACTTTTTATCCCGAAAATCCCGCGGGAATCGAAATTGCGCGGGTAAAACCGCGCGCAACAGCTAGTATAATGTAAAACTAATGTACATATCGCTTTTTCATTTGTAAATTTTAATTATTTCCGTTTTAATTAACTCAATCACATTTTTTTGTAAATTATTTCGTCAATTATATATAAACTTAATAGATTGACCAAAGTAACAAAATCTTAAAAAAACTGAAATCTCTGTCCGAGTTCTACGTATTTGAAATAGAAACCAGATAGAAGTAAACTGACCGTGACTGGCAGCAAATATTTGTCGAACATTGAATTGCAAACATAACCAATTTCTCTGTACATTTCGTGCTTGTAACGGTTTTGGACCGAAATGGTACAAAAGGACCTCGTGTTTTGTTTCACAATTTTCATTATTGCCAAATAATACTTTTACCTAATCGATTTCTTAGTTTCTTATTCTGGAAGCGATTCTCACATTCAATATCGTCTCAAATCGCCGCGATACGGAAGTTAATATACTACTTATATGCATATTAGTAGGTACTTATATAAAAAAGAACATGAATAATAATGGATGTAGAGAAGAAAATGTGGCTTTCATTATGTTAATACAAGAGGTAAGTATAGACTAGTCGCCCCTAATAGTAGAGTTCTCTTTTATATTTCAAGTATTTCTGTGAAGAGTCTTGAAAATATTCATAGCAAGATAAGTTAATAAGTTATGTGAGTATGTAGGGTTCTTAAAACTTCTAAATATTTGGACGAAAAGTCGTTTTGAGTTTTCAACCGACTTCCAAAAAAGGAGGAGGTTCTCAATTCGTCTGTATGTTTTTTTCTTTAGTTTTTTTTATGTGTCTTTGTTACATGATATTATAATAACAAAGTGATAGTTGTTCCCATATACATTTCATCGAAATCGGTTGAGTAGTTCATTGGAAATTCCAAATTTTAAAAAAAATATGTATGATTTCGGAGAATGTTTACGTTGATGACATTATAACTCAGCCAAAGTTTTGACGTGAAGTCGGTTTTTTTAATGCTCTGCATTCATTGATTATTGAAAGATTAGTGTTGAATTTATTGCCACTTTTTCTCGATATGGCCACATTTGTTTTGGTATAAACCAAAAATTCAAACTATGCCTCTAATTATTGAAAGATTTTTTTTTTTCGGAGTACCTATATGTAATGTGACTTTTCATCTCGAAGTTAAGGTTTGAAAATATAAAAATATACGCTGTAGTTACCACATAGCTTATGTCACAAATAAACAACGAATATAGCCTACACATGTACATGTACATGTACATGCTTTTGTCATGGATTTATTATGCATTTGTAATACAACCAGCCAGACCAAAACAACCGACGATGTTGGTTTATTGAAATAAAAAACCACCTTGCCATTCTTGCACACAAATAATTCCATAGTTTTGGGACCGAAACCAAGGCCATTTGGCTCATTTTAGGCACTTGATTTACCTAAACAATCCTAATTGGAAAAATATACCCCAAGTTTCTTGATGGTCTCACGCAAGCTGTAAAAGAAATTCGCACTCTTCGCAAGCAACGTCGACTCCAACGTGTCATATCATTGCATCCTTTGCATGTGCGAGTATGTGTGGCGGTGGCATAAAGGCATGTGGTTGAACCGGTCCCCGGCCCTAAAGGTCACTCCTTATCCACAGGGCGGCGTGCGCCCGCGCAAGCCGATGCTCTTTATACGCTTTTGGGAAAGTTGTGTGAGAGAACTGTGAGATTTATATGACCTTTGAAACCTGTGCGTAGTTCTGGTTTTTGATGACCTGGCACCGAAAGCTGCTTTTTGCGTTAAATAAAACATATATAAATATTTTAACCGGATTTTTCGCGGATATTTTAGATTTTAACTCGATGTCTCGGTGTCTTTGCAGACCCCGTGGTCGCGAGAGGCATTTAAATCGCGAAAACTTAAGCAGGCCTTTAACCATGCTGGACTGGGAGTGAAAGAAAAACATATAATGTTCAAGCTGCTTTTCTTCCCGGGCATACTGTAAAAGTCAGTTAAGGGACGGAGGTTTTATCGACGTTTTTGTGGGTGACCCCCTATCACTGCAAGTCTCTCTCCATCATTTTAATGCCTCCGAGTTTGTCAAACGTGACATCAGATGGTTTTATAGCCTCTGGTGTTCTGCCTACCCCATTAGGGATACAGGCGTGACGTTATGTATGTATGTAAACTTAAGAAAATATTATGTTCTTCATCATTATCATCAACATACGCTTGTTTTTATGATTTTATTAAATAGCTCTATATTGGATGTTTAGTTCAGCCACTTTTAGGAGCACTATCCTCTGCGTGCGTAGAATAACAAACCACGGTTTCATCACAATGGAATCAATAATATAATATACAATAATACGAGTATGTATTCAATAATAGAAGATTGTAACTGCACTTTGTTTAATTTTGGTCGTGGGTTCTATTCAAATATTTTTGTCCATTGCTCTGGGCGTATAATATTTCTATAAGTATATCGTAACGAAAACAAAAAATACAGTATTATCTTAAGTTGTCACTTGATTTTAAAGCGTAATTATATTTTACACTCGCTCGTGCGTGACAACGGACATAGGATTGACGGACTCAAGACCCCAAAACGTAGCCAAGTCGTTAAAATTAAAAAAAAAAATTAATCAGAAATTAGTATAAGTATCTAACCTATGAGCTTACCTTCGAGCTAGACAGCACAGCAATATTTGATTATAATATTTATGATTTTACGATAAACCATAAGATTTAATTTTAACTTGCAGAGACTTTAGCTCTTAAAGTATTAAATTTGATTTAAACAGTTTATGCAATCAATACAATCAATACCGTTTAAATCAAATATGTATTATTTGTTTCTGGTTTAATTTAAGAGAAATAATAAGTCCAGCCACAGAATATATTTTTTTGGCCACGTGATCAAGCTTCTATTTTCATAACTTAGCCACGAGACAATAACTGTTGCGAAAAATGTGTCTTGAAGCAATTTATACTATAATTATAACATAATAATTTATACTTAGTTATATATTCATTAACATTGCGATGAAAAATATTTTGCGACAAGAAGGGCTCCCGTTCCGGTAGACGTAGTCGGTACGGTTAGGTGCGACGACGAGCGCAGCGAGGAGGAGCTGTTAGGTTGCATATAGTTATACACGTGCGCGAGCCGAGCGAGCGAAGCGAGCGGTGCCGCGGCAGCGGCCGGCGAAGCGCCATAAACCCAAGAGCATTTTTAAATAACCCCGACGCCCCGAACCGTCGACGTTGTTTGTGGCACGGATTGTGGCTGACATAGTAATTTAGAAGGCAACTTAGATTTTTAGAGAGGAATAATGCTATTTAAAAGAAGTCTGTTTAATTAGCACCCTTAATTTAATTGTCTATTAGTACTGCCATTTATGCAATAAATTTTATGTTTGCTATTTTAAGTTTCTAATAAGAAAAGTACTCATATGTTCATAAAATCACTGGAGACACAAAAACACGGGAAGTGAAAATAGAAACTGGTAGAAATTTTAATTGAATTTAACTGTTAAAGGCATGGCCGGAGCCGTCTTGCCAAAAACGGCTAACTAGCCCCAGTTTTTTAATCTAGCTTTCTATTTAAGCATATTATTTATCCGTCACAAAAGTATAAAGTTTAAAAGCATCTAATTTTTATCACTTTCATAAGTAAACCTTTAAAAAAAGCAATAAAATACTGTTTTTAACCAGATTTTATCACGTTTTCATTTTAATATTTTTTACGTATTTATCTTTATAGACCCCGTGGTCACGCACGACTCACTCGTGTGTTGTTTAATATTATAAATAAATTTTCCTTGTCTCAAAGTCAAGTTTTTTTTTTGTTTTTCCGCCAAGGAAAGTCTTTGGCGCCTACTAAAGCAAGCTCTAGCAGGAGGAGGATGAATCCTATTACGGACGAATGGGCATTCTATATGCTGTTAACCCCAGTGGCTAACGGAGTATAGAGTGCCCAGACAGTGTGGGGACCGAAAGTTCGGCCACGAGACTCACTCAGCCGGCTGAGCATACCCACTAAACATCCTCCTTTACTGACCCGCCTTGATTAAGGCCCCTGATCATCGTCGGAGCGACAGCCAATTGGTGAAAGAGGCTGCTCAGACAAAGTCAAGTATACGTTATCGATTTTTGCAGTTTTCTTGTTTCAGAGCTCTACATAATTTCGAGGTTTTAATATAATTATGACATACATGTACATAAACCCGGGAGCCTAAAGGTCGATCCTCCTATACAACTTAATACCCGCGACTACACGACATTATCCGGTTATCTACAGTTTGTGAATTGACTTGATTAATCTTGATTAATCTTTGACGTCCTCGATCGTTGACGTTCTGGGTTCGGTCCCCGCTGCATTGCATTTTTTGCATGTAATCGATAAATACCTGTACGTATAATCAAATTAATTCATTTAACAAGAATTCTGATTATTTCTCGTCATATTCTACCTTAAAAAGATGTGTTTATAAATATTTGAGAAATATAGGTAGGTACTTAAATAAAACAAATAGGTACACATATTGAGGGATTGAGGTTATATGTTATTATGAGTATAGCAATTTTTTTTTATTTCAATAATTTAATGCCGTAAATATAAAAAAGTAATAACCAAGTTCATTACTTCATCTTAAATATGAACGCAGTATAACTCAAACCAAAAATATTCACTCAGAACAAACGATTTCATTGTTTTCTTTAAACTTTGCTGAAGATTAATTATGTCCTTGGAGCGTCTCTTCTTGACATTTGAGATAAACCGTAATGCAAGATAAAACAGAGTCGCATACGCCGCCAAATATACGCGTGCAGATTTTGACCGCTACTGCTCCCGCCAGACGGATATTTAAATTGGTCACCTTATCGTGTTTTGGTAAGACCACGCCAAATGTATGAATGTCTGTTTATAGAATAAATGTTCTTTTTTTTTAAATCACGCTGCAGGTACTTGAATTTCGAATGGAAGTTTTTTTAATACCTAAGAAGTTGGTGACAGACTTCTTAATCTAATCAGTGCAATGTCCTGACGGCAATGAAAAGTCATATTGGTTTCAATAACTCGTAATCAAGACATTTTACATCTCATAGTATTGTAACTTTAAACATGTTTTAATCTATACATATAAATAAAATTGGAGCGTCTGTTGGTAATATTGAAATAAACGTTTTTTACTACATGCATATGGATATATTTACGGTACATAGGTACACCAAAATATATTTTTTTACAATTTCTGTCCGTCTGTTCTGGCTAATCTCTTAAATGACTGGACCGATTTTGACGGGCCTTTAAATGGCAGATAGCTGATGTAATAATAACTTAGACTACGTTTATTTTAGAAAAAATATTTTATTTTAGAAAATTAAAGTAATGTTGCAATGTCCAAGTACTGTCCAGTACCGCCGGCAGCTCACGCGCATGCAGGTTACAAAGTGTACAAATTACAAATTTCAATAAAAATATAACCTAATTTGTAATAAATAAAATTAAAATTTCTATGCTGGACTGGGAGCGAAAGGAAAACATAGAATGTGCCAGCTGCTTCTCTTCCCGGGTATACTGTAAAAGTCAGTTAAGGGACCGAGGTATTATGGGAGGCTATTTTGTGCCCGTCACTGCAATAGTCTCTCTCCACTATTATAATGCCTCCAAATTTGTCAAAAGTGACATCAGATGGTTTTATTACCTCTGGTATTCTGCCTACCCCATACGGGATACAGGCGTGAAGTTATGTATGTATGTATGTAAAAAAAATTAAGAATCGACTTTTAGGCGGAACAAAGTTCGCCGGGTCAGCTAGTATTAAATAAAAGATTAAAGGGTTTTTCTATCGCATATTTTTTTACTTTATATTTACACTCGATGCGACGTTTCGTTGTCTTTAAAGACCCTGGGATTACGAATACCTACCTTTATTATATGAATCGTGAATACTTTTACGAGTGTTTTAAGTTTTCAATATACACATGGATTTAAAATCGATTTTCACTCGCGCACCAACCGACCCACCTTCCGTACCTACGTAAGAAATACGTCGAAGTTTAAATATTCATTGCATACGTACTAAAGAAAGTACTTTTTTATTAGTAGGTTTCTTACCTGCTATGTGTGTTACTTTTTCTGATTACTAGAAAATTACGCTTTATTGACAAAACTGTATATTTCCTGGAATATTAACATAAATTTCTATGGTTTTCCGTTTTCGCGTGACTATGTTGTATACTAATATAATAAAGCTTTGTTTGTTTGTTTGAACGTGTTTATATCAGAAGCTACCAGTCGGATTTGAAGACTTTTTTTTGTGTTTGAAAGACCTGCTCTTAAATGCATAATATTTTGCTTAGTTAAGAATAAATTGTAGTTCTCAAAAAGTTTTATTCCTAGCACGTAATTTTGCCACTCCCTAATATTGATGACGAAATTAAATTGAAATTTTTCTCTATAAAATCTCAAAAAGTATAGGACAACTTCTCAAAGTACCGTATACCTATGATTTATGAATGCAAGATTAAAATAACTCCTAACTGTAAACTACGACCTTAGTATGAGCGCGTAGGCATTTTGAATGTTCTTTCTTATTGGGTACGGTACGACCTATCGGTCCGCTATTATTATTGTTATGTTAATCAAAAAGAAAGCTAGCTAGTATTTTTACTTATATTACTTAACCAAACTTAGTTTTATCAATAAAATCAAGGCATTATATTTAGAAAATCAGAAGACGTAATAAATATATTTTAAAGTCCTAGATAATGAACGGAATGCACCTAACTTATGTTTACATTATATTTTGTTGTGCGAACAATGCTTAGTTTTAGTTTTAGCAGTGTAGCATTATAATTTTTATAGTTTTACCCTTTTCTTTGTTTTTTACTGTTGTAGTTTATGTTGATCTTTCTTTTACTTAATATTATTTTTGTTGTATAGTTATGTAGGTATTCATTTAAAGTTTTTATTTTCTAAATTTTATTGCTTTTGAGTATACCTACTCGTGTTAGTTTATTGAATTAGATGGTAAGTTTTTTTAATTTTTTGGCTCCCTCATATCAGCGGCAAGGCGTATGTACTTTATAGCATACACTTTGCCAAATGCTGAGATGGAGACCATTTTTTTAACATCTCGTCTTATTTTTTTTATTTTTAAATGCTTTTCTTAAATGTTATGATGATGTTAAAAATACATTGTTTTCTTTCTTTCTTTCTTTCTCTTTCTTTCTACTTTTCAGAAATAACAAAATATTGTTGAAATAATAGAAGCAAACAGGATTCTGAAATCGTATTATTGAAGTTGTAAGTATTTCTATAAGTGTCTCCGTCTTGTCATCTATAGCTATACTATATTATAAAGAGGAAACCTTTGTATTTTTGTATGTTTGTACCGCTTTCAAAATTTCTTTTACTATTACTTAGAGGGATTCTTCCGAATCCGTATAGACTACTTTTTATCCCGAAAATCCCGCGGGAATCGAAATTGCGCGGGTAAAACCGCGCGCAACAGCTAGTATCATACATTTCATAACGCGATTGACAGTTGGGACAAAGTAAATTTAAGTTGCTTGTGGTCTTTACAAAAAGGTGAATTAAGAAAGCAGAGAGATGTAACTCTACTTAAATCTTTACTTATAAAATAATAATGAAATATGATAAAATACTGCCGTATTTCTGTAGAGGTTCGACGGCTGATAAAATAACATGAAGAGAATGGTTCCGAAGAAGCATACAGGTACCTTTTTGAGTGTATTGTATACGTCTCTACGTCCTTAAGTCTAGTAGAGCTTAGACTAGTGAATGAATGTGATCCGTAAAAGCTTTACCGTCTAATTAACTTATGGGAAAAGATGGTTTGGATTATCTTCCAACAAAACTTTGGTATAAAATGCAAGCAAAAGCAACAGCCGTGTAATATCTGAATAAATATTATGACATTGTCAAATAGACAGTAAGGTTGCTATCAGTTTAACATTTAATATTAATTTGGTATATTACCATCTGGTCAAGATAATAAGGTGCGCCACAAACTGTTTATTGTACAGTTCAAAAAATAAAGTTAAGACATTCGTCAGAAAAATAAATGTAGAGTATAAGAGGTGGACTTAAAACTAAAAGGTGATAAGATTTACTTTAAGCCTTAGGGTAGGGGTTTCATATTCGTTTCATTTTGATGATAACCTAGAAAAGACGCACTTTTCACTTAAAACGGGCAGTGTTATAAAAGAACAATTTTTTGATGTTCCTAAATCTTAATAAGATATGTTGTGCCTGCTACTGAATGAATATAGGGTATTTTTTATGAAGATCAAAATATTTTAGGAGAAGGTTAAGAATAATGTGTGGATTCAAAGTACGAAAAACATTTTTTTTTGTTAGGTAAATTGATACTTTATTATTCTCATAAGTTAACAACATTTTATTTTAATCTGTTATTTACGACTAAATAAAAGAAATAAAAAAAAAGACGTGTGCCACTCGGAGACTGCCGCGGTAAAGCTATTGCATAGCATTTTTTATCAACTTATGCAATTATAATTATTTATTTATTTTATTAATGCAGTAATGTTTGATCTAATATGAAGTTCCACAAGTTCCTAGTAGATGGCGCTGATTGTTTATTAAAGCCCGCATGTAAAGTTATGAAATCAAAGTATCACCGCTGTGCCGGTCGGAGTGGGGGGTGTTAGGTTTTTTCCGTTACGGAAGTTCTGGATTCGGTCCCCACGCTCAAGGCCCGCGATAGAAGCTATTCAATAGCTTAAAAACGTTTTTCCAACAATTTCTATTAAGAAAGACGTTAAGCCCCAATTTTTCAACAGTCAGAAAAATTTGGTCACTGAAAATAATTGTTAAATTTCAATTTAAAAAAAATATATATAGTTTTTTTTTGTCATAAACAGAATCTACATATTATTCTTAAGCTTCTCTTAAAATGTTTTCATCTTCAAAAAATTACCCTGTATATCTACGCAAAAATATAATTTTTGAAATAAAAATCACTTGCCTTTGCGGGAAACCAAGAAGGCACAGTTCACGATTGAAGGTTCTTCGAACCAGTATTTGTTGGCAGAACATGGATGCTAACGATATATTATCGACGTTTTCTGCGTCATAAAAGGCAATTAACATGCAGTAATATCGTTCACAAATCCTTTTTTTTTACCTGAACAGAACGATTTTCACTAATCAGTTGTTATCTGTCAACGGAGATGGATTCCCGCCATTAGTCCACCGAAGGTCTCTAGATAACTTGTCAGATTTTTGTCATTGTTCGCACAAAAACAAAATAGAAACATTTTATCACTAGTGTCCATCTAGTTGCTTACGTTGACATTTCAATTAATGTTCGAAATGGATTTTGCGATTAGTCATGCGAACTTATTTAATGTATAACTAATCAGTGATAACGGAAATAGAACGTTGTTTATTTATTATGTTATTAAATATTGTGCAGTCTATACCTAATCTTAATTTATTTAAGTATTTATATACGTTATCTTTATTAATGTATTGGTAGTGATCGACCCTTTATTTGGGTTTATTAAAATATGTGATGAGGTCAAAGAAAACACACAGGCTTAGGAAAGCACTGGGTCTTCATTTTGTGAAACACATCACCGATCGTGCGATATGGGGTTCTGAACCGAACTTAAGTTATTCTACCTAACTATGGAACGTCTTAATACTAAGTCTAAGGGTAAATATCGCTCTAGTGGACATGTTATGTTCATATTTGCTTACGACAAACTAGCTTATACTTTTGTTTGTTTTGCGATAGCTATTGTAAAAGTATTTTTTCTAGATAGTTACTTAGTTAGCCCGGAATGCGCAACCAATGTGAATTACCGACATGGAAAGTCAACAAGCATCGTTTATCGCCTACGTTTAATTAGAAATGAATGAAACAAAACAGCGGGTTTCGTTTTTATCAATCCTCGATCTTGATTATAAGCACTACAATGTTTAGGTGTTGCCATGACAACCAAAATATAGATTTATATTTTGTATGAAAGAATCCGGGATTCCAAATTTTGATTCAATAAATAAATGCGAAATATTTAATTATTTGATAGAGTTTTTTGTGACCACGTATACCTACTTAAAATATAGAATACCACCCTATAGTCCTGCTAGGGCTTGGTGTTCGCCTGGTTAGCGACCACCCTTCATATACAGGATGCCGTCAAAGGTCATCGTTTTAGCGGTGATGTGTTATGATAAAAACTTCCTTTCTAAAACAATGTGTTCGAACCTTCAACCTTATCTTTACTTACCATAAGGTAAGATTTAGGTCAAAAATGGGTTTAGCCGCCGATAAATAAAGAAAAAATCTCATAGAAAAATTTCGAACCAATCAATGCAATCCTCTATACGTAGGTACTACACAACCTCACATGTGCATTACGTGTTGACCGATAAGCTAAAAGGCACACTTATATGACTTCATTCATCGTTGCATAATACCCCATTAGCGAACCTTACTGAACGAACCATACGAACCGCGACAGAGATAGCGATACTTATGTATGCATGCAGATTCATTGTGCGAATATAAGCCTCGCCTACGTGGAGGTTTAATTATGAACCGCTTATGCCTTTTAATTTGGTACTGAACTGATTAGTTTTTTGAATTATAAAGTATTTCATTGTTGATAAGGATACCTACCAAAGTTTTTAGTTGCTGAAATACATACATACATACATAACTTCACGCCTGTATCCCTTATGGAGTAGGCAGAACACCAGAGGTTATAAAAACATCTGATGTCACGTTTGACTAATTTGGTGGTAATATAATGGTGGAGAGAGGCTATTGCAGTGACAGGGGATCAGCCTATCGTCCACAAAACACCTGTAACAGAACCTGTGTCCCTTAACTGACTTTTACAGTATGCCCGGGAACAGAAGCAGCTGGCACATTATTTGTTTTTCTTTTGCTCCCAGTACAGCATGCTGAAAAACATTTGGTATTTATCTAATTGCCGTATTTTTATAGGAGTATACTATAGATAATATTGATGTTTAAAATATTTTGTAGCATTGTAGGATTTCTATTGTTTCTATCGTTTAAAAATTGGAATTGTTAAAGAGAGAGAATCGACTAATTGTTTTTATTTCAAATGTGTCATTTGATTATATTTATCATTAAAAAGGCGGGTAATTTGAATATTCCTACGGAATAACTTCAAAGAAAACCAAAACGTAAGCTATATTTTACATGCAATCAAAATCAAACCAAGTAATCGCTGCCAGTTTCTTCATGATATCGTTTAGTTCTAAATCAAAACGTATCAATTCGAAGCTATGAAATCAAACTGCGCTACAATTGAGTAGTACCCCACGCCATACCGTCGTTAATGATCCTTGCAATAATGATAGCAACCTATATGCACGAATGGTTCCTTCACCGCCGGGTCAATGACTGACTGTGAAGGGAAACAAACAAACTTACAGACAGACAATATTTATAGGAGTAAGCATTCAAGTGAAACGCATTCCGTTATTACGACAAACTAGCTTTTTTCAAATTTTGTTTCAAATTTTTTTATGCTTTCCTGACATGACTATGAATTACGCGGGTTCAGAAGATATTTCTTCTGTATAATGAGGTACCATGTAGCGAACTAGGGGGACCTAGAATATAAAATACATATATAGATAAACACCCAGACAGGGAACATTTTTTTTTATTGTTGCGTGCGGGAATCGAACCCGCAACCACTGGCATCTGAGGCAGACAAGTTTACCCCATCACCAGCGTTCGTAAAGGAAGAGTTCAGTCACTCTATATAAATATAATATACATAGAACTAGTTAGGCAGGGTGTTCAAAAACGTAACGATAACATTCACAACCCAGTGTGATGAGCCCACATAGGGTTCCGCAGCCTGGCCTTCATGCTAGTTGGTGGATGTGAGAATTTTCAGAGCTCCGAAATGGCTTCTGACAATTCCTTACGACTACTGTACAATATTATTTTATAACAAAAGATTTTTATAATACTTTGGAATTTTGGTAAAATGGACTGTCTTTAAAATACCTAGGCTACATAGTTTAGGTACTACAAAAGAGACACAATGAGTAAAAGTAGGTGTTACAAATTAAAACACGACATATTTAGCAAACAATATTTGGTTTTGGTTATTTATCTTGTAAATATTTACCCGCAAAACAGCAAAAAATGCCAATAATTCAAGACTCTACATAGCCTAAAACAAAATTGTTAAGACTTTCGAGACAATGGTTGTGTACATACTTGAACAAGGTCTGTTATACTAAGGCCTTTCCCTTGTTGTAACTTATCATTACGTTTTGGGATACCTGTATATTCAACTTCCTACTACTTCCTTCCTAAATTTATGTGGCGGTTACATAAACATTCGAAGATGCCTGTTAAGAACCTGTGTTAGGTTACAGCCCGTTCACACATGATCCGTTTTACTGGATATCTTTTTTATATCGAAAATACGAATACTGAATACTGTGCCATATGTGAAGTCGCTCATACCACACATGCGCCATCGATGAAAAAATACGTATCCGGTAAAACATATCCAGTAAAACGGACCATGTGTGAACGGGCTGTTAAGTTGGACAACTTCTGTGATTCGGAGGTCACGTTTAGCTGTCTGTCCTGGGTGCATCATTGTTTTCTTGAACTAGTTGTTGTCTAGATAAACTTTATTAACTTGTAGTCCCATAATTAGTTACAATGATATTGTATGTATTATTATGTATTATTAGTCATATAAAATCCAGAATCGATGCGCTACATTAGGTAGGTATTGCCTCCTCTTTTTAGTACCTACTATTATGTTTACTTATTTTATTTTAGAGGATCTATGACTGGATGTTTACAATAATTCCCAAAAAAAAAAGTAAAAATTTGGCACAAAAGTAGAGTTTATAGGTAGACTATACTCTGTATTCTTTTATCTCCGTGAATTTCTACTGAGAGCGTGAGAAATTTTGAAAACGCAGTTACCAGCTAGTTGGCAATATAATCTAAACTGAACGAACATAACTCAGTACAAACAGTTAAAAATCAACACGGTCAATTAGACCCCCTACAGGTTAAACAACGCGGTTCAGAAGCGAACTTTTTTAGCGAAGTTTCTAATGTTAACCGGCCCGGAACAACACCATGGTTCAACCGAGCCACTGCGTTACAACACTGCTATAGCCCACTTTCGAACAATTAGGCATGTAGGCGAACAGTACCTTTGTTGATCTGTTGAGATTGCACGGCCTATAAATGCGTTTACCGTGATTATTGAGTGCGGAAGGCAAAATAAAACGTTGCATTACTACGTGTGTGTAGTGGATGGAGTCTAAAATTCTTCCTTGTGAGTCATTTAATAGTTTATCTTTAACTGAATTCTCAATCTATTATGGAGCTATGTTAGTCACTAGCTTCTGACGATGGCTTATCTGCTTATATTCCTATATAATGGGTAAATCATAGAATATTCTTATGTGGTTTTGCTAAAACAGCAACGATGAACATTCATACTATATCGTACGTAACAATCATTCACGTTCACGTTTATGATTTTAGTAGTAAGGTTTAATTTATTTAATTGTGTATTTTTATTTATTGAAGCCATTCAGTTCTGTTCTAGTTACATCAAACGTTAATCAATGAACACTTCCAATGTTTACTATCAAAGAGATCGTACAGATTTCAGACACGGACCGGTTTTAAGTGTAAAAAACCGACTACATTTAAATACTTAACAGCTGGTTAAAAGAAAGTTACTTTACAAGTAATTAAATGAAAGCTATCATATTAAATAAGATCTCTCTAGACACACGATCATGTGTAGAATTTGTTTGCAAATAACTGTAAATAGAAAAGAGATCAGGAATAAATAAAAGAGCTACGTATTTTTAAGCATACGACAAGGTATGGTCTTCTAATAGTCTAAACCTTCGTATCCACTAGAGGCAGCCTCGGGCCGAGCGGGCGCCTCGACCCGAGGCAGATCTATTGGTGATATTGCCGCGAGTCGAGGCTTACCGCGACTCGAAGCAAAAAGTACTGCCAAATTTTGTCGCTAAAACTTTGTGCTCAAAGGCACCTCACTATGAGGTGTGCGTTCAGTGAAGACGATTGTGCGTATGCTCGGCACGCGGCAAGATGGAAAAATTAGATAGAGAGAAGTGTGTACAATTAATTAAGTTGTATGACAACCACAGAATTTTGTGGGATCAAACTTCATCGAATCATTATAAAATTCATCGAATAACCAATTAAAAGAGGATTTTTGGAAAATTATAAGCAAAGAAATGAAACTGCCCGTTCCCGAATTAAAAAAGAAGTCGGCATAAACAAAGTCTCATCACGGGTTCAGGTAAAAAAAACATCAGTTTTGAAAATTGAGTTGTTTATTTCTTTTCGTTTATTTTATACCTACTCGCACTTACATTAATCACCATGGGGATAAAGGGATATCACTAGGGATAAAGCTAGAATGGATACACCCGGCTTCTACTTAGACCGACTTTCCAGTAATTTCAGAATTTCAGGGTATAATTTTAATTTCATTTAAATAATAACTTTATTTTCTTTGATTTCTGAAATTACTACCAATGCTGCAGCGGCTTTACGTGCATCAGCCATGGTGGCAAAGAGAAACTGAGAAAATTGTGGCTCGGGTCGAGGCTTGCCCCTCGATACGGTATTTTGTTGGCTCATGTGTAGACGCATTAACTTTCCTCACGCTGCGGAACGCACAGGACGAGGCTGCTCGGTGCGAGGCTGCTCAAGTGGAGACCCAGCTTAAGAACACATGAATCAATTTCAGTTGGTAGATGTCAGAATTTTTAGAGCAAAGAAATGGTTTCTTTCTTCCAATAAAAGAAGATACTAGCGAACTAAACTCAGCCAAGAGTGAAACGGGTCCGCCATCTAACGTTTTTTTTTTCAACTAGTGCTTATTTCGTGAATGGTAACACTTAGCTCATGTCTGATTTGACAGATAATTAGTTTTATCCTTAAAAATTTTTTCAGATGAAGCTCATTTTGATCTTGGCGGGTATGTAAACAAGCAAAATTGTCGCATTTGGGGCACAAAAAACCCGCACGCATACATTGAAAAGCCGATTCACCCAAAACGAGTCACTGTTTGGTGCGGATTTTGGTCCAGAGGCATAATTGGGCCATTTTTCTTCGAAAAATTATTACAGTCAATGGCGATCGTTATCGGGCCATGTTGAACGAATTTTTGTTCACAAAAATTGAAGAGGAGGATATTAGCAACATTTGGTTTCAACAGGACGGCGCTACGTGCCACACAGCCGAAGCTACACTCGATGTTTTGCGCCCTGTTTTTGAAAATCGCATTATCAGCCGCAGAGCTGTTGTCGTTTGGCCACCTCGGAGCTGTGATTTGACACCGTTGGACTATTATTTGTGGGGTGCCCTGAAAGATAAGTGTTACGCCGACAAGCCAGAGACAATTGACGCTTTAAAGGTCAATATTCGTGAAGCCATTGGTGAAATACAGCTGCACACAATCAATAATGTGCTCAAAAATTGGACCGATCGTGTAGGCTACTGCATGGCCAGCCGAAGCAGCCATTTGAATGAAATTATATTCTATTATTAACCGGAAGGATTGTACTTTCAAATAAAAAAAGAAATTTGAAAAAATATTCAGTAGTTTTTTTTTTATAGCATTTTCAAAAAAAAAAAGTTATTTGGCGGACCCGTTAGTAGGCCTAGTCGCATAGGATTGGATAATAATAGCCATGCCGACCCAAAAGGCGTATTATAAAATGAAAGAAATCTAAGTCATCCGTGTAGAGCAAGGACCTTCTTCCCCCTTCAGACCCAGGACCCCTTCAGAGTCCACCTGGCTAGCAACTAACCGTCATTATAAACTCTTCATATATCGCAATTCCAAAAGGTGGAGGTAGTCAATTCGTGTTTATGTTTTTTGTGTGGTCGCACGATTATTTGGTCATTCAAATTGATTTTGAAGATAAGTGCTCCATTAGACAGGAGATACTTCAGAAGTGCTCCCATGTACCATCGAACCAACTGAATCATTTTGCTGAAAATTCGTTTGAAATTGTCAAACTTGTAAGGTCTATCGCGTATAATTCACTTATGACTTTTTAGATACTGTGTTCTTCACCAAGGAAACCTATCTTCAAGCGAATTTCAACCTACTAGCATTTAGACAATTTGCCAAAATGAGCTTGTTGTGGGTCTTGATTCAGTTGGTTCAATAGTACTTATCATTAAATTTAATAATTAACTTTTTGAAACATTTGCGATTTTCAAAAGACGACGTTTCACTTAAGTCAAAGTATTGACTAAGACTTGAATATGTTGGTTTTTTATTGCTCTGCATTCGTTAATTACCTGACACGCAGGATCATTGGCTCAGGATCTCGTCATAGTAAACTAGGTATGTCAAAGCTGGTGACGCATTACAATAACAATTTACAACAAACACCTAAGCTTCTTGATATTATATGTACACATATTATAATTCCCTACAACGTGTATTAAAATTACATTACCAATAATACGGCCATGACACTGAACAGGTGTTCAATATAAATAAAACATACTATTTCGAATTGTATAAATAATTGCAACTGTTTGCTAGCTACGCCCCGTTAGAAATAAGAGTTCGTAAGCAATTTTAAACTGTTAGTTACTTGTCTTTACAATATTAACGTTAGGTTTAATTTAAGTCAAGGCTATTCAAACTAAGTTTTGCGGAAGTGTTTTGTCCATTCGTCATTTTTTTGCGCTTTGAAAGTTCCGGCAGATCTTGCGTCTTAACATACCTAAGTAAGAGTAAGTTATATCCTGAGCGCTCGTTCAAAAAAGGCTAACATTTGCGGAAAGTAACATGTTACTCAGAAACAAGAACATATACTTATTATGACGGTCATTCGGCTCACGATGACAAATTATTTTCTTCCAAGATTCGACACTTCGTGGTCGCCCGGTCCGGCGCCGCTCTCATCTAGCTACCTTCACTTATGTATTCTACCTACGTATGTGCAGTGAATAAAAACTTTTGATTTTTGATTAACAAGCTGGTACAATACACAACTACCCCCTAAGGTGTATTTCAAAATCTGTATGTCACCCAATAGATCACTTAAAGTCCTCCATGGCGCATTGTTCAAGTAGTCTGCGCTAGATGCTGTTGGTTCGAGTCGCATCCGGGCCAGGTAGTATTTTTGTCCTAAACTAACTTTAAATACTTACTAGTTCCGTTGTATGATGTAAATAACACCATCTTATTTAAAACAAACCGCTTGAAATGTTAATTAGGATTTACCCTAGGTTACTTTTTAAATAAAATTTTCTAAGCAAAACATCTTTCTACGCTCACTTTGCGCGTGTGTGTGCGCACGTACAAGCAAGTTCTACTATATTAAACCTATTTAATGAGATGTGCATTTCTCTCACGATTGCATAAGGAAAGCTGGTGTAATAAAATGCCTGTGTTATACGCCAAGCTCATTGTCAAGACTAAAACTTCCCATTGTTAATTTTGCAAAAAAAAAAATAACGAAAAAGAATGTCTCTATCGAGTAAATTACGCGGTTTCTTGTCGTTAATTTTAATTGTTTTCTCCGCGATAAGATAGAGTTCTATTTCTGGTTTGTATACTATTATTATATCATGTTTATAAAAGCGTTTGTGGTATAAAAGAGGTTTTATTGCGTTTAGGATGGATGAGACGACAGCTCCTTATGAGGATTTGTAACAAAGATTTATTAGTATATTATCAGGAACTGCCTTATTTGTCAACTTGAAATTTGAAATAGCATAGTTGTGACATATTTTCTAAAATAAAGGCTTTTGGAGAGTAGGATAACATATAAAATAAGATAACGTTTAGTTAAAAAACGAAACCTACGATTTCGTCAACCTTTTATCATATCAATATTCGTTCAGTAGTTTTGCACGATTATTATCCCATAATATTATTTAATGTAAGTTTTGCTTAATGGTTACGCATATAATTTTTTAGGTACCTACTTCCAAAAAGAAATGAATGTCTTCTAACTAGACAAGCTATGTATTCTATAAATAACTTATAAGTAATAATTAGGTTAAACATTAAATAAAAACAAACTTTTACAATTTTACAATAAAACTGGTTATAATGTTTCCGCTATATCATAAATTGCTGCCATTCTATATAATTACCAGTTACTCCCTGCGGCTTCAACCGCGTATATCCCACGGGAATAAAATCATAAAAAACGTGCCATACGTGTTACTTCAAGCTTTGCTCTACCTTTGTGCGAAATTTTATCTTCATCCATCAAGTTGTTTCAGTGTGAAAGTTTACATACATCACGTTTATAATATAAGTACGATGAATAATTAGGTAATTAATTTTCATAAATAAATAAATTATTATTAGAATCATCATCATCATCACAACTCTTTGTAATGAACCCACTGCAGGGCATGAGCCTCTTTCCTGAATGACGAGGAGGTATAGGCCATAATCCACCAAGCTGGCCCAGTGCTTGGTGGTGGATGTCAGAATTTTCAAGGCGCCGTAATGGCTTCTGACAAACCCTAACGACTACTGTATACAGCACCTGGGACCGACTACTTAACGAGCCCTCCGAAGCACGGGATTTATAGTGAGAAATGAATGATCGGCGGTCACCCATCCAAGTACCGACCGCGCCAAACGTTGCTTGACCTGTGATATCGTATGATACACACAGTAAACCACGGCGGCGCCACGACGATTAGGATACCTATATTATAATGTTTTACCACGGTACAGATATCTACAGTAATTCAACTCCGCCGCATCTTTGAAATAAATGCCTACAGCAGCGCCGCGGTAAGTTCACATGTGATAGGGCTGCCCGCCTTCAGCATTTAAATCATATTTTCCTCCTTTGTTTATACTTCCATTTAGTTTTGTGACTGCAAATATACTTTTTTTATGTAAGCAAATAAAATACTTTGTGAATTGAATAGGAAGTGTTCAACGAAAGTACGTTTTGTGTCTCAAAACCATGTTTACTTTTGAATAACAAATCAGTCTTATAAATTAGCGACCGAATATACTGCGCCTTGACTGAGATGTACGAAAAATGTATTATTAAATTTTAAAGTATTAACTATCCGCATATTAACGTAAAGCTCAATCAACAATTGTTTCGACATGCAGACACTCGCGACTGGCCGCATGCCGAGCGCATGCCGAGATCGAGCCGCGTAGGTATAGCTCGCGTTTCATCCGTTTGTATGAAGTTGAATTACTGTAGATATCTGGCAGTTCACGAAGAGATTTTAAACCACAGCACAGGTGGCAAAATCTTCTTACACAGATTACAACCAAAAGTCAGTGCTTCGTCATCCACTGATAGACTTTTGCGTTATCACAACACATAATCTAACTAAAAAGCTTTACTTACTATTGTAAATTAGAAAACTATTCGCTTCATCTATCCGGTATTTATTTGTGAAAGGAATTTATCGCAATAATTGTCACGATGCCAAAGTTTTACAGTTACTTCAGAGGAGGCCAATTTATCATTATCTTACTTTCTATCGTCGAGAGCTAAAACAATAGTTCTACCTAAATAGGTACCAGCATTGTCTTTAATAGACACAATCACCTAGAATCGATTATTAGTTAATAAGTAGATGTAGTTTAGTTTTAGTATTATGTCGCAGTTGATCTAGAAATTTCGTTTTCTTTGTAAAATGTTGTCACACCAGTCAATCCTTTTTTTCGGTATTACTTCCTTCTAAAACATGTGTTACACTAGATTTTATATAGCAGTTTATACCGACACATCAACCATTTGCTTACTTCTTTCTTTCTTATTTAGAGTACCTTCTTAATTTGGAGACTTATAACTTCGTTGACAATGGGCAGTATTCGGCATTACACTCCGTAATTTTATTTCTCGCTAATGTCTTGTTTATCCACAAACACAGTTTGTTAGACACTGTTCAGTTTGAACACCCGTAATTTAAACAGAAAGATTCTTAAAAGTACAATTTCTAATCGACCAATGGATGCCAAAAATTGTGGTTTAAATGCGAAAATTCTATCAAAATTCAGTCCGACTGGCTTTAGCTCAATTGCATTATTATATTAGTATAGATTCTCACGCTTCAACATCTCTAATGTATAGTATTGGAGGTTTATAAGGTGGCCTTTCATTTAGACATGTTAAGCTAAAATGTGTTTTAAGCGTACAAGTTAATTCGTTCCATTTGATAGGCACTGCGTGGGTGAACAGGCTTAACTCGCTTTTGGTGGCAAAAAACTTGAAGTCCATAACCATAGAGCAAATGAGATTTAGTATAGGATAAACTTAAATCTCGTTTATCCTTATTAGTCATGACAAAATCATGACACTACACAATAAGGTATGTTTCAATGGTATAAGAAACTCGACTAGACTTACGAATTTTTTGATTTTAAAAAGGAATGATATTTTCGACTATCCAAAATTCTAAATAGAACGAGAATTATCTGTTTAAATAAAAAAATATTTTTCTGTGTCTTGGCAAAACATCACCTCTTAATCCCATATATTTTTATATTCCGTTTTTTATATAGCTTTAAAATTTTGGTTAAACTTAATAAAATAGTAAAATTTGAATGGACGTAGGTGTGGTATTAACAGCCTGTGTCTGTTTTTACAATTATAGCATTTTAATAATAGCATACCTTCCATGCTGGACTGAGGGCGAAAGAAAAACATAGAATGTGCCAGCTGCTTCTCTTCCCGGGCATACTGTAAAAGTCAGTTAAGGGATCGAGGTTTTATTGACGTTTTCGTGGGCGATAGGCTGAGCCCCTATCACTGCAAGTCTCTCTCCATCATTACAATACCTCAAAATCTGTCAAACGTGACATCAGATGGTTTGATAGCCTCTGGTGTTCTGCCTACCCCTTTAGGGATACAGGCGTGACGTACGTATGTAGTATGTATGTAGCATTTTGGGTGTCAAATGCCTTTGTTGCGAGTGTTACTACCGGTATTACAACTAGTAGGAACGCCGGTAATTGAATTACTCTACCTACTCGCCCCTGGATAAGCATGTCGTATTAGGCGACAAATCCGCCTGACTAGCAATCATCCTCCCAAAATCACGGCATTGACAATCAAAGCATTTTATTATATTTCAAGAGTTTGGCCATAGTACCATATTAAAGTTTGGTGGCGCTACTTATTACTGCCAATAACAACTTGATATGAGTGAATTGAGTGAGTGATAGACAATCATTCGCTATTTGATCACAAAACGCTGCCGGCTTTTAAAAGTCCTGTGAATATCTGTTGTAAACTGCACATATCTGCTGTGTTTATATAATTTCCTGCAAACTCAGATGTAGCGTCAAGTGAACTTTAGTTTATCATTTATTTAACTGAATTGTTGTGATGCTTGATAGACTTCATGATTCACCTATTTCGACGAATAATTTTATAACTATCAAAGTTAGTGTTAGTGTTTCGTTAATTCGTTACCATTGTCATGTAAAATTAGCACCCTTTCTTTTCATATAAAAAATATATTTATCAACAATAATTATAAAAAACCACTATAGTGCATAGTTCACCCCAAAAACCTCAAGCACATAAGCGCCGCAAAGCGGCAAAAAAGCTTGCATTCCAAACTTCCATCTATCATAATATTGATATGTCCTATCTGTACTTGTGCATAATACTATCTAATGTGTGCTTCCAATCTGCCACCAAGTTTGTTTTTTTTAATGCGAATTGTAGGGTAGTAATACTGGCAATTTTTTATTGCAATTTTTTAATTCAATTACCGGCGTTACTACTATACTCTGACAAATAATTCAATGCAGTAAACTGACATATCGAAATGTCAAATAGAAAATGATACCAGTTAAAAACTTCGTAGTGTAAGTACTGAATGAGAATGATTGAAAACGAACGAGTCATTAATTTTGTTTAAAATTTTAAAGGAATTTATAAATATGAATTTTGAGGTGTGTAACTTTAAAGTGTGTGTGTCTTTAAAGTAACTTTAATGAAAATAATTAATTACTAAACATACCTTGTTGTTTAAAACGGTTATAGTAGAAGTAAAATCGACTTTATAACTTCTTGCTTTTTAAATTCGTTTTGTCGTTAAAAATGAAATTTCAAGGATTGTTGCTCTTCGGAAACAGCACCATAAGAAATGAAAAATCTTGTGAGCCAAAAAATTTTCTTTCCATACATTAAATTCATTCACATAAACCACATCACAATTTTTTTTCTTCCCGAAAGTGGGCTCACTGGAACTGTCATTTTACTGCATTGATTTATTTGCCACAGTATAGTAGTAATACCGGTAGTAACACGCGCAACAAAGGGTCAAATGATAAGGCGTCTTGTAGATGGATGTGTGTACTCTAGTGTTCATCAACACATTCCATTAGGTGATACGGTAAAAAATGCAGCAAAGGTTTAATCCTTTTGCTATATTAAATCGGAGTCCGTGCCATGACTGTACCTACCGAGCTTTTTTCCCACGACCTACGTAAATCAACCCGCGTCCTGAAGGCCGCTTAGCTTCGTCTATTTCCGGAGTTAAAATGTAATGAATCTTAATCGAAATGTAATGAAATCATAATAAATATTTAGCTGCATAAGGCAACGGTTTTTTATTAATACCACAAGATACACACAGACCAATGCAAACAAACATATTCTTGCTCACATTTGTAGGTACTTTGCAAAAATCAAACTTGTCATTACTGGCGTCTGAATAAATAGTCTAACATTATTAGCATAATTTGTTCAGGTTCCTCGTTTCCTCAGTCTCGTGAAGATCTTTTCAAAAAGAAGCCTTTGTGCTAATCCTAGCCATGATCAAGTCGTGTGTTTTTCAGCTTACTTTATCAAACCGTTTGTGCGTGACAAGTAACAAGAATACGTATATCCTCAAAATTTTTTTTCATAGTTTATAATTTATTTACACAGGGTGACTAGTGGCTCATTTTTGAAATTCCAGGACGTGATAGTTTGAGATCATACATGAAGAGAAAAAATAAAATAAATATTAATTATTTACTGAGTAAACTTAACCGAAAATTAAAGAATTCATTACGCAACGCATGGTTTCATAAGCGTAATGCAATAGATACTTAGCGGATGGTGGTGTGCGCGTGGCGGGAACACAGCTGTGTGCGTGTTGACTGAGGTAGCTAGCGCGTAGGGAAAAGTAAGGTCTCTTTATTTATTCATAGGGATTTCTGGTAAAAAATGAAATACCTACTTTTATAACATAATTATGATCAGCGGTGCGAGCACAGAACTTTCTCGACTCGTATGTTTACGAGTGTTCGTATAGTATGGAGTCGGATGCAAGTTTTTAGTAACATTCAAATTTTTTAATTACTGTTATTTAAGAGTACAACATGTTTAAAAACATTCAAAATTAACAAGGCTTACATTTATTTAAGCTGGCCGTGCGGCCATTATTGCTTACAAACCGTCTCCATACTATGCGAACATTCGTAAACATACGAGTCGATATGGTTCTGCTGAATCGAGTACAGAGTGCTCTCCTTCAGTATCTAAAATTTGTCACCAGCCACCCTGTATAGGTATAATATGTAGTTTGGATCATTTAATTTCTGGGTAAATTAAAGAGCGATTTACGCGTTTCAATGGGCAAAAGAACTGGAAGAGATCATATCTACAGTGATAAGACCGCCTTATTAATATTTAGGTATATTTTGTGCCTTTATAAAAAATACTTTTTTCTGTAAATTAGATAGCAAAGTAGGATGTTTATTTTGGTTTTCTGAGCCTGTATCTAAAACCAATATAACTGTAACCATAAGCGGTCACCACAAGGAATTTAAATCCCTTGTCCATACACAATAAGTGTTTTCGACGCGTCTCGGACCGCGGGCCGTGGGAAAGGAGCGACAAATATGTGTAACATAAACACATAAACATGGAGAAAGTACGTAGGTACCTAGGTACTGGAAGTACACGTTCCAATGTTAATTCTCATCGACTTGTCATGTAGTAAGTACATAATATGCTAAGCTTAATAGGTGAAAATAATAAACTTAATAATAGTACGGGATATAACATCATGTGATCTAGTTAATAATTATTGATACATATAAGCCGCGAGTTCGAAATTAAAAACTGTGTTGTAATATGAATCTCTATTAATCTGTAGTAATACAGGTTTAAATTTCATTGGGCTTCGTGGCTTAGCGTGAGGGAGACAAGCCAGAACTAATTTGTTGCACAACTTAATATAAACTGTGCCATACGCTTGAAAATAAAGAGATGTTGCCTGGTGGTAGGATCCCTATCAGGATTCACCTGGGCTGGGTAACCATCGCACCGCTCAGTAATCTTTATTATTGATAAAAACTTGAACCCGTGTGTTCAGTTCTCGAACTCTGACACTTACATCGGGGGTTACTGCAGGTAAACGAGTTCGAGTAACAAATAAAAAACTAACGATTAGTAATACACATTATTCCAATAACTGCAATATTAACAAAGTCCTCAGTGGATACGGAAACAAAACAATAAAGAAATTCCTAAAAGTCCATCTTTCACGATGAGGTAACAATAAAATCAACTGCAATAACCCTTACCGTCAATTTTTTTAGGTATTTTATTTCTTTATCTACACATTTTGATTTTTATCTTCGAGCACACAATTTTGCAGAACAGAAGCTATATTTAAGAAGTTTAGCTTGAATGTATCATAATAGCTCAACAGGCGGGTGTCCACTCCACTAGTATGGACTACCAATTGCTCGTTAGCGAATATGAATGTAGAGTACGAGGGAACAGTGGTTCCAGTTCATTGATTTGTAAACTATACCCAACTGCATAGAGCAATCAATATATAAACAGTTGTAATATTTCTTTTTACACTTTAAGAAATAATTTTAGGTATTCACGTATTAAAATAAAATTAACACAAAATGTTTTTAGGTAAATAGAAGCCTTTATACGGTATACCCTTGGACTGCCCTTCCAATACCTACTTGTGAATAAGTGGAAATGTATTAAAGTCTAGACTAGCCATGACCTTCCCGTTCGACTCGTCTATAGGTACTGGGGATAAAGGCATTATTGCCTGAAAACCAGCGTCGTTTAATAATAAATTTTGTTATTGTCTCAAACATCATAATAAACATTATATTAGCGAGTTATTTATAGATCTAGAGGTTATACTGGTATCGGCAACTATATTGTAAGAGTTAGTTATCATATAAAAACCTGTGGTTTATATGTAATATGAAAAAAATAATCTTAAATGATTAAAACAATTCTTCATTCATTTAATAAAAATTTGCTTAGCTGTTAATAATTTTCTTCTCATTTTCTTAGGTGGTTGCTAAAATAAAAATTGCAATAAATAAACATTTAAATATCTCTATTGCTTTTATAGTTTATGGGAATTAACCAGGGAACTGTCAAACAAAAATAACTTATAACAATTGTAGTGACTCTGATACTTAAATAACCCTGTCTAAAATACAATACAACTATTATGATTGTTTTTACATAACGAAATTATATATAATTTGGTTTTACATAACCTGTTTCATATTACCCAATTCTATATTTATTTACCAACATTTTTTATTTTTCTAACTTGAATTTGCTAATTAATCAAATCACTCACGTTGACCTACTGAGTGTGTTTGCTCTATGTCAATAAACGTCCATTTGGAGCCTTGCTCTTGACATACGGTCACTCGGCACGCATATTAATAGAATCAAATGATTCATATTACTTGAGTTAGTTCTCCTAGTCAAGTTTTGAAAGACGAACGCGCTATGTCTTTGTTCGATTAAAAAAAAAAGAAAAAAAGTTTTGAAAACAGAATGTGATAGAGTGTTGTGCAAATGCCGGGGCGGCGCATTCGAGGCAAGTACTTACTTACTGATTGTTTTGACAGGAAATGTCAAAGTTATGTCACTTGTTAAGCATGGTTTGGAAAACTTTTAGTACTTTAAGTTCCTGGAAATAAAGAGGTATAGTTGTAAAACTATGGTTGTTTGCATGAACACAAGTTTGTATACACTTTTTTTCATTGGAATTAAAATATTAATGTGTATGTGTTGAGTTTAGTTAGTTTTGTTTTTAAGGGATCTTGGACGTATTTAAGGATTAATAAAAATACTTACCACCGAATAACTTTTAATTTGACATGACATTAATAAATTATATTCATAGAACTTAGTTAAGGAGGAACTTGAAAGTGAATAATGTAAATAACTAAATATATTTCGATTACACGTGCGCAGGAGTTGATACTTCGTTCCCAATTATGTACCTACATACAACGGAGTGCAAAGCTGTTTTGTATTAATATATCAATTAAATAAGTATTTTTTAAACGTTAAGTTAATGACGGAGCGTTGTGGCATTTAAGTATTACTTGTCCTTTGAGACTAATCGAAGTTGTTGGCGGCAGACTTAATTATAATAGGACCTTGAAGGACTCATAAATGACTTACAAAAAGCTCGCAAAAATTATAGCTTGCAAAAAATTTCAATTTATCAATTAAAATAATAAATAAATAAATAAAATCCCCAGACAATCACACCAACTACATGGCCCTAGAATATAAATAGGTACATAAATAGATAAACACCCAGACACGGAACATTTTTTTTTCTGGTTCCGTGCGGGGATCGAACCCGCAACCACTGGCGTCTGAGGCAGATAGGTTTACCCCAACGCCATAGTGGTCGTCTATATATATATATATAGAATTGCCATCAGATGACCTTAAAATAGGATATGCGTTAGCGAAATTGTAAAAAAATATTGTTGACAAATAAACTTACGTTTGAAAAGATAAAGATATATTCTGTTTTTTACAGTATGCACGGGGCATACTGTAAAAATCAGTTATGGGACAGAAGTTTTATAGTTTTTGTGGGCGATAGGCTGACTCCCTGTCACTGCAATAGTCTCTCTCCATAATTTATAACTCCAAATTTGTCAAACATGACATCAGATGGTTTTATAGCCTCTGGTGTTCTGCCTACCCCATAAGGGATGCAGGTGTGAAGTTATGTAAGTATGTATGTATGTATGTAGATAAAGTAACGTTTAACTTGCAAATTCACGTAGTTTTACCCGTCATAAGAATCAATTCATAATTGCTTATAAAAAATTTCAAAGACTTGCAAATGAAAATATTTTTCAGGTTCGACCGGTGCGGTAGTTTTAGCAAATTGTTCAGCTTAATTGTTTAATAAATTGTTTATTTTTCTGAAAGATAGATATTAGGTACATACCTAAATTTATTCAATATGAAATAAATGAACAGTTTTTCCGAATTTTCGTTCGTTAATTTAACTCCACGTTGTTGCCTTGTCAAAAATACACTGTGGCCGCACTTGAATTTAATGAAACCTTACTTTTAATAAACGTATTTTTAATATTTGCATAATTATCTGTTTTAATAAAATAATTAATAACAATCAAAAAAAATTTCGACATAAAAAACATTAAAAACTTAACTAGGTTAAAAAGTATTGGTACCAGGAACGCATAAGTCAGCAGCAGTACTATAGGAATGTTAATGGCGGCGGTAGATTCGATTACAATCTGCACGCTGCGCTGGTTTGCACTCCGCTGCTAACAGCGCACTGTAACTGGACACGGTGAACGATTGAATGCTTGCTGACTGCGTATCAATTGTAACATTGTCATGTGATATTTACAAATACCTGAGTACAGTTAACTAGTTGAATATGAGGCTAAATGCACTTGTTTTGATTTTAATTCTGCATTATACTACCTAAGTATGTGTTTTTTTATTACCTCTTCAAGGTTTTATAAGGCTAGGCATGTAATTTAAGTTTGAATTAAATATGTTGAATTAATATGTAGATAATATATACCTACGTATTTATAATTTATAATAATTTTATATGAAGTTGTTGTGGCGCCGTGGTTACTGAGCATATCAAACGATATCGCAGGTTAAGCGCGCTCGGTTAGGATTAGGATGGGTGACCGCCGCCGACCATTCATTTCTCACGACGACCGAGCTTCGGAGGGCACGTTAAGCAGTCGGTCCCGGGTGCTGTATACTTGTATACGGTAGTCGTTAGGATTTGTCAGAAGCCATTTCGACACCCTGAAATATCTGACATCCACCAACCAGCACTGGGCCAGCTTGGTGGATTACGGCCTAAACCTCCTCGTCACCCAGAGGAAAGACTCATAGCCCTGCAGTGGGCTCATTACACGGAGTTGTGATGATGATGATGATGACGATGAATAATTATATATTATACTTGTGACAGGACTTGAAGTCCAAAGTGTCTGTGACAATGACTTTAACCAATAGACTACTGTGTAATTTTTATTTTAATCCTCGTTTATTATTCGTTTATATTAGTCACTTTCAAACAAAAAATAAGTAAATGACTCGAACTGTGTATCTGTAGATAATATTATTATGCTTATCTAGACCACACAGCGAAACTAGGAACAAGTATCTCAGAATAGGCACATGACAGTTTACAAAAGTTTGATGTCCATACTGGCATTCGAACTATCGACCTAAGCAAAAATAGTTACAACACCCAAAACAGTATGTAACCAACATGTACAAACTGTGTTCGACGACTTCCTTCAGGTTTACAAAATTTGTGCATTTTAAACTCGGTTTACTTAACTCATCTATAATGTAATTAGCGGAGATTAGTTAGGTAAAACCGAGTTTAAAAAGCATATTCAGAACCTATAATGATTCCTCAAATTTAGAAACTCGAATCGCAGTAGAGTACCTATACCTTATAGAGTAGGTAGGGTTTATAAAAATATCAAAAAACACTACACAACCAAGTGTAACTTAAAATTTAAACAATATTCATCTTATAGCATCTTAAAACAATACCTTTTATTTGTTTCTATAAGATCCAAATTTCTTTATAAGCTTGTTTATGTCTGCATATCAAACCTAGCACAGCAAGCGAAAGCAAGAGGCTGTAGTCACGGAAACCAGCGAATTTCACCGGTACAGCGTTCTGTGGCGTTTGGACAGCAGTGCATGTTTGAATTGAACTGATCTTTCTATTTTTACCACCATAATAATACTAGAAAAAATGTGTAAAGGAAATTAGGCAGTGATTACATTAAAAATAGGCAAAACACAGGAGTCGTCAACGTATCATAACAATAACAATAAAACAAATCTGGTGTGCGAGCACAGAACTTTAGCGAATCGTATGTTAACGAATTTTCGTATAGTATGGATTCGGTTGCAAGTTTTTAGTAGCATTGTAATTTTTTATTTAACAGTTATTTAAGAGTACAACATGTTTACAAACATTCAAAATTAACAAGGCCCACATTTATGTAAGCTGGCCGTGCGGCAATGGATAGATTTCAATTATTGCTAACAAACCGTCTCCATACTATACGAACATTCGTAACAATACGAGTCGATAAAGTTCTGTGTGCCTAGTGCGAGTTTTTTTAACCCCCGACGCAAAACGAGAGGGGTGTTATAAGTTTAACGTGTCTGTGTATCTGTGTATCTGTGTATCTGTCTGTGGTATCGTAGCGCCCAAACGGATGAACCGATTTTCGTTTAGTTTTTTTTTGTGTTATAGATAATTTTAGCCCGAGTGTTCTTAGCCATGTTTCATGAAAATCTGTTCAGCCGTTTGAAGATCATCAGCTCTTTTCTAGTTGATGAGGGGATCTGACTACCTTCCATATGTCCTATCGATGCGAAATTTGGTACCGTATTGCTTCAATTATATTGAAAGTATATGGTAAGGTAACCATGACCTGATCAGCCGTTTGAAGGTCATCAGCTCTCTAACAATTGATGAGGGGATCTGACTAAATTCCATTTGTCGTATCGATTCGAAATTTGGTGCCGTATTACAACAGTGATATTGATAGTATATGGTAAGGTAACCATGACCTGATCAGCCGTTTGAAGGTCATCAGCTCTCTAATAGTTGATGAGGGGATCTGACTAACTTCTATATTTCGTATCGATTCGAAATTTGGTGCCGTATTACAACAATGATATTAAAAGTATATGGTAAGGTAACCATGACCTGATCAGCCAATTGAAGATCATCAGCTCTCTAATAGTTGATGAGGGGATCTGAATAGCTTCCATATGTCGTATTGATTCGAAATTTGGTGCCGTATTACTACAATTACATTGAAAGTATATGGTAAGGGAACCATGACCTGATCAGCCGTTTGAAGATCATCAGCTCTTTAATAGTTGATGAGAGGATCTGACTACCTTCCATATATCCTATCGATTCGAAATTTGGTACCGTATTACTTCAATGAAATTGAAATTGTATGGTAAGGTTACAATGACCTGATCAGCCGTTTGAAGATCATCAGCTCTCTTATTGTTGATGAGGGGATCTGACTACCTTCCATATGTCCTATCGATTCGAAATTTCGTACCGTGTTACTTCAGTGAAATTGAAAGTATGTGATACCTACTTTAAATACCTTCCTTATATTAAAACCTACTTTAAAAAGTACAAAATAAAAGTAAAATTAAAAATTTTAAAAACCCCCCGACACAAAAAAAGACCTTAAAAACTAACAAATAATATTTTAAACCTATTCTAATTATTATCGTCCCATATATAATTGACTGTAAGACTTGAACTTTAAAATATTTTTATTTTCCGAGCGTCGTCGCCGCGTCGGGGGACCGCTAAGTGAGAAAAACAGTTGTCAGTTGCAGATTGCATCAAAAGAATTCAGTCCGAAAAATTTGTAAAATCGACACAACCGTCAACGTCGTCTGCCCTCACGTGTCTGCCCATTCGGGTCGCCGCACTTGGTGACGCCCACCCCCGCGCCGCAAGCCGCACACCGAGCTCGCCGCGCGCGGCATTACGTAGAGCGTAGACTATGCATGAAACTTAAGATCGCTCATACCTAAATGTAATAATAAATTAGCTGTTGTTGGCTTAAAATTTTATATACTTGAGCGGTCCCCGACGCGGCGACGAAGCTCGGAAAATAAAAATATTTTAAAGTACAAGTCTTACAGTCAATTATATATGGGACGATAATAATTAGAATAGGTTTAAAATATTATTTGTTAGTTTTTAAGGTCTTTTTTTGTGTCGGGGGGTTTTTAAAATTTTTAATTTTACTTTTTTAACTTCACCATCTCGTTTACGTAAACTTCGTTTTGTATGGGATCGAAACAACGCCAACTAGTGGCACAAATGGGAAACTTAATTCCTGAGTGTGAGTTTTTACATCGTAAACAATCGACTCCCTCGCATTCGAAAGTGAGAACGATATTGCACGTGATTGGTAGTTTGAAATGTTTTGTGAGTGCGAGTTGTGTTTTTGACGTTTCGAATAGTAACGTAAACGTAAACGCGTTCGAAAACTTCTCACTTGTATTCTCGCAGTGAGATGGTCGTGAAAACATAAGTTTATTAGTTTTGTTTTGCGTGTTATACTTATTTAATATGTTTAAGGACAAATTGAGTGCAATTATAATGAAAAATATTGGAAAAAGAGCTCGCGCATTTATAATCCATTGGTAGATTTAACCTAAATTACCTATAAGGCTCGATATCGTTTGTTCAAAAAGATGTTAAAATTTTTATTTTAGAACAAGTCTAAAATCGTCACGACGACGGGTTCCTTTGTATTTAAGTAATCAAATAAATTAATTTTTTTATGAAAGTTAAACGTTTCTAGACCTTACTTGATATTTTTTTCATTTATAGGACATATCCTCATTTTAATATAAACATACTTGGCTCACCGTAACCCATTCTTCAAAACTCATAACATAAACAATTTTGCTAACATAAACAAACTGCTATAACCCCAACGATTTAAACAGATATTCGTATTCTATAAGACCCAATATGAGAAATAGTCTCCTAAAAATGGTCGGTTTGTTTCACGAAGCTTACGGACATCACATTTCACAGTGAGTAAACGCGACTCGATTGGTTAGCTTGGGTTGAAACTCGCACTCGCAAGTTTTCGATAGTCGATACGTGTAAAGTAAGCTCGATTAACGCGATGGTAAAGTTATTCGCAAAACGTTTTGCAACTCGCACTAGGCACACTGTGCTCGCACTGCTGGAAAGTGTGTTTATTTAAAACGCGCTAATATCCTAAAGTAACTGTCGCTATGTCAGGTATGTTTCTTTGAATTTAATAGCCTTCTTCAGAAGGTATGTTATTGTATGAAGGTAAAGGGCTTTATTAAGCAGGAAATTCTAACAGGATTAAAAAGACAAAACCGTGCAAAGGGACAAAAATTATGATGAATAGATAAGATATTTACTTACTATCGGCGGGATCAAGTGCACGTATGCTTCAAGATAAACAATAAAGATGACTCGATATGATAAAAGAAACAAATACTTATTAAAACAAAAAGCCGTTCCGCTTTACAAGACAGTCGGCCTTATCCTCTATCTGCACCATGGTAGAAATCCGATTATGAAGCAAATCAAGCGGGCTATTCAGAAACTGCATTCCTTGCATACCAGTTTATAAGAGCAAATATGTATGTTTCGAATGTATACAGTACAAAAATAATATGCACGAATATTCGATAATTAGGTTTGTTTTGCATCGTGCCGGTGGTTGTATCGTTTGGTATCGTGACTCGACTCGACTCGATCACCTTTGAGATAAGGTTTTGAGGACGGATGTAGATAGTTAAAATTATATTTCAACTTGTATTGGTTATTTCGTTGTATTGGCTGTGCACCTTGTGTACAGGTAAGTTGAAAAGTTTTTGGAATGATTTTAAAAATTAATTATAACAACTAATAAAAAAATAACGTTAGTCGTTTGTCGTTTTATCGGCTCAAAACCGTCGCAATAGTAACTTTTTAAAACAAAAAATTCAATATTGTTCTCAACGTATTGCCGCTTTTTTATTAAGAATATCGTACTATTTTAAAGTATGTCTTTGTTATGGAAATCACAAAGGAGCTAGGAGACTTTCAGTGAGCAATTTAACTTTACCTTAAAATGTGGAAAACTGAACCCATTACTTGATTCTCCAGGATTTGAACTCTATTAGTATTTTAACCTATTATTAAACCTTTAGTCTAAATTATTCCGATACCTTTTTTTCTTTTAGTGAGTCTTAGGCCGAAACTGAAAGTACGTAGGAAACAAAAAAGTTTGTGTTAGACACTTAATATTTGAAATCAATAATAATTAATAGTAAATAGTTTTACCCAGAAGAAAATAAATAAACAGCACGTACAGAAACTGCGTACATAAATGAACTTGTACCAACAGACGTTGACTGACGTATAATATAAATAATTCAAGCCGCGACGATTTCTCAACGAATTCCTGAACGCAGCCGTAACCGTCACCCATCATTGGCTGCGTTCGTTTTTCGAATTATGTTTGCCGCCTTTTTTGCAAACATTTATCTGAGTACTGATTCGAGAGTTCTATGCACTATGATTATGATGCATGATGAGAGAGATTGATAACCGATTACACTATAGGATATTCATTATGAATAATAATCTCTTTTGTTACGTGATCGTGAATAGTATTGCTCTACATATGTTACTAAGAGCAGGTTAGGATTTAACACTCTCTTTCTGGCACATACAGGAACGGCATTTATAAATCGTCATCAGATAAAACAGTAAAACCAACACGGGTAAACCATATTATCTCTAAACCGTAAAAATATACAGAACAATATAATATTCGACCATGTATTTTTACCCAATTTAGGCTCTCATGCGTAAACAGAAAATTTTAAAAGCTAAGGAAACACCGCTTTGACAATAAGGTGCCGACTGTGAAATTGGATAAGGAAACTTTAATGTACCCTATTTCTTATGTTGGTATCCCACAAGTAAGATTTATTAAAAAAGTTGCGAAAATTCCATGCCTATTTAATAAAAGGTAAGTACTTAGGTGGGTATGCTTAGCCTAGAGAAACAAAAGAAAAACGTGATACTATTCACAAGTACTATTATTTAATTCAAAGGAAAACTGTGGTAATAAATAAATCGAACGGAATAAGTAGTCCAGAGAAACCTTAATTTCCTATAGAAATCCAATTTATTTTACACCACAAATACTTTTCAAGCATCTATTTGGGATTAATGTAGAATAGTATCGAAGTCCGGATTATGTTTGTCTGCCAGCGAGACGGTATATTTCGTCTTCAATTACCTAAGTATTGGGTACATTACGTAGTATTGCCTAATTACATTAATTTACCGCACCATTGGTATTTTATTGCGGCATCGATTAAACTGACATAGGTATTTGAGTTATTCAAATATTGTCAGTTTGTATTATTTCGTTTGAGTCGTTTAATAGATCTTCCTGGTTTATATCTGCACTGCATCTAACCTTGGGTTCTTAATACTCTCTTAAGTTGTCGCGATTTTTCTAGCGACTGTACACTCTCACGAGAGCCTCTCGCCGAGAGTCTCGGTCGAGAAGGCTAGTTCTAACGTTTGCTCCCGCGACAATGGACGTAGAAATTGCTGATGTTGTTTGTCTTTGTGCCGTGAGCTATTATAATTTAAGAAGACTTCACGAATAGTTAATTTACTTTATAGTACCTACCTAGGGGATTTATATATCATATAAATCTCCAAAAACTGTACTCGCGTTCGCTAGACCACATGGTGACTACGGGGTCTGCAAAAACACCGAAGCGTCGAGTTAAATTTAAAAATAAATTATGCAAAAAATATGTTTCTTTATTTTAGGTAATTATCATATCGAAAGTATTTCCAAAAGTAAAAACATCAGTTATATAGGTACAGGTCTCTCTCTCGTCCTTAAAGGTTGAAATTAAGACACTACATTATTATAAGTAACTAGCTTTATCCCGCAACTTCGTATGCGCGTAACTACCCTTCTCGTGGCAATTTCAGAAACTATACAACCAGACACCCACTGAAAGAATACACACACCAAGTATCACACCCATGCACTCAAGGAATAAGTTTTTTGCATACAAACTAAAATTCATATATTTCCCGTGCCCGTGGGAATTTTGGGATTTTTTTTCGTAGCACAACCAGTCACTCTTTGAAAGAACCTTCATGCCAAGTATCACATCCGTACACTCAAGAAATAAGATTTTTCATACAAACTAAAAAGTCCAACCCCTTTCCGTGGGAATTTCGGGAATTCCTTCCATAATGCAAACAGACACTTATTGAGGAACCTTTATGATATAAAGGTTCCTCAGTATCACATCCGTGCAATCAAGGGATGGGATTTTTTCATACAAACTAAAAAGTAAAAGGAATTTCGGGAATTCCTTTCATAACGCAACCAGACTCACATTGAAAAACCTTTATACCAAGTTTCATATCGGTGCACTCAAGGAATAAGATTTTTCATACAAACTAAAAAGTCTTATATTTCCCGTTCCCGTGGGAATTTCGGGAATTCCTTCCTTAGTGCACCCCTACATCCCCTAAAGAATGTATGTTCCAAATTTCAGCTCTCTACGACCAGTAGTTACGGCTGTCCGTTGTCTGTCAGTCACTCAGTCACTCAGTACCTCAGTCACTCAGTCAGTAACGGAACAGTTTTATATATATTGATGATTAAAAGTTCCGTCTTTTTATTAGTACTTAACAGTTAGTTAAATAATTGAAAAAAAATACTCTAAATAAAATCTCCCGACCAGCAGGTTCGTAGGGATAGCATGCGGCCATCGTTGTCGTTGTCATTTAAGAATAATTGAGCATTATGAAATGCAAATCCTAAAAATATTTTTAACTTAACATAGAGTTTAACATAGAACATAGAGGTTTATGCGTTGCAGAATTTGAGGGTTAAGGATCTGAATTACAATAAGAATAAACAAAACTTCTAGCCTGTATGCCTTATGGGGTAGGTACCTATGCAGAGCACCAGAGGCTATAAAACCATCTGATGTCACAAACTCGGAGGCGTTATAATGATGGAGAGACAGATACTATTGCAGTGACAGGGGTCAGTCTATCGCCCACAAAAAAATCTTCAATAAAACCTGACTTTTACAGTACAACCGGGAAGAGAAGCAACTGAGGTATTCTATGTTTTTCCTTTGCTCCCAGTCCAGCATGGTAGAAATAAGACTAAACTAAAATATTGTTGTATTTCCTCATAATCTAACTTTATACATTACTCTTTGATATAACTCCCAAAACCTCTTTCATATCGGAAAGTTTCTCTTTCGTGTCCAAAATGTTTATGAATACGGTGTAAGGGCGCGATCGATCAAAAGTCGTAATTTAATAATAAATTTAAAATAGAGCAGTCAGTCGGACTGAAATCCATCTTATTTTACGAAACTAGTTGGAAACTCTTTATTTTTAGGTTGTCAAAACTTTTAAAATATCGCAAAATAAACACCATCTCTTAACTTTCGTTTTTAAAGAAACTTGAGACATTATTTTGAAATCGTCTTCATTGTTTCGCAAGAGGTATAGATCTCTACATGCATGTCTCAGTAAAGTCATGAGCAGATAATTGGCGGCAACAATTCTTCGATAATTGCTGTGGAAGATTCTAGAATTATTTTTAGCATAGTGCCTTGAGACAGTATAGGCAGTGGAAGGCTCAGTCGTCTGCTAGTCCGGGTTTGATGCGTTGTCTCTTGTATTGTGGTTCTATCTTCCCATACCTAACTAGGTAAGACACAATGGAAAAAAATATAGTGTGTAACGTATTATGGACTTTCCATGTGGCAAACTATATAAATGAATGCTGCAATTAGTTCTACCGTACAAAGCTAAAATCAGACTGACCCACCAGTATTGCTTTCGATCTTGTCTACGCAGACGTTTGTTGTTTTTTAAGATTAATTTAAAGATTTCTGCAGCGAATCATTGATTTCGGTTCACTAACCTGATAAAATCTCTGTTAAAGTAAAATGTCTTTCGAAAACTCCATCAATCAACAGCCAGTCGACGTCCACTGTTGGACATAGGCCTACTTTCGGATTGATTTTTATTTTAAAGAAACTCGAGACATTATTTTCAAATCATCTTCATTTTTTTTGCAAGACACATGCATGTCTCAGTAAAGTCATGATAAGATAATTGACGGCAACAATTATTCGATAATTGCTCGAATAGTTTCGATAGATTCAAGGCTATGTGACTGGATTTAGGCCATGAGATCGAGTTGACGTGTATGACCAATCGATTTCGCATTTCTGAAGCTTAAAAAGATAATCATAGTTCTCTTTAGTACTACGTTAATGGATTGATCTGTTACGTAGAGATGTAATTTGAAAGAACACTTCATTACAGACGATTCGTTACGTTTGAAGATTTGATATTTATGTAATATCTATAGATATTAGATATTAATATTGTAGAACAAATAGCTTCGTGGCTGTAACTCAAATTTTAGATCGTGTTAATTTTAATAATCTTTTAAAAGTCGGTAAAAGATAAAATACGTCACGTGTAATAAGATGTATATGTAACGGTAATAGTGAATAATTGAAGATTATTAATAATTATCAATTATTATTAATAATTACCGAAAGTCGAGGTTAACTCTCTGTGTAACTCTGTTTTTTGCGATTATAAAAAAAATAACCACAGCGAAGCAAACCTCCGCCTTGCTTCGCTCCTTGCATTAACCTCCTAACCTAACCGGTCCATGTCGGTTCTGTGCAATAATTATTAATTATAATAGATAATTATTAATAATCTTCAATTATTCACTCTTACTTCGTAACTTATTCGGTTGTCATAAGGTTCAAATTACATCTTATTAAACGTGACTGTACTTCTAAACAAAGATTGCGTCTTAAAACAAAAAATATAGCTTTTATTTATAGAAGGAATGGTACGTCTCATATTCTAAAGAAACGGTTTAAAACTCGACTTAGAATAAGGCATTCACTTGATCAGAAAAATAAATTTCCTATACCAGAAGCAAAGACCTTCAACCGTCTTTAGAAGGCGACTATAATAAGAACTACTAGTGCCCTTCGCATCAAAAGGAACAAGTAGGTACCCTACCATATCCCATTCATAGGAATATACGCAGGGACAAAATTATATGAACGTACAAAGGGTCTCTCCCAAACTCGTGAATTTTTTGATATTCAATACGTACCTAGGTATCTAAGTTGATATGTTTCATAAGTTTATTTATCTATTCAGTACTCTGCAAATCATAAATCAGGATCATGATGAAACTTAATTTGGCCTACACCGTGTGATCTGAATGTTAAAAGTATTGTTGATATTTTGTGTAGTTACGTCTGGATTTTAATAATTAACAATTTTATTGTTACTCAGTTGTATTTTCAACTTTATATCTCATCAAACTTGGTGGAACGTAGGTATATGACTAAATTAGATCTAAAGTAGATCTTGCTCTGTTATTATGGGATATATTTCATATCGATTAGGTAAAAGTTCCTGTGGAAGGAATTTCACTCACAAATACAGAAAGAAGTTTTCACCTTCAAGACAGTATTTTAAAATAATTGAGGTTACTCAACTGGCATTTATCGAATAATAACAATAGCTTCTAGCCGCCATATTGGAGTAATAAATTTGATAAGTTGCACTGTTATATTTGCTATAAAGATTGTTTTATAGATATATCGAAACCGTTTTTATGTGATGGAAGTCAAAGATTGCACAATAACGTTGTGTAACAAAAATATGAAGCATTGGCTTATTATTGATAACCCAAACTGGCATACAAACCTCTTTGGTTACCTGAAAATAAACTTAACCCACATGGGAAAAGAACCCATATTTCCTAACCGATCCGACTGGGACTCAATGCCGGGAACTCTCACACCGCAGGCGAAAACCGTAATTCCATTTACCGTTATACTTATCAAGTTTCAAATTCAACTTCAAACCCGAAAAATATACTTAATCTTGTAATTTCGTCGTTGTGGTAATAGCGTCACACGGTGAAACATGAAACCGTCTTTCAATTCAAGTCTCGGTTTCCTTAAAAGTAGGTACGTTTACGTCTCTTACGAACTTTAATGAAAGCTAAAAACGAGCAAGGATCTAGCGAATGCCAAGTGTCATCCGGCCCCATATGACGAAGCTATAATTTATCAATGATGCGTTAACGACTCTAGCCTTTACTTTAAAATGCTTTTGCGACTTTGGTTTTGGGCCATAAGCCTGTAGCCAAATAAGTTAAAAGTTAATATGATGGTTAAAATAGAGGGAGGTTAAAACACTCTTCTATAAGTTGTATGAAATTGCATATAAGCAATAGTAGAATAGCAAGGAGGTCTATCGGTTCACGTACTCGCTGGCACGGCGCCAAAGCCTTGGCTTGAATCTATGCCGCGGCTGTTTGAGTCAACTTTAGCGACAGGTCCCATTCCGTAACCGTTGTTGCTTGTTTTGTTTGTTGTCCACACTTTTCCGAAACCCTTAAATTGGCGCCCACGCGCTGATTTACTAATCCCGGTCAAAACTCATAAGGCTCAAAAGGCTTTGTAACTCACCCACTGCAGGGAATGAGTCTCTCCCCTGGGTGACGAGGAGGTATAGGCCATAATCCACCTATAATCTAACAAACCCTAACGACTACTGTATACAAGTATAAAGCACCCGAGACCGACTGCTTAACGTGCCCTCCGAAGCACGGAAGTCGTCGTGAGAAATGAATGGTCGGCGGTCACCCATCCAAGTACCGACCACGCCGAACGTTGCTTAACCTGTGATATCGTATGATACACACAGTAACCACGACGACTTCGAAAGCCATAAATAAATAGAATAGAATAGAATGTCATTTATTCGCAGAATATGGTAGAAAAAAAGTTCTTAGATCTAAATATATTGTACAGCATATTCAACCGTCAATATAATTTTAATTTTTATAATTTAAATTTTTGTCCACTTTTTAATTTAACAATTCAAAATAATTATATTACATATGTCCAAACTTATTTACTTATTTTTAATTATATTATTAAATGTCATGCATATTAAATCATTGTCATTCATTTAAAAAATCATTTATATTATAATACTGCTTATCTAATAAAAAATTATACAATGCTTTTTTAAATTTTATCACAGTCTGGATTTTTATTGTCTTGGGTAATTTGTCATATAATCGTATTGCCATACAGTATACATTTCGTCTATACAATTCTAGCTTTTGCATGGGTGCATATAATTTGAATGCATGTCTACCTCGACCATATACCATTTGCTCATTCGTTTTAAAATATTCTGAGTTATTTTTTACAAACAAACAGATAATACTTTAGAAAAAGGGGCCTTTTGAAAAACGGTCTTGGTGTTTTTTTTGGCATAGTAAATACTTTCGATGGACGTCGACTCATCCATTCGAACTTCGATCGATTGGTGTAATAACGCCCTTACTTTAGAAAGGAATCTTATAATTCAAATAATTTTGATTACGACTAGACGTGGATCTTGAACTGAAGGTTATTAGTTCTCGGTAGTAATTATCGTTCTATTGAAGTCTGTTATATTGACATATTTAACTGAAGCAGAGTTGTGAAAACAGCAGGCCTATTACGGTTCTTTCATGACATGACATTATAAATAAGATTTCTATGATAGGTACAATGAACAACAATTGTGACATAAAGAATAAACGAAGTCCCTTTAGATTTGCATGCAAGAGGCGTTGCATTACCTTTTAAAATTCAATCATCAATCAAGTTTCAATCATCGTCTATGACTTAAAAACGTCAATTGAAAAGGTGAGTTCGCACCCACCTCTATGATATGTTGGTTTCTTGATTTCATTTGTGTTGTTCCATTTCGTTTGCTTTCATAAATAAATACCTAATTATTATATATGGTGGTTATTGTATTCAATTTACATGGTATTCTAATTAATGATCGTATGATAAGTTTTAAGGCCGCTCCACATTCTCGCGAGAATCTCGCGAGTCGTTAATATAATTATCTTCATACATAGAATATAAAGCCTTGAGATCAATATGTTTTTATCACAATTTATCTCTATTTGTTAGTAAATAAAACATATTAAATATTAATTTTTATCTTCCTGGACCATTTTCAATACTAACAATATAAAAAAATTACAAAAACTCTTAAAATCTATTACGAGTTACTTCAAAACTCTCTCTCTCTAAAGGGAGTTATGCGGGTGAAACAGCGGACACAAGGTGTCTGTCAATGCATTCAGTCATTCAACTAACCATTCTAATGCTTTCTTTCAAGGTCAGTCGGCCATATTGAGGTTAACCATCGTTAGTAATAACGAATATTAGAAGTATCATTCGACTCAGGACGTTTGTATATTACTATCGTTCAAGTCGAATATTCAAGTCAGTATTAGTACTTAGTTTATTCGACTGATATGATAATTCGCAGACGCGCATCGCTGAGATATACTCTGCGATGTAACCGTTTAAATCGGCGGCTCGCTTGTTACTGAGAAACATGCGATCGTGACTCCTACACAAAACTTTAAACTCCCCACAAACCCCAAAACCCACAAAAAGTAGAGAAAAATGAGAGAAATTGAGTAGAATACGAGTATGGCTTTCTCGGGAGATTCTCGCGAGAATGTTGAGCGGCCTTAACGTCAAAACTATTTCATATCATCGCATGGTTTTGAGATCCATAATAGGCCTGCAGATTTTATTATAAATCCAGAACACATCATCAAAATCATCATCATCACCATCATTCAATCGTTTCTTTACCTGATTCTCCTACAACAGTGTATCTTTAGGTAAATATAGTGTAATATTGTTGTGATTAAAAGTTGGGTTAAAACAGCTTAAATATCTGAATACATAGACGACTAAAGCCCGGCGCAGCGATTGTAAACGGTTTGACTATCGCTGTTAAGTTTCACGCCACAACAGGACCATCTGCAGTGCCGGAAGATTCTATGCAATTAGTAAATTATGTGACTTATTTCAAGCAAAGTCAAAATATATATCGAATATATTGACGACCACCTATCTGCCTCGGACGCCAATGGTTGCGGGTTCGAATCCCGCACGGAGCAAGAAAAAAATGTTCCGTCTCTGGGTGATCTATCTGTGTATTTATATTCTAGGTTCCCCCTAGTTCGCTACATGGTATCCCATATTACAAGCTTTGCTTAATTTGGGGCCATGTAGTTAGTGTGATTGTTCCGGGATTTTTTTTATATCTCCACGAAATATTTTAACATTTACGTTTGTTCTTTTTTTTGCATGCGACTGTACTAGTTTTGTTTTATTTCAATATGGAAATTTGCCAACTAAAACATCGACGAATGGACTGTGTATAAAAGATTTATTCCTACCGCATATCGGAAATGTTCGTTTTAAAATCGGTAGTATACAAATAACAGCTTCACAAGCAAAATTCAGAAGCAATAAGGCAGTATAGGTATGTGTAAAAAAGGCTGCATAAAAATATCTGTCTTGCAAGAGCATACTATGGTATTAAGACTAGTTACCTACATATGTAAATGAACTAGGGAGGGGAGGTGATGATGAAAAGGAACTTGGAGGTATGCAAACTTTAATCAAAAGCCAAGTGAAATACGTAAACATCAGTTCCAAACTACTTTCCTTCAATGAGCAACATACAGAATTGACTTTCAGCACTCTGCTCATAATAAACAGTAATGATAGCTAAGTATAATTAGCATTCTGTTTATAATAAACAGTATTGAAGTATAAAACCTACACATGAATAACGAAATAACAGTAAAATATAACTGACTAAAACGGTGACTAGAACGACTATCCTACTAGTGTTAAAGATATGAAAGTTATTGATGATAGTTTGATGTTGCTCTGGAAATTATTTTAACTTGAATTTTTATCATCCTCATACAGGATGTAGATTTACACGTGTTATTCATTGAATCTAGAGCCGAAACTCCCGGCATATCATAAAACTGTTCCGTCCAAGATCATGCTATGTTAAAGTCTAGCTAACGAAAGTAGACACTGGGGATTTTTGCAAACTTTTTATATGGCAGTACTAGCATAAATGTTTTGGTGTCACTGTAGTCAATTGAATGGTTGTTGGTGGTTTTTTTATTTGAGATTTTGAAATTTGAAAATAAATTAAAAATCAAAATTTAGATAGTTTCATAAATCAATGTAGGAAACAGCGATACCAGTAACTCTGACGATTCATTCCATATAGATTTGCTGGATTTAGATTTCGATTAAAATAAAAATAATTATTGTATTATGTTTTTTTAACTGATTAATACTAGTTGGCCATTGTTTTAATAATATAATTCTCATCACAAAGTAGGACAGAACCAATTTCGTTATTTTTTACGATACTTTTATAAAAAAAAAAAACAAGAATCAACTTTGTTTCATTCATGTATTTCGTACTATTGTCGGGGTTATCATGATGCCATTTTTTTTAAATCGCCACGTATTTCCAGTCTCTATTTTCATTAGCTAGACTATACCGTGGAACAATAACGGCAGTGGGCGTCTGAAGATCGGTCTGACACTGTCTGCAAACCGTCTAGACACTTCAACAAGAAAGTTCTTTTGTCTTTAAATGGTATTTATAAAAGTCGATGCTTCTCTTCGTTTGTTTGTACGCATTGTTCTCAAAAACTGCACAATTGATTTCAATACGCTTTTTGTTACATCAAGTGTGATCTCAGACGCGTAATGTCCATTACTACAACACTATTAACCTAACTGTCTTTGAAAACTTATACATGTCAATAACTATTAGGTACTATAAATAAATAAACCATTTAAGCCAAAAAATACTTGTTTTGATACGAATAAACTATGAAGTGTCACACCAAACCCGCCGCAGATCTAAGATAAAGGATTTAACTAAGTATACTTAACAAAAGTTCTCGATAAATCCACGGCGATGCTCTTATGTTGAACCTTTTTCTGCTACCTAACAAATCATACAAATAAATGGAAGAAGGTTTATCCATAAATAAAATAACACTATGTTTCTCCTTACGCAACTCTTTCTCGAAAATAGAAACATACATATACATGGTTGATTTTTCGTCACCAGCCAAATTTAAATGTAAACGATATAAACGTACCTGCATATTTATTTTAGCGTCGCTCAGTACAAAAAAGTAGAAATATGGAACCACAAACTTTTAAAAAAATAGTCGCTGTTGATGAACGTACCTACTACGACGCGGCATTTCCTTGATAATACTACGACGTAGTACTACAAAATGTGTGTACTAGCGCGTACTCGTAGTCATCTTTATTTTAATGTTAATTTAGAGTGACCATGCCTTGGTTTATATATCAGCAGAAAAAATAATTTCCCTTTAAAAAAAACCTTTTTTTTTGCAAAAATCGTTTCCATAAATGATATTTATTGTGTAAAAAAATTTTGGCCGGTGACTACAAATCAACAATGACTACATATGATGTTAAATGATTGAGATCTTATTCCCTCCCGGGCCTAAAGATTTTTTCACATGGCAACTATTCTACATATTACTCGTCCACATACCAACGTGACAACTGTGAAACCAACCAGTTAGCGCCTAATAGTTAGCAAAGCGGTTCCGAGGATTTATTTTAATTAACGAACGCATACTCAAGCAGTAATTTACATCTATTGCAGATATTTCTTCTAACATGGTGAATTTGGATTGAGTAAAACGAAACCTGTTTTGGAGCTATCTTACCTTTCCATACTTATACAGCGGTCATTGAACTTATTTCGGTTTCTATATTGTTTAGAAAAACTTGATTACGAGTAAGTAATCTGATATTTATTTATTCTTTATTGTACAGCACAGAAAAAAAAAATTCAAAGTAAAACAAAAACAGAAACATGGTACAAAAGGTGGAAGAATTTGCTTATCACTAATAAGCAAATTCTTCCAGACAATTGAAAACATATTAAAAGGTTTAGGAGATTATTGAGTAATAAGTTACGTAAAAATCAAAAGCAAATGTATAGGGTATGAAAAGGCACTCACTTAAACATTGCGCTATGATATGCCGTAATCGTGAAAAGTTCTGAAAAGAAAATTAACAATTATAATTAAAGTTATTGTCGGAACGATAACAATTTCTAATGAAGTAGATAATCTAAAGAGTCGATCGAAAACTTAGATGTCTTATAGACTTCTATGAACAAAACTTTCTGATAGTCCTTTATCACATTGGTTGCCAAATTCCTGCGCCTGTAATAGATAGGCATATTATGCCTCGTCAGAAAATAGGCATATCATGCCTAGATGGAAAATCTTTATATCCTTTGCAAATGCCTACGTCTAGCGGTCATCTTTTGGCGGTATGTTGATGTGCCTATAAATCTTTACGTTTGCAATTATATTCCACTATCTCTCATTAGCTACATATGTACAACAACGCCTTTGATCAAGTTCTTAGTTATTAATTATGACCGATATCTCGAAAATTTCGATAAGTTGGTTGGTAATTTATTACATTTAATTAATGTGTTATGAATATAACTCAATAAAACCTTGCACTTACCTACCACACGCTAACTTTGATAAGCCTGCATATACACAAGATAATTTCATGGCTATTTCATTGTAGCCTAATGTCTATATTCGGTTCAGCAAGTTACATACCTCACCAATGACCGCCCAATTTTAGTTAATCATGATAATTTCCGTACTGTGGACTATTGCCTTTCTCGTTATATGTATAAAAGTGGTCAAGAAGTTATCCTGAAATTCAGCAACCTGAATTTAGCTAGGTTAACTGATTATGAACACACCCGGCGAAAAGATACCATGAATTTGGTTAAATAATAAAAAATGTTCTGTAAGCGTGTTCACGGAATAGTTTGGTTTCAGTTTCTATTACCGACTGAAGTTTCTGTATTAGGTTATTTTGGAATAACTGCAAAATTTTACATTATCTCGTAGAGTTGATTAAAAATTACCTTACCATCTATGGATCAACAAGAATCTTGTTCTCTGTATACCTAAAGCCTTATTCGTCCCACTTAGTGTACCTGAGCCTACCTACAGACTTTCCTTCATATTCTCTAAAAAAGTCTCCAATGTAGATTGTCCTTGAAGTGATTTGGAATTTGTGAATACAATAATTAATTAGATCCAAGCATAAATAATATTGGTCGTCACTATGTTCTGACAAACAATAGCTCCACGAATGGGGTTCTTTGAATATCACAATATGAATTGACTATACCTAAGCTATTTTACAGTTGCTGGATATGAAATCGGATAAGCCCACTTCAGCTAATCCGTACTTTACGGTGGTAATATTTTTTATCGGTGCCTAAACCCGTGTGTGACCTCAATCTAACCTGGTTAAGTGAAGACGAGAAGAAGGGACTGGCGCTTCATAAAATATTGCGGGAACGCATCACCGCAGGAGTGGTTATATTTGGCGGCAGTTAAATTCTAGCAGTTAAATTCAGACTAATTCGAGATCACTCGAATTAGTTAGCCTTTTACGACACCAGGGATGTCCTACGGGGGATGAACCTACGCGGGCTCAAAGAAACTTAGTGCTGGTCAATCAATTTATCATCAATATTTAATTTAAAAAAAAGAATACGTTTCTATTCTTTTGAAAAATACTTTCACGAATTCCATTTCATTTCGATGTCTTTCGACACGTATTCGATGTCATACACGGATGCGTTACCGTATTCTGACGTGGATTGCGTTACGGTTTGGACATTTCATTCAATGGTAATTTATTTAACTATTGTGCGCGGGCGCAGGCGCCGCCGTCGCGCAGTTTGTTGAACTTATTTAACACTGTGCTGCAACAAAAACAATAGTAGAGCTGCTTGTAATAAACACCTTTTTGTTTTTTTTTTATTGAATTTGATTTTAAAGTTACGATATTTTTGTTACCATACAGGTGACAGATAGAAACCTTATTGTGGAGTTTGGAGGTATTCTAGTATACTGTTATAGATATAATCACATTGAACATGTGTTAAGGTAGAGCCTCTTTCTGGGAAAATTTCACTCAGCAGAACAAAGACTGAATTTTCGTATCAACTGCTTATATTTCATATAAATAAACATTTGCATACAACTTTGGGGTATCTTATTAGATACATTATTATTCGAGCTATTTCGTAAAAGTTTCTTACTGCTGTGAATCAAACCTAAGCAATCCATTTGAGAAAATTAAATTCACTGATCTTGGTAATAGAAAGTAATTTTGAATAAGTGTTTTATTTAAGTAATTCAGTTCGGTGCCTAGATTGACCCCGAACACGTCTGACCCTAGCTGCGAGAATGTTTAGAAATAGATTAACCTTCAATGCCTTCAGTCAATTTGTGTATTATGGCCGCGGCTCCAAAATTGGGTTAATGTGAATCTGAGCGAATTTCGAATCAGACTTCATGGAAAATATTTTCTAAATGTCAATAGTTTATCTCTATACATCATACAAAAGAGAGTCTGTCTGTATATTTGGATGGTTCTTTGGAGTGGTTTTCAGGGCTCATTGTAGGCTTAAAAACATCACATCATCTACCAGCTACACGACCGGCTGATGTAGGGGTAACATACATTGCCTTCTATGCCAGAGGTCCTGGGTTCGAATCCCGACGGCGGCGGATATTTGTGTGATGAACACAGATATTAGTCGTCAAGTCATTGATGTTTATTTGAGTTTATTTTCGAATAAAAAATATGTATGTATTCAATATATAAGTATGTTTATATATTTCTTAAGTATATCAGTTATCTAGTACCCACAGCACAAGTTCTTTAAGAAACTTAATTTGGGCTAGATAATGTTGTGTGAGTGTCAGAAATATTTATTTTATTTATTTAGTTATCAAGGTTTTTTACATCGAAGTCGGTGAAACTGTCAATTTGAAAAGACTTCAACTGCAAACTGGCCCATAGGTAGTGAGCCCTAAATAGTACTTTTAGCAGACTTAGAATAGCCCTACCTGGTTAAGCGTGTTGTAAAAGGCGATTAATCCGAGTTAACCCTACTTGGTGGTACGCGAACCCTACACAGAGTTCGTCTACACAGTTCGCCTACACAGTTCGCCTGGCTAGTCCCTGACTGCCCTTCATACAAAATCCGCCAACAAACTTCACTGTGATGGGTTTCTGAAAAATGCAGAGCCATTTCCTTCCTAAAACTGTTTGCTGTCATCTTCAACCTCATCTTTACTTACCATCAGGTGAAATTGACGTCAAAAGCGGGTATATAAAAAAGCTCTAAGTTTCAGTACCTTTTTTTTGTATGGAGGAAAACGTGCTGTCACGTCCCCGACCGCCCAAGAGGGAACGGTGGGGTGTGTGGGGATGATCTGGCAGAAGGCCGAACCGACCCACTAAAAACCTCCAGGTGTACCTCCCCCGCCATAATTGGGACCCACGGTATCGCCAGTGGCATTGCCCGCGAGCCCCGGCGGATTGCGCTCAGCCTGAGCGGTGCGCCCCCCACATAGGAAATGGCCCAGTACACGCGGCCATTTCCCCACTCATAGCATGTATAGCCGCAGTAGGTCCCCTCACCCACCACGGCTGGCTATCGGGAGGGAGAAGGTTTCGAAAAAATGTTTCAGTACCTAGTACCTACCGATGATTACTCCAATCCCAACATAATACACACTAATTAGTTTTGTCGGGGTTGAAGTCCCGTCAATTGTGATTTAAGATGTGCTTTTTAGTTGTAAGAATTTATTGTCAGTTTAGGTTGTAATTTATATTGTTTTTTTGTTGTTTTAAGATTCTTTTGTAAGTTTCCTATGAAGATGACATGGTCATGTTTGTCCAAACCTTCGTTCTTTAGAATAAAGACTAAAAAAAACATAATGCACAGACAAATGTTCAGAGAAAGCTTTGATAAATACGAAGCTAAGCTTTCTGGATGGACATTACTTAACTTAGATCTAAAGCTGCTCCCATAACTTAGATCTGATATATTAAGTTGTAAATGTCTCAACCTCGTTAACATTTCCATAATAGCACTTACTTAATGCCATCATATTTGCACGCTTCATTAGCGTCTAAGTATTTATGATAAAAAACTCACTAAGTTAGCGTCTTAGTTTGATAAAAATAAGCTTCCTTAAGTCGTAAACTTAAAGCGCATTTAATAAAAACTACGAACTCGTGACCTTACTTTCCTTTCTCGATGAAAACCTGTAATTCTACTTATATTGCGTGCTATGCGTACGCGCAGTTCCCTTACCGGGAACAAACAACTCTATGAACATTATCGTCGACAAATTACTTAATTATACCGCTTTGCAGTTGTAGAAACTGTCGCGGTCGCCTAGTTTACATTTTATTATGTACAGTCCGCATACAAAAATCTTCATTAGCACTTTTTTATTGTAAAATTTGTTTATTTTAAACTACGGCTATAGAAAAACTAAGCTTTAATTTTGTATTCGTATCACGGTTTATTCTATAGGAAACAGTTAGGTAAATAAAACTTTAATAAAATGGAAACATAAGTACTTCGATAACTTATCTCGATCTCTAAACTTTTATTTCATATGTTTAACCTTTTGATGATACTTCAACAATAGCTCTACATTCTGGTACACAATATCACCTATCTTCTTTCAGTGTCAATATTCAAAAAAAAGACGTGTGGCACTCGGAGACTGCCGCGGTAAAGCTATTGCATAGCATTTTTGTTAGGATTTATGTCTTGCAGTCTTTGCCTAATTAATTCATGATTCATTCACTCCTAGTTAGTTTATGGATCCTACTTGCTCGCTGATTTGTTAGAATAAAAATGTTAGAAATACAAGATGTCTGTTGAATCATAAGTTACAAAAATAAAGTTATTAGTGAAAATAACAAAGAAGTATTAATCCTCTTCCATCCACTGTGCTGTATTATCTAATATCAAGAGGTTATGGGCGATATGGCGCAAAACTATCCGAAACTCGAGGCAAGTAATTTCGATAATTGGCTTTTTAGAGTCACATGCTTGTTAGATGAAAAGCAAATAAAAAGCGTGTTGGAGGAAGGCGAAGACCTGAAAAATGTAGAAAAATACTCTTCAAACGATGCAAAAGCAAAGTCGATCATAGTACAATGCTTAACAGACAAACATTTGAATATTATAAAGCAATGTAAAACCGCCAAAGATATGGTGTCTGTTCTCAGGAACACTTTTCAAAGACAAAGCATTATGACCAAGATACACCTAAGAAGAAAACTGCTTAATGTTAAACACAAGAACAACGAAAAGCTGGAAGACTACTTCGCTAGATTTGATAACATAATTAGAGAGCTGGAGTGCTCGAATGAGAAGGTACAGGAAACTGATAAGATTTGCTACCTGCTAACAGGACTGGATGACAGGTACGATAGCTTGATAACGGCCATTGAGACAATTAATAATGACATTAAGTTAGAATATGTAAAAGCAAGACTATTAGACGAAGAGTTGAAAATAAGAAACAAGAACAATGAGGAAATAAGACAAGTAGAAGTAGCATTTAACAATATTGTTACATGCTACCGGTGTAATAAACCAGGACACATTGCATCAGAGTGCCGAGGAAGAGGTCGAGGCTATCTAGGACAGAGAAGAGGATCACGAGGTCAAGGACATGGATATCCAGGCCGAGCTCAAGGAAGAGGACATACAGGACACAGACAAGGTTATAGAGGACGTGAACAAAAACAAGGAAACTATAGTCAGGAAGGACAAAATCATGCAAGTCAACAGAAGGCATTGTGGCAGCATACAGCTGCAACTGCTACACAAGAAGACTCTGAGTTTACATTTATAGCAGGTATACAACATTATAATTTTAATAGAAATAAAAGTGAGCATTGTAACAACTGTAACAGCCAAGATAGTAGTCAGAAATTAGAGTTTATTATAGATTCAGGCTGTACAGAACATTTAATTCAAAGTAAATATGAGAAATATATGACAAAAATTCAAAAAGTGGAAAAAGAAATAAAAATATTTATAGCCAATGGAGATTATGTAATAGCAAACAAGAAAGGAAATATTTCTGTAAAAAGTGAAAACTCAATTCTAAACATAGATGCACTCATAGTGGAGAACTTATCTTTTAATTTATTATCTGTGAGAAAAATTGTTCAAAATGGTTATAATGTTAAGTTCAACTCAGACATGGTAGAAATTTATAAAAGTAGTAACTGTAAAAAGAAAATAGTAGGTTATTGTAAAGGAAAACTGTACATGTTACAAACAGAAATATGTATCAAAAATAGTGTTCTTTGTAATTATGCCAATTTCAGTTCTGACGACCTATGGCACAGGAGGCTGGGTCACCTCAACCGCAGGAGTTTACATATAATGGAGCTACCTGTAAGTAAGAATATTTGTGGATCTTGTATGCAAGGAAAATCTAAACGTTTACCATTTCAAAGAAAACAGAAACCAAGGTCATATGAAATAGGAGAATTAATACACACAGATGTAGCCGGACCTATAAATGTTGAAGGTATAAATGGAGAGTTGTATTTTCAAACTATAACAGATGATTATTCACACTTTTGTGAAGTGTATCTTATGAAGAATAAAAGTGAAGCAGCAGAAAATTTAATTATATACATAAACAGAATAAAAAATGAAAAAGGCATAAGAGTAAAGAAGATAAGATGTGACAATGGAGGAGAATTTAAAAATAGAAAACTGGAAGAATTTTGTAATCAACATGGTATTATTATACAGTATACAAACCCCTATTCACCACAAAGTAACGGAGTTGCTGAGCGCATGAACCAGACTTTATACAACAAAGCTAGAACTCAACTAAACGAGACCAACCTACCTAAACATTTATGGGGAGAAGCAATTATATGTTCAGCATATCAGTTAAACCGATGTCCAACATCTGCCATTGATTTCCAAATACCAGCAAATATTATGAAAAGAAAAACAGAACTCACAAAACTTAAAACTTTTGGATGTAAAGCTTGGGCAGTAGTATTGCCAAAACAGAGTAAATTTGATGACAGGGCTAAAGAAATGAGAATGGTTGGATACTCGCCAACAGGATATAGATTGTGGGATCCAGAGACAAATAAAATAGTAAATAGTCGGGATGTCAGATTTGATGAAACAGATTTTATATACCAGGAGAAGACAAAGAATGATACTTATGTAGTAAATTACCAAGAAGAAGACGATAATATACCAAGACAAGAAGAAATACAAGTTGATGAAGAGAAACAACCAGAAACAATAAGACCACAAAGAACTAAAAATTTACCTAAACACTTAAAGGATTATATCATGGGTGACAACATTATAGAACAAGAGGCAAACGTAGCATTTTGTTTACACATCGAACCACAGACATATGAAGAAGCTGTAAAAGAAGGAGAAGAGTGGAAAGAAGCAATTAATAATGAGCTGAAGTCTCACAAAGAACTTCAAACATGGACAGAAGCAGAGCTACCACAGAATAAAAGAGCAATAGATACTAGATGGATTTTTAAAACTAAACAAGATGGAAAGAAGAAAGCTCGGTTAGTAGCTAAAGGTTTCCAAACAGATACTAAGTACAATGTATATTCACCAGTGGCAAGAATGTCAACGATAAGATTTATGCTTAGCTATGCACTACAGGAGAATCACCAGCTGAAACAACTGGATGTACCAACTGCTTTCCTTAATGGTGAATTAGAACAAGAAATATACATAAAACCACCAGATGGAGTACAAGTTAGCAAAGGAAAAGTTCTAAAGTTAAACAAAGCTTTATATGGCTTGCGTGAAGCACCGAAATGCTGGAATGATCGATTTCACAAATACATTACCCAGCAAGGTTTTAAACAATCAAAACATGATTTCTGTTTGTACACCGAAGAAGATAAATGGCTCCTTATTTGGGTCGATGATATAATAGCAATGGGAAACTGTTCTGGAATTATTGAAAAACTTAAACAAGAATTTAATATCAGAGACTTGGGAGAAATCAAAGACTACTTGGGAATGGAAATATATAAAGATAAAAATACATTAAAAATAAAACAAGAAAAGTTGATAAATAAGATATTAGAAAGATTTGGAATGAAGGAATGCAAAGGAGCTAATACACCAATAGAAACTGTCAAACAGGAAACTAACACGGATGAAGAAATAATAACAAATGTACCATACAGGGAGTTAATAGGATGCTTAACATACATCTCCACTACATCTAGACCAGACATAACATATGCTACCTCATATCTCAGTCAGTACCTAGATAAACCAACTAAGGCCAGGTGGATAGCTGGTAAAAGAGTACTGAGATACTTAAAACAAACCTCTAGTAAATGTTTGACTTATATAAGATGTGAAGAACCGCAGAAGAGAATTTTAGCCTACAGTGATGCTGATTGGGCAAGCGATAGTCATGACAGGAAAAGCGTAAGTGGCTGCGCTATATTTTACTGCAATAATTTAATATCATGGTTCTCAAAGAAGCAATGCACTGTTTCATTATCGTCTGCAGAAGCAGAGTATGTTGCAGCAGCCATGGTAACATCAGAAACTATCTATTTAAAAGGCATATTAGGCAATTTTAATATTAATATTGATACATATTTACTGGTTGATAACCAAAGTGCTATCAGAATGATAGAGTGCAATGAAAATAGTAAGCGCACTAAACACATTGACATAAAATTCCATTTTGTTAAAGATGCTGTACTAAATAAAAATATTATTATATCATATGTATCCACACAGCAAAATGTTGCAGATATTTTTACCAAACCTTTAAATACTGTAAAACATAATTACCTTATAAACAGACTTTGTATTGTATAAGTTAATACCTAAGATAAAAGGTTTATCATAGTTTGTGATTAAATAATTATTGTGTTTCAATATGTCTATGAAAAATTAGTCACTTTAGTTTTGTTTACTATAAGTCTATTGCAATATTAAATTTAGAAATTTAACATTGAGAGGGGGTGTTAGGATTTATGTCTTGCAGTCTTTGCCTAATTAATTCATGATTCATTCACTCCTAGTTAGTTTATGGATCCTACTTGCTCGCTGATTTGTTAGAATAAAAATGTTAGAAATACAAGATGTCTGTTGAATCATAAGTTACAAAAATAAAGTTATTAGTGAAAATAACAAAGAAGTATTAATCCTCTTCCATCCACTGTGCTACAATATTATCTAATATCAAGAATTTTTTATCAACTTATGCAATTATAATTATTTATTTATTTTATTAATGCAGTAATGTTTGATCTAATATGAAGTTCCACAAGTTCCTAGTAGATGGCGCTTATTGTTTATTAAAGCCCGCATGTAAAGTTATGAAATCAAAGTATCACCCCCGTGTCGGTCGGGGTGGAGGGTGTTAGGTTGTTTCGTTACGGAATTTCTGGATTCGGTCCCCACGCTCAAGGCCCGCGATAGAAGCTATGCAATAGCTTAATAAAAAAATCCATATTTTTCTATAATCAACCATTGAGTTACTATGTACTACGTACATATTATATATAACTCAATGTAATCAACTAATTTTTATGTAGCGCTGTAGATTTCGAAATTAAATCATTAAATGACCTTCGAGTTAAAAAACCATAGCTACTTAATGTGCCTCTATGCCGTAACCTACTTGAATTGCGACTCTGTGGCATCAGGATTAAAAGCATAAATAGAATACCTATATATTATTCCAAATCTGTACACTTGTGTGCTACAATTTTATATCAATTAGTCCTGTTGTTTCAGCTTGAAACACTAACAATGATCCATTCATCCTCGTAAATAAAAATAATGTTTTAGTATTCATTGAAGTACTGTATTCACGGAATTAATTTGCGATTCGCGGTATAAAGAAAGCGAATTGAGATATGTGCGATTACGTTTTAACAATAACAGATTTATAATGGCAAAAGGTTGCTATTCAGCAGTTCTCGTAAATCCAATCTTAAAAACACTTACAGTAAGGACCATAGTATCTTATCACCAACAACATGTAAGTACACAAGACTGGCTTAATCTGTTTTCTACAAAACGGTTTGGAAGTTCTTTTTTCAAACAAACAAAACGTGGGAAACTTCAACTAGTTAAGGTTGTGTAATGTAATAGCAAAGCGTAATTAGCGTTTTAAAAATGAAAAGTGGATTTTTCGAAATTGCGTGTCTTATTTAAGAGGTAACTACATAACTAACTTTGCGTGGGAACATGTAGTTGTAGCATGCCGTGAACTTTAGAAACGAGGGGAGCTTACTATCGCAGCGCCACCTGTCGAGCGATACCCTGCAGTGTGCAACCAAGTGAAACGTTCACTTCCGACTTCATCCTTCAACATTTATGAAGTACTTAGGTATCTACATACATAAGTTAGTTACAAAATGTTACTCTTGTATAAACTAATATAAATTCGTAACTGGTAAACTAAGTACCTATTACACGATGGTATAACTATTATGGTGAGGAAGTTGTCGTGGCGCCGTGGTTACTGTGCATATCAAACGATATCGCAGGTTAAGCGCGCTCGGTGCGGCCGGTATTAGGATGGGTGACCGCCGACCATTCATTTCTCACGACGACTTCCGTGCTTCGGAGGGCACGTTAAGCAGTCAGTCCTGGGTGCTGTATACTTGTATACGGTGGTCGTTAGGGTTTGTCAGAAGCAATTTCGGCACCCTGAAATATCTGACATCCACCAACCAGCACTGGGCCAGCTTAGTGGATTACGGCCTAAACCTCCTCGTCACCCAGAGGAGAGACTCATAGCCCTGCAGTGGGCTCATTACACGGAGATGTGATGATGATGATGATGACTATGGTCTATGGGTCTATTTCCGTTACATGCAATAATTGCATTATTTTTTGTATCTTTTGTTTATGTGTATTATGTATAGAGACCTGTATCAAAATAAATAAGAAATATTTAGGACAGTCAGCATCAAAAGTTGATGAACACATTGAAATTTTATTCAACATATTATTGTGCCTAAATAACGACTAATATTGATTAACTGAATACATGTGCTAAATAAAAAAATAATAATAATTACCCGACCAGCCGGGCTAGTATGCTACCTTCGACAACGATAAATCGGGCCTTTTATCGATATTTTCTTAGAATATGGTATTTAGTTTATGTAATTTATTAAGATTATGACATATTTGGTTCTGTGATTTGAATCATGGTATCAAATCTAGTAATTCTATCTAATAAGGTGCGCATATTAGCTTACATAATAGAATAAAATAACAAAATAATATTTATCTTGTCGATTCGACTATTTATCGATGGTTGCATGCTAGCCCTGCAAGACTCGAACCTGTGTCCGGCAAAAGAGAGATCCTGGACGGGTAATTTTTATTTATCACATTTTTTCAGTTATTTAAGAATGATTGAGCATTTTAAGTGCAAAAACTTAAAAATATTATTAACGACTAATATTAACTAACTTCTATGCTTTATTATTACAACTATACATAGAAGTTGGTCAATTTCGTTATTTAGTTAGGCACAATATGGCGAATAACGACATTGAAAATTTCAATGTGTTCATCAACTTTTGATGCTGGCCGTACATATTCAGTAATCATCATGTGCACGTGCTTATTTTGGAGTTTCAAAAGGCTTGAATTTGTGCCCGAAATTTCCACTTCAGGTCCACCATTTATTGACGATATTTTTCATCATACATACGGAATAAGTACTTAACCGTACTTACTTAAGTAGTTTTCCTATCACCTAGTTTTCCTAGTTTTCTAGACAATTATATTTTACATATAATTATTTAATAATAATACTTACTTATGTTATAAATGTGAAAGTTTGGATGTATGGATGTTTGTTCCTCGATCACGGCAAAATGGCTCAACGGATTTGGATGAAATTTGGCATGGTGATAGTGTACAGTCTGGAATAGCACATAGGGTACTTTTCATCCCAATATTCCTACGGGATTCAAAACTGCGCAGGCAAAACCGCGCGAAACAGCTAGTGATAAATAATAAATTGTTTTTTCAAAAATTGCTTGAATCCCTTCTATTTTTAACGCAGATATCTCTACTAATATATAAAAAAAAATTTTTTATAAGTGACTAAACCCGCGTTTGACCTCAATCTCACCTGATGGTAAGTGACGATGAGGTCGAAGATGAAAGCACACGGGTTTAGGAAGGAACTGGCTCTTTATACAATATTGCCGGAACACATTACCGCCGCGCCGGAGCGGTACCATTTGGCGGCAGACTTTATATAAAGGGTGGTCGCTAGCCAGGCGGACCCAGAAGGGATCCTACCACCAAGCATAATTATAAATTATATGAATTATATAATAATCTAAATCGATTTATTTCATTATATCGTAGAACATGCCCAATATCCATAATGGCTTTATTTACAGACACTTGCATGTAAAAATATTCCGTAGATACCAAAAACATAACAAAACAATTGAATTCTTTTACCATACAATGATTTTCTATTTTTGTATCAATGCCTCATAAAATATTACTTATAACGTAAGCCTACTGTTACTGACGGATTTTGTATAGGTATGTCGTTTCTTAATCAACTTATTCTTAGTTGATATACCTTCAATATCAATGAAAAAAATACCGTAACTTAACTTTAAATAATCAAAGAATGCAAAGCATTAAAATTCTGACTTCGCTAACATTTTTAAACCATTGTCAAAACATTGGCCGTAGTATAAATGCATCAACAGGAAATTCTCCGTATTGATACAAATTTTTGAGAAAGTTTAATTTTTTTCAAAAATCACTCAAAAGATTTTCACTGGCTGTAATTTATATGGGAAGTATCCATTATCATATTTTTATTTTTATTTAATTTTATTTTACAAAAGAATATTCAATATCGATTCATAATTGTCCAAAAACTATATAAAAAAATCCATACACACGAATTGGGAAACTCGTCCTTTTGGAAGTCGATTGAAAATTAAAATACAATATGGATATCCGTTTTGTTAGAATATAATTTTCTTTTAAAATTGGTGTTTCCGTAATAGCCATCATTGGATGCTAGTTTTTAAATTGAAATACTTATTATTTTTATTTTTCTTAAGACGTATAAAAAAACATTAATAGCTATAAACTGAAATTTAAAATTGAAGAAATTTTCATTGGATAGGTAATGAAATTGACGGTAAAGGTGCTATCAACGCCATCTATTGGCGAATAGAAAGTTTGTAAATAGCTTATACAAAAGCTAGCTTAGCTGTACAACAGTTTTGTCTTATTTTAATACTATTTTATTTGTTCCAGGAGATAATGGGAGCACCCACGCTTTGTACCTCGAAACAATAGTCGAGGAGACGAGCGATGACCTTCGCTCCGAAAGATCTTCGGCAGCCACTTGGCTGTCAGATTCCGATGCAGACTCCGTTATTCACGTGCGAGGAACTGCAGGTAAACATTCTAGCAATCATTTTATTCTGTTTCATTGCTAAACTAATTAAGAACAACTTAGCAGCATCAGGCACTGAGTTAATAATAAAATTAATTTAGGGCTGTAGGTGAAATGAATATTTCTATACATTTAGGCTAGATACTCAGATACTCCTGAGGTTGATTTGTACTTATTATATTCAAATCGGGTGTGCATATTTCATTGATTTTATGGATACTTATAAAAAATAACAATGTGATAATGGTTCACATGGTAACAAACATTATATTTGCAGTATTGTATGTTTTTAAACTATGATCGCATTTTACAATATGAGCACAGCGCCATCTATGAGAATTCTTTAGTAGCTCTTGTATCAAAACAACTGTAGGACTGCATACTACAATAAGTTCAACATGACTCTGATAGATGGCACTTTACACAAACATACCATAATATTATAGTAGCGGAAAAAGACCTAAATGTTTGACTTTATAATATTGCGTAAACAATAGGTATGTTGAAAAATAAACTTGCTTTATTAATAATAATTTAAAACGTACTTACCTATTATTTCTTTTTACTTTTAGACTTGTAGTTTATATTCTATACCTAGATAAACCTACGTGCTCCAAGTTGTTCATTCATTACGCATATCTGTGTGTAATTTAAATATAGGTATGTCTTTTACATTCACATAGACATTACATACGGCAAAACAAAAATTGCGCTACCTTTGACTTTTTCATCGACCGATTCCTACAATATTGAGGAGTTAAAATAATATTATATAATAATAAAATCCCCAGACAATCACACCAACTACATGGCCTAAGCATAGCTTGTGTTATGGGATACCATGTAGCGAACCAGGGGGGAACCTAGAACATAAATACATAAATAGATAAACCCCCAGACACGGAACATTTTTTTTTTCTTGTTCCGTGCAGGTATCGTACCCGCAACCGCTGGCGTCTGAGGCAGACAGGTTTACCCCATCGCCAAAGTGGTCGTCGAATAACAGAGAGACGGCAGTAAGTTGACACACTCTAAATATACGTAGACTCACAGAAACCATGGCGCGCAACGTATTTTGGACATCATCCAATTTAATATGTGAACAACTAACGCATTGCGATTAGTGTCATTGTCATTACCGAGACGCGCGTACCCGAATTAGCGTCAAAAATCTTATAAAAATATAAAACTTTCGGGTTAATTTCAGTTTTCACATATTAAACTGGATTTCGAAGCAGTGTTTAGAGTGATAAAGTGGTCCCCAGGTTCGGAGTGCGACAGTGAGTCGGAGCGCGAGTGGGCCTGTCCCGCGAAGCGGCGGCGGCGCGAGCGCGGCGCGTCTCCCAGCAGCCTCGCGTCGCTGTCCCGCTCGTCCAGCCTCGCGCAGTTCGAGTCGCTGGAGCGGTCGTGCGCCGCGCCCGCCTCGCCCAGCCTGTCGCCCGACTCGCTGGAGTCGCCGCCGCCGTCGCCGCAGCCGCCGCACCGCGCGCCCGCGCCGCGCGCGCACCTGTCCGCCGAGAACCTGAGCGAGGACAGCGGCTACTGCGAGCGCGCGCGCCGGCCGCCCGCGCCCGCGCCGCCCTCCGCCGGTGCCAGCGTGCCGTGCCTGGCCGCCTCGCCCGCCGCCTCCCCCGCCGCCGCGCGCCGCCCCGCCCGCGCCGCGCGCGCCCTCTCGCTGCCCGCCGACCTCGACATCTGCTCCGAAACCAAACGCCCCACGACCACGCACAGCGCGCGGTTCCGTCAGTCCTTCGAAGTGAGCGACAGCTTCACCGTCAGCGTGGCGGACCTCACCGCGCTCGACTACCGCGGGGGGCACAGGCGGCCGCGCCAGCCGCCGCCGCCCCCTCCGCGGCACCCGCCTCCCCCGCCGCCCAGCGTGATGCCGCGCCGGCCTTCACCCTCTCCGCCGCCGCCGGCCCGCGAGCCAAGTGCCGGAAGTGACTCCACCACCGAATCCGAACGAGCTTTCGCGCGTGAAATGGAAGCTACCGCGAAACGACTGGACGACAGTGCGCGCCGAGCCCTCGAGGAAAGTGGCAACTACGACCGACAGATATCAGTGATAACCGCCCGCCGGCTCCACAGTTCGTGGGGAGCCTGGGACGACGTGCTCGATGAGCTCCGGCGGCGGGTGGATCCCGCGTCGGCGTCGCCCTCACCGCCGCGCACGCCGTCGCCCGACCCGCTGCGGGAGCCGGCGTTCGCGTCCACCCCGCTGCGCGGCAACGACGCGCGCGTGCGCTCCACGCCCGAGCTGCGCGCGCGCACGCCGGCGCCGCGGGACACGCCGGAGCAGCTGCGCGCGTCGCTACAGCTGGTGGCGCCGGGGGCCGCCGCGCCGCCCGCGCGCTCCGTGTCCGCGGGCTCGCGCGGCGTCACCTTCTCGCCGGTCGTGGCCGAGGTCAGCTGGCGCGACGCGAGCGCCAGCACGAGCACGAGCGAGTCGAGCTCGAGCGACGACGCGCGCGATGCCGAGGTGGTGGAGGTGGGGGCGGGCGAGGCGAGCGCGCGCGCGCCGAGCGCACTACTCGCCGCGGACATGACGGAGGCGGCCGCGCGCGCGCCGCGCAGCCGCATTGCCGGCTTCCTGTCGCGATTCGCTAACTTCCGATTTTCGGGACGAAAGGAAAAGAAATCCCGGGGCGCAGGCGCGAACGGGAGGGCGGGCGCGCCCCCGACATCGGCGGCAGACGCGGGACCGGGAGCTCGCGCGGCGGCTGGCACGCCGCAGTATGTGCGAATCCCGCTGAAGGAGGAGGGTGCGTCGCGGGCTCGCGGCGCCCCCGCTGGCGGGCTGGCGACCAGGCCGGGGCCGCGCCGCGCGCCGCCGCCCGCGCCCGGCGTGCTGGAGACGGACGTGGACACGGCGCGCACGGTGCTGCACGCGCGCTCGCTGCTGGCGCTGCCGCCGCCCGCGCCGCGCGCGCCCACTCACTCCCGCACGCACAAGTCCATGGAGTTCCTGCTGGACAAGGACAGCGCGCAGACCATCCAGGTGAGTCCCGCTACCACCCGCAAGCCTGCCGCCGGCCGTATCGAGGCCGCGCAATGTTTACAAACACTGCGATCGATGCGGCCGACGACCCCATTAGTGAAGCCGCATGATAAACATTCTATTATTATTTAATGTCACTATAAGCTCAGTCGACAACTCAAAGTACGACATTACTATAAACATACACATGCGTTTAACAGATTAAACCGTTCTTAACTAAATAAAGCTAACATATAAACTAAAACTGACTTAAACAACACTCAAACAATGTAGCGCCATAACATTACTAGCGAAATATTCCGCCCCTATTCTCAAAGGTACGATAAGGGCACGCCCTGCCCGGCCGCCCTCTGTACCTCGGACCGCAATTAACACGCACGACCGAATTTAATATACGCGTGCCCTCCGTCCCGGTGAAAGTGCTAACATCTGCATTGTATCATGAACCGATCGCCAGCGTGACCGGCAAACCATATCCGTCCGAACAGTGGGCGTAACAATTTTATCCAACTCCAATACAATATAAAACAATAAAATAAACTATTTGTCCGCTTATAGATTACATAACGATTCTGCAACTGAACGCAATTTTAAACCGAGTTGAGTCATGATTTTCAAAGCGTATCAAACAAATTTACTATACTTTCCCATCGTAATGAAGAGTAACGTAAAGCTTAGAGTTTCCGATAAGCGATAAACATTCTCTTTCAAAGCCAATATTAGATAAACGTTTTATCCACTTCACTTTTACTTTATGACCTATTCCATCACGTGTGTACACGAGCCAACACTTGAAAGTTAAGCTGAATTGCATAACCGGCTCGAAGTTTAAATATAAGATTCATACGTAAGACTTACAAAGGAAAGCTCGCCTAGCGCAATCGTATGTAATGATAACCTCCTACAGACAAAATTTTCGAGACAATAGCGTAATAATTATCACGAAATCATGACCGTTGTTCATGGAACCGTAAAGGTAACAAATAAGCACCAAGACCCAATAAGCGACGTTCCCACAGTCTGCAGCTAACAAAGAGGTTTATTGGGACAGCCTGTGACATTGTTCGCAGTAAGCCCGACACAAAAGGAGGCAATAACTCCATTCATAGCGAAACAACAGCAGAATCTGGTGTCATGGCTTGCGAACCTAGCTTACGAAGTTTTTGTCTACGGAGCGGAGAAATGAAACAAACAGCAATTAAAGTTGACATAGACAATTAGCTTGAGCGTGTAATCTTTTAATCTTCACTTTTTTCTTTTGTTTTAAGGACCTCTTTTTTTTCAAATACACGCCATTCGTTTCGTGCGAGGCTTAATTACAGTAATAGCGTATTAAACAGTTTTTAGTCGGTATCAGTTAAGGGACCGAGGTGTAATGGGAGGCTTTTTTGTGGGCGATAGGCTGACCCCCTGTCACTGCAATAGTCTCTCTTCACTATTATAATGCCTCCTAATTTGTCAAATGTGACATCAGATGGTTTTATTACCTCTGGTGTTCTGCCTACCCCATACGGGATACAGGCGTGAAGTTGTGTATGTGTAGTCGGTATTAACTCGTGGCTTAATAGATTCATTGACAAGTATTGCTTACTGTACAAAAAATATTGCTGAAAAGCTACATAGGTGGTCTTTTAGTCAGTGTGGGTCTTTTCATTTATCTATAAAATTATAAGTTTACGCTAGTAATATAAGATTCTTATATTACAAGCTCTGATTACATTATCAGTTATAAATCAATTTGAAAAAATAAACAAGTATTATTTAATTTAATATATTCATAATTAGTTTGGATGAGTAAATAAAAATGCGAAATTCATTTGTCATGCAACGGGGATCGAACCTCCAACTATCCTTCTTATCTAATCAAATCAAATCCTCGACGGCTACCTATCCTTGTTGCCACCGTGCCGAGGTTACATAACCTGTACCTCGAATGATATAACATTAGGTACCTTTAGGGCACATCGAAATAAAAAAAAACTTTTATATTCTTTAGTAAACAGTTACTCATGTTCTAGAACACGGACCCAGTTTGAATCTAGAAAGAGTTCAAATTAAAGAAACAATATCGAATCGGATCAACAGATCTATTGTCTCGAGTTACTTATTCTGCATTCTTCCGAAGCTACAATTACAAAACGCCCCCACGAGTTCGACTTAGACACTCTGGGGAAATAATTACCATGACATACTAAACGTGATTCTACTCGACATGATGTCATGTACCCGCTGCGAGGAATAATAAGTACTCTGCCATCATTTTCCTTCTATTGTTACAATTGCGTGTCAAAACTAATCCATACTCTTATTAAGTTCAATACGTTTGTGAGAGAATCTAGAGAAAAAGCTCTAAAAACAAATGAACCTCATAATTTATTCCATAAATAAGCGACATACATACTTTTTTTTATAAAACTATGCTGCATTGCGTAACTTATTATGATTACTAAAGCAAAGAAAGCAAATAAAAAAAAAGGAAAATAGTTGCCATCGCCTTTTGGTTTTAAGGAGGTAAAACTTCATTGGCGTAATTAACTGATCAGAATGAAAATTTAATTTGTTCTGTCTCTACAATTCTGTATTCAAATATTTAAATATTCAAGCACAATCTCATAATTCTCACTTTGAACCTACCTCGTAAAGGGTATTCTAAATCTGGAACAAGGATAGCCGTCCCGTAAAATGTCAGCGGCAAAGTAAACGTATATTCATTTGTTTTTGAGTGACCCCTGCCCTACACAGCTTTTAAAATAGGATTAATTACAACGCCTGACTAGATTACTTCATTATTTACGGACTGTGTTGATTAGAGGCTTACACTCTGTACGTTTTCAACCACAGCGTCTAGAATTGCGGTTTAAATGACAGCACGAGTTGCAGGTTTAATAATAATGCTGAAAGATTGTGTTTTTGCTTTGTTTTGTGAGAGAACGTTAATACTTAAAGTTTTTAATTATGAAAGTACCTATTTTTAAATAAAATGCTTATCTTTGCGCTGCTGGGAAAATGTTTATCTAATCCTGCGTCCTTATTAGATACATCATGTCGTAAATGACAGGCGATGTGAAAGTTTTTATTTAAGATTCATGAATATATTCACAAACTACAGGGCAGGAAATTATAAATTAGATTTACGTCTCATTTTCACAATGTTTATTCGTAACCTCAAAAAACTGCATTGCAAAAACAGTGACTAAAGATGTTTTTTCATCGATTATTTAACCCGAGTTTGACCTCAAACTAGACCTAGTGATAAGTGAAGTTGAGATCGAATCGAATATGAAAATCTCTAAAAAACTGTTACGAAGGTCTTTCTACATTTAAACTTAGGACAAAACAGATATATTTTTATCTTTCATGTCGCTTCAGATGATTTGGACGGACAAGACACACTAAGACTTCAAACTAAGGGCATAAGCATCAAAATGGAGGGGTCGTCGGGAGTTTGCGACATATCCTCGAATAAATCCACGTACTTTGTACATTGTTTTCGAGCTCATAGGGCGTTATTCAATACTTTCCATAGGCACACACAGGGCGCGCAATTTCAGCAAAAATTTTTTATTAGTGTGTTCGGTTTTTAACCAAACAAAAACAACTTTGAATTCAAGTAAATATCTACAATTGCCTTTAAAGATTTTGTACGGTTCTTAGTAATAAACAGCGTAATTCGTAACGACGGCTTAGATGTATAATTAATTAAGTTTTGTGTAAATTGGCAGAGTTGCCAATGGCTGAAGATGTTAAGGAAAATCATGCTCCTACATCTTTTTTCGGCAAACCGTAATATTTTTGCAATGTAATGTCCAAAATAAGGAGCACAAATTGTTTAGTTTTATAATATAATTAAGTATTGAGATTACGCAAGTATATACGAATCAATGACGATTTCGAATCTTCAACTTAGCTATTGACATTGACCAACCTCTTATTGCTTAGCCTTGTCGAACTGTTTGCTTGTCAATAACACATAAAGTACCTATAATAAAAAATGAAGGTTCTATTAATCAGTGACCTAGACTTTTAAGATCTCTTTAAGATACAGCGTTGAATACATGCACATAAAAATTTTCAATATCTATTTTAAAGCCTTAAATAATACTCAGCCTAAAAGGCATGCAGTATTATTTTTACGACTTTTCGGCTTAAACAGGCATATCTTACGAGCTTAAAAAGGCAGTTTAAATAATTTTATCTCTGTCTTTTTTTAATAAGTTTTGGTGACTTTTTTTATAACTTTATGTTTTATTGTTTTTATTCTCCCATTGTTACGAACTATTGTTCAGCTCAATATTTTCAAAGATATTTTTTTATCAACGGGCGATATCAGCAAGTCACATTACCTGTGAAAAGAAGTGGAGAATTTTTATGCCTGTAAAAATTAATACCTTAAACTAAAGACAATATTTTATTTCCAGTTAAATATAAATATAGAGTTTTTATTTAAATTATTTTCTCGTGCGATTCTACATAATATTCGTATATCATAAAATATCTTGAATTTAACCTAATGCACCTTTACTAATTACAAATTAATTCTTTCCTGTAATAACGAAATATATATTTTCTTGCTAAATATATCTTAATAATAATATTGCTTACATACTACCCATAGCATATAAACTAAATTTATTAAACCATTATGGAGTCACAATTTTTTCAAAAGAAACACTTCCTCAAATTACTACATAACCACCGATAGATGACGTGGTAGAGTTTTATGATACGAGTTTCATAGAGTCGAAACAAACATATTAGTCGTTTCAAAACAGGATTTTTTCACAAAATTTTTTGATGTATCGATCTTACATAACTTTCGTACTATGCTATCACATCCAAAACCATTTTGTAAAACAGCAACACTTATCCACTTAAGTTTTCCTACAATTCGTTAAACCTAATATCACTCCAGAACTGTCTCCAACTGTCCATCAAACGCTGGAAAGTTTACATAAATCAAACAATACTTACTGCATAATTCAGTCAAAAGCAGTAGCGAACAATCCAAGCCTTCATTCAAAACTACCATTTATCACCGGTATGAATAGCCGGCCATTCACAATGACTCCCAAGTAGGCAATATCCTGGACAGGTCGCCCTCACGTCAGCGATTCGCCTACTTAGCTATTGCTATTCAAATCTAGCATTTAATAGAACCGGTCTCGTAAGTGTGTCTGTATAACTTGACTAAAATATTATGCTGATCCTACACAGCTTTTAGTAAATCAGGATTTGCAGAGATTGCATCTTTTCGTCGAGTAATAAATCTGGCTCAGCCAACGCTCGATAATGCAGCGCGTCGGAGGAGCTCTCCAGATTGCCATGTTAAAGTGAGTTTCAATTTTTGAAAATAAAACAATGCACTGACTCACAGTAGTGTATTCGTATATTTCGTTTCCCGAGTACAAAAAGGACAAAGTTCTTTACATTAAATGCTAATCTTCGAGTCAGTAGTTTCCTCCGTAGCTTCTACATTTCTATGGAAGATAGAAATACAAATGTAAGTACTGAATATCTTAATATTCTCAAATTAGTTTCAATTCAACGCCACTTAACTATAAATTTCTTATAAATCTACGGTATTATCACAAATAAAAGCTACGATTAAATCAAAATCGAATCGTAAACAAACGATTTAGTGTGAACAACTGGTGAGGAACCAAACATTCACTTGTCTAAGTAGGTTCATTGAGTGGAATTAATACTTAAAGCTGCGGAATGCGCATCATGTGGGTCCGTATAGCTGCGCGTGAGTCACTCTGCATGTGTTTACAGTGTAGGTAAGCTATTTTCGGCGTAGTTTATATTTGCTGTTATTATAAGTGTTACGTAAACATTGGAGCATAATGGTGGTCTATAAATCCTTAATGCAGTAGGTTTTATTTTGAATCAAGTGGTTGTATTGTCATCGTAATTTAGTTTGATTGTGTGAACTTTATTTGTATGAGATGATCTCATCTTCCTCTCCGTAGACTTGGTTTTGAATAAATACTTATGAGTAGGTTTGCTTATTTACTGATGTATCGTTGGAGTTTATCTCCATAAAGTATAAATGTGTACGAAATGCGTTCTTAAACGGCTCTTAATTGTAGACAGTTTTTGTGATGTAAATGACGCCATTGACTGTTAGAAGGTCCCATAATATTCACCTTTAATTATAATTCTGAGTCACCATAAGACACAGCCATGTTATGACAAGTGTGATTGACAGTATAGCGCCATATTAGTCACGAAACCTGTCTACTTGTGAGACTGAAATATAGTCCAAATTGCATTTTACTGTTTTGACTGCCATTCTTTCAAATTAACGAGTAGGTAATATATAAAACTAAGCTTCTGTATAAACTTTAAATTAGTAACAGACTAGTTAGTAGTAGAATAGTCACGAACTAACACTAGGAACAAGTACTTAAGTCACACTCTAAAAAGCACAAATGCAAAGCGCCACCAAGCGGCAAAAAGCTTGACTTCCAACTTCCATCGCAAAGTACACTTTAGATCTTATCTGTACCTGGTGAAAATTATGATCTGTGGCGTAAATAATTAGTTCTTTTTTTAAATAATCTGTCAAATTATAGACAGTTATAGGTAGGTTATTGACTCATTACGTAACGGTTTGTGACGATGTTACGAGCGCCGGACATCCGCCGTCTACCGTAGTGTTTACGGATATTAGCTTTTTTTGTATATTGTTTGTGTTTATAAAATAATATGTTGCTAGTAAATTTCGAACTCTACCGATTCTGAAATTGGGATAGTACTGTTGGTTTTGCTATAACTTAAATATTTCCAAATTTAATTTAGTTAACATGACTTTGAATTATAAACTGAACATACTTCTGAAAGCACCACTTATTTTAACTTAATAAGTATTATTAATTATCTTATTATTTAATTGCTACATATTAGAAAGTTTAAACTTTTAGGGGTATTAAATTAATACTGTTTACAGACTTTACATTAATTATAATAAATAAGTGGAATTAACTTAAATGTTAAATAATTAATTGATTTTTTCAACAATTCTATATTAAGTATTTTATTACTGATAGGTTACTTTATTTGTAGCCTTTTTTTTAAACCGATTCTTTTTCACGCACATCTTACGGATTTGCGGTTTCACTATGATTCTTTCCACAGATCATCGTTTGTTTATTCGAATTATAAAATTTAAATTCTAATAATATTTTGTACATGTAGGTACAATAGTTTTTTATTACAATACTGGCCACAAATAACAGCCAGTTTCATAGTACCTATAGTTTCATCCAGTGCCGAAGTTTTAACGAATGTGCAAAAGCGTAAAACGGGTGTCCCAGTTTTGAAATAGATCCAGCCTTCACCGCTTCAAAGTTGTATCGAGTATTTAATTGAATTGCCTGTATTTTACATGTCCAGTTTACCTGTTTTTTAAATATGTATTACAAGTTGTTCGAATCGATACTTTTAAGACTTTTGAGCCTTAGGTACATCGAAAACTTTCTTAGGAGATCGGATGTCAACCCATAAACATAAAATAACTAATTATATAAAGCTGAATTAGCTAATATTGAAATAGAAATAAAAATAATTTGTTAAGGAACCAAACATTCACTTGTCAAACACGCCGCGCCGCGCCGCCCCGTAAAACTTCAATGAAATATACATTTAAAAAAAACAAACACAACAATCGTGGTGATAGCCTAAATCAACGTTTTAAATTATTGATACGTTCTTTTTTCAAACGTTCTGTATTGACTTTAACTTTGCCGGTCAGAATTAACTTCATAATTAAGGGCTTCCATAAAGTGTTCAGTCAGTTCTCGCAATCTCTAGTAAAACAAGTGAGAGTATGGCGAAACAGAGAAATCTTGTTCAAATAACGCCTCTTTACACAGGCTCCTTGTTTGAGTTATTTGTTTATTAGGTACCTACTTATACAAAAGACGCGCTTTACAGTAACAGATCTTGTCCTACAGTGAGAATTGTATATTGGATGAAGAAGGTCTTCCAATTGTTGTCAAAAGATAGTAAAGTAAGATCGTATTTGAAGTTAATATTTAATAAACAATGCTGGACATTATATTCATATTGCGCTATCTAGTGTTAAACTAAGCAGAAACAGAGAACGCATAAAATATTTAATTACTTTTGTTATTTTATTTGTAATTAAAATACAAAGGAAACACGCAGGCCCATGACAAATATCTGCAGATCTTGCATACATTGTCATGTTTTTATCTCTTAAACAGACATCGTAATATTATATTTTGTATGAAACTTAGAGTCAATTGTACGTCTCTACCTACATACTATGATCCTTGTTATTTGAAGGCAAATTTACAATTAATTTAAACATTTAATAAAAAAAAGTGTCTCTTTTCAGTGTGTCTTTGACTTATTTTTCAAGTGGCTGTTAAGTTTATCAAATTAAACACGAAATTACTGGAAGAAGTACCTAGTTAATGAACGAAAGAACTGAAATAAATAATAAGAGATATTCACATAAAGCACGCTTTATGTGTTTTACTGAGCAATACTTGTAACATGATAAAAGACAGCGGACTTACAGATTTCTTTGTAAAATAAATAGGAAAACATGCCATGAAGAATCAGTAAAAAATCAGTTGCGATTGCGATGCAAGTCTCTCACGTGCATCATTCAATAGTCAGTTAAAGGTTTAAAAGCGATAACCTGTTACTTAACTGCTCCATAGAGAAAACAAACAAATTTTTTAAATAAATGACTCGTATAAAATGTTAACTTACAAGCCTCGCCAATAAAACGCGGCGCATTCAGCGGAAGTGTCGTTTGAATTCGGAACGAAGAGCGTACGAAATTCGAATGCTAATTTTATTTTCTAACGTGCTTCCCGTTTCTGTACTAAGAAAGTGTCTAGTTTTACTGTTGCATTACTTCTTTCAAAAGGTTTTATTCTTATAAACGTACTTCATATTTTAATCCAATATTAGGTATAAAAGTGTACCTACGTATCTTGGCATTGTTGTTGACTTTTTAATTAGGAAATAGGCTGTAAGATAAGGAACCTATGCTGTTAAAACATAAGGAACCTATCATGATGTAACGAACTTTTTGAACCATACCTACTTGAAGCAATAAATATGATTTGTAATTTACACCGAATATAGGCGAATGAAGCCCCGGAAGTCGTAGTTAGAAGTAGGTACCTATTAAAACAGTGGGTTGATAGGGTGACATCAAAAGCTGTACAACAAGTCAAAAGTTTGAGCTCAATTCGACGCAGGGTCTTTTACAAACCGTACAAAATTAAGCCTAACTGGACAGTCAATGAAATTGAAAATCGTACTAACTAGCTCAGTCATAAGCTTCAAGTATTTCCAGAAGGCATAATAAATATTATTATGGACTTTGGCTTCTGTCCAGGTTTCCAAGTGGCATCGTAACGAGGTCCCTCAGAACTGCTTCCAGGTACAATTTTCCCGTTGCGAGCATCACATTTAGATAAAATTGGATATGTGACGGTAGATAGCATATTTGCTTTGTGTGAGGTAGCGTGGGGTAAAATGGCTACGCACAAATATTGCATTTGTTGGATTTTTGTGCTGTGTTATGAAAACTAGCAATTGATTCCTCTTACTAAGTATATCAGCAATTTATGTTCTACGTTTTAAGGCAAATACCTAATAAAGATTATTACGAAAAATTTACTTACAAGAGGTAGCTATATTTATGATGCGCTAATCTTAAATATAGCTACCTCTTGTATAGGTATTTAAGTCACAAATCCGACTGATCCACGCTAAATTCTGGGTGCGCCTGTCTAGCTCCTACTCTCTATATTAAGTCTTACGGCAACTATGATCGCTAGTTCACTACTGTCATATATATGTACGGTTTTATGAACTACGTTTTCATGACCCAAACCTACGTGCTCCATTTTTGGCCTCATCGACCCTAAAAACCTTTTTATTTACGGCCCTTTATGTTCAATTGTGGTTTTCTTGGTGGCTCGGTGCAAAGAGCGCTAAGCCGGAACAAATTATTTCCTAAATACTCGTAGGGAACGCATAACGGCCCCAAGAGGAGACGAACCTCGACTTAGGTTAAGTATGTATTATTAACCGACTCCAAAAAAGAGAATGTTCTTTATACGGATGTTTCGTTAATTTTACATAGATTTTGACGATTCTTGCTTAGTTTGGTATATCACACTTTAGTGGTTGTTTTATGCAAATCTCATCAAATTCGATTCAGCGCTTTTTGAAATACTTGCAATTTTCGATAAGAAATAAACATGTAAACAAAACATAGTATTAGAGACACTGTATTTCAGCAATTTTTTTTATAAAGACGTGAAAATGTGGGTGAACTCAGGTTTTATGCTTTGCATACGTTTATTATCTCTTACCATCAATTAATTAAATTCCAACGCAAGTTAATTCACCAATAAATATGCCAGTATTTTAATCGATTTGTAATCTTTCATACTTCGGCATGCAACTATTAGATTATACAACAATGGTATACTAAGTTGCAATGTAAAGTTTATTTTAATGCGATAAAGACCTGTTTAAAAACGTTTTATTTAATATACTTAAAATATAGTAATAATTAAACTTAATATTATTAAACTCCCTTTATAAAGTTATTTGCTTGCGCCATAAAAATTTTGAAGCTCTAAGTTCTATTAAAATTCCGAACAAAGAAATTTCTTTGATGTTCTGTAGAAATTTCACACATGCTTTTAATCGCGGTATTTATATGATCTTATAAACCTTTTTGTTGTTTAGATATTTAAGATTGAATGCTATTTCGCTTTTAGCCTAAATTGTTCGCTGTTTTAAATACGTAATCTTAAAAAGAAATTCCAGTATGAAGGAAATTTCTGAACTAAAAATAAAATTCGTGTCGTTAAGGATAAAAAGGATCAAACAGATCAGAAAGGATTCGAACTCTGCCTGTCTTAGGCATAGGTTTATCTTGTTTACGTACATAGCAATAACAAAGTTGAACCTTTCCTGTAGCCCGCGCTTTATTTTTGGCGCCATCTTCACTAACTGTCATCAGGTAACTGGAATATGACAAAAGCAACTTAATGTTTATAAAAATAAACACCTTAACAACTAAGTATGTAAAAAATCTTAAGATCAAATCATAGGTCATTCACTCACTTGCGGTATTAAATCTAATTGTGCATCGCTCCATACATCATTATCTATCCTGAAAAAGAATTTTGTCCCACACCTATTTGATCAGCAATCAAGTTCGTTATACGAAAATACATCGCAACAAAACCTTAGAGGAATTACCCGACAAAGAGATACTTAATATTGTTGAATTGGAGTACGAAATTGACCTCACGAAAACATCATTCAATTTTTATTAACAATAACAGTTGACCTTGGTCATCAAATAATAAACGAACAGAAACGTTTGAACTCTTTCCAGGTAGTGAATTACTTCCCTTTATGGAAAATTTGTCGCCCATCATAATCTTAGAATTGACTCTACATAAGATAATAGTCAATCAAGGTATTTTCAACACGTATTTTCTTTCACTCAGTATCAACACGATCATGATACTTTCAAAAGTGCTGAAATAACAAGAATTCGAAATTTAAAATATCCATGATTTCTAAAAAGGTCGTATCCTTTTCGTCCCAAATCTATGAACCAAACAACTGTCTGTTTACACCGCCCGGTTCTAACCGGATCCTTTGTGTCTAAGTTCGGCGACACCGTTAGACTGTAGAGGTTGTCAAACCAGCAATAACCCTGGTGCATACATAATGCTACATTCCACTGACTCCCGTTTGTCATTAACTCCCGGAGTGGCAACACAGAGTGGCAACTCTTCCACTACGCATTCAAGTCATTAGGCTGATGAGCACGATACTGCGGTCGGAAGCGTGCTATTTTTATTTAATAAGCTCGTGGTTTTACTCTTAACGTCGTAAATGATGATAATACATTAGTTTCAAGTTTCTCACACTTTCACAGTTGGGTAATAATGTCTAAAATATGAACTTAAAATCGTGTGTTTCAGACGATTTTTAAAAAGTGAATTTTTAATCGCTCATTGTTATATTCCGTTCTTAAACTTTGTTTATATTTAATCTATAGAAAAAGTTGTGTTTAAACTGTCACTTTTTGACGTTTGATTGCTTTTATTTACTTTTGATAAATTTATTCGTGTATTTATTTAAGTTAAAATGCTCTGTAAACATCCCGCTAGTAAGTGGTAGATTGAATAGAGACGCCAACTGTAACCGAAGACGAAAATTTCTTAATGGTATTTATTCTTTCTCATTTCACTTTCTTGTTAACTAAAACAAAAATGTTGCTTTGTTGTATTTGTTTTGTTTCAAATTTTGTAAATAAGCGTGCCTATGAAACTTTAAACGCTTATTTACAAAATTTGGCAAAATAAACATGTAAAAAGCTTTAGTCACGTAGTCATAATAAAGGTCACCCCAGGGTAAACACCTTCCATCAATAACTATGACTAGTCATAACCTATCTGCCGGACCAAGCCCTTGCAACACTTTCTTTGCAAATGCTTCGCGAAAATGGCGCTTTCATAGAAAAAAATGTTTTTTCAAGGCTACATTATTTTTTGTTTTTCAATAATCTATTATATTTTCAGTATCTATTATATCGATTACTTGTCTTATTTAGATAATTGATTAAAAACACCTGTAATTAAAAAGGAGATACAAGATCTCGATTGTTCTTTTATTATAATGGTTCTTTAGGTTTGAAGATTCTGAATTACCATTGATTTCGATAATAATTTGAATCCTCAAACGCACCTATCTACTTCATATTGCTTTTCGACTTACGGAACATAGTTTATGTTATGGTAGATCGGGGACACTTACCCACAACTAGATGTTCTTTCCAATGATTCTTATCGCCATTCAAAATATATAAATTTAGAAACTACATATCGTATTTATTAACATAAACATATTTTTTATCGAACATCTACCTCCGCATATCTCAGCATCCGGAATCCACACTGCATAAACTTTATCTAGAAAACGAGTAAACAATTTAAAGTTCCATTTTACGAAGTCAGTTTGACGGGAACCACTTCCTGGTTCCAGAAATAAGCGTAGTTCGGAACGCAGGGCATTTGTAACGCAACGCGGTCCGGAGCGCAGCGGCGGCGCTCGCGCATTCCTTTCGACGCAATGTTTACTGGAGATATTAGTTACATCGTGAAGTAATACTTATACACTGAGTTCTGGTATGTGTGTGAAATAGATATCTATTGGTTTACCTTCTAAGTTATTTTAAGGGAGTAAGATAATGTAAGATACTTTAAAATCGTTAAATATAAAAAAGCAGAATGATACAAAAATATACAATTGCAAAGCTCTCATTTAAACACTGAAGATTAATACTTTCATGTTCTTCTTAAGACACCTGATAATCTAAAGGCTTTTCATGATAACTTTATGTAGTCAATCTCGTTCACGGACCACAACAAGAAGCAATGATATTTAACAGCAGAACTTAACATGAACGGTGATCGCTAACCGGGTTGACTTAATGTTTTTACATAAGCCATTTCGATGAGTATCTTTATACGAACGCATACCGAAGAGTGCTAGACATACTGAACCAGAACCAAACGCGGCTTTGACCGACGACAAAAAGCTCAACTTTCCTTTTCGCTTTACCTACATCTATTGATCTCGATACAACCATTAATCATAACTTCACGTTCGACATTAATCACATTAATCTGAAATACTTGAAGCTTTTAATCTCCAATCGTACGTATCCTCATTAGCCGAGTCTCCCCGAGCAGCTCGCTAATTGCGTCGCTAATCGATGCGAGCTATCGTCCCGCGTGGACTATTCAACCCTTTGATGTCCACTCCTAGCTATAAAGTATAAATGAAACTACATTACAGGGGCTTCGGGCAGGAAGGTTAATTCGATTAACGGCCAGATGATAGGTTACTGTTGTTTAACCTATGCTTCGTTGGTTCATTCTTGGTTACTGGTTCGATTTTTAAATTGGTTTGGTTTAAGGTTTTTGGACTACTTTTGATTTTGAAGATTAAACTATGGTTTAGAATTTAATATACTTTTTAAAATATATCATTCTAACTTAGCCCTAAATAAATATTCCTAAATTAGCAAAATGATTTCACAGTGTAGGTACCTATTACACTACTAGGTTTATACCACGCTGACAACATAGTTCAAATTCATATTAACAGACAAGGCACTGAACACAGGAAATAAAGCCCAGATTGAAACAAATTGATACGTCCGTAAACGTCTTCGTGAACAAGCGAATAACTCACAGCTATCTATCAAATCGTTAATAGAAAGTAACAGATTTAATCCTTTTGTATCGTTGTCGCACTTCCAGTTCTATCCAACACAAACCTAAATACTTATTTCTCTTCTGGATCTCTTTATACAAAGCAACCAGCAATTATTTCCAATTGGCAACTTTCAAAAGTTCTTTTCACTTCAATTTCAAAGATCGGCATTTGACCACAGTCGTTTAGAATCCTATCTGCGACTTTCCAATCGCCGATCGATCTCCGTTACAGTTTCAACTGCGAATGCGCTGCGCTTACGCACTCCATCAATGACTATTGTTTACATGCAGTTCAAGAGAAAGCACGGGCCTGGTTTCCATGGCGGCGTCTTTGACGTTCCATCTCACATACGAACGGACAAACACACATTATTGCTATATAGAAGCCGGTATTGTGAACTGAGATAATGAAATGATAAGCCTGTGGTTTCTTTGATCTTTTGATTTTACTGTGGGCAATTGATTCCTGTGAGGTCTTCCGAGAAATGTAGAAGCGATTGCAAGTAGAAGTGTTTTTCGAAATTTACGTAATTGAAGACAATGGCCGATTATGTAGATGCAGTAGCCTGAGGTTATGAGGTCGGTTTACTGTACAAATGTACGCGTTTGTTCTTGTAAGTGTTGACAGAAATACATAATAAGTAAAGTATGTAGACATAACAGACGTTTCACGTTATATTTTATCGCGATTATTTAAATTAACTTTACATACATACACCTTGATGGCAATGAAATAAACAGAATCGTGAAACATTTTTACATATTTCTAATTTTATTAAAGCAAATGATTCATAAACGATGACAAACAAATATTGCGCAATTCCTAATAGCCTGCTCCAGGAAGCGTCCATCAATAATGATTAGAATTTTTGCCACGTTTACAACTGGCCAATAAAATCAATAAAAGTAAGCTTCGTATAGGCCTATGGCACGATAAACAAAACAATTATACCCTTAACTCTTTTTGTAAATTATCATTACATGAATATCATTTGAAACAGTTTCAAAATTTATTAACAGCAACGCACGGTTTTAATGTTGATCCCTTAGGAATTTCTTTATAATCCCTATAACCTACCTCAAGAGATAGGCTACCAAAATCCAAAGACTTCTCCAATTACTTCTATTACTTTTAGAGATTTACGCAGTCAAACAAACACTTCAGCTTTATGGTATTAGTACAGACATAAAGTGTGAAATCCAATTTCCATTTTCCAGTTAATTGCATTCCAAGGCACTTGTGTTTATTAAGAAAACGCCTCTCTATAAACGACTCAATACTCACTTTCGGAAAGCTTTCGTGTACAAATAAGCACTCGTTTTTTATGGTTACTTGCCAAATACTCTTTGGTTTTCTTATATGGCAATATTTTTGGTCTGTTCTATCTAACCTATGATGTCCTCTATACGGTATAATACCTATTGATTAATCATTTAAAGGTGTTCCAAATTTAACAGAAACCATGTTTCTCGCTCGTTCCAAATCAGATTTGAAGCCGAAGAAATGCGCTTTAAAATGGAAATCTGCTTTCACAAATATAAAGAAAATTGTAAATGTAAAATATTGTTGAGAACAGAATGTTATAGCATTCAATTTGATAATCAAAGCCTCAAAACTCAAGTATCAACTCTATAAACAATGCCTTTCGTAATCAAACATGCCATACAGTACGTTGGGGACTTCGTTCTAATAAACTATGATAACCCACAAGGGCCCAGCTATCTCTAATGGTAGGATCAATTTATTACTTTATTCTTATTCGAACAAATTGACAATAAACGGTCCGTTTAAAGTAGCTTGTGCAATACAATTGGTGACTTAGTGTAGTACAGTCAACGACAAAGAGTTTAGTAATAAAAGCCGTTTAATTTAGACTAGACAAGTGTTAACCTAGACTACATATTTTCTTGGAACCGTTGTACTTACAAGCTCTATTTTATTAATCCGTAACTTTCGTTTACATACAAATGACAAAGTTATTTTTCTAATATTTAATGTTGTATGCAATAAGTACGATTAAGTTATGGTTAACAGGTTTTAAAATCTTTAAAACTATACTCATTTAAAACCACGATGTTGGACCCATTTGTTTCTGCAGATCAGAGACTCGACCCACAAGCTCGTTTAAGTATATTTTTTAAATACAAGTAAAATACATTTACACAAATTTAGAAAAAAACTTGTTTTTTGTAACTGGAGCTCATACACTCAGCGACAATAATTCTAAATAATGTAATAATAACTTGCGAATTAAAACAGTCTCCGGTTATTTACGAAGCTAAAAATCGCAGCATGCTCCGTTGACGCTAAACAAGTCCTGCGGGGCTAGCATGCTACCGTCGACAACGATAAATCGGGCCTTTTATCGATATTTTCTTAGAATATGGTATTTAGTGTATGTAATTTATTACGATTATGACATATTTGGTTCTGTGGTCTTAATCATGGTATCAAATCGAGTAATTATATCCATGACGGTGCGCATATTAGCTTACATAATAGGATGAAATGACAAAATAATATTTATCTTGTCGATTCGACTATTTATCGATGGTTGCATGCTAGCCCTGCAGAAAGTAACAATCCCTACGGTTTAGGAATGTGCGGGCGCATACCACAGGCACTCTTAATTTAATCACCATATTAAAGAAGCACGAGAAAGATTAGTACGTACTAAATATACCTATGCCATTAGGTAAATACATTTTAAAGCGTCTTTTGATAGCTGCGAAAAACCTTTAGTATAAATAATATTTAAAAATAGATTTTACTGCGTCAGTGTAGAGTCGGTTATCCGTGAAGGGTCAGCTAAGAATAGTGATACTGGCTCTGGACACGTATGTTATAAGAGACGACCAATTTAGATGACCCTTGCTTGGCGGTGAGACCCCTTAAAGAGCTAGCTTCCATCATATAAAAAAAGAACCTTTAAAAACGGTCGCGTCAGAAATTATGTGTTCTAAAAACAATTAAATGACATCCTTATCCGGCTCGTTGGTCCAGCTTGGTGGTCGCTTGTCCAGAATTTTACTGCCATAACGACCCTCCATTCTCCAAGCAATCCCTGTCCACTTCTACTTTGCAACCTTTCAGTGTCGGTGGCATTGGCTAAATAGCCATTAAATAATTATTTATTTAGTTGGTACCTTTTAATAAAAATACTCCTAGCGTTACCAAGGTTTTAAAACACCCTAAAATAAGCGCTTGCATCAGAACTTGGCGATCCACCACGCCACGGTTCAAACCAAAACGTAGTGGATATTTATGACGCTATTAAATTCGAACGAACGGTTTCAGTAAATATTAAAGTTTGCTGGAATTCTTCATATTAGTTGCTCTTATACTTATATGTACTGTCGCTTGCGATACGATCGCTTACATTCCATGTGTACAGCGACGTTGAATTTAAAGTTTAAATTTAAAGCTTACTTTTAATAAAAGCCGCTGTTAGATTTGTAAAGCTACAAACAAATAAAAAGAAAAAAGCTGAATAAATAAATTTACTACCTAATAAAATGTATCGCTGACATTTTAAAACACTTCACGTAAACGTTCAATGAACCACCACATAAAGTGATTTGATTTATTTATAAAACTCATTTTCCTTCACATGTCTGAAATCAAGCATTGGCTATCTCTATTAAGAAAGTTTCGATCCCAATACATTCCAAGGACAAGTTGAGGTCCCCTACACGATAAGTTGGCCCCAAGTGCAGTCCTTAAAGCATATGATATATTAGCTGATGTTATATCTACGTGTTTCCCTATACCGTGGAACTATCAGGATTTTATATTCCTATTTATTCCTATGTAGTATGCGAAATTTTTGCTCCATAAGCCTATAAGTTTCAACGTGATAGAGCAAGAAGCTCCCATTCTATGTACATATAAGGTACTATAGGAGTATGTCAGCTATGCTAACATACAAACTTTTACAGAAAAATAACGAAAACACTATACATAATAAAACTTTTTTAATCGTTCTCTTTTTCTTTCTTCTTTTTTTAAATATCCAGTCACATAATCGGCTCACGCGGGCGGAAACGCTTTTCAAAAAAGGAACCTGGTTAAATCTTATTAGCATACTGCACTCGTGACCTGCAGAAATAGGAGTCTAAATTACCTCCAGCTGATTGATGACTATTATAATTAACCGCCCCATTACAGCCAACACCAGTAGTATGTACCCAACTGCAATTTGTGACAACGGGGAATCAACGTACCAACAGTCAGCTGGAGGTTAATCTTAAGTGCAGTGGTAGCTTTAATGAGTTTGCATTTCACTTAGGTTTGTGGTCTGAAAGCGTTAAGCTTTGATCATAACTCAAGCATAGTAATACAGTTCATAGGCTATAAGGAGGATGGATAGAGAATCTGTCAATCTTTACTAGAACAGTCAAAAATCTATAATATTGCAGACCTCTGAGTAAGCTTTGAGATGTAAACCCTAAACTCATTGTTTTTTACCTTGTATTTTAATTAAGTTAACAATACTTTTATCGATTTAATTTTTAGCTTTATTTCAACAAACTTTTGTCGAAATTAACGTAATACTAAAAATACCTACTGTATACAATAATAAAACCACTTTTAAACCGGATTAATCGCGTATAATTTATATTTTACATCTTAACTCGACGTTTCGGTGTCTGCAGACGCCGTGGTCACGAGCGACGTCGAGTTAAGATGTAAAATATAAATTATACGCGATTAATGCGGTTAAAAAATAGTTTTATATAAATTATGAATCGTGAAAACTTAAGACAATATTATATACAAAAAGTTAATACCTTACAAAAATAAAATAAAGTTGAAACGTAAGTTGAAGACACAATTAAAAGGTATTTACGTTAATATAAGTAACCGTAACATATAAGTAAATACCTATTGGATAGTTTACAAGTAAGAATAAAGAGAATATGCCTATGCTAAGCTAATCTTGTACTTCAGTGTATCTAAGTGAATTGAATATGAGTTATCTCTCACAGTTTAATTAATAATTGCCATAAAAGTAGCGTTAACTTAACCATAGAATGACTCTTAATAGCTAAGTTATTTATGTGTAGAGACCTATAAAACAAGTTTATTAAATACATAAACCTACTCTGGGAGGTATTTGCCACACAGAGTTGAATAGTATTTCTATTTATTAACATGGCAAACTTGTTGTGTTGGTAATGTGTGAAGCTATTAAAAAAATTAAATATGCTAGTATTTGTAATTCATTGCAAATAACAGCAAAAAAGAAAATAGGACCAGCCTTTTCCAAATGGTGTTCTTTAACTAAAACATTAATATCTTATTTTTAAATAAAAAATAACTCATCAATAAAATAAAACTGATACTAAATGTAAACTAACTCGAAACGTAAAAAAGGATGAAATTCAAAGTTAGAAAGAAAAGTGCTTAACTTGTCGCTTTTTCCAACAGACTACCAACAGCACGAAAAAAATGGACAGACAAATAGCTTACAATAAACTATTCTGTCTTCGCCAAAGCTATCATCGGTGTAAGACTTGATAAAATATTTACTCGGCCATCAAATCGATAGTTTATTTTTGTTTAGACGTAGAATGCAGATGGATCCGAAGCATGCATTTCAAGTATTTAGAAGTAGATCTATTGATGTGATTTTTTTTATACTTTCATTTGTTTTGCAGAGTAAAAGGAGGTTTTCATTAAGGTTCGTTTAGGGATTTATTTTGTAAAAAGAATCGTCCTGTGTATACTCAAAAAGTATTTGTTTTAAAAATATTAATACTGGGTATGTACATATTAATAGGATGTCAATAATTTTCTATTAATGTGGGCATAAAAGTAAAAACTCATTAATAATTATTAATTGGAAAATTGGATTTTTCGTGTTATATTAATTAACGTAGAATATTAAACTGAAAACCTGTTAATTATATATCTTGGCACGAACAGCTGTCACAGTGGCATTTCGTTTTCCCTTTCAGCTTGTCACACCAACCAACCAACCAATCAACAGGTTGTTACCGAGATTTCCCTGAATAAAATAAAAGCTAATTAACATGCCTAGCAAACCAAACCCTATACATTTTGTTAAAACTGTAGCAGTTGTAAAATGACGGCTATGCCGAAAAAATATGTTTTAAATGTGTGCGTGATTTCTATAACAAGCCATAAATTCGAACTTACTTTAGTATCGGGGTTTTTATTTTATGTGAGTTTTCGATAATAATAATAATTGCAAAACAACAGTGTTAATGCACCTGAATGTATATGAATTAGGAACATTAATCTAAATCATTACAAACACTGTAGTCTGTAATACAAGTACCCACAAGATAGTAGGAACCGACCTGCCTACATATTGGGAATTCGATCCACCACACGTGTGAGCGCGCCTGTACATACTCGTAATATTTTTAGTTCAACTCTACATGACTGATCTGTGGTTTCCGGTGAGCTTTCCATGCATTATCTGTGGAGAATGTTTGTTTTAATCATAATAAATGTTTCATAATGATACTAGCACAATGTTCCACCGCACCATGTTCTAAAAAGAAAAAAAATATCGTTTCAGCTTCTGCACGTCAATACAGAAGTCCGGTGCGATTTCATATTTGAAATTAATTCTATTTTGAAAACCACGTCTTTTTTAGGCCGCTTTTGACGGCCTCATTCTTACTTGTTAAATTAGATTAGGGTTAACGTGGGTTAAGTAGTGAGTAGATAAATTAAAACAATTACTTAGGTACTTAGTTTGGGGATTAATTGGAATAAGTTAATTGAAATGTAAATTTAAATATTGCAGAGATTTTTGCATTATAACTCGTCCTTAGAAGTTATATTATTAATTTAAATTATACTGCTAACGATGATGCTAAGAATTCTAACGCTGCCTTTTTTAAAGTCTATAATAGTACGATTTACGATCTTTAAGTACGTAAGTACACGTATTTTACGTACACAATATTTTCAGCACGCAAAGTTTATTGAAAACCTATTTCTGACCGTATCGGTAAATCAAAGGACAAAAATAAAGCCTCGTTTGACTTTGAAACACCCAGCAAGAACGCGTAAACACCGAAGTTACGTACTCAAGAGCACTCAAGTCCACAATCGTGGAAAGCTAAAAACAAAGCGTTTTACTCCGAGTTCATTTATTGCACTGCTCTCATCAAGCCGGAGAGCACCTGAGAGTTGCCGCTGACGGAAATAATGGCGAATTCCACTTTTGAACCAACGGCAGCCATTTTGATGACGTCACGGTGTTGAGGAATCTAATCCCGTGGAATGCACTGATAGTGGCCCCCCAGAGAGACGTGCGAGATAAGAATTGTTTGTAAGTACAGTCAGATGCAAGAATAGCTTTTACTCTATTTTTCTTTAATTAGGACAAAAAATTGGTTTATGTTAATTCTGCAGATAAGTTAAATTATAGTAGGTACGTAGTTTTTTCAATTTCCTTATGATATTACAGAATTAATTTTTAATAATAATAATAAGCATATAATTAAAGCGTATAAGTATGACAGTATACCTACATAACCGTCTGACCAACCGAAGTTTCATGGTAGATAATGTAATTTTTATCTTATATTTTCAAAATTTTTTATATAACACCTAAGCGCCATCTAAAGTGATACTTTGTTCTTAAAATTAAAACTCCCTATTGAACTTCATTTTACGAATGAAAATTATGAAGAGTTTAATTTTCATTAAGGCTGACCGTACATGCAGCCTGTCTGCGCATACTATGTCGATCCTTATCATATTTTTGTTTGGCATTTGGAGAGATTTGTATCTGTTTCCTGCGAATGTGTTGAATATTTATTGGTCGTAGACTCGCTCTGAGATTCTGGATTTATTCCTTTCAAGTCGTGGTTATGACTAAACGAATGCTATTAGTCATTTTGTACTATTGTTTAGCTGTTTCGTAGGCATTAAAAAAAGCGTTAAAATATTCATGCATGTCATAACATAGATAAACTAGTACTTTGTTTACTACTTCAAGACTATCGTAATGGATGACACCGAGTACTAAATAATGTATTGAGGGAACTGCCTACTTACAACCCGTGCGGGTTTCAGAATCGCTTGTTTCGAAATGCGCAGATACTTGCGTACCTATTTGTAAACTATGCGCTACTTGCGGTGCAATATTGCTTTTACAATGAAGTTAATGCGAGTATAACACTGTAGAAGGGATATAAAAACTTTTTAGGATCACGATTACTGTGTTTTTCTATAGATTTGTGTTAATTTACTGATTTAATATGCTTTAGCGTTGGGGCTTGATAAATCGATGAATGACGTGTGGTGGACGGAAATACGAAACTCAGTTTCCTGTTTTTTTCTCATTCAGCTTGGAACGTGTAATTTATATTTAAATTACACGTCACATTGAAAAAAAATGTGCGATATTGAAAAAAAGTGTATTTACTAATTTACTAACTAATTATTTCCATTTCCCGTTGTTATGAAAAATGATTTCTTTCCACAAACACACAAATAACATACAGAAAAAAAAACATTTATTTTGGAAACTGGACAAGACTCAGCGTATTGCTGACAAGTGAAAAAAAAAACACCTGACAGCGCTGGTTTTCAGTCTTACCCTTAATTATATAGGAAATAGAAAACAAAAATACATATTATAAATCATAGTTTAAAATGTATTCACAAAAATAAGAAGTCCAGACAACCTTCTAAAAATAAATCCAAGTTAGTTTTGGCACGTTGCAAGCCTAGTTTGTGTACTATGCCACACCCAACCCTTTTAAATTTTGGTAATAAGCCAAAATGTCTGCCAAATTGTTGTCCAAACTAGGAGGCTTTAGAGGTTGATGGACTGTGTTCATGTTGACACGTAACCGTTTGTGAAAACAAAATATTGTTTTTGTTATTCTGATGACGTTGATGGTAGAGTGAAAGTTTACCGTAGGTACCGATTTTATTATGTCCATAACAGAAGCTTTTTAAGTTTTATTAGTTTTCCGAAAAATAAACTTTAGAATAAAAGTTAAATTTAATTTAATTTGGCACTAAACACCTGATGGCGACTTATTGTTACGTGAAGTAGCTGTCTGTATGTAGTATGTATTCGTCGTATTTGATACCCTAAAGGTTATTCCATTATCATACAGAAAAAAAACAAACAATACAGATTAAAAAATCATGTTTAAATTCGCAGGTCGCAATGTCATCAACATGTTTAAAATGCTAATTTAAATTTTCAATTAAGAAGAATAAATTCAACGGTTTTCCCGAAAGTGTAAATTCTCGTGTAGACATAGACTTTCTTGCTTTCGCTTTTAAATAATTAAATCCGTACTCAACATTCTAACGATCTACATTAAATTATCACGTAAAGAGAAAGTTTTTATATTAAAACCAGTGTAAAGAACGCCCGCAGAGCTTTTCTAATACCTTAATAAATTTTCATTACAACTTCCATTTACAACTAAATTAAATGGAAGTTGTAATAAACGGCAGAAACTGTCCAAATATTGAAGCTGGAGAATCTAAAAACATTCTTGTCGTCAAATTTTGACGTTTCGGCTATAAACATATTTTAACAAGATTTTTCGCGTAATTTTAACGAGTTTTACATTTCAAATTGTAACGAGTTTCGGTGTCTTTGCAGACCAGACCGCTCAGATTTGGAAAAGCGTGTCGTGAAAAGCGACAAATTTGAGTAGGGGAGAACGGGTTTGGTTGTCTCACGGGTTGGTTGTCACAACTGTTGTAAAACAAACTAAATTAATGAATCAGTTCAATGCCAATATGTAAATTATATTAAGATTTATTTATTTATTTAATTCTCACAGAACCTTTACATCATAAATAGCAAAGATGTATGTTCATTGCTATTTATGATGTAAATTATATTTAGATGTTTGTAAATTTTGTTATTCATAGTTTTTTTTTTCTAAAAACATACCTTTGTTAAAGCCCCATCTACAAAATACATTTTCTTGTACTGGGGTTGCCTGGTAGAAATCGCTTCCTGGCGATAAGACCGGCCTTTACATTGTTTTCTTTTATTTATTACGTTTGTTTTTTGTTTTGTATTTTTTATTGTGTATAATAAAGTGTATATAAATAAATACCAAGCGCCGAAGAAGCACAAGAGCGCTTCACCTCAGTATCTGAGGGGTATCGGAGAGGGACGTGTCGTTCTTGCGCTTTTTCGGTGCTTGTTTTATGACAGTTGTGACAACCAACCCGTGAGACAACCATTCCCATTCTCCCCTACCACCGCTTGGTAGAACGGGGGAAACGGGTGGCTTATCTGGCTAGCTGGCGGTTAAGGGTGGCTATATAGAGTTTTTTTTAAGTCGACTTCCGCGTTTGACCTCAACCTCACCTGATGGTAAGTGAAGATGAGGTCCAAGATGAAAGCACATCCTGACGGGATCCTACCACCAAGCGGTCACTCGGATCAGTCGCCTTTACGACACGCCAGGGGCGGTAAGGCTATTAAAAGCCAACCCTACACGGACAAGGAATATCCGAAATCTCGTTCCAAATACAAAATATTATGATATCCGGGTTCGATTCTAATGAAATTATTTTTTGTTTCAGGTAATTCAATTCTACGATCCATTTACATTTAAGTGGTAAGACAATTTAGTGTTGCTACGACAGACCATCTTTTGAAGTTTCTCTTGATAGTATTTTCGTTCTCTCACTTTTTTGCGGATACTTTTTTATACTTTACGATTCATAAAAAAAATATGAATTCTACTTACGAGGGTCATTTGAAAAGTTCCTAGCCTAACGTACTTAATGAAACCACATGATTTTGATTATATTTTTATTTTTCAACATACTCTCCCCCGAGCTCAATACACTTTTTCCATCGACCCGGTAAGGCTTCGATACCCATTTTAAAAAAATCTTCGTCTAACTCCTCAAAATAAGCGTCTACGGCGGCTATGACCTCTTCATTTGTAAAAAAATGTTTACCACCTAAAAATTTTTTCAGCTTTGGGAACAGGTAGAAGTCTGACGGTGCTAAATCCGGTGAATATGGGGGATGAGGTAACAATTCAAAGCCACACCGATGGATTTCTGCCATGGATTGCACAGAAGTGTGAACGCGTGCATTGTCCTGATGAAACAAGACCTTCTTCCTCAATAAACCTGGACGTTTTTCTTTGATTTTTTCTCTCAAAAGCCGCAGCAGGTTGCAGTAGTAATCAGAATTTATTGTTTCACCCTTTTTTAAATAATCCACCAGAATTATACCCTTTGCATCCCAAAAAACTGATGCCATGACTTTGCCAGCCGATAAAACCACTTTTGCCTTCTTTGGGGTGGGTGATCCTGCCCTTTTCCATTGTTTCGACTGTTCTTTTGTCTCAGGTGTATTGTGGTGAACCCAGGTTTCATCCATGGTTATAAATCTTTCAATAAATTCCTGTGGATCAGCTTCATATAACTCTAAACAGTCGCGGGAAGTTGTGAGTCGGTTGCGTTTTTGTTCCACTGAAAGCAGCCGCGGTACCCACCGCGCAGACACCTTAGAGAATCCAAGTTCAGAAGTAATTATATGATGTGTTCGCTCAGAAGAGATGCCTACAGTCTTAGCTATTTCCTCGACTGTCAATCTTCGGTCAGATAAAATTAAATCACAGATTTTTTCTTTGTTTTCATCAGTGGAAGCCGTCGAGGGCCGGCCACTACGGGGCTCATCTTGAATGGACTCACGACCACGTTTAAACTCTGCCACCCAATTTTTAACAGTCGCATACGAAGGAGCGGACTCACCTAAAGTGGCAGACATGTCTTCATGTATAGCTTTTGGAGTTAAACCTTTCAAATACAAGTATTTTATCACTGCACGATGTTCAATTTTATCCATTTTCAAAAATTGCTCTGACTTGACTTACGGTATCACGTGTAAACGAACAATTAATTATTGCAAATAAACTAAACTGTGCATACTTGTTGCTAAATAATGTAGCTATAAAATGAGGGTAGTTATAAAATATACCGACGAGTCTAACAATGTTAGGCTAAGAACTTTTCAAATGACCCTCGTATTTTTTAAACGTGATTGTTTGTAAAGTAATGTATAGATATGCTCTTTACGCTTTGCCTATATTCATCAAATACATACGTATATAATCTTTACTGGGCACTCAATATTATTAAGCCGAAAAATTGTGTTTGAACACGCTAATATCTAGAACTAAGAGACGGATTTGATAAAATATTTTTATTTGATAGCCCAGCTCTTAAGGAAAAATACCTCATCAAAGATACCTTTTACTTACTTTTAAAATAGATACTATCAAGATCTTCTTACGGTTCGTTTGAATATACGCAGGTGAAACTGCGCAAAACGAAAATTCTATTACGAAAGCGGTACCTGCCGAATTTCATAAACTTAATTAAAGATACTTCGGATACCATATCTTTCAGTTTTCCATTCGAGTGCTCAAGCTAATTTCAATCAAAATGAATAAAGATAAGTGAGGCATTATCTTAAATTTAGCTAAATCAAATCATAATTAAAATCGCTACGAAATTCGTCGTAGTAACAGCCCTTTTAGACTTAATTAAATGAGTTCCAACCCCGCCCAGCTTGTTTCAACCCTGATAAAGTAGATAGGCTGGAACATTATTCGATTTCCATTTTCTCGCAAAATGTAATATAAAATCGATTATTTATAAATCTATTTAATAGAGTGCTGGAATTGGATAAAAAGCGTAAACCTTTCGTTGTTTACCTGTTTCGCTTTACAAAATTTAAGCGTAGGCTTAATTTTATCGAAGTGAAAAGGGAATTTATTTATTAAAATTGCGGTTAATTCACTTACGTAATACTCGATGGTTATTGACGTTAAAGGCTATGATAAAATATTCTGTTTGAAGGAAATAATGGTTATTCATATAACAATGTTGGGACATACTGAAGGACACCAAGCCGGAGCAAAGATTATTTAGATGACAACAAAGCGTGGGATTAATGTCTCCACAGGTTATTTCCAAATATTAAATATTAATCACTATGTCAGCAGCTTGGCTGTGACGTGATATTGGCAAGCACGAATAGCTGTCTTCTGTTTGTTTGTTCATGTCATAGCAGAGCTGTATTTCTGCCAAATTGTACCTATAATAAGCACTTTTTACAAAAGAGTGCCGATACTTTTTGTTCCGCCGGCTTTTTCCCTCTCGGTCTACCTAGGGTTCTACTTTCATTTCGTTTTTCTAAAGCCGAAGAAGAAGTAGTAATAGACAACACCAAGACATTGGTGGATAATGGGCGATCATTATCTTCATAAGCCGAGAGATGCACACTTCTCGACGGAGGCCTCCCCCAGGATTCGCCATGTCGTCCGGACCCGCGCCGCCGCCCTCATCCAGCGTTTGACGTTCGTAAAGTGTATAAAAATACCTACTACAAATAAAAAAGTTCAAATAGACATTAGATATTTGGGTTTTCAATTAGCAGTGTATTCGGAAGGATCGCCACTCCGGAAGGCGAGCAAGTACTTTAGTTGGCAATTTGGCATCGATATCGTTATCTTCTACGTCAACGCCTCGTTAGCATCAGTCAACCAACGGCAGGTTAGATTAGACGTCGTGTTGACCGGTACCTGCCGAGACTACCGAGAATATCTGTGGAGTCCGTATTGAAATCAAATTATTTTTATATGGCCTTAATAAACGTTACATATCTACTACTCTGGCTTTAAAAACGTAGGGGTAACGTAAAGTAGAAACCACTGTCAAAGTTTTACTTAGATGATTGGATCATCAGGGTTGGGGATTATTACGACACGCATGAAAGCAATTTCTTTTGTATCAGCTGAAAAATTGTATTTATTAGAGCCTTCTATGTTGGTACTATCTTACTGATTGGCTTCTCTTTAATACTAAAACTAAAGGCTATGTTATCCTTCAATCAGTGAAATTAAAGGAGAGATCGACTATTGATACAAGCTTAAGCCTTGAAATCTGTATTTCATTACGTCCGTGGGTGCGGATCACCATTAATTTTGCTCGTTTGCCCACTTTCATCAACTAAAAAGCACAAAAATAGCTCAATTTAAGAACAAACTGTTTGCACCAGCCTCGTTATTGTTATGCACGCTCCACGGCTAGAAGCTGGCCCTATTCCCACGTTTCACTCTGTTATTACACTTTAACTATGGATTTTCTAACCGGTGTGTAATTGAGGCTGTTAAACTTGCCACTTTTATTACTTTGTCAACGGCATATAGATTGATATGGAATGATATTGACTCGCCCTGGGCTTAGAAAGTAGTGTCTGCTTGTACCAAAAGTTCTCTCTTAACTTTAGTATCTATTATCTACATAAGAAGATTTTTAAAATAAAAGTCGTCTGTAAATGGAGCTATTGCATAAATAAAGGAGCTATCCTTTATTGATGCAATAGCTTTTTTCTTTACGTTTTAAAGACTCCGTGGTCATGAGTGATTTGAAAATTAGAAAGCGGATTAATCCGGTTAAAATATGAGTATTTTATGTACATATTTAATACAAAAATCAGTGCCAAATATAATACCTAAAAAAATAATAGGTTTGCAGAATAGTAACCTACGCTTAGGTACGCTATAAAAACTTAACTTTTAATAATCACATCTGAAGCGGGCGTCTACTACGAGGAATGAAAGGAAACGTCGAAACAAAAAAACGATCCAAAAAAAATTTAGTTAAAAATGTCATTAGAAATGTTTAAATGTAATACGTAGTAAGTAATACGAGGGTAAACCCTTGAATAACATTTGCCTTAGTGTATTATGCTCATACCAGCTCTGTGCTCTAAGCGTCATTGCATATTGATATTTAATTATTAACTTAAATACAATAAGGTATTCAACCCCTTTTCATAATACAACCGAAACTCAGTAATGTTATACTTATAATCGCAGTTGAACACTTAAAAAGGAATAATAAAGCGACTATTTGCGAAATGTCAGATATTCCTAATTAACACTGGCAGCAAATTCGAAATTACTTATTAACGAAAAAACAAATAAAACCTATTTATTACACTTTCAATAAGAATCCTCTCATTAGCTGAAGAATAGAAAATCACTACATGCACCCGATTTCAAACTACGCTGTGCACACATTAAGATCCACTTTCAAATGCACCAGGTATACGTCCTGTCTGAAAAGATCCTTTGAATGGTTTCCGCTGAATGAATGGCATGAAATGAATGAGTCCTGATGAATGATTAATGCGGGGTAGAACGAGTTGCAGTGGGAAAGGCTTTTGTATGAAAAGTGACAGATTACTTCGGTGTAGAGTTTTACAAAAAGACTCATGTTTGTTTCTTTTTTAGTTGTACTGATTGTTTAACAATTAACTACCTTTTTCTTATACAATGGGACAGTAATTGATTGATTAAAGGCCATTAATGTTTATCCTCATCAGTAATTGGATGACAGAGAATGACAAATAACTCGCTTAAACAGCTAAGTACATCTTTCTACATTATTATTTATTTAAGTATTTTATCCTGTTCAAATTAAGTTTCATTTATGGAAACTAATTCCGAAAAAATAAGAAAATCTTTCAGCCAATTCCTTCAGATTGTGGTTCCTACGAAAATACACTTATAAAAAAGTTATATTCCTATAAATAACGCCTAAATGAACTTACCGATGCCATTACTCATCGTTATTCGTTTAGTTGCACAATTGCCTATCTGACGGTCAATTTAATCCAATTTGAGCAATGTCGAGTGGTTTAGTAGATTGCCGCAGACAGTTGGACGGACGGCAGGATATGTGGTTATTATGTGCTGAATACAGATCAGGCTAGAGTCAAGGTAAGCGAAGTTACGTTTTACCGCAATGGCGATAGTAAAAATATTATTTTGCAGGGATATAACACAATTGAATGAATGAATGAAACAAAGTACCTATAGAACACGTAGGAACTAAAACTGTTTGATACTCAAGTGCAAAAAGGGATGAAGGCATGAATGAAAAACGGTTTGCATGCTCGCCTTTCGTGACTGCAGTCCTAGGTTCGACTCCCAGCAGTAGTACCAGTTTCTGAAATATTTTTTTCTAAATAAAACACTTTTTAACTGGATTCATTGCGTATAATTGACATTTTACTAAATAACTCGACGCTTCGGTGTCTGCAGACCCGTGGTCACGAGCGACGTGGTCAGAATTCTTCGAGTCATCGTGATTGTTTCCTGACACCGTCAACAATAATCGATTTGTTTTAGTTTACACAAAACCGTGTGAATTGTATAAATATTGTGACTTTTACATCGCTGTTAAGGGTTTGCTACCTGCTGCGAGGCAAATATATGTACGACCTGCAGAATATTTGTCTTGGGTCTAGAGTGAAGCGTAAAGTAGCGAAAAGCAACTATTTTATTTATCAAATAATATATACAGGTAAAATTATAAAGCATTCCGTAAGTTTTCGTGGTGTGTCTGAAATTACATCAGTTTTCATTTCATTGAGAACAAAAAGGAAGAGAAAATCAGTCAAGCGCGAATCAAACTCGCCCACCGAAGGTCCTTTAAAAAAATCACATTTTTTGGATTGTTTGACCGATTGATAAACAGGCTGAAAGATACGGACAGATAGACCGATCAGATGCAATGATGTAGTAAAATTTTTTTTTTTATTTTTTTATTTAGTAACCATAAAGACACTCTACTTCGTCACATCACTTAGTCTCGTTTTTTAATAAATTCTCCGCCTTACATAAACCCGCAAAAAGGTAACACTTAAATATCACACGACTACCCATAGGTAAGGTATGTATTCACTTAACTTTTAGAAAAACCTGGTGCAGTAAGGAGAAAAAGCTGTTTATGCCACATCTTAGCGATACGAATCAAGAAGAACGGCCCAGTCTTATCAGCATTTTAAACACTTTAAGCTTTTTCAGCCAGCACAGAAAGTACAAAGCGAAAACATAGACATAGAAAACACTAGAACATTTTGCATAAATTTAAATATTAGTTAACATTTCGCCGTGTTTTGTGCGATAAGCGCAACACGGAAAGATGGCGCTGGTGTTTTGTGCGATGAGGTAGATAATGCTTTATTACTATGCACTATCGTGAACAGGTTTTCCTTGGTATTGTTGGTGTTAATTATAGTCGGGTTATTATTAATAACCCTTTTACAAGCATTGATAGCCTCTCTATACCTATACTTAGGTACCTACTTACCAGTAGAACCAGAAATTGTTGATTGTCGATTTAAACTAAGTAACTATGTTGTCTTATAAAAAAAAACATGTTAGTAAGTGAAAAGCTATGCATTTTAAAAATAACATTTCCAAAACTGATCTTTTAATTAATATCAATATACCTATTTGCAATACATATTTATTTATTTATTTGTTTATTCAAAAAAGACATGCCAACAACATATATACAATCAATCACAATCATAGGTCTAAAATGTCTTAATTCTAATATATATGTCAATTCTAGGCACATATAGCATTCTCAATATTTTGCGCATACCCTACCTAACGAGACGAGATATGTAACAGCTAAAAATTTAAATAACATCGAAATAAATAATACATAATTAAAACATACAACATTAAAATATAAATTAAAATACAAAACGGGAAAACGAAAAAAAAAAAATAAAAAAAAATTCTTTCATCGCCATTTATTATCAGGCACTATCAGGTGATACTATTTAGTTTCAAATGAACTTACAGCCGTGAAGGAAGTTATCAGATCACCTTAAGGCGTTAAAGTTGTCCACAAAGGTGTACAACGTGCATAAACTCTCACTATGCAACTAACGGAATATTCCTAAGTATAGAAATGTTTATGATATGTTGGGAAATACAATTAGATAAGTATGTTTAAGTACCTACTATTTCAATTTCAGTTCACAAATATATTTTCTAATTCATTCAAAATGAGCCATTGATGAACATGAACTAATATGTATAACGACCGAAGCAATTAACCTAAATAATTATTGAAAACAATGACAGTGTACTTAAATAATAAATAGAAATAACAAATAGAGACTAATCCGTTAAGCTCATTCGATAATATATCTTTCTAAACAAACTAGTTATTTTTGGCAAAACCCGTTTATTTATTTCTTGCATGAATGAATACAACTGATGTGCTTACTGGCCAATGGCCAAAAGATTAGGTCAATTTCCGTTCAATTAAATAAAGTTACATGTCGATTTCTGTGAGTGAAACGCGAATTAGAATAACACTACCGCTTTATTACTAGACGGTGATTTTTTGAAAAATATTTTTTGAAAAATAAAAGGCTCCATGTTTCTTTCTGATATTGTAATGTCACACTGGATGATCTTTTAACGGTCCTACAGAACACCGAGTCATACCAAGTTTTAGGATTTAAAGTCTGTTTTAAAAGCGTCAGAAACATGTTGTCTGAAAAAACTCTTGCAAAGCACCTTCCGTTAACTAAACATAGCTTGGACGACTTTCAAGCGACATATGTTGTAATTCTTTGCTGCGATATCGTTATCTATAAAGTCTGGTAAAATAGTACACAGCTACCATTCCATTATAAATTTCACTTTAATGTGTCGAGTCGGAACAGAATGAAGAAGTGACAATACACACAAAGGATTTCTTCTAAATTACCTGTTTTTTTTGTTTCATGTCCAGGAAAATACAATCAATGCAATCTAAACTTATCATCAATATCATAAACGTTACAGACAATATCTTATACAACACACAACACTGGCTGTTTATTTCCATTTAAAAAAAAAGGAGTCGATTTGAAATAAAGGAGTTCTTAACGTAATAGTTCGTATATCAAGTTTTTTTTTAATTCATAACAAATCTTCATGCCTGTCAAACTTTTTTCATTATTGTTACTAGAGCATAACAACATATGACATGAAACAAGCAATGCACTGTAATTATTAAGTTGAAGTGCAAATTACCGGAGTGATTAAGAAAGACGTTTCATTAATTAACACCAAGGTACGTGCTTATGAACAAACGCTTCTAAAGACAAGCAGCTAATTCGCTGTATAGTGGCTTAAGTGACAGAATATTGATGGATTAATAATAAAGGATTTTTATTAATAATAAAGGATTAGTTACTTGAAGATAAATAAAAATAAAAACCGGGCTACTAACATATTAGACATGAAAAAACGAACGATAAGTGATGCTTCATTAAGATTAACATTGTTTTTATCTTAATGGTTGAGACTTGAGAGTAAATTTTTACGTAATGTTTAGCAAAATTTCAGTATTTCATTCTACGTTTTGATATTTCATTTTTTTAGACTGCTTTTCCTGACCAGCACAGCCTGGTACTTTGAAGCTTCGCGTCGAGTACAACGGTTTTTCGTCGATGGACGCGTACCTACTACATTAGTATACTTCCTTCTGACAAAATGGGACTTTTGTCTTCCTAACCTTGTACCACTTGGTTTGGAAGACAAAAGTCCCATTCTTGAGAATTATATATGTATTCTAGCGTCTCATAGTGACAACAATCTATTGAAATAAGAGTTTTAAACTTGGTTATTGTTATGAGTAGAATCACCAAAGGAAGTTAATTTTAATTTAATGACATTAGTCAAGTTTTATGCTTTGAAAGTTGTAGATGTTTATTTATTAATTGTTATATGTTTTCACTAAAGTCGGAAAAACGCCGGCGAAAAAACTTTCGGCACTTGAAAAGTGTATTTGAATAATAATGTCATATTATGTGCTCCCTGTACAGATAGCTGGCTAAGACCAAATGAATTTAAGGATAAAGACATAAAAACACCTTTATTACCAATTCAACTGAATGTTTCAATAGAATAGTAATGGGTTAGTGAACAAGTAGGAATTCTATCACGCAATGCACTCAAAGTGTCAAAGACCTTTACAGGACCTTGTTAAAACCAATGTAATCTACTTAAAATTATTCCATGAAATTAAATAATGCAGTACAAACACTCTTGTTAACCTTTGTTGATCTAAACTTTTAAAAACACATCTTCAACAAAATATCGCTTATCAAGTTGTATAATACTAATTGTCATGAGCCAAATAAATAACCTTTTTAATTTCAACCTACTTAAACCTTGAAAAGTCTCGATAAAAATACATACATTACTTTATTTAAACTTCCAACGTCGCGTCGTGCGTTCCTTTATTATATTCTTGCACGCTTCGTTTATAACACGAGAAGTTTGAAAAACGCGATAACCACGCAAAGCTTTCCAAATCGAACCTACCCCTACGCAGAACCCTAGCGGCGCCAAATCATTTCCACCTGATCGGAAACAAGGCAGAAAGCCGTTTGTAGATTTCCGATCAATCATAGAATGCAGGTCACGAGATAAACAAAACGCCTAAGACAAAGTTGGCGGAGTGAGCATCGCGCCAGCTGTATTATCGTGGAGGAGGAGAATGTGACTGGTATGTAGTACGCAGGCGCGGCTGCCAAGGCCACGGGGAGGCTCAGTCCCGCGGCGGCAGCGCTGCAGCCGGCTGCCCGCTCCGCTCATGCCCCAGCATGCGGCCCGCTCTGCCCGCGTAAGTCCGCCCCGACACCCGCATGCCAGAAACACCCGCACGACGACCCCTCACCCCGAAGCCCCACGGCCCCTACACTTCACACTCGTAATTGGATTTACTCCTTCATGCTAAATCACCCAACGCTTCCCGCTTCTATATTGCAGCTTCCACTTCCTTTCAGGTTTCCGCTTACGTAGTCGCTGCGACTAATTTGATACTGAGTGCGAGATGAAGGCTTACGTAATGTGGATCTATTAGGTTACTGGTGCATCTCGTGTCGCTCTATCGGTAGGCAAATGTAGGGCGATACGGACACTTGTCGTGTGGGGACGCGGTGAACATGACTTGTTGGGAAAGTGTTAGCCTGCTGGGCCCATGCGCACTGCTGGCCTCATCTGACGTCAGGGTGAGTCCCAGACTCTATAAAACCTCTCCTGTTACATTTAAATCCAATGTCCTTCAATTTGCCCTGCGAGCCTACTTTGTTCATTCCTGACCTAGTTAATGGTCTTGTTGACGTGATCGGCCTTAATAACCATAAATACCACGAACCCAATAATATTCATATCGTGAAAGTATAATCATTAACTAATGGAAATATGTATTGTTTTTCAGTAAAGGATGTCTGCAAAAACAAGTACTTTACTAATTATATTTGTTATCATGTATAAAATACGAGAAAAGTTTATAGTAATTCAGTTTAACTTAAAGTTTGAAGCATGAAGGTGATAAGTAGATATTGTGTGATGTAAGAATATTCGTAAAGTGATAAAAGTATAGTGAGTTATGAAAAATGGTGTCAGTATTACTACTAACCACTGAAGAAGTGCTTGAACAAAACGGATTTTGGTATCGGTTGGATACCATATGGATTGCTGAAGAACTTGAACCATTCGAAGATGTTAAGCCCGAACATATTTATGCCAAGCCTTTATCAAGAGATTTCTATTACGCAAAAAATCCTGATATACCAAGAAGTGAATCCGAAGATGAAAATTCTTTAACCGTCACTGGCTTTCGAAACAAACATACCAGTTGGAAAACTAAAATATGTATCCGAAGATTTGAGGCCAAGAGAAGAAACAGCCGTTCGAGTTTGGGGGATAGATCACAGAATATAAATAATTCAAACGAAAATAAGAGCCTGGCCATACAAAACTCTTCTCAACAATCAATTGGCAATAAAGATAAAAGTAATGATCGAAAAATTCGAGAGTTTTTCAATCGTTTATTGAAAAACATCCCTCCGCCGCCGCTCGTTAATTCCCAAGAGACACTAAGTGACACCAGGAATGTATGTTCTATAATAGTTCCGCCCAGTGAAGAATGTTGCGATTTCGACTTACCAGATTACAGTGACTTTGAACTTAACAAATTGTGCCAAGTTAAAACCGATAGCTTAGTTCCTGCGACCTCCACATTAAAAAAGAAGAAAAAGAGAGTCAGTTTCAGTCTAAGCTCAATCAAACAGAACTCGTCGATGCTGGATTCATGGAATGAAAGTATATATGGTGTGTCGGATTTGATTGCTTCGGCCGATAATGAAAACATTGATTTGGAAGACTTAGTAGGGCGAATGAATCCCTCAGATCGAGTTTTGAACGATGAATCTGAATCGTCGATGTGGTCGGATATTGTAAATACTTGCGGAATACAAGAGGCTGATTTAAACCCTGATAATTTACTAAAGGAAGTGTTTTTGAGTAGATCGCACTGTGGAGATGGAGTTATATTTGATATCTCGAAAGAGGATGAGGAAATCGCTTATGCTCAGTTTGCCATTTATAAGATCCATCAAACTATCAAGATCGACTCCGGAATGAAAGATTCCTCGCCATTTATAGACTTGAGAGAAAATTTGGATTTAACTTATAACCTAGATAAATTGCAGTTTAAAAATATTTATCGTCTGACAACCGATAATAGTGCTTGTGAATCGGTAAATCACTTTTGACTAAAGTTATGTTAGTGAAAATCTTATCAATAAATTATAAAGAACTATACGGCGTTTTACTTACTTTAAATCTCGCTATTGTTGTAGCAACACTCTTTGTGCAGTATTCAATGTAATTCAATGTGCTGCTGAATTTCGTAGGTATAGATTTATTTATTTATCATTATTGGTAATTTTCCTTGTTTGATTTGTTTTTTGTTGTTGCAGCCACCAGAGAACGAGTTGCAAAAGAATTCGGATCGCGTTCTTTCCGAACACGAGCTACGTGTGCAAAGGTCGCTGCAGAAACTCAATGTACCAGAATGGTGAGTGCAAACAGCCTATTTTGTTAACAAAGTCTTAGACTTTTAGACTTTTTAAAAATCGTTAAATCCACTTATTAACTACACTACGTTTAGGTACCACTACAAAAAGCCGTAATGTGATTACCTAATGCATTTGGCTTTGGCCCGTGCTTTCTTTTCCCACTTAGACATAAGAGAATAAAAATATATAATTATATAATAATAATAATATAATTATTTATTTTTTTCAAGTACCAAAGTTTCATTTATGTTAGTAAAAATTATACTTACACTATGTATTTATAAATTAGGACAATAGACAATCTTTTTACTCGGTTTTTTAACGCTACATTCGACTACAGTCGCTCGTGACCACGGGGTCTTTAAAGGTCTTTAAAGATGCGTTTAAATGTAACATAAAATAATTATACAGTGGAATCCGTTTATAATGACATCGAAGGGAAATAAAAAACAAGTCATACAAAGCATAGTATAATACGTCATACTAAAATAAATAAATATATAGGTACTGCAAGAATAAACAAACTGTTTAAGTTAGTATGTGATTTATTTTAATAGAGAGGAATAAAATAGAGATAAATCAAAGTAGATATTAATAAGTAGACTCAATAAGTAAATCTACGCTCTGAGACTCAAATCAAAAAAGCCTTTCACGCGCCGAAAGTATTTGGGTATTGGCATTGTACGTGACTCTCCCGAACAATGCCAAAGGTGTTAGAAATCATACGGTCGGTCACTAAAAGCGGACAAAATTTGATAAAAAATGGTCACAATAAGCGATATGTCACTATAGGCGAAGTCATTATATCCGACTTAGTTATATAATTTATATGAAAACCAAACTTCACTGTATAGACACGTCATAATAACGGATTCTACTGTACCTTCCCAATAAATCCGTTTAAAAAGGGTGAAAACTTAAGACTGTTATTATTTTAGCATCAAATCTGAAACAAGCCTTCTGTGTAGTTCACATTGGTTTAAGTTTTAACTGATTGCTGTTCTATTTTAGTTATCGGCCTTATACTCTACATTATCCTGGTTCCTTAATAGAACAAGAGCGCTTGAAAAGTTCTTGGTAAAGTAAAAGGAACATGAGATTATATTGTAAGAGTTTTGCAATCGTTTTCTAAACTTATTTTTAAGGTTATTCAAAAACACGCTGTGTTTTGATTCGTGCTATGAAATATTTCGAATTTCCAGATATTTATATTTGTCTTTGTTCCGGAGCTATGTTACGTATAGGTACAAATAATTATTATAATTTAGCTGTTATCCTGGCTGTGATATTACAAGTTCTGCTTATGCATAGTTCTGCAGTGTGAATATCTTATCAAAATAAAGCCTTAGAAATTGATATGAACTCTTCGAAGTAAATTTTATTTTATTAGACTTTTTATTTGGTCTATAACGTGTAATACTTAAGGGGATTGTATGTTTGTAGATTTAGTTTAAGAGTAACGGTAACATAAATTTCTTATTTCATTTACTATACCTAGTACCTTACCTGATATGTAATGTAACTTTTGTAATAAAGATAACATAAATTTTTGGGCTGCCATCAAAGTTATACAGAATCGGTTCCCGCTGTCTTATTTAGTTATTTAACGACTCATAAGCTATGCTTAGTTTAAGGGCCAAATTGCGCTGTGCGAAAACATTGTTTCAAATTGGTTTATGTTTTATAAAGTTATTATTCTTTCAACATATGGCTAATAGAGTAACATTCACTTGATAAGAAATTATCGTTGTTGTTATGCTTTTCAATTTGGAAGGAATATGTATCAGAGTGGAAATAGAGCTAAAAACTATCCCCAATCCTATATTGTTATATTGTTGACTGCATCTCCCAATAGCATGGACAAGGTATTTGTCATGAGCGCTTTTCTACTTACGATATAAAGTCGTTTTCAACCGACTTCAAAAAAAGGAGGAGGTTCTCAATTCGTCTGTATGTTTTTTTTTGTCTTTGTTACACGATATTTCGGACAATTATAAATCGATTTTGAAAATACTTGTTTCATACGGTAGACGATACTTCTTAGTTGGTCCCATAAAAAAATCATCGAAATCGGTTGAGTACTTCATTGAAAATTTTGAAAAAATATATATGATTTCGGAGAATGTTTACGTGGATGACGTTATAACTCAGCCAAAGTTTTGACGTGAAGTCGGTTTTTTAATGCTCTGCATTCGTTGATTATTGTATTTTTTTAGCTCTTCAAAGCTACGAGTATGTTTTACAAAAATATTATTAAGTATTATTTATCTGTGACGAACCTATTCTTTTCGTTAAGTTTCACACGCTCCCGGTAGTGAATGTTTAAGTGGATTTAATTGATGTTAATGAAGTAGGATGACCGGTCATGCAACGTGCTTCAGAATTAATACCTCGACATGTTTCAAAAATGCAGGAAAAATGTCCTATAAGTATTTATACGCCGCTTTAAATTATGGTTGTTCCTCTCTATTCAGATCCGCAAACCTCTTATTACTTTAGAGAAATATCTATAAATTCGCACATCCAAATTACAAGCGAACAAAACGATAAATGTATGTCATTTTCTTATATAAGATCAAGGATTCAAGGATTTCCCTATTCCGCGGTCGAGGATATGTCTCCAATTGTCCTAACTACTTCAAAGTACGGACACGATAAAACTTGTATAGAATAGAATTCTTTCCTCTGACATTAGATTGGAAAAAGTTATTCCTAATCAATTGAATTTATTTAGTTTTGAAAATTCTTATACGGTGAATGTTTTTCCTCGGTTTTAGCAACTGGCTTTCAAAAGGGGATTAGTTAATGATATGGTATACTTATGAGAGACAAGTTCTGAATTTTGCATTTCCTTAAAGTGAAGTCGATGCTTTTGTACACACAATGTATATATTGAGATATTTAATTATTTAATTTATTGTTAAAAGATAACATGCATAACTTCACGCCTGTATCCCTTATGTGGTAGGCAGAACAACAGAGGTTACAAGACCATCTGAGAACACGTTTGACTCTGGATGTATTATAATGATGGAGAGAGACCATTGCAGTGACAGGGGGTCAGCCTATCTTCCACAAAAACGCCAATAAAACCTCTGTGCCTTAACTGACTTTTACATTATGCCCGAGAAGAGAAGCAGCTGGCACATTCTATGTTTTTCTTTCGCTCCCAGTCCAGCATGGAAGGAATTTTCTGCATGTTCCTGTGTATTTTGACAAAAATGATTATAAAACTGTGCTTTTTATAGCCGGCAATGAGCTGAGCGCTTTGGAAAGCTGAAAACGCCTCTAAACGTTATAGCGATAAAAATCTGTAACTTATGTTAAGTTTATACAGCCCTTAAAAGTGTTAACCTAGATATATAAATTTCGTGCAAGCAAGCGATGCCTTATATGGGACAAACGGAAGGAATACTTAGCAAAGTAATTAGAACCTTTTGACCTTTTACTTAAAATGTTATCTTTAAAAATCTCATTTTATTTACATCCAAAAATGATCGGCACATTATGCTAAATGCGTGGAAATATTGGTTAATTTTACAATACGTTTTTGATATCGATAATTTTAATGATTTATTATTCAAATGAGTTGTGCATAGTTTTTTTAATCTCTTACTCAGAAAGAGGTGCTATACATATTCAACTTGGGTATCTGTTAGTCTGTATGTAGCATCGTAGCGGAAAGACTCTTAATAATATTGGCAACTTTATCAGTCAATAGCAATCGCTTCAGTATCGCTTCAAAAATCAATAGTTTTAGACGTGAGATATTTCACATGTGTCTTTCTGTGGCAACGAAGCTCCAAAACAATTTGAGTAGCCTTATCAACCAAGGGTTATCTGTTCCAGAACCCTAAAGATATATCCGTAGATATATAAATGTATATTTTCTGACTTATAAAAACCCCTCCTTTTTTGAAACAGGTATAAGAATGCGCCAGCTCCCCGCGAAGGCTTCCTGCTCAGGAAGCGCCTGTCCGATGCTTCATCATCAGCGACGCGCTGGAGCGGGCTCAACTCGAAGACCACGTCTCTGGGCAGCCTGGGGGGCGCCGCCGTCGCCGCCGCGCAGCCGCCGCAGCCGCAGCTGTCCCCGCACACCACCAGCTTCGGACGCTGGTCTACCAGTCGACTTAATTCTAATCAAGTGAGTTTAACTGCTTTTTTGTGACTAAATGCGTTGAAATTAATCTCACCTGTAAGTAATGAGTTTGAAGATGTCAGGAGAGGGTCATATAAATATAAATATTTCTGACACTCATACAACATTATCTAGCCCAAATTAAGATTCTTTAAGAACTTGTGTAATGGATACTAGATAACTGATATACTTAAGAAAAATATAAACATACAAATATTGGATACATACATATTTTTTCTTAGAATAAACTTAAATAAACATATAAACATCCATGACTTGAAGACTAATATCTGTGTTCATCACACCGATATCCGCCGCCGCCGGGATTCGAACCCAGGACCTCTCGCATAGAAGGCAATATTTGTTACCACTACAGCAGCCGGTCGTCATAATTTAGTCACATAGGGCCCCAGCTTAGAATAGTTCTATCGGCTCTGGATTAGCATTTCCTGCAAGGCGACTGTTCAAAGTGACCGTGAATAGCGACCAGCCATCATAAGTTTGCCGCCGAATTTCACGGCACCAGCTACAGTCATGTTTTCTGGCAATGTTGTTCCATCCCAAAAACGTGTGCAGTCGTCTTTAACTTCATCTTAGTTGTTAACGGAAAACATGAATTGTATTATCAGAAAAATTATAGAAAAAAGAAAGTCGTAGTCTCCCTTAAACTCAAAAAAATATATATATATATCGTTATTATTAAAAGCACATTATACCTCAACCCATCGTGTATATAAAAGCCGCGTTAAAGAAAAAAAAAATTCGATGGTGCCTTTCAGTCGACACTCAGGCTTATACAGCTAATTCAACAAAATAGAACAAAGGAACAGCATACAGTATGCTGCGGTATATCTGCATCGCCAACTCGGACAGAAAATGTTTAATACTGCGCTAATTTCATTTATGACTGTAGACCACAGTTTTTTCATAGATAAGGAATTGTCGAAACAATATATGCTTTAAGTGTCTAATAATGAAATTGTAGAAATATAAAGGAAGTTATGGTAAAACTAATTAATATACCTTCTCAAATTACCCAGAGTTTTTAACATTCCTTTTAAAGCCCGTCTCCTGTCCGCTTAGAAATCATCTGCAGTTATCTTCAAATGACATAGAAGTCAAAGGCGGGTTTCGTAGCCAGTGAAAAAACAATAAATCTAACATTAAAGTATACCTAAATAATTACAAAATACGCAAAATAATATGATCTACAAACTTAAACAATAAGATATCAAATAAATATATAATAAATAAATAAAATCCCCAGACAATCACACCAACTACATGGCCCCAAAGTAAGCATAGCTTGTGTTATGGGATACCATGTAGCGAACTAGGGGGGAACCTAGAATATAAATACATAAATAGATAAACACCCAGACACGGAACATTTTTCTTTCTTGTTCCGTGCGGGAATCGAACCCGCAACTACTGGCGTCTGAGGCAGACAGGTTTACCGCATCGCCAAAGTGGGCGTCAAATAAACAATTTGCCTTGCATAAACAGAAGTCACAGTTTCTAATGCTCAATATAAATCAAAACTGGATACTGCAAGTAAATATTTCAATCCAATCAAAAAAAATTAAATCCTTTCAAACTCTCACAAACTCTTCTCTTCTCCAGACATCTCCGTGTTCTTCGACGCGGAGCAGCATCCGCGGCACCAGCCCGCTATGCTCTCCATCAGCCAGGTCTTCCTTCAGCGCGCGACAGCCTTACCTTGGCTGGAGGAGTCAGGAGAGATTGAACAATCCACCGAGGACACCGCAAGAAAGGTATTTTATCCATGTTTTTCTTTTAACAGCTAGTGGTTGGGATTGAACATCACGATTAGATCTTTTGTCAACATCATCACAACTCTCTGTAATGAGTCCAGGGCTACGAGTCTCTCCTCTAGGTGACGTGGAGGTTATTATAGTAATAAAAGTTGTCGACGAGAAGGAAATCTTCAAAATTTCCCATCACCCTGGGAATGATGATGGACTATGTGAGTTGTTAGGGTGACGAAATCTGACGTGCCCACCGAAGAATTTGTCGTAGTGATATTAATTTTTAGTGGTCACAGATTTAAACGATGTAAGCGTTGCCATGACAACAAAAATCCATTGTTATTTAGTGATAGCTGACCCGGCAAACGTTGTTTTGCCATATAAAAAAAAAAACAAAAAGATTTTGGCCGATTCTCATAGATACCGGATAAGCACAAAAAATTTCATCAAAATCGGTCAAGCCGTTTCGGAGGAGTATGGCAACGAAAACTGTGACACGAGAATTTTATATATTAGAATAATATATCGTGGATTTGACATTGCATATTGAAATCAACTAATATATAACAGCCCGTATCCCACATGACATTCATATTTAACTGTAAAGTATTAATAAGATACAAACTAGCAAGCAATGCTTTGTTTATCTATATTATATATTTTTTATATTTCTATTATTTATAGAGACTTCGTTAAATATGATTTGTGTTATCAGAATTAAGTAAACTTAGGAGTTTTGAAAGTTTGTTAAATACCAAGTTTGTTAAGTCACCTTAGTCTCGAGAAAAAAATTTAAAATCGTTTAAATTATGAAATCTTGAGACATTAAGTATTTTAAATTTTAATTATCAAGAAAATACATAATAATTTCTAATGTCATTTCAGGCTAGCATCATCGTTGCTGCAGCAGTCAGCATCGTCGAAAGCCTCGGAGGAGATCCAGACGTCCATCAAAGAAGTGACGTCAGCGATCGTCCATTACGTGTCGGGACTCGAACCTGCGAACGGAGATATCGACAGGCAACCCTCGCCGCGATCCAGTCAGAAACTGTTCTGGCTTGAGAGCTCTTTTGTTGGTAAGATCCCATTTTTAAATGTACAACGTTTTAAAGTCTTTATACGAAACCTGAAACCAGTTTGTTCAGAATCGGTTGCAGAATTGATTGCATTAGTTTTAATATGTTATATTTTAACTCAATAACACCCGATCCCGGGATGTAAGTAGGTACCTACGTCGGATGAAGGGCCAGCAAGCGAGGTATCCTTACTCGCGCGACAAAAGCAAGCCACTACAAGTGTGTTGAAACTTACCGAGTTAATAAGATAATATGATAATATTTTGTATACCGATTCTTTAAACAAAAATATTTGACCCGTGTATTAGGTTTCGAATAAACAAAAAATAAAGTTTTATTGTGGCATAGGGTGCAAACTCTTGCAATACAAAAATGACTGTTCAAATTGTTTTTGACCATTGATTTTATTTTCAAATTATGCTGAATATCCGGAAAATCATTTTAGAAATGCTCGAATTGCTTAAAAAGAAAATTCTATATACTTATGTATTTATAAAATTAATGTAAAGCTAATAAATGTTACATGAAGATTTAAAGTTTCACCATCCGGTTGCTTACTATATCTGTATCTTTTATCTCGAATATAAAATTGTGGTTTAATACATAATGAAAAAAACGTGTATTTCAGGTACAAAACCTTTGGACTCTCCGCAAACGCCTCTGTCCGTGTCGGACGCGTTACCCCCCCCGCACCCGCGGCCGCCGTCGTCGCTGCGGCTCGAGCACCGCGCCGCGCCCGGTGAGCGAGCGTGACCGTACCACCCTCCACTGCAGGCTTTGACGCTAACCCACACTCACATTCCGAACTAAACCAACAATGGATACCAAACAAACACGAAAGCAACAAACGCAATGCATTTATAGTCCATAAGCGTCAAAACCTGCAGTCCCAGTATGTACATACCTTACGTAAAATTGTTTGTGTTGTTTTGTGTATTTAGTTAATTGTGAATTATCAGTTTATTTATCTGGCCACATTTTCACTTGTGAAGTTTATGTAACAGAGCTTTGGAGATTGTATTTTATGACTCAGGACCATTTTAAGAGATACTTTTATATTTTGTTCAACGGATCTTATGCACTATTTTTGGAAATTTTAGTTGTTCATTTTCTATTTAATGTTTTACTTTTGTGCATTGTGAAAGCACTGGCTTGTAGAGTGGCTTCCAAATTTTTAGTTTTTGCTTGTGTTTGTGGCGTACAACACGATTCACGATACTCACACAACGGTTTTAATCAATGTAATTTTTTTGGAGGGATTGTTGCAATGTCACTTGTCATGTCAGTGTCGCCAGTACAAAAATCTATTTGTTAGTGGCAATTTATACTACACCCGCCAAGTTTTAGGTAGTTAAAATATATTTAAGTAAATAATTAACATATTACCTATATTGATGTTTTGTTATGATCAATGCAATTCTAATATTATTAAAATGTTAAAGGACTTACCTATACATAATGATAGTAGCTACAATATAACTTCTGCTATGTGTACCTTAATTAATAAATATCATATCAATGTTGTAGCCAGTAGGAAGTCGCAGATAGCGTATTTATTATAGACATATTGCCATAATGTGTCTCTGACACCTGACACATAGAAAACCAGTTTCTTTAGTAAATTATCAATGTACAGAATAACTTATTGAATAACGTGAGTTTATTATGCAAATATTTTAGTAAATAGTTAGTTTAGAGCTACCGTAAACATAGTATTGTAAATATTACACTATGTTTTCTATTAGGTGCTAATGTTTTGTTTTTAGATGATTGAAAATTGTCACAAAATCAAGTTATGTTATTGTACCTTTTTTTTATAATGGCAACAGTTATCAGAACCCAACTCTATGGTTTGGTGGTAAGAAGTGACACATCTGAATTCTGTTATAATCGTTTCTTCTGCTTAAATCACCTCGTAATTTATGTTGTGGCTTTGAGAAGCTCATTAAGTAAATTACTCAGGTTCTGATTAGGTTAGAGAATTTCGTTTTGAAATCTTTTTTCGCACCGCCGAAAACATCCGAAATAGTTCCGAAAATCACGATGAAAAATATATTTAACATGTTTTATTTTAACCAACTTTCATACGCCATTCCTTCATTGTTATTTATTCTTGCTTTAATGCAATTGGGTAAAATGGCGCCAATATTAATTAAATACATTGTATTAGGGCTGTCAGCTTTTTTCTTTTGAAATCGGATTATCGCGTGTTTTTCAAAACTGCTACTGAACTGAACTGTTAAGAATTGTATGAATCTCGATAGCTAAATACCACTAATATTTAAGCATCAATTTACATTAATTAATGCTAAAACGTTCACTCATACCTAATTAGCGTAAAGAAAATTGTCTTCATTATTATTTTTCTATTGTACTTTTAGTTATGTTTTAATTATAATGATTATTGAATATATTCGTTCTTATTTTATGTGTTTGTTTTATTTTTGGTTATTTTCTGTTTTGTTTAAATAACTCATTCACAACACCACCAAGCACTCGCTGCTTTCCCCACAGCTTGGCGAAGCAGTCTCGCGTGACGGAACTGTAAGTATTATTCTGTTCAAGTTAAGGTTCAATTTAGAGTCTTATTATATTTTATTATTTGCGTCGCTCACTAAACTACGAACACCTAGCTTAGTACAAACATCTACAAGCGCACAAACACTTCACATTTCCGAAGCAGCATGATAATACGAAATTCGCTCCATTCTGGTCCTCTCCTGAATTTTCACTCCTAATTCCACGTTCCACGACTCATGCCACGTTGCCTATTTTCAGACTGGCAAGATTCTCATCGCTCCCTAAACCTCGGGGTTACCAGACCGTCCCCCGGTTCCACCACACTTGAGGACGTTTTGGATTCCCTCCTGGGCTTGCCGTCGCAGACAGCGAGGGTTCCCTCTCCTCAACCTAGCCCTAGGAAATCTACAAGCCCTTATTTCTTGGGTGGAAAGGTATCATATTCATGCATATTATACAATAAATAAAACCTTCACTTTTGAATAGCGCTCACACTTAATAATTAGATCAATTATAAGTCTCCCTTAATGAGCACTTTTTGATTTTGAAACTTCCTCACAGTTAAAGCAGATCTCTATAGTCACGTTGTCAGTTAGTCTTGATAGTTGCATAGTTAGTTAGAGTAGGTAGATAATGTGGTACGTGGTGATTAGAGCCCGCGGTACGAGCCGCTGAGCAGCAGCACGGCGCTGAGCAGCGGCTCGCCCGCCTCGCGCCGCCTCAGCTCCGTATCCGACGCCAGCGCCGCGCCGCCCAGCTCGCCCAGCCCGCCCGGCCCCGACACACACCGACCAGGTAGGAACGATATGTAAGTCCAAGTCGTTCCGATTTTTCATTATTACCCTCACAAACCTACTTAAGATGCACTTAGTCTGTTTAAAAAATGGCAGGTATGCTGATTTAGAAGCTGTGATAGTGTAGATGCGTAGTATTTACGTAAAGTACGACTAATACAGTACCTACCTTACCCTACTTAGCTCGACCAATACCCGGTTTTTTTTTATTGTTTTGACTTTATGAAAGGTTGATGTTACTTTACCCCACTTACCCCTGAATCAAGCATGTGTCCGCGATGTGTAAATGTTGTATCCTATCTGTAATAAATGTTTATATGTTATCTTTGTTTTTATTGATGTTATCAATGGTTCTGAGTCTAAATGTGTCGCATCGCTTTAATAGTCATATCTGTCCAACGTCGTAGATAGCCCATTGAAAAGGAACACAGTAAATATCGACTGCTTATGTTTCCAGGCCAGGATTCAGTTGATAATTCAGCCCCCGCTCCGGAAATGAGGCGGTCTCGTTCGAGTGGCGGCGAGGCGCGGCGGCGCAGTGAGCCGTTCGCGGGGCGCGCGGCGGCCGCCGGCCCGCGCCGCCCCAGCCTCGACGCCGCGCCCGCGCCCGCCCCGCTCGACCGACACGACTCGCACGCCTCGCTGCTCTCCCTGCAGACCGACAACAGCGCCGAGGAAACCTTCGTCAAATGCAAGTTCCCTAAGTGCACCGCCAGAGCTCCCGCCGCCGACGCCAAGCGACACTACAAAACCTGCCACAACTGCACCACGGCGTACTGCTCCAAGGAGTGCCGCAGAGCACACTGGGAGAAACACAGAAAGGTCTGCCTTCATTCGCGAGCCAGCGCTCTCTGCAGACAGATCATATCCTCCGCAAAAGAGGACGCCGACTCGCTCCTACAAATCAGCACCACTGGACACAAGGGCTACCTCAGCTGCGGGAGAGGAGTCGTCAAAGTATTCTTCAACAGTCCTGAGGCTGCAGAGAAGTTCACGACGCACGGGTTTCAATATTTGAGTGAACCAGAATTTATAAAATGGACGTCTCTCCAACCTAACGAGATGGGGGTGGAGTTATACACGGAGGTGGTAAAACTTTGTAAGTCTTATAACCCAGAGACGAGGGTCATTTTATATGTGGCTGTGTGTATTTTAAGCGAAGTACCGACAAAAGGTGCTGTTAAATGGGAACGCCAAGTGGTGTCGAGATGTGCCAAGCTGCGGCTCAGTAAGACCGTCACCTCCGTCATTCAGGAGCAGAACAGGAGACGCACCCGCAGAGATAGCAAGAGCTCTATGGATGACCGGGAAACGTTAATCTTGACATCCAAGCTCCAAAACGCCGGCGGGAAGAATGCTGCTACCGCTCACAAATTAAGGGAGATTTGCTTTAGAAATGTAGTGAGCGAGTTAGAAAATCGTGGAGTAACCTTGAAGAAGCACTTCCCTGAAGTGTATTCCAGATTGGGTGCTTACGTGGACGGTACCAGCGATAGATTCATACCTATGACGATATACCCTAAGGACGTGAAAACAGGCAAATCCTTCATGTGCATTATAATGCCGGACAGTGATTTAGACTCTGTGTCTCCCGTTGATGGGAAAGTGGTGACCCTGGACGTGGGCGTGGACAGATCTCGACACCAGCTCTCGACGCCCATGTAGTTATATGAAGCAACAAGGGCAAAAAAGAGCGTTGCTCTATATTAAATATATTATTATGTATGAAATCTACCATATTTTGGTACTAAAACGCCTTAATTTTTCTCATTACTGATTCTTCTTCTCGTGTTTTTCTAACTGTTATTTATTGCAGCTATCGTATGCGATTGCTTAAGAAAATGATGCCCGTTTGCACTAAATGTTGATCCTAAGTCTATTCTTAAGCCTGTATTATGACGTGCAACAAGAATTGTTTGATTTTTATTTTGATCGAAAGGTAGTGAGAATTCTATAAATAAGCTATTTGTGGCTCAGGTTTCGTCAATATACCAACTAGTGAAGGGGAAATGAATTTTTGTTTTTGAGATGATGTTTCATGTTTTATTTAAAAAAAATTGACTTCGTTAAGTTAGTAATAGTTTACTTATAGTATTCTCCTCACTTTTCAATCATGTCAAATCAAGCGTCAGACAGGACTAATGACAATAAAAGTCAATCGATTCTCGTTGCACTTCAGACAACAGGCTCAAGAATCAATTAAGGATCAAAGTTTAGTGCAGACGGGCCTTAATCTCTTGGATAGCTAAAGTAAATCGTGATGTGCCCTTAATATTACTTTAGTTTGTATTAAATGACAAATAATATATGAATATAAATGTATAAATATATAATGAATGTAGTGTCTGAATAAATGGATAACAATGTTTTTATCACAAGGTTTATGCACAAGAAATCCACCAAAAGAAAGTAGGCCGGTACTTATAAACACCGATAAAAAATAATCGTTGTGTGGATACGGTATCTTTGGTTAGGCAGATCCAGCACTGGTCACAAAGACGTTTTTACCGGGAGGATGTTAATGTTTGTATTATTTAATTCTAAGTTGTGCATCTGTTGAGTTTATGGAATATCATATATTTATGTAAGAATCTTATATATTAGTCGCGTGCTTAAATAAGTTAATTTTATAAAAATTATAAATGAGCAAATATATCAGAGTTGATAATTTTATTATATAATACATAATTTTATAATTTTCGAGTACAATCGTGTTATAGCAGTTAAAAAATCGTAAAAATGAATACCTAGTATGCTTATAAGTATGAAGTCATGTAAATTTTATACAAAATAATTGCTTGGTGCATTAGAGAAATTACGAAAGGGTTTTAAACAAAATATTTTATTCGTTATTTATATTTTATAAACGGAAACAATGAGAAATACTTAAATGTGAGGGTTATTCTGATGAACCGTTGTCTTTGCTATTTCGAGATCACCCATTGGTAACATTTAAGATGAGATTTGTAAATATCACATCAATAAAGACATCACAGTTAACTTTGAGAAAATTTATTGGCGTACTGTAGGCAATTACATAAATAAATATTTAGATAATAACTCACTTGCTAAAAGCATTTGAAGATCGGTTTTCGAGATCTAATAATTTTCATAAGTATTTGATGTGAAATGATACAGTTTTTTACCTATCTATAATGGATGATTGAATTTGGTACGTACAACGGACAAAGTATGCGTTTGTTGAGATAACATATTACTCGAAATGCTATTAAAATAAGTTTCAATTGGAGATAGATCCGTTTAAGAGTATTTAAGTTTAACTTACCAGTTGCATTTTTGTTACATTCCACTCTATGTAATATAAGATATTAATGTTTTAGAATAAAGAGGTGTGCCAATTCATAAGTTAAGTCGAAAGCTAGAATAGGCCCACAAAATGTTGGTACTTCCAATAGACAGTATTTTATTTTGAAATCAAATACTTACTTATTGCTTCCATACTTTTACTTACCTATATTTACCAACCAAAAAAATCCGCTTTAAAACTAATTTAAATCGTGATTTTAGAAGCAAATGTGATACCTAAGAATGCGTAAAAACTTTTAACTGACTACTGGGTTATATATAACTGTTGTACCAGAAGCACGTAAGCTATGTAATTCGGTAGGCACATTATCAATTACTTAGGTAACTCATTTCTATCGCTTCTTTCTTAATTAGGTATGATAGGGTATAAGGCTGCAATCTGGACGGCAGCGACAGCGGCGCAGGCAGCGACGCGGGGAAAATCTGGGCCGTTCTCAACGCCAGCGGGCGCTCGAGCGATTTATCGCGGTTTCATACAAACTCAATACTTTCTATCGTGTCGCGGAAATCGCGGCTGTCGCTCTCGCTACACTTTACAGTAACAGATTTTTCGAGTACGCCCACAAAATAACTTAAGCCTCATGTACAGCATACGGTACACGAATTCTTTACCAGACCTCGTGTACCGTATAGGGTTTTCCTCGTGTCCCTGGGCTTTTCGAGTTTAACTTTAAAACCTACAGTAATGCCTAGTAACATTGTGTAAGGGTCCTTATGTCTGCATTTTATTTTTTGTTGTTATGCAAACAGCTTTTTTTTATTAATGGCACTTAACTGTCCATTTAATTGAATGATACCTAAAATCTAGATTTAAACTAGTTTTGTGAGTGAGCAGTGATACGTGGACTTATTCACTTTCGACTTAATAGTTTTTTTTTATTCCTTTAACAATGTAAAAGTCTACTTTTCCTTCGAATAAAATGGAGAATAATTTGGTTCACTTTTACCTTTGAAAAATATCAAGAAATATATGTTTAAGAGCATAACAAATATGATTAAATGTACCTACGTATAGTTCAAAGAGTTATTTTATAATAATCTAATTAATTAAATGTTATTCCTTTAGACTTTTGAATTATGGTACCTACTAACATTACTCTATAAAATGTTTTATCTTATAAAGTCTCCGAATATGTTTCATACGATACTGTATTCACAATGTTGTCATATCAAATTGTTTTTCATAGTCTAAATAGACTTTTTATCTAGTTGTCCTTATATGTATTTCAAATAAACGGCTCAGCTATAACAATGTGTTGTGTTTCTTTCATCATCCCCAAACCTTTGAATACATCTGCACAATATGCTCCCACCTGAATAACTGAATTTTACAGTGCAAAATTGATTTTAAAAGCCTGAACGGAATATTAAATACTAGGTTATTATGCTTTGAACTCCTGACTTATAATGTCTAGCGGCTAGACTCTAGCCTATATCATAGAATACCTACTTATAAACCCATCTTTCTAAACCTCATCTATTATGATTTTCACATCTAAGTACTTTTTTCTCACGAAGAAGAAAATTTCTAAAGGCCCATAATTTCAGGTTGTAACCATGGCAAACTACCTACATGTATGGTTGGTGGTCAAAAATGAAATTGTTTAATAATCATTATTAATATTATGTTTGTTAATATTGTCTTAAAATAGTTTTACTTGCAATTTCTTTTCCTTTTAGATTATTTATTTCAATAGTTCAGTTTTGAATAAAACTACTTTTTAACCGGATTAATCGCGTATAATTTTTATTTTACATTTTAACTCAACGTTTCGGTGTCTTTGCAGACCCCGTGGTGGTCACGAGCTGACGTAGCTAGTTTAGAGCTAGTTTTATTTAAATTATGAATCGTGAAAACTTAAGACCATAGTTCAGTTTTGATTTTTTGTTTTTTATCTTGGTTTACTCTTTTATTTTGTTTTATTTTCAAATTGTGTGTGTTACTGTTTTTGGCAAATAAATCTTTCATCTTTTATCTATCTATCTACTTAGTACCTATAGGTAAATATTTAAAGAGGCAAAAAAATGTTTTACTTATAAATTATATCGTCTTCATAAAAGAGGGTCTTCTGTTTTATAAAAATGTCTGTCTTGTAGTTACACTACATAATATTATACAAGATAGCACAGAATGTAGGTCTTAGCAAAGACTCCTAAATTTAGGCATTTGACGAACACTTTGGCTATGGGGTAACACTGTCTGCCTCAGATGCCAGGGGTCGCGGGTTCAATTCCCACACGGAACAAGAAAAAAAGATGTTCCGGGTCTGTTCCCCCCTAGTTCGCTACATGGTATCCCATATCACAAGCTCTGCTTAGTTGTGGGGCCATGTAGTTGGTGTGCTTGTTTGGGGATTTTATTATTATTATTTTTTTATAAACTATGGGGACGTTTGTCTTCGATGACACCTGATGTTAAGTAAACATGAAGACTAAGGTGGTACACGAGAAACGAGAAATCTATTCACTCGACGCTTAAAATTACTAGGACTATACTGGTCAGGGAAAATAGACGCAGGCAGTTCATTCTAAACCTTGGCGACCCGTATCAGAAAGGAACTGTCAAAGCGCTTAGTTCGACTTTTCGGAATATCTACCACATCTGTCTGCGTCTAGTAGACTGATGGCTAGTAGGAAAAGGGTGAGGGTTCAATTTGTTCAAACAGAGCACTCGCGCACTCACCAAAATGTATCCGGTTAAACAAGCAACCTTACGACGATGCTCTAGGGTCTGCAGTTTTTTGGTTGTAAGATCGACGTTGTTAATTTGTTTACGGGCTCTTCGGTCAACGGAGTCCAGCGCTTCTAGTTGATATTTGGCTGAACTATCCCAAAGATGACTGCAGTACCTACTCCATGCATGATCGCATTCGAGATGTGTATAAGTTAAGAAGCTGTGCAGGGCCGAAGTACCGCTGTACCTTGGAGATGATACCTTGGAGGTACTATTTATATATGTATATGAATATGTTAGGGTTTCAAAGCCGTTTACATAGTTATGTGGACCTTTTGTCCGCTGAACAAAATGTGGGTAGTTGTTTGGGGAAGAAATAAGCAGGGTATATATAGTATCTATTGATAGTACACCATTAGAAACCCTACACCACTTAACTATGTCTTTTTTTAATGACTTGTTGTAGCAATTTTATTTAACTTTGTAGATAGCGTAGTATGTAGTCTACCGTCAAGTAGGGTATGTCAAAAGTGCAAGCGCCATCTATTGTCACGTAGCAGTATTAAAGTTATACATTCAAGTACTGATATTCACACATAGATGTCGCTCTTTGAGGTTAAAACAAAAATCATGAACTCATCAACGTGTAAAACATGTACATATATTATATAATTTTCTACTTATTTTAATTTTATTATTAAATCACTTTAAATTTATACAGTTTATCACTCCATTTTCATTTCATTTCGCACTTCAGTTTTGACCTCAAAGTCAATGACATGACATTTATCACTTAACTTGACATTTGTTATCGCAACAAGCGATGTGCCTCCGCCTACCTTCCCCCTGCCTGCAGTTTCCCATTCTTTTATTTCATTCATTCGCCTGCGTTCGCCTGGCTAGATTTCTCTGAATAAAATTGTATACAAAGTAATAAAAAAATAAAACGTAAAAAGTTTAACAATGGTGTCAACTCTTGTGTACGTTGCTGTGCCAGTTTCCATAGTTGTAGCAATGGGACTGGTCCGAAAGTGGAGATCTAGGACATGGGGGAAGTGCACCAGCACTACTTGTCTTAGAGGAAAAACGTATCTTATCACTGGTGCCAACAGTGGTATTGGACTTGAAACTGCTAAAGCTCTTGTAAAAAGAAAAGCCCGTGTAATATTCGCGTGCCGTGATTTAGCCAAAGCCAAGGAAGCTATAGAAATTGTAAGGCGCGAATGCCCTGATGGTGGAGAATTAGTAAGTGAAACCTTTCCTTAATTTTTTTGACAGTGTTACTTTACGGCTACCTATTTATTCTTATGATACACGTGAGATAGGAAGTTCAAAGGTTAAAAAACTTGTTGATAGCAAAAAATATTTTATGATACATACATACGTACATTACACTACATTATGTCTGTTTATACAATGCTTTTATAATGTTTACACTTAGTAATGAGTTGAAAACCTGCATTCGCCTCTCTCTTGTGTGGGTTTAAAAATAAATTGTCCCTTCAAAAAGAACACATCCTCAAAGCAATTATATTTAATATAGCAATAGACTTTATGATGACCACTATCCATATAGTACCAAAAGTATGTATACCAAGTGGAAAGCACTCCATATTGTATCCTTTTACTCATTCTGGAGCAATGTAGACCTTCCAAACTATAATATATGCTAGTTATATCTAAGTGCACTGATAGAGAAATAAGCAATGCTTAAAATAAATCTTTCCATTTCAGATTCCAATGCAACTGGACTTAGCTTCGTTTGAATCAATTGAAAAATTTGCAGAACTAGTAAAAGCTGGTTTTCATAAAATAGATTGTTTAATAAACAATGCTGGAGTTGTTGTGCCAATAAAAGAAGACCTTAAAACTAAGGAAGGCTTTGAAATACACATGGGTGTGAATCATTTGGGGCATTTCTATCTTACAAATCTATTATTAGATCAGATTAAGCGTGCTACACCTAGTAGGTGAGTTTTTTATATTGATAGAGATTTTTATTATGCAGCATCATAAGCCTGCTGTTTAGAAAGTGAAGAATTAAAATAAATAAATTATCCATTACATTGGCAATATAAATCTGCTTCTTCAAAATGCTCTTCCCATTGTTATTATTACCACTTTGAAGGGTAATAATAAATTTTGAGTGGATAGTTGCAGTTTGCTGTCCACTGTATGCAGAAACAGGTTGCCTCAATGTCTGGTCTATGTCGCGCCTAACCTGTCATGTTAAATTGATTGTAAACATCACTTCTAATACCGTGTCTATCTCATTATGTGATACTGGCAGTAACAGCACATCACATAGTATCGACGGCTGTTTTTTTTTTTTTAAGTATGGATGGGACGTTTGTCTTCCATGACACCTGATGTTAAGTGAACATGAAGACTAAGGTGGTACACGTCCCCACGAGAAACCTATTCACTCGACACTTAAAAGTACTAGGACTTTACTGGTCAGGGAAAATAGACACAGACAGTTCATTCCAAACCTTGGCAACCCGTATAAAAAAGGAACTGTCAAAGCGCTTAGTTCGACTTTTCGGAATATCTACCACATACGGATGGAAGTTCTGTCTGCGTCTGGTAGTCCGATGGTAAAAGGGTGAGGGTTCAATTTGTTCAATTTTTGTTCAAACAGAGCACTCACCAAAATGTATCCGGTAGTACACAGAAAAAAACCCTTGTTTATGTTGCCATTAAACTAAAAGAAAAAGAATAAAGAGGTTGCCAGTTTGTTTACAACATAGTACAAGGAATTGTACAGCTGACTAGTGTAGTGGTAAAATACACTTCCTTATATGCCACAAGGTCCTGGATTAGAAACCTGGTGAAGCTTCATATTTGTGTGATGGACGCAGATATTAGCTGTTGAGTGATAGATGTTCATTATGTTTATTAATTAATTTATCTATTTTATAGTAGTTAATACCTGTAAGTCAAATTCTTTAAGAAACCCCAATCTGAGCATTTTTTTTATTTTTAGTATTATATTTGATTTGACTTATAAACAAAACATTGTTATTATCATTAATGGGGTCAATACAATCAGGCGCGGTCGCAGACTGAAATTTTGGGGGGGTCACATCTGAATTTTGGGGGGGGTGTCACAACTAATTTTTTTTTATCAGTAGTAGGTATCTTTTTTAGCTTTTTTTTCTTATAAGATGTTTCTCTTTTCATGATTTTGGGGGGGGGGGTCATGTCCCCTGTGACCCCCCTCCTAGGACCGCGCCTGAATACAATGTTATTTTCTTATTTAATACGTATATTTTTGAATAAATTAAGTATTTTGGTGACTGATCCCAGAAACAGTGATGTCTGTTTTCTAAATAAGTACATAATTTGGCTATAGTGTCTTTAATGATAGAAAAAAATACCTATAACTAATCTACCTATATTTAATTTATAAAGTTTTGTATAGATTTTGTCTGGCAATTTTAACCAACTAAAAACAAAGGAGTGGTATCCAATATTATTTAGACAAAGAGTGATTTTACAAAAAGTGCCAAAGTTTTTACTGTTAGTAGAATCTATTTTTCATTACCTACTATTCCTACCATCTAAAATTAATGAATTTCATCCAGGATGCCTTACCATTAGGAGAATCCAGTTTTTGTTTGTTGGCTTTCACCATTTCATTCTATAAAGAAAACAGTTTCCATTAACCAAAATTTTCCGTATATTATATTACTATTGAAAGAAAACATCATTATAATGTCAATCTATCCATTCCATTAAATGTGCAAAGATATGTATCTTTATTATCTTTTGTAGTTGTTCATGTAAGTGCAAAATAAAACGAATGTGATTACAATATGTGTTGTTATTATACACATATTGAATGTTGAAATTTATATTTACTTTAGGAGTTTTATGTCAATTGGTTTACAGTAAATCCATTAGTGTGGAGCGCCGTAGTTACTGTGCATATCAAACAATATCGCAGGTTAAGCGCGCTTGGCGCGGCCGGTATAAGGATGGGTGACCGCTGTCATTTATTTCTCACGACGACTTCTGTGCTTCGGAAGGCACGCTAAGCAGCCAGTCCCGAATGCTGTATATTCGTAGGGATTGTCAGAAGCCATTTTGGCAACCTGAAAATGCTGATATCCACCAACCAGCACTGGGCCAGCTTGGTGGATTACGGCCTAAACCTCCTCGTCACCCAGAGGAAAGACTCGTAGCCCTGCAGTGGGTTCATTAAACGGAGTTCTGATGAAATTCATTAGACATGTGAAGCCCTAAATAATCAAATGCAGGCTAGGCCTTGGTTAGACACTAACGAAACTAAGATTAGGTACTGATAGACTTGTTTTTTTATGTGTGTGTATAAATACTTGATAAATTATCCTTTCAGCTTTAATACAATGTATTGTTGTTTTGTATGAATAGTAATAAAGTTTTATTATTATTGACAATGCAACTCAACATTTAGTGTTACTAAGTAGGTATGTTTTTATACCTAACGAGCGTTTGCTCGCGACTTCGTACACGCATAAATTCAAAAGTCCTATATTTTCCATTCCCGTAAAAATTTCGGGAATTCCTTCCATAATACAAACAGTCACTTTTTGAAGAACCTTTATGCCAAGTATCGTATCCGTGCACTCAAGGAATAAAATATTTCATACAAATTAAAAAGTCCTATATTTCCCGTTCCCGTGAGAATTTCGGGAATTCCTTCCTTGCACCTCTACATCCCCTAAAAATGTATGTTCCAAATTTCAGCTCTCTACGCCCAGTAGTTACGGCTGTACGTTGTCTGTCAGTCACTCAGTAACTCAGTCAGTAACGGAACATTTTTATATAGGTATATTGATAACTCATTATAAGAATATACCTTTAGAAACTTCAACATTTACGCAACTCCAAAGTCCAAACCAAGGAACCGTAATTCAAACAAAATTACATCTAATTACCTACATAAACAAACAAAATCCAACCTAGTTACCTAAATTTCTCATTGGCATGTTAAACAGAATCGTGATCGTATCATCCACACTTCACGAACGTGGGAAAATCGACTTCAACGACTTGAACTTAAAGGCTGCAATTGAAGAAGCGAAGAGTGGCAAGAAGTCTACTCGTACCAATCCGGGTTACAACAATTCGAAGCTGATGAATGCGTACTACATGAGGGCGTTGGCGGATAAACTTCGTGGCTCTGGGATTGACGTCAGTGCCTGCTGTCCTGGGTTCTGCTATACAAACTTATTTAGGTGAGTATAATAATAAAAATCTTAACACTCTTGTTCTAGGCCCGCATTGTTCGTTAAACAAGAAAGAGAGAATAATAAATTGATTTAGCCACACTGGTTAAACACCTTAAAAGAACCGTCGGTGTTTCGCTTTCAGCACGCCTGCAAAAAGCGGCTTTGCTCAACACTTACCGTATCCTGTCTCGTCTACGCTGAACCTATTCAGATTGTCGGGTCCTTCCCCCTAAGGCGTGTTGCTCTTGGAATGTCAAATATCTAATAATAATAGTATTGTATACTTTTAGTTAGTAAAAGACTTCAGAAAAAAGGAGGTTATAAAGAGGACCCGTATGTATGTAATATTTCCTTCCAGAAGTGCCCAGTTTTCGCATATGTTAGTCTATATCATCGTCTGAACAAATGTGCCAAATTCCAAAAGCGTATGTATGTATGTTTTAATGTTTGTGTTCGCAAATCTCCGAAACTTCAAGTCCGACGTAAGTAACTATTTTTTGTGGTAATACATATTTATATCTATGATATTATTACAATAGTTATAATATAGAGAAGGCCTGATAAGGCTTAATAAGTACCATCATTATCTACTACTTTTGTAAGGGTATATAAATAACCAGCGGGGCTAGCATGCTACCGTCGACAACGATAAAGCGGGCCTTTTATCGATATTTTCTTAGAATATGGTATTTATTGTATGTAATTTATTAAGATTATGACATATTTGGTTCTGTGGTCTTAATCTTGGTATCAAATCGAGTAATTCTATCCATTATGGTGCGCATATTAGCTTACATAATAGGATAAAATAACAAAATAATATTTATCTTGTCGATTGGACTATTTATCGATGGTTGCATGCTAGCCCTGCTTGTCATACAAAACATATCTCTGAACAGTTATTGCACCAGTGACTCTTTTGTTTCGGTATATTTATTTCTTCATGTAACAGGTTTGTTTTACATGTTACCTGATGAAAAAAGATCATGAGAACTAAGGTTCGGCACCTCTCTCCGTGAAAAGCCCATTCACACGACGACGCTTGAAAATATCAGGACTATTAGTGGTCAGGACAGACAGACTCAGGCACTTTTTTGATTCTATGAATTTCCGTTGTCATACCTACATATTTTTAAAAACTTGCGAATTTTTCAAAAACTACTTTATCGATTTTGATAATTTTTATGAGACCCCGTTTATGAGAAGTCTTTTCTATCAAATGAAACAAGAATCTTTAAGAACTATTCATAATTGACCAAATAAATAAAAGAAAAACATACAGGCCAATTGATAACCTCATCCTTTTTGAAGTCCGTTGGAAACTTTAAAAGCTAAACTAGAACCAATAACTATTATTGCATAGCAGAACACAAGAGTTCGACCTCCACTCATAATCTTTCCTTAATTTAGTGACAGACCGCTTTTCCAAAAATATGTGTCTCACAGGTAATATTGTTTTCTTTACAGACATTCAATCAAATGGTACCATTACATCCTGATGGCTCCGATATTCGTATTGTTCATGAGATCTGCTAAACAGGTATGTATACCACTTTTATCTTTGTCAATTAATATTTCATAATTTCGTCAGTACTTTACTATGTATATCAAAAATCGCCCATTCATTTGAGTTGTTCTAATAGTCACTTATATGAACTCACTAGCACAAGAATAATGTAGGTCATAGATAATCTATATATTAAACACTGTAATATTTGGTCAAGAGATTTGTACCTCAAACAATAAACTATTGTGTAATATACTCCAGATTTAAGTCTTGAATAAATATTTCTGACACTTACATAACATTCTAGCCCAAATTAAGTTTCTTAAAGAACTTGTGTTATGGATACTAGATAACTGATATACTTAAGAAATATATAAACATACATATTGAATAAATACATATTTTTATTAGAATAAACTTAAATAAAAATCCATGACTTGACGACTAATATCTGTGTTCTGTAATAGCCAGTCGGGACGGATGTCGCCCTAAGATTTTGTGTTCATTAGTGCTGCGTACATTCTGAGTTGACATGTTGAGGGACACATTGCCCACGCGTTCACACTCAGCGAAAACCTGTATGGCATTGGCACACAACATGTACGCCCGCTCTCAGTACGGTTGCTTACAGCATGTCCCGCGTCACGTAAATACTCCTCAAAATGTCGAGGGACATGTTGCGGCCCTCGATGCAACGTCGCAGCGTCTCGTAGATATAGTGTTGCGCGTCGTGTTGTGGGACAAATTGTACCCTAGTGTATTCGAGCCTTTACTTCTCAAGTGTTTTGTTACAAGAGTGAAGCTATTTATTTGTTTCCATTTTTCAAGCTAACATTTGAATGAATTAACACTTTCATATCAATTGAACAATTAAATTATTGTTGAACTAAAATGAGCACCTCACAATAAAAACTTTATTATTTTTTCAAACTTATCCTTTTAATTTCATTTCATCTTTCAGGGTTCAGAAACAGTGGTATACTGCGCTACAGACTACTCCATAGAAGGTCACACTGGAAAGTTCTACCGGGATTGCGCTGTGTATGAATCCAAACATCCATTCGACAAGGAGATTGAATCAAAACTGTGGGCCGTCAGCGAAGAACTAATCAAGGCTAGGAAACCATCGTAGAAAGCTATATTGATACAACATGTAATAATTCTCTTCGCCTATACTTGAAGATTACTGGAAGCGATCAAGTCGCAACAAATTTTATCAAATTTGTATGATAATAGGTTATTTGACAGTGGGAAAAACAAGTGACACAAAACACCTGTGATTGGTCGGTTCTAGAATGACGTCACATCCCCAAAAACGAAGGAAGATCTGGCAAGTGAAGTCATCGAAACTACTGCAACGCTATATTGTCAAGGGTTTTAGCTATTTGAATGAAGAACTTTTAATTTTATATTTTCAAGCAAATACGTACTAGAATATAAAACTAACAATTTTACTAGCTTCCTTGATCATTTCATTATAATATAAAGTAGAATTTAACAGTGTCAAATAACCTATTAATCAGATTCAATTTGACATATTCGATCATTTCTAGGATCAGTTTTGATACTGTTTTCAATATAGAGAAACTACAAGTTATAAAAAATTAAGTCTGAGTAATTAGCCCTAGTATTCAACAACTTTATTTTAGGTTATATTTTAACTGAAGTATGAAATGTTGTCGGGTGGTCAAAATTTGTCAACATATTATCGAAAGATAGAGATATGAGCTATTAAAGGAAAACTTTCGAAAACCTACAACCCGGTGACCCATTTCGTATTAAAATACAGATCTGTTTAGAGAGAATAGGCGAAGAACAAATTTAGATGTGCCTTATAGAATGTACATCAAGGTAGGAATACTAATTTCTATAGATGTTAGTTTTTGAGTAGATAGGTATGTACTTATGTATTCCGCATAATTGTGGGTTGGAAATAATTTATGCTTTTTGGTTATCGATTGATTTGGGCCTCTGTATTTTAATGATAGGCGGACTCATAAAATGTCTGCCAAAATGTGTGTTCTTTTTTTATTTTTCTTGTGTCAAAGTACAACACACTACAAATTTGTTTTTTTACCGACAGTATGAATTTACAAAAACTATATCTTTTTTTTATCTGGAACATAATAATCCTGATAAGTTTTTTAATGCCATATCATTTTTAGTATCATAAGCACAAATATCCCATATTATTTTTAATTAAATAGAGGTGTGATAAGCAAAAACAATACTTTTGTATTTAATCTTTACTACCTAGTCTGAAAACTGTTGTATATTCCTTTTAAGTATGTAATTAGATAGTCATGTAAATGTGATTTTGTTTATATAGCCTAGGAAGTAATTAATAGGTGAAGTGTATGGTTTATTTATTGATCATTATGTACTTGTTTTTTTTTTTCTTAATAAAGTCATTAATGGGATGTTCTGTTGTTTTTTTTTCATGTCCAAACAAGATCACAGAACGAAATATCATCTTATCTGAATATAGTTACGGTTGAATTTTCATTGACACTGCATATTTTGTTATGTATGCGCTTACGCAGGCGAGGATAAAACCAGTCTTACCTCGTACTTAATTTTCGATCTTTGAACTTACGCGCCATAAAGGTCACGGCTTACTTATATGGAATGCGGAGGATATATAAATAAAATATTTAGTTGAAAAATATATCTTTTATTTAACTAAACTTAACTCCTTTTTACATTAGCGCAGATGTTTATTTATGTCGCTGCCGAATCGTAATGTTGGCCCATTGTATGTTTCGTATGTATGATCACGGCGACTCCTAGAGTTCAAAGCATCTTTGTATGACAAAGTTTATCACCAAAGTCAATCGTCGAATAATGAAGACGATATCACGATAAGGCTAATTTTACGATCCGGACACGACATCTCACAACCTAATGTAAACAAAAACGTGAAACTAGCATACACAATAGATTATAAATAGGTGCAATTAATTGATTTTACGCAATAGTCAAAATAAAAATAAAGACTCGTAAATAAATAATAAATAAATCTCCAAGTTTGTTCCGTACATCTAAATCGAGTTTATAACAGTGCTTTTCTCAGAATCCGAGAAATGACGGTCCGGCGAGACACAGCCGTAGAACTCTTTCTATAGTAGCCTTACAGCCCGTTCACACATGATCCGTTTTACTGGATACCTTTTTTGTATCGTAAATACGTATACTGAATACTGTGCCATATGTAAAGTCGCTCTTACAACTCCATGCGCTATCGATGAAAAAAACCGTATCCAGTAAAGCGGACCATGTGTGAACGGGCTGTTACGGACTACATACGTCATTCATACAAGATTTCTAAATTCTTATTTTCTCGGATAAGAATCGGATGTAGTGCATAACCACTCTAACTCGGCTGGTAGTCAAACTTACGACTATGCGAAAACTCAACAAAATGAAGTGCTTAAAATAAGAATAGTAATCTGCATTTATTTTTTCATATCTAAAAAAGCTGATTGATTAAAATCACAAAATTCTGAAAACTTTTAATGCTCTATAGAAATTATTACTTAGGTAGGTACTATTTTCTACAAATAATAAATAAATGATTGAGTAAAACTTGATGAGATTAATTTTAATTGATTAACAGCAACAATAATTTAATTACAATTTAGGTTTGGTGGAAGACTATAGTTTCCTCTACATTTCATAAATAAAACACTTCTTTAATATACCTAGTTATTATTGTATTCTTTCATATTTCAGCAGATCATTTCTGCGTGGCTGACCTTCATCGACATTTATCAGTACAGCTTTGTAAAAACTTACATAAATTTCAAGAAATAGCCTAGCCATCTATTAGCTTCAAAAGTGGTAAACAATATGGAACGAACAAAATAAAACACAAAATTGTAGATCACCCGTGACTACGATATCGAAAAGGCACCAATTTTTTACGATAAAATGCATTCTTTGACCAACGTGATGCATTGTGCATTCTATGAACAAATTGTTCCTAATTAAGGCGCTGATAACAAGAATTTTAAGTTTAACAGTTTAAGGCAGAATAAATCGAATGCTACAATTTTACTTTAAGTTTGCTAATAATATCAAATGATACAGGGTGTTCATACAGGTCCCAATGTAAAAGTATTATTATTTCACTTTCTTATACACCCCACAAAACAAGAATGGGTAACATTAGTTTTTTCTGAAAAATGTATCACACAACCTTTTTTGACTGTAAAGAGACATAAACGAAAAAAAACTTACGTACTGTGTGCCGTGCAAACAAACTGCATTTATACTTACTTCAAAAAAGTCTTAGTTTTGCATTAAGTCACCGTAAAAATAAAGTTAATTATTAGCAAAATTGTTAATAGCTAGCTAAAAAGGGACGGAAGCATTATAAGCAGTAATTTAAATATAAACGTGCTTCAAGCTAAAATATTGTTAAAATCTATTTAATATTATACCTTTAAAACTAACTAATACAATTATTATGAGGTTCACAAAGTTTCCCATGAAACGCATTTGTCTCAAGGCACGAAAATTGATCCTTACAGCTAATAAAAATAAGACACAAACTTGAACAAACCAATGCTACAAAAGCTAAGTTTTTATCAAAGCGACACTTAATATTAATATATGAAGTACAGTCAGCTTCAGATAAACTTGTGATGTAAAAATGAAGTTTATTCATAGACCCTTAATACATTGTTTATAAATTAGTATAAAACATAGTTGATTCTGCAAATAAGACAAATTTTAGAACATGAAGGTTTCACGTAAGCTGACTGTAAATGAAAGCAAGCATATATAAATTTAAGTATTTTTTGAGGTTATGGCCAAAATCAAAGTTAAATTTAAGAGATTCTTATACTAACTAGGGCTTAGGTACAATGTTGTAGCTTCTTTCTATACAAAACAGATAGAGCAGTATCAATTCCACTTATTTAATTCATAACGCTGATCCAGTTATATTGAACACACAAAACTCCTCACGTTTTGTAAATACTTATTATACAACTTGATATAATAACAATAGTTTCCACTAAAGACCTGTTTTTTACAATTTTCTTTTTTGATATGAACCCGACTTATTTTTATAACTTTTGAAACTCACTAATTATACGTCTCCTACAATTATTGTGAATATACAATTTTTAAGAACTACTGACACTATAGATATGCAAATATCAGCAAAAGAATAACAATTGTGAAAAGCTTGCTCGAGTGCACATTGAATACGAGATTCAATCTTATGTCCTTATAAGAACGGTTCAAAATAACTTTCAACTTAAGGATCATTTGACTGCACAAGCCATGTTAGTATAGCGTCTTTGGCTATAGCCTTAAACCTAACTTTGGAATGTTTGGTACTCAAGGACACTTTGGACAAATTTACTTAAAATTACATTTCTCACTTATTTAATTTTATATTTCATAAAAAGACTACAATGACATATGGCAGCTTCTGTTTATAAGTCACAACCGAAAACAAATGAATTCCTATGGCTGTGTACTCCTTACCTTATCTTTATTCTTCAGTTAACAACGGATCAACAATAGCAAAAATGAGACCTTTAAGCTTTTATTATTTGCGTTTGCAAGATTTAAGAGAAGGTCATTTAAAGAGTACTTATTGCATACATACTGTTTGACAAAAAAATATGCACTCAACCATCTTATCAAACAACTAAAGTGTAACTATATTTCATGCAATATTTAATGCATTTACAGTATGAGTTGTCCGCTTAAATGTCAACTTTATTGATCCGTTGCTGACCATAATATGTTATAATGTCTATCATTATCCAGTGGGTTAAGTTTCTTAGAAATATTCTGGATAAAATGTCAGGTAAAACATTTGAAAGTGTGCTAAAAGTAATCAAATTCAATTTCAAAAACAATAAACTTCCCCCTGTATAATGGACAATATCTTTGGAAATTTACATGATTCTGTTTTTACATCTTGAGCTGCCATGGTTTAAAATATGAATAAATACCTTAACACCTAATAAAATGTAAATATGACTGTAGCGATTTTTTTAGCAGATTTCTGGTCCTGAAATAAAATATTTTTTATTAAAAATCAAGAATGTTACAACGACCCTAGGTTGCTGACATAGCTAAAAATAACAATAGCTTTTTGGCGAATTATATCAAATAATTCATGCTAAAGTGCAAAGCGTATTTATATCATTAAAAATTAAGTGAAACCCCGTAAATTCTTAAAATTCTATCTTTTATTAATATTAATAACAAAGATTGTTATATTTATTAATGTCGCCACAGTGATCGTCATATGGCACAATACTATGCGTTACACCCTATATAAGGTTAGATTGCCGTCACACCTAAACCTTAACCAATGGGCATTGTTAATTTTTTTACCTATTATTTTTATTGTGTTATATTAATCTTTAACCTATTTTGAGAGACTTCTTTGTACAGTTTTATTTTAAAGTGTGTCTATAAACTTAATTTAAAAAAAATTATACGTAATGACGTCATCAGGGACATTTCTATACTAATATTATAAAGAGGAAACCTTTGCATTTTTGTATGTTTGTATTGAATAGGCTCAAAAACTACTGGACCGATTTCAAATTTTTTTTTACCATTACTTAGAGGGATTCTTCCGAATCCGTATAGGCTACTTTTTATCCCGAAAATCCCGCGGGAATCGAAATTGCGCGGGTAAAACCGCGCGCAACAGCTAGTACTTTATAAAATTAATAACGTTTATTATCAATTTAAACCAGTCCAAAAACTTAATCTTCATGATGTAAGAGATAGATTTTCATAATAAAATGTACTTACTAAGAATGATAAAAGACTGTTGCTTAATAATAATAAATTTGATAATACCTTTTGTCTGACATCACCATGATTGTGCAGATCTCTAAAGGCTCAGCACACAGTGATGAAGCGTTAACAGCACAAGATAATATTATAATACTAGCAGTTACATGTGGCTGTACTCGCATTACTAATGATACTATAGAAAGAAAGTATTTATTTGCAGAATATGGTAATTATGTCTTAAACTATTCAGGTGCTGCATATTTAACCGTGTGCAAAATTTTAATAAGTGGATACTATAAGTTATTACAACTGAAAAATTCCTAATAATTACTATAAAATTCCTCCGACATTTCTTGATAAAATAAGTAGTCTATGGATAGTCTGTTCCTCCTGAATAATTTAGCTTCCTAATGCATAATAGAATTTCAGAAATCGATCAAGTAGTTTTACATACACACAAACAAACAAAATATAGAATCATTTCTGTTTATAGTATTGGCATAGAATAGTTATAATATAAAGACCATACATGCACGCGGTTCTACAACGAAAATAGCTCGTCATGAGAAATTTCACATTTTACAGTGATAATATTAAGCGTATGCCTTAGGGCTGCTGCTAGTAAAACGAACCGATAAGTCACCATAGGACCAATCCAATTAGTCATATTTTAAGTATTTTAAAGTTTACGCTATTCTTAGCTGATCCACCTTAAGTGCAATATACACTGAGCCCGCCGCCGGGCCGCCGAACTATGTCGGCAACATTTTCCGGCGGGCTATACAACAGTGCAAGCAAAGAACTTTGTCGACTCGTATGTTTACGAATCTTCGTATAGTATATTATATTTCAAATTTTCATTTATCTATTTTATATTTATTTAACAACTAGCCACCGCGCGCGGTTTCACCCGCGTAACTTTTGATCCCCTGGGAATTTCGGGATAAAATATAGCCTCTAACCTTCCTCAAGAGCTAGGCTAGCAAATCCAAAAAGAATTTTTCAAATCCCACTTGTAGTTTCTAAAATTAGCGTGTTCAAACAAACAAACTCTTCAGCTTTATATATTAGTATAGATACATGTTCAAAAACATTAGGTATAAATTAACAAGGCACATTTTTATTTAAGGACTAGCCTGGGGCAGTGGCTAGTTTTCAATTCTTTTACAAACTTACCCATACTATACGAACTTTCGTGCAAAACACGAGTCGATAAAGTTCTGTGCTCGCACTGCAGGGTTGCTTTTTAGTCACCAGCCAAATTTAAATGTTATTTTCTTTAATACGATACAAACGTGCCTGAATATTTATTTTAGTATCGCTCAGTAGAAAAAAATAAGGATATGGCAAAACAAACTTTTTTTACAAATAATCGCTGTTGATAATACTACGACGTAATGACGAAAATGTTTTGTAGTAGCGCGTAGTCGTCTTTATTTTAATGGTATTCATTCATAATTTAGAATGATCATGCTTTGCTTAATATGTTAGCAAATATATTAATTTCCTTGTAAAAAATACATACCTCATTGTGTAAAAAAATTTTTACCGGTGACTAAAAATCAACCCTGAATAAAAGGGATCATGTCTACAACATGGAACCGCGCGTATTGCCCGTCGATATGTTGCGTGCGTAAGCGCTCAGTTTCCTCCTCATTTTAAGTCGCCGACAAACGTTTCCGACTTTGAGTGCGGCCGTTGCGGGAATGCGTTCCTGACAGCTCCTTATGTCCACTGAATAAAGTTTATTTCCGATTTGAAGGGGTAAAAAAGCTATGATTTTGACAGCTGTCAGGAACGCGAACTCCCACCGGTCGCACTATAAAATGAGTAAAGCCGCGAACAAGACCGTCGAAAAAAAGTGTTGTATTTTGTCGGCGCGGTGGCCCGGCGCGGCGTGCTCAGTATGTATTGCACATTACAAAGCATTATTTTTTTTACTTACCATAACGATTACGAGTCTGTAAAACGAGAGCAGCACGTGGACCGTATTGTTGAAGCTGTGGTGGATCCGTGCAGGGTGACTGAGTCGGGGTGATGCAGCATCGCTAATTCTTTTTCAGCCTTCTGCTCAAGGTCAACCCATCTAGAATTATTCAGATTTTTTGGTTTCGTTATAAGTTAATAAATATTTGTGGTGTGAATGAAATAAATATTTATTTAATTACACATTATTTAGCCCTAATTAAGATTTATGGATACTATATAACCGATTGGAAAGCCTTAGACCTATCTGTTAGTTCAATCTATCTAATGAATTTTTTACCATAAATAAACTTTTTATAAACTTTAAGATATTGCAAGTGAACAAACATTTATGTGGAAGTTGCACGAATACATGTGTGTAATGAGCGCGGAAATTGTTGACATCGAACAGGCGTTAAAGTATGCAAACAAAATAACACCTAATGCAAAATCAGTAGTCATCTTGATGGACTCAAGGAGTTCCCTCCAACATCAAGCGTGGGTTGACTCGGGTCGCCGGGGAATCCCAGTAGCTTATGTAGCTCCTAAATTAGTGCTTGCTATGGAAAATTGGAACATTTGTTTGAGGATGCAGTGGGTTCCATCCCATGGGACTGTTCGGCAACGTCGTAAAGTCGGCAGTAGTGGATGGTTCTGTATATGATAATAAATACGCGGGTGAACTTACACCAAAAATTAAAAAATGGTGTTTGGAAAAGTGAGAACTTAATTCTAGAAAAGAGACCTTGATAGGAGTTGGTACCTGGTACAGAAACATACAAAACTCGTCTAGTTGGGGTCCTTTCTAGGCTAGGAGGATCCTAATATGAGCATTTAGGCTGCGTTGCGGACACATTTCAACAAAAAATATTTACTATTTAATGGGTATTACTCCATCACCACTTTGTGAGCTTTGTAATAAATTAGACGACCTCACTCATTTATTGGTGGGGTGCTGAGATTGTTTGGGTCCCCATACTCACTTTTTAAAGGGCAAATCAACTGTTGGCTTGCACAACCCACATCTGAGAGTGCCATTAAATTTATTTAGATTCCTGAGATGGTTGTTGTCACCAACCATAAAAGGGTTTTGAAAGTCTATGTTTGAAGTTTTAAGCTTGAAAGCACCTATGAGGCTGGCATAGCCGCAATAAGGGGCAGAAGCCTCAACAAAAATTTGATCAAAAAAAGAAGAACTTGCAACGAAATTTCAATTAATCAGTTTATTGATTCAATTCAAAAGAATTGAGATAAGATATGTAAAAACATATCCTCATTATTCGGGTTTAGTACCTATTTGTACAAATAGGTACTAAAAAAGTAAATAATTCGTGTTAATCATATTTCGCTCAAAAAGATGGAACGTTACTTTTGGGTAGCAACGTAAAACAAAGCATGGATGAGTTATTGTATGTGTTTTATTAGTATGACAACCATATTATCTTCAATCTTAAGTCCTCTTATCTGTGGTATTGAGCGCCATAAACCCAGATAACAAGGTTAAACTTAAAAAGTTTAATAAGGTTTCTCAATATTACCTAATTAGGTATAAAGAATATAATATGAATAATATTGGGATTGGCCACAAATGGCCTTATTCCTTCTAGATAACCATATCGTTTAAAGGCTTAATATCCCACGTGAGCTTGGCTAGTGATCACCTTTTATAACTGCCTTAATCCATACAAGGTGTGATTGAGCGAGGGTAAACTTTTTTGCCCTTCGCTACGTTAAAAATTTAACTATTTTTACATTACGCACCTTTGGACTGCCAATGAGAATGCTTCAACTACATTATTATCGTTTTTAGCAGACGTCTCTAAATAAGTTGAGATTTTGTTTTCTTCACACCAGCGCTTCAACTGTTCATATGACACTTGCCTATCTTTAGATGAAACATCTGACTGCAAATAGAAAGGCATAAATTTATATATTATTTTGATAATTTTTTGTGTTAATAGTGGCATATGTATAGACTTTGCGAGAGTGGCTGAATAATGTCAAAAAATAAAACACTTAAAATAAAACGCAAAAAAAAACATTGTCACAGGTTTGCAAAGACTAGGTAACATTGAGTTAAAATTTAATATATATGAATTATGTGCGATAAACCCAGTTAACAGATCTTTTGTTTTAGATTTTATATATGTGATATTATAGTGAGTGTATGCATGTACAATTTCAATTCACTCTTGCCATAAGAAAATGGTTAAAATGTTGTTTAAAAAAAAATTTAAGTTGTACAGTTGAACAGATGGTTAACTTAAAAATTATAACAAAACATTTTCATTGATTGATGAACAAAGAATTAGTTTGTAACTAATTTATCAAGATTTGTCGTAATTTTATGTTTCACATTTATTTATTTATCATGTTCAAAGAAATAGAAAATCTAAATATTTACCTTATTACCAACAATAATGAAGGGAAACTTTTCAATTCCATTTTTAACCCCAGCATAGTGAAGAAACTCATTTAGCCACATTTTTATATTGATAAACGAAGACCGGTCATCAACAGCATATGCAAGGATGCAGATGTCTGACCCTCTGTAAAATGGGGTCCGTAAAGATTTGAAGCGTTCCTGGCCAGCTGTATCCCATACCTGAAATATCATAAATTTATAGTGAAATATGGATCAGCTTATTCATTCTATATTCATATGGAGGGTGTGAAAAAATTATCAGTACCTACATAGTTATAATTTTCTAAGGCATATGAAGACATCCTACGCTCTTCTTCTGCTATTCATAGTTTTATTTTATTTTAATATCAAATCATCAGCTGTGAGATAAGTTGTCTTACTTTTCTTGTGCTTGTACGAAATCAATACTTATTATCTCCTAACATTTTGACAAAAAAGGTTTTAATCTGTTCAGACTTTTACCCAAAAATATAAATCAATCATAATTACGAAAAAGGAGATAATAGTTATGATACAAGAATATTGATATATATATATACAAATAATTATTCAAAATTAATGACATCTTTTTCATTCAGTTACATAATCACCTTACAGATTGTTAACCAACAACTTTCATTGAGTTTTGAGGTTTAGAAAGCCCTGACATGGCAAACCACACAACTTTCAAATTTACTATACATGCATGTAAAATATACAACTATTCTACACAAAACATAGATAAATGCACACAAATGTTATACATTGCCAGTTTTATATTATTTAAGTATCAAAGTTTCTTTAGAATAAAGAATTTAAAAAAAGAATTGACATTGAAATAGATAAATGATATAGGTAGTTATACAAAAGTATGTAGCAAGGTCAAAATTGTGGATTTGGAAGAAAACAATAATCATAATCTGTACAAAATTTGATTGCAGATATCTTTTTAAACTTACCTGTAAAGTGTATGATTTCCCATTAACTTCTACAGTCTTGTTCATGAATTCCACACCAATTGTATGGAAGTTATGATCATCAAAGTGGTTTGAAACAAACCGACTCATGAGGCACGATTTTCCGACTCCTCCATCTCCCAATATCACTATTTTCAACAGGGTGTTTTTTGTAGTATTTCTACCAAAACCATGATCATTATCTTCCACCATTATTTCCTGATATTCATTATAGTCTCACTAGATGTAGGAGTTTATTTCTTCAACCTTGAACACTGAGTAAAGTAAGTAACGTTTAAACAGTCTTTAATTTGTTCTCGTGAATATTATGCTTGTAACTGATACTCAGAACTGAAAACAATTATATTTGTTTAAAAAAATACCTTTGTGCCAAAGAAAACTTGCGGAAACTAGTACTACTACGTACTTACACGTTATTAACTTTTAACAGAATACATTTTACACTTCTATCTTAAGATTAAAGTAGGGTAAACAAATCGCTTTTTGTGTAAACTCAGTTTTTTTATTTAACCTATTAGAGTGTAGCCAAACCTCAGATTATCAATTCTCCAGATGTTATGTCTTGAATTGACCACTGTTATTTTTATTCCATAGCAGACAAAGCAAGTTCCATATTATTTTATTTTTAACTTGCAAAATACTTTTTGTGAACAAAGAATTAATTTAAACGTGCTTCATTGTTGCAACTTCTACATTTAATTAAATCTTCTCATGAAATCAGAAATAAATTGACAATCTGACTTAGCTTTCAATGCTTGATATGTTTTATCACATTAATTTAATTATAACAATAATGTATTAAATTACTTAAAAAATTTAGTAAAATATGATTTCCTTTAATTTTTAATTTTTTGGCTATTCATCGATACGATAAAAAGAAGATCCTGCTGAGTCTGATTATTTCAAATGTTTCGTTGGTTAACTATCCCTTTCACATCCATTCCGTGGATAGCGTCACCCACTAGAAACTGATTGGTAAGTACTTATATCATTAATATTTTTTTAAAGTTTATTTATACACATTAAATTTATTCATATTTCAATTATTGTTTGTTTTAACAATATATTTTTACACACATTCACTACAATTTATCCTTAATCTTAAATATGCTATTTTCAACGTACTTCCAAAAGAAGGAGGTTCTCAATTCGTGTGTAGGTTTTTTTAGTATTGATTTTTTCTGTATTTTTGTTACACGATGTTTTGGACAATTACAGATCGATGTTTAATATTATAAAGGATAGTTCAGAGTTGATCCCATATAAATTTGATCAAAATCGATTGGGTACTTCTCGAAAAAATTTACATTTTTGAAAAAATATGTATGTATCGGAACATACTTGTACATTGACGACCTTACACTTCAGCTAAAGTTTTTACGTGAAGTCGGTTTTTTAATGCTCTGCATTCTTTAATTATTATCGCTAAATTACAAAAAAATCCGACAGTTTGTCATCATTCTTAAGAAATATGTCATTTTTACTACTGTCATATGTCAATGTCACCGTCGACAAACCGCACACACACCAATGGGACTGACCATGATACGAATAAAATACAATTACGACCTTGTTTTCAAAGTACTAAGCTTGCTTTTTGTTCCATTTTTGTGTTATTATTCGACGGCAGTGGCGGGTGAAACAAATGAGAGAAGTCGCTCAGTCACTCACCGAGACGAATGAATGAGTGAGTAGGTTTAGTAAGTACAATAAAATCTGTTTCTTTCTTGTTTTATTCCGCTTTGTTTTGCGGAGGTGAGAGGACACATTGTATGTTGTGTTTTGTGATACGTCGTTGTTTCTCATGTTTTTACCGATAAAAGTAACTTGTTGAGTGAATTATCACTGGATTTTAGTGGGAAGTGTTATTTTGTACTCAGTAAAACCGTGTTGTATTCAAAAAAGTTTGATTTGCGTAATCATTGGTGTGACTTGATGTCAATAAACTTGTTGGTGGTATTTTATGGGAAAGGTGTGCCGCGTCGTCGGCCAGGTACCTGTCGCGGACGGGTTGTTTGGGGGCTGATGAAGGTCGAGAGAAACTAAGTTCGGCGCCATGGTTTCCAATTGGATGTTAGGTGAGTTAGTATTTTGTTAGTAAAGTGCGAGTAGCGGCGGCAGGCAGGGTGGCGGGTGTAGGGAAGCGGGCGGCGCGGTGCGTGCATTCACCTCTGACCCGAGCGGGGCGAGCGACGCTCAAGGTCGGTGCGCCGCCTGAAGGTCGCTCGTCACGTGACGAGGGTTGCTAACCCCCACCCCTTGCGGCGAACGTCCTTCGCGTCCTCAACCTTTGTTTAGATAAACAGTCACGCACAAAAGTGACAATGCGTGCCTGCTTCTTTAAATATTTCATTATGACTTATCGTACAAGATTTTTTTAAAGGCTTTCTTCGTTTCAATTTAATATATTAGAAAATTTATTAAATCTTTCAGACCTTTTCTTTTCTTATTCTAAATACCGAACATAATTTAGGTAAATACAAAAAATCCGATTGGAAATGTATTGTTTAGTTGCATAATATGGTTGTTTATCTCACTAAGTAGGTAAAATGATGAATACCTACCTCCTTGACTCAACTCGAATCCTTAATTTAAGCGTCTGTGGTTAATTAGGTTAGTTTTATATATTTCCTCATCAATATTAAAATCTCGTAAACTTTCAGCTAATTCTCAAATTAACTTGATATGACGATTGTTTGCATTCCGCGCAGCCGCAGTCATAACAAAACAAAAAACAATCCGCGACATATTTTTATATTGCATTCTACCTTTACTCCGATTTTAATAATTCTTCTATCAATACAACATTGACCTCAAATTATATCTCTAACCATGTTCTTATGAAACCTTTTGTCTGCGCGTGGTGCTGTTCACCTTTCATGAGAAATAATAGCATATTCTTGAAATGCCAAAAAACAATGCCAGCCCTAAAAATATACCCAAAAAAGCCACCACAATAAGCCTGTTTGTCTATTTTCGCATTCATAATATTAGCCACTAACTGCTTTTAATTATTTTCCTGCTAAAGTTTGTCTATATCTTCTTATTGAATCTTAGCAACCTTTTGACTTGGCATCACTCCAAAGTCCTTGAAACTTTGAGCATAGCCAGCTGCCTAATGACTCTAGAAACGCGTCTAAAACATACCTAGGCCAGCGTTTAATCATAATAAAGTATAAAAGAATAATTAACATAATAAAGCTGAAGGGTTATTTTTTTAAGGCATTCATCTTAAAAACTACTGATCGTATTTGAAAAAAATCATTTTGCATTAAAAACCGTGTGCTGCAGTAGATTCTAAAGTAAAAACTTTTGGTTAAAGTTTTCAAAGAGAAGGTCCGTTTGGCGCAATATTTCAGTATGCTAATATTGTCTTTAGTTTTCAGTATTCTTAGTGTAAAATAGAATAAAAAATTACCCTATTTATGGCGTTTAGTTTATATTGTAACTCAAAGTTTCGGTATCTTTGCAGGCCCCGTGGTCACGAGTTGAGTATTTTTCCTTGGTTTCACAGTGCTCAGGTTTTACTCCTGGCTTGGTTAGATTCTGTGGGCAATCTAAATAAAAGAAAAATAGATATTGAGTATTTATATTTAAAAAAAATGAACCAAAGAGCGTTATTAATGAAACCATAAAAAAAAACATACATTGTGGAAGGAATAATTTCTCAATACGAATTACTTAGATTTACACTGAACAAATTACTTAATCGAAAATAAGTTATGTACCTATCTACTTCTAAATAACATGTAGGTAAGCGTGAATCAACATAATTATTTGTTGACAGTGTAAATTATCAAGTAAGAGATATCTATTACTCATATAATAAAATTTAATAGTTTTCTTGTTTGTTTGGTAATATTTATCAAAAAATACAACGAGATCAATAGTTCCGAGGGTAAATCCGCACGAAGCTGCTAGCTTTTAATAAAAGACGTTTGACACACATGACTCAAAAAGAACAATATTTGAACGTGATAAAATCTGCTGAAAATGTCTTTTATTTTTATCAAGGTTGTAAATTGTACGCGCTTGTTAAATAAATTTACGTTTTTTTGTTTCAAACGGTAGGTAACGGAACATGCATTTTTCCTTCTCATCTGATGGTAAGTGAAAATGAGGTCAAATATAACAAACACGGGCTTATGAAGATACTGGCTGGTCATAAAACATTACCGGATAATGGTCGCTACCTCAGAGTCGCTGCCCAGGCCAACCCTGAAAGGGCCCTGGACCGTGGAGTTGCTGAGGGGTCGCTTGGATTTTTCGCCTTTTACCAATCGTTCCTGGATAACCGTTCGTACAAGGTGAACAAAAGAATTAAATTTACGAAATCTACTATACGATCGTTTTTTATTTTTTTTACCAATAGTAATCTTACTATTGGTAAAAAAAGCGATCTACTATAGTTGAATCGTACAGTTACGAAGATATAGCTAAATAAATGACGAAAGCAGATAGAATAAAGATCTATTTTTAGACTGTCTTTGCCTATCTAAAATAATCCAACGGAGTGGGTGGATTGAATATGAAAAAATGTTTGTCTAGACCATTGAGATATTATAGTAACTCAATGGTCTAGTCTAGACGGACATATTAAAAACTATGAAACTCTTTCTAAAAGATTAATGTAAAGGCTTCACTGTTTTAGGTTGCAAGTAGGCTTACAAATACTTCCTACTAATAATACGTGTATGTATGTAAATGTGCACACGGCAAGACGAAATGAGGTGAAACATAGGATTCTGTTACCTTTCATTGAAGGCGCTTTTAGAGAACCTATGAGTAGTACACGATACTTTTGTCTGAAGTTTTCCATCGAGTAAAATAATTTAACATAAATAAGCGCGATGTATGTAATCCAATTACTTTAATTTCATTTTACTTTATACGTCTAAATATTTTAATTAACTTTTCAAATAAAAAACATCGTTTCAAGTACCTACCTACTTTTGATTCAAGAATGAGGATAAACTCGGTACTTTCGGCATCACAAGTTGCTTGACGGGAAAATAATTTAAAATGAGGTTAATATTTGCGAAATATTTATCAGAAACCAGACCGATAATTGCGTCTTATTTAAAAAAAAAAACACCTACTTACTGCTTCTGTGATAGTCCCAATTAGAACACTGACTTCAAAAAAAAAATATGTCTGGTTCTGTGATTCGTCCCATTGACTTAATTATAATAAATAATGAGATCATGTACGGTCAGCAAGCAAACTAATAAGAAATATGAATAAAATATCATACAAATAAAACATCTTAAAATAAAAAGACGTGTGGCACTCGGAGACTGTCGCGGTAAAGCTATTGCATAGCATTTTTTTATCAACTTATGCAATTATAATAATAATTATTATTTTTTTATTAATGCAGTAATGTTTGACCTAATATGAAGTTCCACAAGTTCCTAGTAGATGGCGCTGATTGTTTATTAAAGCCCGCATGTAAAGTTATGAAATCAAAGTATCACCGCTGTGCCGGTCGGAGTGGGGGGTGTTAGGTTTTTTTCGTTACGGAATTTCTGGATTCGGTCCCCACGCTCAAGGCCCGCGATAGAAGCTATGCAAAAGCTTAAAAAAACACACAATTTATTTAGCTTTAAAGAATCAAATAAAATAACATGACTGCACGTCGCTTAGTATCGACGGCGGGTTGCTGTAAAAGAATAAGAATGACTGCAACGTTGCGAAACTTTGCGATTCGCTTTCTCACTTGCACTTAAGTTCAACAATGTTGAAGACAAATTTTATAAGAAAAGACACAAATCATTACAAGTTGAGAAAGTGTGTTTCAAGAAATTAAATGATGTTTTAGTGCCGCAAAAATTTAAAAGCTTTTTACTTGCTTATTGCCATTCTAAAAACAGAATTTTAATATTTGCGAACGAAGACTGCAGAACTATCCTGGAAAATATTAATTCGGACATATTGTGTGATGGAACATTTAAATTTTGCGTATCTCCCTTCTATCAACTATTCCTTACATATAGATTTGGGAAGTATAAACACACATAATAATATTATACCCGTAGTCTTTGCGTTACTAGCAAACAAAACAAAGATAACATACGAAATCATGTTCATTAGATGAATTTACATTAAACTTTGAAATAGCAGCAATCCAGCAATTGAAACTATTTTCTACGGAACTACGGTCAGTGGTTGCTATTTCCATTTTTGTAGAAGCTTGTGGAAGAAAGTCACAGATCTGAACATTACCAAATTGACATTACATAAAATGCGTATTAAAAGATGCTCTGCTTTGGCGCATTTACCTCGAGAGTCAGTTGATGAGGGGTGGTTATATATTATGTCTCGTTGTCCAAATGATACAAATGTAACCAAATTTAATGACCATATTGTAGATACATGGTTGGAAGAAAATTCTTCTCTAGCTAATAAGTGGTGTTGCTATAACAAGCAACACACAACTACAAAAGCAATAAAAATAAGCTTCATAGCTTTGTTACTTAGAAAGTTTAATTAATGTATTAATTTATTGCACGTGTACAAGATAATAACAAAAGATTAGAAGCCCTGAACCTACTCCGAATATTCGTTTTGTTTAACAAAAGTGTTTATCTATATAGACATTGATGAGTCATGTCAATGATGACTGATTTAATTTTATGGTGTTTTATTTGTAACATGTTTTTAATTTTTATTATTGATTATTTTTAATATTTTTATGTTAATTACGAAATCAATATTTTGTCTTTTATTGATTTTCTTATTAGTTTGCTTGCTGACCGTACTTGTTGTCATTATTTCCTATAATACCTAATCAATGGGACAAATCACAGAACAAAAAATAATATTATTTTTTGAATTCAGTGTTTCGTTCTTATGGGACAACTAGTGGGACCAATCAGTCAATTTAATATCTGATTAGATTCTTATAAAATTCATTTATGTAAGTAAATGAATTGCCGTGGTTTTGACGGTAAAACTAGTATTCATCCAGTCTCAAAAAATATAAGGCTAATACCGTTAAATAAAACTACTTAAAGAATTAAAACTAACGAAACGTCGTGTCTGCGATAAAGTAATAAATTCCCCTAAGCCCTAATTACACTTTTAAACTAATATCAAATCTGCAAAAGAATCCAAAAAAACATTTTTCTATTTGACGTTACCGTCATACTTTCACACATTGGTAACGCTGCTGTGTGTAAACTGTCTGCCTGTGCATGTGTGCGCGGTTGGTGACCTTGCTATCAGACGGAAGCTTACGGCTTGTAGTGAGTCAGAACGACCGCGTCTGCCAAACGCGGGATCAGGGACCTTCGGGTACTATCAAATAGGTTCTAGGGGACCAATAGAACCTTTTTGCTAGTTTTTTTTTTTTATTCTTATGACCAACCTTTTTTGTGTGAAAACTATTTGGAAAAGAACATAAAGTAAACTCAAACCCTTCTTTAATTTAATTGTCTGGCAGTCACCTATACGATACATCAAATGATTTAAAATTTAAATAGTTAGTTTCTTTGAAAGTACACTTACTAGTTAAATAACGTAGTTATTATGTATTGTTTGTACACGATTCGAAGTTAGATCGAATTTTAATTACCTGCTGATTAGCTTGGCCCTGACCAGCCCCATAAAATTTTATGCTTATATTTGGCAGCCATTTTGTTTTGAGCCGCCATTATTTATCATACTTTATATCGGTTATACTATTTTAGCAATAATTTCAATTTAGACAATGCATAAGAGAAGTAGAGCCTTTTGGAATGGCACCATAAGCTCAAGATGAAAGGTATAATTTTAAGTTCTTTTACTCTGGCCAACTACCTCTTAAATTATTCCATGTTATCTAATTGTGGGAGTAAGTGAACTGTACTAATTGAATTGAAAATTAGTTGGTAATGAAAATTGAATCAATTAGAAAGAATGAAATGCTAATAGGTAACATGGGTAACATGTCCAATGTACTTTTACCAAGTAATTTTCAGTTTTATGTTTTTGTGTATACACGTATTGGTACCCATAAGGTATTGCATAGCTTTAAATGACGACCGGCTGGTGTAGCGGTAACATACATTGCCTTCTATGCCAGAGGTCCTGGGTTCGAATCCCGGCGGCGCACAGTGGGTCCATCCGCCGAATTTCGGGACATAGGGTCTAACTTTGGATTTTCACTTTTTTTTTCATGCTGATGGATAGATCTCATTAGCCTTTATAATAGTTGTTCTGACTAATTTTTTCGTAAGCTTTATAGTTTGGACAAAAAAAAATCTTTAATTTTTTTTTTGTATGGAGCGCATCATTATAACTTAAATTGCTTCGAAGTCTCTGTAGATCGCGCTTTGAAACCTATCGTATCGTATACTACGTCCAGTCTACTATCGTGTGATTTGATGAACATCTGCATAAAGTTGCAATTCTCCGAGAAACATGGTTCGGAAAGGTGAAAAAATACAGATAAAAATAAGTTCACTTTTTTATTGTCTCTAAGTCTTATATATGTTACATTTAATAGGTATTAGTGGGTAAAAGTACATATTAACTAAAATAATTACTTAAAAACTAACAACAATACTTTTGAAAGGTAAAATTAATACGGCCAATGAGCCTAATACTTCTAATTAAAATAAAGTAACAACATATTGCTAATTTACTAGCTTAGTTAGAAAACAATCACTAAAAATATATTTACAACTAGCTGCTGCCCACGACGTCGTCTGCGTGAACGCTATGCAGCACCAAACGCACCTACGATTATAACACTGCTAGCGTGATAATATGTAGCCTATATGTTGACCCGACTTCTTAACTATATTCATGCCAAATTTGAAGTAAATCCATGCAGTACTTTTTGAGTTTATCCCGGAAAGACAAACAGACAAAAATTCTAAAAACTATATTTTTTGTTTCTGTTTCGATTGTAGATCATACCCCAAGTATTCTTTTAAAAAAATATTCAATGTACAGTTTTGACTTTCCTACCATTTTATTATATGTATAGATTACAATGTCCACTTTTGCAATCCTCATTTATGTTAATTACATATTAAGTACATAATAGGTAACGAATTACTAAAATAATCGAATAGAAAGAAATAGATAAGAATAAAAAACACAATTACAACGAGGAAACGAATACATACACATATTTTAAACATAAAAAGAAAACTAATAATACTATAAACATTAATGCACGGACAAAAGTAAATAACATTTTCAGCTATTACCTAGGAAGCTCGAGTTTAGTAGTTATTTAATTGTATCAACATGTAATATAGATAAATTAATAATAGTTGCGACAATTTTTTTTGTTAAATAGGTACTGACAAAATAGTATAATGATAAAATTATTAAAAATATCTCAATGACAAATAACAATACAAAAAAAAAAGATTACCTAAATAGAACGCAAAAAGATAAAACTTAATGATACAAAAACACAATTATGACTCAAGAGTTCATATAAAAGACGAATAAACAAACAAGCAACAACAACTTTATAATTTCCTTAAAATTATTCACTATCGCTATGACTATCTTGTAAACTATCTACATCAATAAACTCAAAATCCGGTTCAGCAGGAAGACTCACCAGAATATCTTTAACTTTCTGAGATAAAGACAATGTATTTTGTTTTGCCATTCGAGGCCTTAAGCTTGTGATCTTTGGATCAGAAGATAAAAGAAAATTGTGTAAAATATCTTCATTCGTAGCTGTTTTACTTATTTTCCTCGAATGGCACTCTCTATATTTTCTAAAATCTTTATTTCGAGCTTCTGCTGCTTCTTCGGAAAGCTTACCGATAGGCATTGCACCAAAATGCCTAATTATGTCAGTTCCATGTATCAACAATTTATGTACACTTGAAGGCATATAATACCATGGATATAATTTAATATATAGTTCCGCAGTATTCCGACAAAATTCATCGAACTTAGTTAGCTGCACGCGCTCTCCAGATGCAATAGTTTGGAGAATCACATGAAACCTTTCTATTAGCTCTTGGTTAATGCCTGTGATACGCGCTGTTGTGTCTGCATCCCTAAAAAATCTTCGAGCAGTATTGCCTTCGTTGGTTGTGCCTACTCCTTGCTTGACGACATCAATTAGTAACCCGGAGTCCTCTTTGAATGCTTGCTGTATAGCACACTTTCGGCTTATCATTTTTTCTTTATCATCTCCCCTGCAAGTCCATTTTTTGAACTCCAAGCGATAAGCTGTAAAACAAAAAATATAGTAATGAATAACAAATAATGTAACACAGAATTCTTAAGAAAAAAGATATGAAATATTATTAGTTCTATAATATTGATTTAATTTTTACCAATGTGAAGTAAGCACTCCATGCATCTTATCCAGGCATGTAGAGATGACAATCCATACTGGAACACATCTTCATTTTTTTGTTTTTGAAGAACTGACTCCAAATCGTTCATCTCTGTGGTCTTTGCTTTGCAAATATCACATACTGCTGCAGACGTCTCTGACAGATACGATGTTATTTTGCCATCAATCATAGTCAAGAGTAATTGATGCTTTACTTTCACTTGTTTGATTTTTGATGGCTGAAGTTCTTCAATTTCTTTTGCGGTACCAGCTTTTATGGTTGTCACTGTGGCCTGGGTCTCTTTTGTAAACTTAAACATAATAGGTCGACAGTAGAACGTTGAAGAAGGTCTGTCATTTTCCCAAACAATTGTCCCGTCTTATTTCTGTAGTCTTATTGGAACAAGACTGACCATGAAAATTGATGAATCGTCATACTCAGACTTTTGTTTGTAATTACTTTGACCTGAAGCTCCATCAAAGCCCCATTTGCTTATAAGCACTAAATCAGCTGTTGAGTCCAAGTCTAATGCAACCACATCCAAAAGTCTGAATACTGTTAAGTTCAGTAAAGCTTGCAGTTTGATAGAGGTCCCTTCATCAGTGATGGCTACATCTTCTCTCTCTGGATAACATTTCAATTTTGCTTGTTTTATTTTGTAGTAAGAGGGATACAAATCTGATCCATTTTCGCATGATGCTTCTCTTAAGTTTATGTACTGCCACTTACTCAATTTAAGAGACACTAATAGAGCCAGTGCTTTATCGGGCGAGTATGTGTTGCTTTTTTCTTTACTGTCACTCAAACATTCTTTCACTTTGTGTACATCTTCGGGGTGATTCAACAAGTGGTTCATTATTTTACTCAAGTCTTTATGTTCCGAGCTTCTTAAATTTGCCATCATGGTAGTATTCCGTTCTTCTGGGGATAACGAGAGCGATTTATTTATTTCTTCCACACGTCTTCGCTTTTGCTTGCAGCTCAAATCTTCAAACGGTTTACGAGGGGTAAACGTAGATGTGGAAGCTTCTGAAGTAGATGGAGGCATGTTTTCAATTTCACAAATCTCAAGCACTTCCTTGTTCACAACTTCAGATATAATTCCTTCAGGCCACATTATGGTGCTTTCTAACCAGTCACCATTTCTTTTTATAAATTGGTTTAAGACTCGACTACTTCGCTCCCATTTAGCATTTACAGTAGAACAATATCGCGTGCAGAACTTCTGAAGCTTATTATTGTTTTCCTCGGACACACTTAATTTTTGTTGTAAAAATTGGAAGAGTTTTTTACTATCCGATAAAGATCCTACTTGTTCCCTTAGAATCATAAATAAGTCTAGGTTATTAACTGAACTCTCCATTATGACGATCACAATCACAAGATGTAAGTATAGTTGTACGTATAAACGAATACTAATTGTAATTTCAAACTATAACTAATTTTATACCTTTTTAAACAACAACAACGAAATTCTAGGTTTCTCCTAACTCTAAACTAATTATTATTGGCACTATTGAGTAATTAAAAGCTAAATCACTTTTTATATTGTTATTAGAAAAGCTAATTAGTCATTAAGCCCTAGCCATTAGCTACCTTTCAAACGTATTGTTGTTAGATTACATAATAATTGTATTTTTGTATTATTATCTTTTTCTTTCTATTTAGTTATTCGTTAATTACTATGTATTATGTACTAAATATGTAATTAACACATATAAAGATGGCCGAGTTATACATCATAATTGTAAAGATAGTAAATTATTATTTTAGACTAAATTGATATATTAGGCTCATTACCCTCATTAATTTTACCTTTCAAAGTATTGTGGTTACTTTTTAAGTTATTATATCAGCTAATATGTAGTTTAAATCACTAATACCTATTAAATGTGACATTAAAAGACTTGAAGACAATAAAAAGTGAACTTATTATTATCTGCATTTTTTCACTTTTTCCGAACCATTTTTCTCGGAGAATTGCAACTTTATGCAGATGTTCATCAAGTCACACGATAGTAGACTGGACGTAGTATACAATGCAATAGGTTTCAAAGCGCGATCTACCGAGACTTCGAAGCAATTTAAGTTTTAATGAAAAGCTCCATACAAAAAAAATAAAAATATTTTTTTTTGTCCAAACTATAAAGCTTACGAAAAAATTAGTCAGAACAACTATTATAAAGGCTAATGAGATCTATCCATCAGCATGAAAAAAAAAGTGAAAATCCAAAGTTAGACCCTATGTCCCGAAATTCGGCGGATGGACCCACTGTGCGGCGGCGGATATTTGTGTAATGAACACAGATATTAGTCGTCAAGTCATGTATGTTTATATGTTTATTTAAGTTTATTCTAATAAAAAATATGTATTTATTCAATATCTATGTTTATATATTTCTTAAGTTTTTTTGCTTGGTGGTAGGATCCCTTCTGGGTCCGCCTGGCTAGCGACCACCCTTTATATAAAGTCTGCCGCCAAATGTTACCGCTCCGGCGGTAATGTGTTCCGGCAATATTGTATAAAGAGCCAGTTCCTTCCTAAACTCGTGTGCTTTCATCTTCGACCTCATCGTCACTTTCCATCAGGTGAGATTGAGGTCAAACGCGGGTTTAGTCACTTATAAAAAATAAAAAAAAGTATAGGTATCAGTTATCTAGTATCCATAACACAAGTTCTTTAAGAAACTTAATTTGGGCTAGATAATGTTGTGTGAGTGTCAGAAATATTTATTATTTATTTGAGTATTTATATGTATTATTGTTAGCAGATATTGAAACAGGAGCACTTACAAAACGGTCTGATACCAAATCCTAGTAGCATAACGATAGATTCTTATGCTCGTATTACAGAACGAGACTTAATACTCGTTTCACGTAAAAGCCGAAATACACTGTTGGAAACAAAACATCAAACCAAGGTGACCTTGCTAGTTTACAACGTGTTTCCAACAGTGAAGACGGCTGTTGACAACCAAATTACATGACCTTGGCGGGTTGGAAACGGCGGTGTTTAGAATCACAGACATACATCTATATAGACAACGCAAGTGCCACGATTTGTATTCGAACCAAGCGTGCCGACTTTTTAAGACCTATTGTGACGTCACAGCTGATATTTATTACTGGAAAATACAAAAAGATTCAGAGACACCGATACCGCCGATGAAATCGATTATTAAGAACGATATTGATATTGTGGACTCGATTTTCTAACAGACATACATACACGCATATTACAATACATATTAAATCTAGAGGCGACCAACCTTGACGCTTGGTCGGGGTTCGGACACGCAAAGGATATGCATTTGCGTTATCTACGTAGATGTATGTCTGTTTTTAGGACAATGTGTACGCTTGTTATTGTATATTTTACTATGTAACTATAACTAGAAATTACTTGAGTTTTGTAGCTTTTTATCCTGCGTTTCAACCTTTCCTTCTTTGTATCCTCAATTGCATACAAAACTGCCATCGCGAAGATGTTGCCGACGCGAGAGATCAGAGCACACTGACGATTAAGGGGCGTGGCCTGGCGTGACCTTGGCGTGTGTTCTTGTTTGTCTCCTTGTTGGAAACCACCGTTTGTAACAGTGTGGATGACTCGGAATTGGTTGACAACAACTTAACCTTCCTTAACCTTGGTTGGAAGCATTGGTTTTCAACATGTTTTCAACAGTCTGGCGGCCCTATAAGCGTTGTTCACCAGCTGATTCTTGACTTGAGCTTTAGTCTTATTACAAAACAATTATCAAAACCAGATTACCTGAAACTAGTTTCAAATATCTGACTCAGTTGATACTGGGTTTTCTTTGAAAAAAATTTGTTTACATTTAATAACAAAAACTAATGGTCTGTTACGTTATACGCAACGTTTAGATTACAATGTCTTATAAATTGCGTTAAATTCTATATGCTATAGGACAAAATTGCCAATGTTTTGAATTATTTATCTGTTTTGCGATAGAAGCAGTACGGTTAAATTATAACTGTCGCTTCTTTTTACTATGAAAATATATTTATATTTAACACTCAAAAATAAAACGAAACGTAAAAGCTAAATGTAATGTTGCCAACTTCTAAGTAGTCACTTAAAATTATGAATTCCAATATAGTTTTTATTTACGAAAAGCAAGTTCAAACTTTTCAAAGCCATCAAAGGCACCATAATATAATTCAAACATAATTTACAACTAATTCCTCATTTTATAATAACTCCATAGCTATATATAAGATAACAACATGTGATAAATATCTTTATATGATTTGGCGAAAAACACTTTATCAATCTGCAACACTGCTTGCGACGAAAAAAAACACATCTTTTACTGTAGATTGTGTAAACATATATCTTTTTTTAAAGTTTAGCTAGTCCATGGCGAAGGGATCCTGTACATCTCGTAATAATTGTCGTGGAATACGCACTTCGTGTATAAAAATATTATCGTAATGGTCAATATCACTGAAAGGATCCATTGTAGTTAATACAGATCACTATTAAACAAGGCAAGAATCGCGTACCTATCTAGTTTTTCTCTAAGCCACAGTTCACAACAACACAAACTTAATTTGAAGTACGCTCAAGTATGGTAGAAAGCACACTCAAGTGAATACAGTTGTGAAACTAGTTTCAATCATTGGCATATGCATAAGTAAAGTTCTATAATAAGCGTGAACACAGTTCAAATCATTTAGTACTCAAGTGATATCTGGTCATTGAATCTAGTATTAGGCAACGTTTTGTAATAAAGAAAGTCGTTGATACTAGTTTCAAAACTAGTATCAATACATGAGTACTATTCTGTAATACGACCATTAGACACAAGCTCACACGCAGTGTTTTTTTTAAACCAGTTAAGTAGTTATATTTCATTGGTATAAGATTTAAAAAAAAAACAAATTTCAGCTCGTTTTCTTTTAATTTCAACTCAAAGTCTAAAGTGTATAAACGTCTTTATTAGTAAGGATTGATTGAAATACCGTGACTTTTATTTCAATATCAAATCCTTCCTTGAGATTGCTTAACTCCTAATCATCATTTAGTTTGATATCAAACGTGTGTTTAGTGACTAATAATATATAAAGACAATAAAAAGAAACGATGTTTACTGTTTTCTGAAGCAATCAAAAGAATACTTTACGATTATGTCCATTTTGCCTTTGACCAAGAACTTGGCAGGAATTCTTTGCTTTTTTAATTTTATTGAGGCGACGCAGGATAAGCGACCTGTCTGGTCTAGCGGCAAGTACAATCATTGACATAAGTTTCTGATTTGAAGTTTTGTTGCCCTAAAACAATATTATAGTTAATTTAGTTTTTACTAAGTAGTCTTCATGTTTCTAACGCCACGAAAACACCGCTAAATGTTTATATTAATAAATAAACGATACTATTAAACCGAGTATGTGGCTTTACTACTTATGCAGACAAAACCAGGACACTAGGGGAATTTAGGAAAATCTTTTTATTGCTGTTAATATGAACCGCATTTTGAAGCGATCCCATTTGCTTATGTTACATCCACCGGCTTATTCACGCCTTTTTACACCTTTGCCTTGTTCCAGAGAAAAGGGAATTATGGGGAATAACAAGTGAAAATGCGCTATTTGCTCTCCTATTCTCCAAGCAGCGTAGATTGCTGATGGAAATTGCTTAGCATCAAGTTATCGTTTGTCTTCGCTAAAATAAAAATAAAACCGAAATTAGACAGTTTTGATCGCGAGTTCCCAAACTTTTATCACAGGTGTAATACGAATATTTTGTAATTCGTATTAAAGCACGTGTATTAAAATAACACTTTTGCGTCCCTACTACCTGATTTTAATTCGAAAGTATCTCTATCATCAAACAGATTTTAATGAAATTTGGCACACAAATAGACTCTTGCGAATAGCATAGGCTATTATTGCGAAAAAACGCTTGAAGGGCTAGAAAAAAGGGATGGAAGTTTGTATGTAAGTCAAACCATGACATTTTGTATTCGTCACTTGATAATCCACGGTGGTGAAGGCGGTAAAGGGAGTGCGGTCAGGTTTCCAGTCAACGAAACGTCTAGCGCCGGCGCGGCGGCCGCGTCTGGTGAATCAAAGACTGTAAAGTAAATTCTATGGCAAGTAACAACACCAGCTCTGCCGAGGCAGCACGTATCTTGGAATTAGAAGCCACAGGCTGGGCTGTGAAAAGGCGGGAAAATATTCTGTTAAAAATGGCGCGGTTTCAGTTTTTTCGTGCGTGTTTTGTTTTTTTATGGCGACTTAACACGTGTTTAACCTCTTCTGTCAATGTGGTGCGATGGTAAGTGCTGATTTAACGTACAGGTTCTTCTGTACGTTAAATGGTAGCTGTTAATAAATAAATTACCAGAGATAAAAACAACGGAGTTTTGTCCAGTGGCTTGACAGACCAGAGCATACAGCTCATGATTAAGTATAAGTCGCGCTTTAGCAAATTGTGACGCAGGGTAAATACTATCTGGCTCAGTCGTTATTAGTCTCTGGTTTGTTTCCATAATAAAAGTAATTTTGTACTGTTATTATGGGTGTAAAAAATGTATGTATTAGTATTTAAGTAGATTTCGATTTACTACTTCTCCTTACCTGTACTGTTCTATAAGTTGCTTCGTACAACTTTCTCATTCAGGGGCGTTGGGTCATCTTGTAGAGGCAAAAGTGGAATATCATTTAATAAATACATAGTCAGAATACATACGTATTTATGAATATGTATAATACTTGCATATACATATTTTAGACGTTTAGGAAACGAACTTTTCTAAACTGTTAGCTAAGCTAATCTGTTGAAAATAATGTTGATTTTGTAAATTTGGAGACGCCCAAAAATTCGACATCGCATATTTCTAAAAAAAGTAGTTAAAGAATCTGCAGATAGCTGCAGATATTTCGTAAGGATCGTGCGTATTTATTTATTTACCCTTTATTATACACAATATAAAATACAGAACAAAGATCAACTAAAAAGAAAACAATGTATAAAGGGCGGCCTTATCGCCAAGAAGCGATTTCTACCAGGCAACCCCATCTACCATCTAACAGGCATTTTCTGCTTTATCTGGTCGTGTTAAATTTTAAAACCTAATACCTAATTTATTTTACGTATGAAATAAAAAAATCAGAAAATTATTGATACTTACAAAATTATTTACATTTAAGATGATGGCACTTAAAATTTGCCGAATTTACTGACTTTAGAAGTCCACACAGGTTAGATATTGCCCTATGAGGATGCTTTTTTATAACCGAAAGCTTTAGGAAAGTAGACTATTATTTATACTAATATATAAAGCTGAAGAGTTTGTTTTTTTGTTTGTTTGTTTGAACGCGCTAATCTCAGAAACTACAAGTTGGATTTGAAAAATTCTTTTTGCATTTGATAGCCCAACTCTTGAGGAAGGTTATATTTTATCCCGAAATTCCCATGGGATCCAAAGTTACGCGGGTAAAACCGCGCGCGGTGGCTAGTTGGAATATAAAGGACGTTATGATTGTATTTTACCTGTCAGTCAAGCAAACTTGAAGGATAATATCTTAAACCAATTTATTAACAGCTTTGACTACTTAATTTAAAGAAAGTATGGCCTCTCTACACAATCCCAGTTTTTAAATTCCATTCAAAAGGTAATAGGCCATCTCTGTTTATTAGCAGTTATAAGAACGAGACAAAAGCTCAGTTTGACATCGTTGTCCTTGCTTGAGAATTGTGCTTCGAGTTTCGCAACGGTTTTGTCTGCGTTCGAAATTCGATTCTGCGAAACAATTATAGAGTGAGTCACACCGTTGAAACGAAGGCTCGACGTTACAGCGAACGAATCGATGGATATTATATTTTGTAATCGGACTTGTTTTTAAAAAAAGAACTTTCAACAGAATTAGCTGATTCATAGAATTTGAATTCGGAAATTAGTCTAGCGAGCTTATGTACGAATTGTGGCTTTGTCAGTTTTAAAAAAAGAATTGTTTTTTTAGTATATCTACTAGACTAGATATTTGTACTTAGAGTTTATACCGATAGTTCCGTACGTAAATTGCCAATTTTGGCTCTTTTTGCCTTTATTTGTACTGTAAATTTTCACTTCTTGATTTTCAAGATTTAGGATCAACGTGAAGTGCTCGATATGTTTTGATGACTTTGCGAACGTCAATATATATGCGGCATAAACGGAGCAAAAACGGCCGTATCTTTTATTCCTTTGACTTAATAGTTTTATTTTTTCTCTGCTTCAAGGGATTGGAAATTTCAGCTTGATACTTCCACGCGTTCTTGAAAAAGGATCCTGACCGACGGACGGACGGACTGCAAAACCCTCCTCTTCGGGTTTCATTTTTATTTTTAGGGTAGGTACGAAACCCTAAAAAAATATTGTTTTTTTCGGGCAAAATACTGAATATATTTATTATTAAATTTCACTCTCTAACATTGAAAAATTATGATTATGCGCGCTAGGCATTCAGGCTAATACTCTCCATAGAGTTACATACGACTGTGAATAGCAGTTGCAATACAGTCCTATACAGGCTCAGAAATGTGTGTGATCAAAAAAAAACCCCAGACAATCACATCAACTACATACATAGCCTCAAAGTAAGTGAAATTTGTGTTATGTATGAGATACCATGCAGCGAACTAGGGGGAAACCTAGAATATAAATACATACTTATAGGATAAACACCCAGACCCGGAACATTTTTTATCTTGTTCCGTGCGGGAATCGAACCCGCAACCACTGGCGTCTGAGGCAGATAGGTTTACCCCATCGTTAAAGTGGTCGTCATCAGGATCAGGATTAAATTATTAAATCATAACTCGAATTTCCCGACAAATACGCTGTTTTTTGCCAAATATAATATAATCGGATTTTATCCATTAACGCGATGCTTGTATCTATGTACAAAGGTACTTTAAGATTTAAAAAAGCATGACTCATATACAATATGCAATCATAGATATAAGTTGGGTAATATAAAGTTTGTCGGTTGTCAAATACAGTTTCCTGCCGCTTTCTCCACGAAAAACCGATATCGGGAATAAATCAGGATAAGTATCCTATATGATTTTCTTGCTTCGATCTGAACAAAGAAAAACATTCAGCTTGACAATATTATTGATAGTTCCTACGTACATATTCTCATATCATTTGATGCTACGAACGTTTTGCAAAAACCAACAAAAAAAACTACATACTCCACACAAAAAATAGTGTGTTGCAACCTTATTTCCGCTCTGTTATGTTTATCGAATATGCCTAATGTAGTTTTTGAATTAAGAATACAAGAAAAACTGATTCCTAACAGACGGTTAAACCTTCTTATCTTTGCATTTATAGTTCTACTTTGAGCTTTATTTCTTGTGAGTTAAGAGTTAACTAAGTTGTGAAGGTTTAACGTATAAACATTTCGAAGGATATTTTTTACATTCACATTACTGTTTGGCCTTCTTTAACGAGGCTAGGCAAATGGGTGGAATTATTACCAAAGGTTGTTAAATTAGGTGTTTCTTAATTTTTAGTATGCATAATGAGATAGTTATATTTATTATGATATTTATTATTATTATTTTATTTATTTTCTCTTGTGGCCTCGGAGGTTCTTGGTTCGAGTCCCAGCTGGGCCGGTTGAACTCTTTGAAACTGGCCTGTGTCTGGTAAACTAAGATACCCACCCCTAGATCCTTTTTCTGGCTTTTTAAACCTTAGAGCTGGAACGACGTACTTCGTGTACCTATTAGTTTGGGCAAGTTTTTTTTTTATTTATTTATTTGATTACAAGCTAGTTTTGAATCCCGCGGGAATATCGGGATAAAAAAAAGCCTTTGTGTTACTCCAGACTGTACTCTATCACTTTGCCAAATTTCAACTAAATCCATTTAGCCGTTCTGCCGTGATTGAGGAACTATCATCTATACACCCATCAAAACTTTCACATTCATTGTAGTTTTTGGTATTTTTGGTTTGGTTTCAAGTAATACCTACCGCAAAAAAATATATATTTTATTTTTATTCCGATCATTAAGTATTGCATAATTTATTTTTTCATATTTTATTTTATTAACAGCATTTGTAATTTAAGAATACAGAGGAACCTATTTTAACTCAAACACTTATTTATTACTTCAATCAAAGAAAACAAACCTCGTAAACTAAACTAACCACCCGACTTCACTCGTTCGAAATGTTAAGCAGCGGAATGCGAGTGCAGTGTCCCATTTACCCCCCCTCTTCGGAGGCTGCGATGGTGGGTGGTAGGTAGGTACTCGGTACCGGTCCTCCGTGCCCTCGATGTTGTTGATTCCGCGTTGCGAAACTGAGCCGCTGCTGTTTGATCGGTTGGCGTTCTGAATTTGAATTTGTGTTTTTTTTTTATGTTTAGGGAAGTTAAAAAAGTAAGAGGGCCGCCAGACTGTTGACAACACGTTGAAAACCAATGCTTCCAACCAAGGTTAAGGAAGGTTAACTTGTTGACAACCAATTCCGAGTCATCCACACTGTTACAAACGGTGGTTTCCAACAAGGAAACAAACAAGAACACAAGCCAAGGTCACGCCAGGCCACGCCCCTTAATCGTCAGTGTGCTCTGATCTCTCGCGTTGGCAACATCTTCGCGATGGCAGTTTTGTATGCAATTGAGGATACAAAGAAGGAAAGGTTGAAACGCAGGATAAAAAGCTTCAAAACTCGAGTAATTTCTAGTTATAGTTACATAGTAAAATATACAATAACAAGCGTACACAGTCCTAAACACAGACATACATCTACATAGATAACGCAAATGCATGTCCTTTGCGTGTCCGAACCCCAACCAAATGTCAAGGTTGGTCGCCTCTAGATTTAAAATGTATTGTAATATGCGTGTATGTATGTCTTTTAAAAAATCGAGTCAAGAATATCAATTTCGGTCTTAATAATCGATTTCATCGGCGGTATCGGTGTCTCTGAATCTTTTTGTATTTTCCAGTAATAAATATCAGCTGTGACGTCACAATAGGTCTTAAAAAGTCGGCACGCTTGGTTCGAATACAAATCGTGGCACTTGCGTTGTCTATGTAGATGTATGTCTGTGATTCTAAACACCGCCGTTTCCAACCCGCCAAGGTCATGTAATTTGGTTGTCAACAGCCGTCTTCACTGTTGGAAACACGTTGTAAACTAGCAAGGTCACCTTGGTTTGATGTTTTGTTTCCAACAGTCTATTTGGGCCTTTAAACATCAGTTAAATTAACGAAACACAGATTACTTTCAAAATTGAATTTCTGAGCAAGCTTTTAAGGGAAAATGTGTAAAGAAAGATCAAATTAAGTGCTAACTACTTACAGTTTATAATTTGCAGTTCGTTTGCAATTTGTAGAAAATATACATTGTTTTGACCGCCGCTATGACAGCTAAAAGCTAATTTTGATTTTGTATAACAGAATCCTGGATAGTTTTAGGTTCGATAGAGAAATTTTCTATTAGTTTCGAAGACATGAGTAAAGAATCTAGGATTCTAGCAAAATAAGATACCTACCATATAGAAAAAATCTATTAGTGCTGTTTCGAAGACATAGATAATATAGACATATACGTTATGTTGACAGTATAAGTCTAGACAAAAACGTTTTAAAATATTGACGTTTTCACCGCAGTTACGAGAAGTCTTCTCCAACTCAAATACTAGCTGTACAAACAAACAAACTTTTGTGCTTTATATATAAATATAGATTTATGAACATCGAAGCATCCCGCAATTCTGCTAAAAACTTCTTGTTTTCCGCAAGGGAGAGTTTCTTTTCGAAACAATTTGTTCGCAGTTTGTATCAAGTCAAGTATAATAGGAAACTTACTTTTTGACTAGCTTTGGCATGTTTACAAGGATAATTCCAAGTTCCTCTGAACTAACTGTATAACATATGTTTTCAAAGTTGGTCTCGAGTCTTGCTACTTGCCATAAAATATAAGTTTGTTTGTAGGTAGGTACTTACTAATGAAAATTAGAAGGACAAATTATAAGGACGCGGTTTTACCCGCGCAATTTCGAATCGAATTTCGAATGTAGCCTATGTGCTATTCCAGATTGTGCACTATCACTATGCCAAATTTCATCCAAATCCGTTAAGCCTTTCTGCCTTGATTAAGGAACAATCATCCATAGGTATATCCATACGTCCATCCATCCAAACTTTCACATTTATAATATTAGTAAGATTATAATTTTCATTCAATTGTTGGTTATTTGAAAGAAACTAATCAGCATTTATAAGGACGCCTGCTCCACCTCTCTCAAGTCTATTCTGTATGATTGGTTTTCTTTTGAGGGGTACCCCAAAGGGAGACAGGCGTGAGGTTATGTATGTAGGTATGTGTGTATGATTATTATAAAAAAAATTATGAGCACATAGTCCACTGAGGTGTAACAATAACTGTAGGAAAGACGGGATCGCGGTGCATAAGATACACCAAAACTTGATAAAATTAGTTTGAAAAAAGTTTTTTAATACATTAAAAAACGTAGCTTCAAGCTTAAGTCTAGAGACTTAGCTTCGAATTTAGTGTTTCATTTAAACACTAATTAATACTAAAAGCAACGACATATCTGGCATAGAAGTTTTCCATTTGCTATCAATTCAATCCAAGGTGTACAACATTTACTTAGACCGATGTTGCTTGGGCACTAGGACGACCACATTGTTGCGCCATTACTGTACAAATTCAGATGAAAATATTTGTTAACCTATCCTTAATTGTTTGTGATGTTAGTTAAATGCTTACTGGAAATTAGCTTGTAAGCAGCTGAACGAGAGTCCTGGGTAACTAGTTTAACAGTGCCTGTATAGGATTAGCTTAGAATAGCCTTAGGACCCTGGAAAAACGTGTCGTAAAAGAGAAAATAAACCAAGTGTCCCCCACTTAGCTTGGGCCCCCTTTTCAGAGCCCGCCTGGCTAGCGACCACCTTTCATATAAAACTGTTCTGTTACTGACTGAGTGACTGACAGACAACGTATAGCCGTAACCACTGGGCGTAGAGCTGAACATACATTCCTTAGGGGGTGTGGAGGTCCACTAAGGAAGGAATTTCTGAAATTCTTACGGGAACGGAAAATATAGGACTTTTTAGTTTGTATGAAAAATCTTATTCCTTGAGTGCATCGATGTGAAACTCGGTAAAAAGGTTCTTCAATGGGTGTCTGGTTGCCATATGGAAGGGATTTCCGAAATGCCCTGTTTAGTTTATGCGCGTACGAATTCGCGGGAATGCGCTCGTACAAAATATTGTGGCCGGAACACATCACATCAAAAAGCCTTTTAAACGACATATTTTATTCATCTTCACTTGTCATCAGGTGAGATTGAGGAAAATACTCCTCAACATGGCCAGTTATTCAAAATGCAACCAATAATAGTATAGATAAACTATAAAATAAAAGATTTCAGACAATACCAGTAGAGCAAAGCCTATCTAGAGATGAACAGATATATGCGACAAAGGTGCCACACTATATGAAACAATACCTCCTTAAAAGCCATATAAGTGGAATTTACGATTATAATATGTTAATAACAAAGGATATAATAATTTCAATTTAATAATAATAATTTTTAAAAGCAATTATTTCTTTATTTCTCCAAATAAGTATATGTACAGACAGTATTAACATAATAACTATTAACCCTAAATAAGAAATGTGATTGGCCTATTTAAGCACACTAGTCCCCACCTAGGATGTGGGGGGGCGGCAATTTATTAAAGATGTAGTACCTATTACTAACGATTAAAAATAATGTAATACCATTAAAAAAAGTACTGTCTTGACATCGGATCTAATAGCGAACTCTATTCCGTTAGGGTCAACTTTGAATGCCTGCAGCTCCTGGGTAAGCGAATGACGTCCATTATTTTGTATAAAATCTGTCGCCGAATATCATACTGCCAGGCGATGGTGTGATTCGGAAAACGTTTCCTGAAGAGCCGGTTCTCTTCTGATCCCGTGACTCTTTGTCCTCGTTACTTAACGAAGTCAAAAGTTCATTCGTAAACTTTCACATTTATAATATAACTAGGAAGAAGCATATTAATATAATTGCGTAAACCAATCCTATCCTGCTCCTATTTATGCGAATCAATTTATAAATAACCCTTTTGTTTTAGATAAAAAAACTTAAGAAACAATAACAATAACAGTTCACAAGACATTAGTGTCGCACTACAACGCTGATTGTCTTTTGTCGTGTAGGAACGACCTTCTGTGCGTATCCAGTATTGTCCGTTCATTCGGTGACACATTTAGTTCAATAAGTAATTCTTAATTGTATACGCAGCGTACTTATTCTGTAAGTTACAGCTTGATTGCGTCGGCAGTCACATCGTTAATTCAAGGGAATTGTGTCTCTATCTGTAACTGGCTAGCTAACGAACCCACACAGTTTGCCTTCAACCGGTTGTTTATGCCTTTGTAATTTATAGTCCGAGTTAGTTATATCCCCAACAAGGCAATACTTTGATCTCTGTAATTTGTAATTTAAATACAATATCGTAAATTCCACTTTCAATTTGCTTGTGACAAACCTGGACAAGCTTGCATGAAATCATGGGTAGAGTTACGGAGATTACTGGTAGACAGATAAAGGTAGTTTCTAATTTTCAACATCGTTACATGACCTGTAAAGATAATTAATTAATATTGAGAAATATTCTAGTTAGTTATTAAGCGTGCTAGGATCCCGTCAGGGTCTGCCTGGCTGACGACCGCCCTTCATATAAAATCTGCCGCCAAATATTACCGCTCCGGGGGTGATGTGTTTCGGCAATATTTTATGTAGAGCCAGTTCATTCCTAAGCCCGTCTGCTTTCATCTTCGACCTCATCGTGAAGGTCACTTACCACCGGGTGAGATTGAAGTCAAACGCGGGCTTTAGAAGTCTTTAATAAAAAAAACGTTAGATAAACTGTATCAATAGTTAGTCGGGTAAAACTGCACGCACCTAGTTAGATTACCCGACATGACATAGTGTATGCGAAACTTATGTCCACAAATTTTATCGCATCGATCGATAGAAAAATCGATGTTCCCATGTTTGTTCTTGTGTAGTCGCAGATCGTCAACTTTGGGATAGACATAGGTACCTCACGAATATTTCATAAGGTTAGGGGGATCCCTGATAAGATTACGAAAATTGTCTGTAGAGTTTTCGAATTCATTGATTATTTTTTTTCTTATTCCTTCTTTGCAAAGTTAATATAAACGTAGGATACAGCTGTTGAATTAATGTAAAAGTAAATACGTATTGTATCTGTTACCTTATTTTGTTTTAAAATATTTATTCAGATGTTCAATACGAATATTTGACTTAAAAAGTATATTTGTTTTGGCATATTATAAGCTGTTTAGTGTATCACTTGCCCTTGAAAAGCCTTAGTTGGAGATTACAATGATCCATGTTGTCTGACTGAACTATATGGTAAATTTTAAATATCTAAGGTTTCACTTTTCAATTAATCTCAATAGTAAATCTTATATTTATTCAATAGTATAACCCTATCGACTCTCTCCTGCATTACACATATCGCCACAAATCATAGAAGGGACAAATCTGCATTGCCATAACAGTAATATAATATGCATCACTGCGATACTTTGAAGCAACACTCTAAAAAAACGTAAAACATGGCTTCGTACTCCTTACCTATAATAAAATATAGATGCTTCGAACTTCAGCGAGAAATTGCCAATAAATTTGCCACTTACCCAGACTGCAGTTTCACCTAAGCAATCCTCAAGAGGGTAGAAGCAAGAGACAATATTTATCTAGTAGGGTCGAGACGCCCACCCCTATTTAAGCTCAGACGGCAATAAAAAGATTTTGTCTCCATCAAAACTGCAACTCGAAAAGTAATCTCATTTGAGAACTCAATTAAATAGGTAGGTGCCCGCGAGACCCGCGACTTCGTTCACGTCAAGGTATTTATAATGAGATATTATACGAGAGCTTACGGAGTAATTGCTTGAAATGTCTTTGAATCATCAAGTTTATTATGTGATTTAGAATACTAATTGCGCCATCTAGTGTCAAAGCATGACTTCTATCGCGGGCCTTGAGCGTGGGGACCGAATCCAGAAATTCCGTAACGAAAAAACCTAACACCCCCGACTCCGACCAGCACAGCGGTGATACTTTGATTTCATAAGTTTACATGCGGACTTTAATAAACAATCAGCGCCATCTACTAGGAAATTGTGGAACTTCATATTAGATCAAACATTACTGCATTAATAAAATAAATAAATAATTATAATTGCATAAGTTCATTGCATATGCAATAGCTTTACCGCGGCAGTCTCCGAGTGCCACACGTCTTTTTTTGGGATAAAAAGTATATAATTCTATGCAAAGTTTCATAAAAATCCGTTCAGCCGTTCTGTGATTGAGGAACCAACATCCATTCATCAATCCAAGTTTTCACATTTATAATATAAGTAGGAAGTAGGATTTTACATACCTACGTATAGTATTTTCTGATTAAAATTTTCCTTTTAGAAAGTCCGTCGAATCGTGCAAGTTAACCGGATGATTCATGCTTCTTTGTTTCAAAGTTCATAATAGTTGTAAACGCGGAGTATTCACCTTTATCTATTTTAGTTGTAGCGTGGGTGATAGGGGTCGTTGTACCGGGGAGGGATAAACAGACGACCTCAGATAATTGGGGTCAAGGACTTGAAAAACACTAGACGAAATAAACATACTTTGATATCTGTTTAACTGTTTATTATGATTGATGAGTGATGACATACTTTGTCGCGTGATGTTTTTGAAATTCGACTGTGCAAACTAGAAAGTTTTTGAAAATAGTTAGATGAATGTGCGTTACTCGTTCACGTTTGACGGATTCGCAAACAGTATAGCCAAGGTCTGGAATAACACATAAGGTACTTTTTGATTCTTATAATTTTTCCTATAGGTTAGAAGTATACGTAATCCTCTAAATTTAGGCAGTGCCTCAGTATTTTACCTGTTGCAGTTTTTCTAATCTGTATGGTCCGATTGTACCGTCACGAAGATAGTGCTGTGACCTTAAGATAATAATCGGTCATCGACTCCACTCGTTATCGATAACGTAGAACAACAAAGCAAGGACATCTCTTAACCCACACGTTAAATTTTCACCTTCGGAGGTTTTTTTCTTTAGGCCTAAATAAATATCGTAATTTTATGCAATGAATGTGCTTTGGTTGTTTCAATGTCCTGAATTAATTTCCGTAGGGAAAGTTTGAGTGTATATGTTTATATATTTATAGTACTTTCCTTGTAAATTTCGTAATAATCTAGTTATTTAGATGTCTTGTAATCTTGTTTATGAAACTCTTAAAATCATACCTGATTTTATATTGACACAATATTGATACTGTGGCACTATCTTACAAAATAAAAAAAGTTGAGATAAATTATATTTACGAGTATGATATGAATCCTGTTTGATTTAGATATGGTCATGTATTAAGTAATGCAAATATTATTTTCTTTGATACGCAATTATTTTTCAGGATGATCTTCTGAGTTTTTTAAATAAAAGTATAGCTTCATTTCTATAATAAGTCGTGAAGGCTTTAAAAAGTACTACAACTTTTTTAAACTAGCAACATATCATTATTTAAACGTAATGTAATGTCTTATCACCACATGAAACTATTATTTGCCTCGACTAATTGAATTAAGAACGATGATCGGACAAAGCAGTTTGTTTGACTCGGCGTGCCGCAAACGACCGCTCGGCCTTGTCTAGGCCACGATGACGCCATCTTTCGTGCGTTGCGTTCGCGCATCTTTTTATTTGTAGCCCAAATTTGAGGCTGTCCTTGTCTCGCGTGCTGTCGTTTAACTGGAAAGAAAAATAGGAGAGATATTTGATAGCCACGACCCGATGTAAATATAGAATGAGATTGTGTTGACGTCAAAAGTTGAATGTTTATTTTATATCATTTTGGTTTTAATCAATTACTTATAAATCCATTTTTTTGGTAGTTTTTATTAATTTCTAAAAAGAACAATAAAATTAACAAAGAGCGGTTATGCTAAGCTGCGAGGTAACTTTTTTGGAGTTCCATAGCCCACTTTTAATTTCTTTTGTCTCAGAAAAACTGCATTAGATAAGATTAGAATTGCTAAATTAGTATTTCTGTTTTAACTATGCTTTTAAATAATTCACTATTTAGGATTTTCCTTACAAAGAGACTCGTTTTATCGACCAAAACACTTTTACTTTTGATTGACCGCATACAATCCTACAGTTTCTTTATTCTAAGCTACACAAATCACTTATTTTAACAAGTCAATATGGTATTGGGAGGGAGCAGTGGACCAGTTTTTCGCGGGAAAGGCGAAATGTTGGCGGCCGGTCCGTCGTTACAACCGGCTCCGTGAAGGCCGTGCAATGCCCCCCACTCCCCCTTAATCTCTGCTAGTGATTGATTTATCTTATTTCCATGTCGATAAAGAATAAAAAGCCCTGTGTTATAACGACAGTTTCACGTTAATGGATACTTTAGCTTCAAAAGTTAATTAAATCGTGTAGTGTTTATCTCAGGTTTTAAGTCTTTTTTTTACACTCAAGATAATAAATTAAGTTATAGTGATTTTTTTGTTTATCATAATAATGCCACTTCAGACTTATATATTGAGATTGGCTGTTATAAAAATAAGTTAAAATATAATACATAAATAAAATCCCCAGACAATCACACTAACTACATGGCCCCAAAGTAAGCATAGCTTGTGTTATGGGATACCATGTAACGAGACAGGTTTACCCCATCGCCAAAGTGGTCGTCAAATTCTGCTTGTAACGTAAATCCCGAGATATGTAGTATAAAAAAATACTTAACATTTTCACTATCATCCACTTTAAATTTAAAATCACTAATGTACAAATAATCACCTAATGCGTGGGTAAGAACTTCTATTCATTGAGTAAACAGTGACGCGGTATTTATCGGAGGCGCTTCGTTGTAAACACAATGCCAATGACTCGGAACTGTGAGGTCGCGGCAGTTCATCGATAACAGTATCGCTTGGTATCGCACAGCACTGGCCGTGCAAGGCCGTCAGGCTGTGAGTCGCGTCGCGTTCGCACATAAACACCACTCAAACTTAAATACGATTTTGAAACTTTTATTCGATTAAATTAAAGTTTTGTTTTGAAAGAGGAAAATGATTTGATTAATTGCTTAGGTACTTTTTTATATGTAACATTAATAATGTTTTAAATAAATTTAGCTTTTAGGTACTTAGTAGGTACTTTTCCTTAATATTTTTTTTAGTATCTATGACTCTAAAATCTACTTCTTTGTTACAGATTAAAACAAGATGTTGGAGTTATCGAAGAATTTATTTCTTAACTCAATGCAAGCCCAACTACAACTCAGACTGCACATGTACAAATCTTACACAGGTGCCGTAAGAAACCCAACAGCACTGTATCGCAGACAAAACAATGCAACACTCAGCCTTGAACCAGATGCCTTAAAAATAAACACCAACGCAAGATGATCAAATAAAATGTCTGCAAATCTTTCTCTATAGAAAACAATATGCGGAAAACATAAAGTACTCGTAGTTTTAAAATTGGAACAGTATTTTTGGAGGTTATTTTTTTAGTGGTGCTTTATATTAGAATAGTGAGTGATAATAGTCGATAGATAGTTGTCGATATTTTTTGGTTATGTGATAGTGTTTGAAGCAATCATGACTAGTGAGGGTGATGCAGTAAAAGTGGAGGGTGGGCACGTCTCCGTCACGACCATCAGCATGTCTGGACCCGAAACTAGCAATGGTGAGTTTTTGGTGTTATTATTATTTCATGATTTACCTTATATTATTAAAAAAGCATTTGTAGGGGTTTGCCCGCGAAACTTTCAATCCCGTTTCTTGACAAATTTTCCTCAACTACGATGAGCAAAAGTTGTTTTACATATCGTAGTTTCTGATATTAGAAAGTTTGAACAAACATACAAACAAGTTTTCTCTTAATTTAGTTTTCGTTTATTAATGTGTCAAGAAGACGACATTATATTCGATATTTCCATGTAATTCCAAGTAATTAAAGGAGTCTGATTATTTTTAAGGATCAGAGAAAAACTGGCCTTATCATAAAATATATATAGTGTTTATTTTCACTACCATAAGATACATTTTATGGAGATTTTAAGGATTCATAAATTGAAACAGTTATATTTTACGATACCTATTGATAAATTTCACACCACTCATAAAATTTTAGGTAAAATTGTCGTTGATGAAAGATAATAATGAAGGTTTTTGTAACATCATAACGATTAATTGAAAATTATTACCAGTGAGAGACGCACACTGCTGTACAAATGCTTCAATATTTACCCAATTTAATATAACAAAAGCTGTGAAAAATATATTTTTCATAAAATTTTGACGTTAAAATTGAAACTAAAGTGAATAACGTATCTATTATTTTTCTTTGTTAACTAGGTACCGTAAAATGAGGCGTGTGAATGAACTTGTTCTAACCGCTTTTCAGACAAACGTCAAAATAGGTCGGCGATCTGCCAGCCGTTCATGATTTTTGCGCGCGGTAAAAAAGTAGGAAAATTTAAACTATTTTAGAAAATTTAGATTAAACTAACTGTATTTCTTTAACCAATAATGTCAACAATGTAAAGGCAGGTGAATTGCTTTATCACTATGCTTTCATAAAAATATTTGTTTAGTATAAGTACGTCCATGATAAATATAATTTTAATTAAAGCTGTTAGCCGTATAAGGTTTTCTTACTACATTAAGTAATAGACGTCTTGAAAAAAAAAGCCCAGTTTTTTGTATTGAACTTTTGCTATGATATTGTTTCTTTTCTTTATACTCTTATAATATTTTGGCATAGGTAGTTATATAAAGGATAAATTAATTTCTTATAATGGTTAATGAAACAAGAAATTAATGAGTCCATGACCTAACCTTTTATTAATACATCGATGGTAATATGGTTCCCTCAAACAAATATATTTTTCATAATAGTTTCAAATTTCTTTACTAACTATTGTTATGAACTTAGAAATATGAATAAAAAAAATATTATTTTACAATGTAAGTACATAAATTACGAGCCTTTAAGTGACGTCTAATAAACTAACTTACATTAAACTAAATACGACTACTATTAGATTCAGCTGTTCAAATTTTAATCCAGACATTCAATATTTTCCTTAACTGGGCGACCAGCAGGGCTATTCTCCTAAACACAGCGTCGAATTCATCGATGCACCAGCGACGAGTGACATAATTGGTATTCACATAACACATAACTCGATCCCAGCGCTCGCCGCTGATGACGGCGTGACTAAGAACTGAATTCGTCGAAGTTTTTATTTATATTGTAAGGATAGGCCATTTGTCTTCCATGCCACCTGATGGAAAGCGCGAATAAAGACTATGGTGTTACACGTCCATCCACGAGAAACCTATTCACTCAACACTTAAAAGTTCCAGGACTGTAGTGGTCAGGAAAAACAGACGCAGGCAGATTGTTCCACACCTTGGCAATCCGTACCAAAAAGGAACTATCGAAACGTTTTGTTCGACTTCTTGGTAAATGCACCACATAGGGATGGAAGTTCTGTCTGCGTCTGGTAGTCCGGTGGTAAAAAAGAGTGGGTTCAATTTGGCCAAAAAGAGCACTCGCACTTTCACCAAAATGTAGCCGATAAAATACTGTCAAACAAGCACAACCTTTTGTGCTTGTTTGACAGTATTTTATCGGCTACATTTCTTCGACGAGCTCGTCGTCGACCAAAGCGCTGTTATTTTAGCTACGCGAATAGCCCTGCTGATTTAGGCCATGAACCACCAAACTGCCAAAACTCTCAAAGTGCCGAAATAGCTTCTGACAAATACAAATTTAATACCTACTATGTTTTTTTTTTTAAAAAGATAATCAATATATATAAAACTGTTCCGTTACTGACTGAGTGACTGAGGTACTGAGTGACTGAGTGACTGACAGACAACGTACAGCCGTAACTACTAGGCGTAGAGAGCTGAAATTTGAAACATACATTCTTTAGGGGATGGAGGGGTGCACTAAGGAAGGAATTTCCGAAATTCCCACGGGAATGGGAAATATAGGACTTTTTAGTTTAGTATATCTATAATATTCTACATTTGAACTCTTATTAGAACGTATTTTATTTAATTAGTCCATTTATTTGTTTTCAGGTCAATTTCTGTATAGTTCGAGTGGAGTACGTATCAGCGTGTCTTCGGTTCCTCATGATGAAGACTCCACTGACGCGGAAATCTCGAAGATCGATTTTAATCAACACCAATATGAGGTAGAGTTGCAGAAATCCTATGAAATAAGCTGATCTTTAAGAACTCCATATATTTGAAACGAAATAAACTTTTGGAATTGTCTTAAGTTTTCACGATTCATAATTTAAATAAAACTACTTTTTAACCGGATTAATCGCGTATAATTTATATTTTACGACTGACGCTCGTGACCACGGGGTCTGCAAAGACACCGAAACGTCGAGTTAAAATGTAAAATATAAATTATACGCGATTAATCCGGTTAAAAAGTAGTTTTATTTAAACTTTTGGAAATTTGGCAAATTAATGATTTTTCCATCATTATGTTTGACCTCAATTTTTTTTTCTACAAATAAAGAATATTTGATTCTGAAAAGAATATGAAACAGTATTTTGTAAAAATAAACAGTTTTATAAGTATAAGTAGTTATTTAATGTTTTAAACAATTATTTTTAGAGGTTCTTGCACAAATTATTCATTAAAGTCTAGTATTAAAGCTTTTTATGCTGAAAAAAGTATTTAAAGTTCAGCAGTAAACAGTATAATGTAGTGCAAAACAGTATAATATGGTTAAAAACAGTATGGTTGGCAACCTCTCCGCAATCTCACCTGATGGTAAATGAAAGTGAGGTCGAAGACAGCATGCAAGCTTAGGATGAAAGTAATTAAATATTGTCACCTCGCTGATACATCGCTGGAGCGGTGTTTTTTTTCCCCTCCAAGGAAAATCTTTGGCACCCACTAAAGCAAGCTCTAGCAGGAGGAGGATGAATCCTGTTACGGACGAAAGGGAATTCTATAATATGCTAACCCCAGTGGCTAACAGGTATAGAGTACCCAGACAGTGTGGGGACCGCAAGAGCGCCCACGTGACACCTCAGAACACCTGAGTATACCCACTAAACATCCCCCTTTTATGACCCGCCTTGATAAAGGCCACTGATCATAATCGGAGCGACAGCCAATCGGTAGATAGAGGCTGCGCAGACTGGAGCGGTGACATTTGACATTAGATTTTATAAGAAGGGTGGTCGCTAGCCAGCCGTACCTACCCTGACCGAAGGGATCCTACCTCCAAGAGAGGGACACTGGTATTAGTCATATCAATGAAAGAATAGACAGCACAGTCTATGATTTGCACTGATTTAAACAAAATATGCGCGGGAAAAAATATCTATGTATTTGGAAACTTTAAAATAGTTTTCGGACGTCCATTTTCTCTTCTTTTATGCAGGATGACTGGTGGGTCACTTTTGAAGTTCGAGGACGTGATAATTTAAGATTATACATGAAGATAAATAAATATAATAAAATATAAATATTAATTATTTACTGAGTAAACTTAACCGAAAGTTTGATTACGCAACGCATGGTTACACTAGCGTTGGCAGCGATCGGCGTGCCAGCCAGGTCACGTGCCGCGATTGACTCAGACTTAAGTAAAGTACATAGTAACAAAACTTTATTTATTCATAGGCAATTCTAGTGAAAAATTAAGAACCTACTTTTAATACATAATTATGACCAGAATCGAGTGTAGATTGCGCTCCTTCAGTATCTAAAATTTGTCACCAGTCACCCTGTATATTTGTTTTATACAATACTTACTACAAATTAATAAAATTGAATACGAATTTGTTCAAAACGACTCTTATCTTATTCCACTCTGCTATATCCAGGTCAACATGAGAAACAAGAAGAAACGACCGTCCAGTGGGACTCTGGTGGACAGCCAGGGCCACGAGAGAGAGAGGCCAATGTCATGGGAGGGAGAACTGTCAGACTCCGAGATGGTGATAGATACCAGCGTTGTTAATGGTAAGGGATTAAGGTTTAAATTGCTATAAATTTAAGGAAAGTTTGAGCAGCAACCGTAATTGGTTGCATGGAAGATGATGAGTAAAACTCTGAAACACTTGTTACCATTTTCAAAATTATACTTCTGTCTGTTGATGCATTGTAAGAAAGATGCGCGGTACACCTCTGTGTATGTTAAATAGCTTAAACTTGAGTCATAATATTTGAAAGAAAGAAAGAAAGAAAGAAAGAAACACATTTATTTGGCATAAAAAAGAAAAACTAACAAAATAAAAATCAACAAAGAAATAAATACAATATTAAAAATGCCGAAATGGGCGCAGCTCAGCATTTTGCCATCAGCCTTGACTGTGGCGCTGATTTTCAGCCGCAACCTTTGGGAGTGAGGAGTACAGAATACATTAAGATATATAATTATAAAAATACATCGTAGTTACTTAGCCAAAAATTTAAAGAATGTAAAGTATACCTACATACTGCATTCTTATTTTAAATATTCAATTAGCAAAAAGCAAACATTAAATTACAGAACTTATATTAACTACACATTATAAGTACATAATAATATACAAAAATCGAAGACATTAGACATAGATATACAAATTATATTATTATTAATAGTAAATCCTAAACAAATTGAACTTAAAAACTAAATACTTAACATATTACTTTACTACACCCTTCAACTGGCTCTCTAGGTACCTAAAATTCTCTTATTTTATTTTTAAACATAGGTACAGAAAAGGAGAGGTTTCGAAGCGGTGGAGGAAATATATATATTTTTTAACTCTGATATTTGGCGAAAGATTTTAAGCAATGCACGTAGCACACTAGAGCGCGGTGATGTGTTTCGGAATATATTTTTAATGTCGATGACTGTACCTATTTACTCTGTCATTAACAAAACAAAATTTTAATTTTCCTACTTTCTATTTAGAAGGAAACAGTATAAGTTGTTCACAATTATTTCATGACGCACAATCAGAATACAAACGAGTGAATAATGTTGCTACGTCGTCGCCTTCTTCATTAAAACTTCCTTAATTTAATGATCCAACACATTCTGAATAAAATTCCAGATGAGAACAGCAACTCAGTGGAGCTCCAGTCATCGCGAGACTCCATCGACACGCTCAGAAATGTGACCATCAAGACGGAGCCGAAATCGGACTTCCAGAGCTTGGATGACCAGCGGGTGCTGGATCTTAAGTACACGGCGCCGTTACAGCCGCATCAGAGGAGCTTGAGTATGAATAGGGTAAGCTATTTTGTATCTTTTAATGATGGACTAAGGCTCAAATTAACAAAGCGCAGGTTTGAACTCTATGGAGATTTTACTGCATCTATATTTGGGTTCTGAAAATAGAGTTCGTAATACCTACGGGTGTAAAAGTGGATTACAATGAAACCAAGTTGTATCATAAAAACTAGATATTAGTATTAATTGTCATGCAGAGATCGAGAATGGAGAGTTTATCAAAGTATAAATAAAGCCATATTTAATCTCAATTTATTTTGATGGTTAGTCACAATAAAAATTAAGTCGTAAGGTTTTAGAAAGACACTTCATTATCATAAAGCATTGCCGAAAAGTATCACCTGAGGAGCCTTAAGATTAGGCTCTATGAAAGGCTAACTTGAACCTAAAGAGGTCATACTAAAAATGGGTGATTACTCGAATAAGCCCATTTTCGACCCGCTTATCAAAAGATGTTAGGTTCTTCCCATAAGCAGTCAATCTATTTTTTTTTAATCCGTTCCATGGCACTATAGTAGGCTCTTAAAAAGGTTGTGATGATAATTGATATAATATTTTCCTCCATCAGATATCAGTGCTAACGGACAGCCACTCCCTCTGCTTACCTCGGCGGCCATCTTCCCCAACGAACAGCCACAAGTCCCTCTTGCTGCAGCAGAACTTGCATGAAGCACATAACTTGACTGTCAAAAAGGAGCATCCGCTTGCAGGTAAAAATAACTTATAATTAAAAAAAAATATTGTAGTTTAGTACAAATTAAATTCATTGTACTTTAGTATAAGTTACATTTATTGTAGGTACCTGATTTAGTATAAATTAAATTAATTGTACTTTAGTCTTAATTGGTAGGGTTATGGCAAGCAAATGACTTCTACAAGGCAACTGGGAGTGTTGATATAGGGAATATTGAATTTATATGAGATTTGCAAATTTTTGTAAAAAATTTCCTGATGAAAACAGCACCTGAAAACATACTGCTAATTAATGACAGTACTAGACCTTATTAAAATATATTTGAAACAGATCAAATACAATCCAAATATTCCACCGCAATGCTTTTAATATCACATCCGATGCGCTCCCCCAAGGTTAATAGACAAATAACCATAAATATTACACATCATATCAAAGTTTTAAAAGCACTTACTAAAAGACAAAGACTAAACTGTTATATTTCTGCTTTCAGAACTAAAATGCGAGCCATCCGTCGGAATGGACAAGCTATTAGGAGCGCTACACGGGTCGCCGCTACTGAGCAGGTTGCCTCGGGTGCAGTCCAGTGCCAGTACAGACTCAGCTGTGCATTCTATGTACACGCACAGGTAAATTATGTTATGTACTTATGCATGAGATATTTATAAAAGGTGTAATGAAGAAGAGAATAGATATTTTGCAGGTAGATAGAGATTTTATAGGATTCATCTGCTTAAATTTTTGATTATAGGAAAAAAAGCTTTTTAATAAAAATGCATTCTTTCGTCATTTATTTTTTAAATTAAAAACAATTCAAGACAAAGATTCATTGTTTTAACGAATTCGTAACGCCCTATATAATTAAAGTGATTCCAATTTTCTAATATCAAAAACAACGGGATCCACCGGCAAAATATATACCTACTACTCAAAACAAAATACTCAAAACAAATGAGTTCTAAAGATAAAACTCAAAAAAATAGTGAAACAAATCGAGAAACGTTCGTAACGATAGTCTAAACACAAGTGAATAAGAAATTGTGAATAGGGTAATTTTAACTTGATTTGTCTTTCCACTTGAGGGTAAAGATTAAAAAACTTTGTTCAGAATAATGTTAAGAATACATAAGCATATCAATTTTATGCAAAGACACTTGAAACTAGCTTAAAATTAAGTTTAAAGTGTCATACAATCGTTTTTTGTGAAAAAACGAGGTATTTTGTTTTGATTAGTATTTAAACTCTTCCTTATAACACTCTGTATATTAGGTTTTATAGGAAAACACACTTTTTTAAACTGACTCTTGCCTTGGCGTATACTGAGATACCCCCCCAGTACTGTTGTATGATTGTTATTAAACTCAAAAGTTTTTGATACTTTTATAGTTTCTTATAAATGTAAACCTAAACATTGACTAATCAGATTACAAAATTCTTTGTTTGTATGTATTATCTGATATCGATTATGTTATTTGATAAAACAGATTACAATTTCAAAAGCAATCGCTTAATCGATTATTTATAAACATACCTACTCAATTCCGCTTTTGTGGAAACAAAAATATTGTTCAGGCTCTAAACTGCACATTTTAGATAAAATGATAATTTTTCGTGAAGAAGTACTATTACTACTGATACAAAATTCTAAATACCGAACTTTGTCTTTCTAGTGTATACAGCAGTCCATCAGCCAGTCCCCGTGCGTCCCGGCATTACACGCCGTCTCTTTCTCGCAATAACAGTGACGCATCGCACTCTTCTTGTTACTCATATAGCAGCGAGTTTTCACCTACACATTCTCCAGTTCAGGTAAGACTTCCATTGATTTTAAACATTTTGTAAAAGATGATACATGTTTTAGAATAACGAAAAGAGTTAGTCACTTCATCATCACAACCTCTGAAGCTTTCCTGGGTGATGGGAAGTTTTATACAATAATCCACCAAGTTTTCATGGTACTCGTTTGTATACAGGGTGTCCAAAAAGTACTTTGGAAAAAAATATCCTAGATAGGGTTAGTCTTCCCCGTTCGACTACAAAAAACCGTTTTTTATTTGGACTTATAGTTCTTCCATAAAAACATTCTAAATAGTTAAAGGAAAGCGTGCGCGCGCCTAACGCTCAGCTGGCAGGTAACTAATTACATAATAGATAATAATAATAAATAAATAAATATTTCTGACACTTACACAACATTATCTATCCCAAATTAAGTTTCTTAAAGAACTTGTGTTATGGATACTAGATAACTGATATACTTAAGAAATATACAAACATACATATTGAATAAATATATATTTTTATTAGAATAAACTTAAATAAATACATAAACATCCATGACTTGACGACTAATATCTGTGTTCATCACACAAATATCCGCCGCCGCCGGGATTCGAACCCAGGACCTCTGGCATAAAAGGCAATGTGTGTTACCTCTACACCAGCCGGTCGTCAACCTTTTAACTTTTGTTTATTTTTGTCGTAAAAGATAAAAATAAACAAAAGTTGAAAATTGGAATCAAACTATTAACAGTTCGATTGTTACGTGTGCACTCAAAATCACAACAATGTAAATATCTGCTAGCAGATCTTAAAGCTCGTGAGTTATCTAGTTAGGTGCGCGCGCTGTCTTAGAAATGTTTAGATTTTTTTATGGAGAAACTATAAGTCTAAATAAAAAACGGTTTGGGAAAGACTAGCCCTATCTAGGATATTTTTCTTCAAAATAATTTTTTGGACACCCTGTATATCAGGTCAACTACTTAGACCTCATTTTTACATAGAATGGTTGCCACTGACCCTGTATTTATTCTTCACAACAACGATGGTGAAGTTTGTGCCATAAACGGCACATCAAGCCATCGGTTCTTGTTACTGTATGGCTTAAATTTGCCCTTAAATTTTGACATCCACCACACAGCAATTTACCAGCTTGGTGCTTTTGTCCTCAAATACTGAACACCCAAATAACGACCACTTTGGCGATGGGGTAAACCTGTCTTCCTCAGATGCCAATGGTTGCGGTTTCGATTCTCGCACGGAAAAAGCTTTTTTTTAAGTATTTATATTCTAAGTTCCCGCCTAGTTCGCTACATGGTAAGCTATGCTTACTTTGGGGCCATGTATTTGGTGTGATTGTCTGGGGATTTTATTTATTATCTTGTAGTAGGCTCATGAAAGATTCTGATACTGTATTTCTCTTTTCTTTTATGAAACTACCGGTCTATGAAACTCCCTTACACTTAATAATGTTTTTAAGTTATTTCATTTAAAATGCTCAATTATTCTTAAATAAATGAAAAATGTGATAAATAAAATAAATAAATAAATAAAATCCTGGTCGGGTAATTTTTATTTATCACATTTTTTCATTTATTCCCTTACACTTGTAAAACTGCAAATGTGTTCTCCTACTATGTACATAAAACTCCCTTTCCAATACCATCATTACATTACTCTATTTTCCATTCTATTTTAAAGAACCTCCCCTACACTTATAAAACTGCAAATGTGTTTTCCATTCTCTTTTAAAGAACTCTCTCTTTGGGGGAGCCACACTTATAAAACTGCAACTGTTTACTCGTATCACGTAAGCTAGGCTTACTTTGGGGTCATGTAGTTGGTGTGATTGTCTGGGGATTTTATTTATTTATGTATTATCTTGTAGTGGGCTCACTAAATATTCTGATACTGTATTTTTCTTTTCTATTATGAAACTATCCTACACTTGTAAAACTGCAAATGTGTTCTCCTACTATGTACATAAAACTCCCTTTCCAATACCATCATTACATTACTCTATTTTCCATTATCTTTTAAAGAACCTCCCCCACACTTACCACCCAGTTCGGCAACAGATGCGAAACAAAAATAATTGTACATAGGATTAAGTATAGGCTTAAGTACCCTTTGTATACCCCTTTTATGGAAATAAATTACTATTAATATTTATTACTATTACTTATAAAACTGCAAATGTGTTTTCCATTCTCTTTTAAAGAACTCTCTCTTTGGGGGAGCCACACTTATAAAACTGCAAATGTTTACTCGTATCACGTAAGCTAGGCTTACTTTGGGGTCATGTAGTTGGTGTGATTGTCTGGGGATTTTATTTATTTATTTATTATCTTGTAGTGGGCTCATGAAAGATTCTGATACTGTATTTCTCTTTTCTATTATGAAACTACCCTACACTTGTAAAACTGCAAATGTGTTCTCCTACTATGTACATAAAACTCCCTTACCAATACCATCATTACATTACTCTGTTTTCCATTCTCTTTTAAAGAACCTGCCCCACATTTATAAAACTGCAAATGTTTTAATAATGTTTTTCTTTTATTTATTTTTTTAAGTTTTTGCATTTAAAATGCTCAATTATCAATATATATAAAACTGTTCCGTTACTGACTGAGTGACTGAGGTACTGAGTGACTGAGTGACTGAGTGACTGAGTGACTGAGTGACTGACAGACAACGTACAGCCATAACTACTGGGCGTAGAGAGCTGAAATTTGGAACATACATTCTTTAGGGGATGTAGGGGTGCACTAAGGAAGGAATTCCCGAAATTCCCACGGGAACGGGAAATATAGGACTTTTTAGTTTGTATGAAAAATCTTATTCCTTGAGTGCACCGATGTGAAACTTGGTGTGAAGGTTTTACAATGTGTGTCTGGTTGTGACATGAAAGGAATTCCCGAAATTCCCACGGGAACAAGAAATATATGATGTTTTAGTTTGTATGAAAAAATCCCATTCCTTTTTTTTTTTTTTTATAAGTGACTAATCCCGCGTTTGACCTCAATCTCACCTGATGGTAAGTGACGATGAGGTCGAAGATGAAAGTACACGGGTTTAGGAAAGAACTGGCTCTTTATACAATATTGCCGGAACACATTACCGCCGGAGCGGTAACATTTGGCGGCAGACTTTATATAAAGGGTGGTCGCTAGCCAGGCGGACCCAGAAGGGATCCTACCACCAAGCAGAATTCCTTAAGTGCACGGATGTGATACTTGATATAAAGGTTCCTCAATAAGTGTCTGTTTGTATTCTGACATTTCCACGAGAAGGGTAGTTAAGCGCATACGAAGTTGCGGGATAAAGCTAGTTCTTTAAATAAAATGAAAAATGTGATAAATAAAAATTACCCGACCAGGATTCGAACCTGGGACCTCTCGTTTGCCGGAAGAGTGCTCTTTCACTGAGATACCGGGGCCTGGCGATACGCCTCGAAATTACTTACCACATTTTTGTTTTTACGTTATATTGCTAACGTAGCTCCATCTTTGCAGCTAAGACCACCCGAGACCAATTTCTTTACAGTAATTGTGAATCCCAGTTAAAATGATGCATTGCAATGTTTTAATAATGTTTTTTTTTTTTAAGTTTTTGCATTTAAAATGCTCAATTATTCCTAAAAAAAAGAAAAATGTGATAAATAAAATAAATAAATAAAATCCTGTTCGGGTAATTTTTATTTATCACATTTTTCATTTATTCGCATTACACTTGTAAAACTGCAAATGTTTTCTCCTACATAAATCTCCCTTACCAATACCATCATTACATTACTCTGTTTTCTATTCTCTTTTAAAGAACCTCCCCTACACTTATAAAACTGCAAATGTGTTTTCCATTCTCTTTTAAAGAACTCTCTCTTTGGGGGAGCCACACTTATAAAACTGCAAATGTTTATTCGTATCACGTAAACATCGTGTGTGGGGTAATTGCAGGGCCGGCACCCGCAGCTGGTGTACCGCGAGGCGGCGGGCGTGTTCCCCGCGTCGCCCGCGCAGGACGACGACGCCGACGCCGCCGACGACCGCCTGCACCACCACCAGGGCGTCAGCCGGCAGCAGCTCATCAACAGGTACATTAATAGTAGTTTTCAACACACTTGCTCGTAAAGTGAGCCTTATTCTATTGAATTTAGAACTAAAAACTGGGCTATAAGTCACGCGTGCATAATAATATATATTATACCCTAGTGCATAATATAATGAATCCTACAAAGTTAAATTGTACCTTTGTGCAAATTACATGCGAGTAAACAGAGCATATTTTATTGATCCGGGTTATACATTAAATGTTTTCAGAAACAACAAAGAGATTTTATACCACTTCAAATCCATATACATTTTTAAATGTTTGCGCCTTATATTAGTAAAACAAATTTGTATATTAAACAAATTATTCACAATTTACAATAATTTGTTATAAAATATTAAAATATTTGCATTTACCACTCCAAATCAATTAAAAAAAGCTATTGTACATCCCATATTTAAAGCAGGTGATAGATTACTAATCAGTAACTATCGACCAATTTCTGTCCTACCTGTTATTTCCAAGATATTGGAGCGAATACTAAATAATCGACTCAAACAATATTTGGATCGAAATGACCTAATATCGGATAGACAATACGGGTTTCGTACGGGAAGATCGACCTCTGACGCGGTACATGACTTGACAAATAAGATAGTTAGTACCTTAGATTCTGGAAAAAAATGTATCGCTATATATCTTGATTTGCAAAAAGCATTTGATACCGTCTCAATTCCGATACTTGTTAACAGGTTGGAAAAATTAGGCGTTAGAGACAATCAATTACAATTATTTAAATCTTATCTGTCGGGTCGTGTACAATGCGTAAAAATTAATAACGATGTTAGCAATGAGCTAAATATTGAATACGGTGTCCCACAAGGAAGCGTCCTAGGACCTACATTATTTCTGGCCTATGTGAATGAACTTCGCTCACTTGTTACATAATATACTATTATGCAACTGTCGTATAATAGAGGGTATTAAAACATGAGTGTAGTTTAATACCTAATTATATACAGTTGCATACACTTCTTTATTTAATCTCATGGTATGGTCATTTAGTATGGCCTGTTATTGGTTTATGGCTCAGATCCAGCACGCATGCGCGTTGCGCGTGCAGCGCGCTCACCACAGATAATGTGTACTTAAATTGAATTGAAACTTCCTTGGTCGGTACACATTGTTTTAAACCATTGTTTTGTTAAGAGAATAATGCTTTAATTTACTTTTTCAATTTTCTTATACAAATATGTAACAAAAATATGCCAATAAAAGTCTGTATTTCATTTCATAATTAGAACATTACCGAATGAGATTATATAAAATAAATAAATAAATAGTAAATATTTCTGACACTCACACAACATTATCTAGCTCAAATTAAGTTTCTTAAAGAACTTGTGTTATGGATACTAGATAACTGATATACTTAAGAAATATATACACATACATATTGAATAAATACCTACATATTTTTACTAGAATAAACTTTAATAAACATATTAAACATCCATGACTTGACGACTAATATCTGTGTTCATCACACAAATATCCGCCGCTGCCGGGATTCGAACCAGGACCTCTGGCATAGAAGGCAATGTATAATACCGCTACACCAGCCGGTCGTCAAAAAACTAAAACTACTAAAAAACTAAACTAAAACAACATAGAATGTGCCAGCTGCTCTCTTCCCGGGCATACTGTAGAAGTCAGTCAAGGGACAGAGGTTTTAAAGGCGTATTTGTAGGTGATAGGCTGACCCCCTGTCACTACAATAGTCTCTCCAAATTTGTCAAACGTGACATCAGATGGTCTTGTAACCTCTGGTGTTCTGCCTACCCAATAAGGGACACAGGCATGACGTTATGTATGTATGTATATTCATATATTCATATTTTATACTAGCTTGCTTCTTCTATGCTGGACTCTAATTGAAAGAAAACCATAGAAAATTAGAAATAGAGGTTTTATTGGCATTGGCACCCCTGACATAGAATAGTCTTTCTCCATCACTTTGATACCTCCAAATTTGTCAAACGTGATATCAAATGGTTTTATAGCCCCTAGTGTTCTTCCTCCCCCATTGGGATATAGGCGTTAAGTTATGTAGTGTATTCGAATACAGCCCAAATTTTATAAATTGTACAGCTTTAAGCATATTATTTGAGTAAGTAGTTTTAGTTTTGTGAGGGCTGTGAATAAACTTATTATTGTGACTTATTTATCCCCCAAAGTCCCTGAATAAGTGTGACCTAAGAGACATGGTGCTAGGTGGTAAGGCCCTGGTCGCCTACCTAGTGACTACCTTTCATATAAGTCAATCGCATAAGTAAAGAAAGCAAAGATATTGTGGCTAACCATATCATCATCAACAATTTAATGGATTACTTAAAAATTTTACTATTGCGTTTATGAATAAGAGGTTCAATGTGTGATTACGTTTAATAAAAGATGTATTCTTTTACATTCAGTATGGTATGTACCGATTTTATTTATACAAATACTTACCTACCATCAAATGATATTGAGGTTTTCAAACTGAGATTAATTCACAGATAAAAAATCTAGTTACTCGTGACAAGTAAGGGCTGTAAGGGCACCTTAACGTTGAGTCATAGATCGTTACAAGCGATAAGCCCGTATTTACTTATTCTTTTTACATTTCTGTAGCGTGAATTTATAATGTGTTTAGGCAGATTTTTCCTTTGCTCCCAGTCCAGCATGGAAAAAATCCATACAGAGGAAAAACATGTTCCAGCTGCTTCTCTTCCCCGACATACTGTAAAAGTCTGTTAAGGGACAGAGGTTTTATTGGAGGTCTTTTTGAGGTCGATAGGCTGACCCCGGCACTGCAATAGTCTCTCTATCATTATAATGCCTCCAAATTCATCGAACCTCACATTAGATGGTTTTATAACCTCTGGTTTTCGGCCTACCCTATAATCGATACAGGCGCGAAATATATAAACAATACTTTTACGGTTTAATAAATTAAATAAATCATATTTTTATCTTCTCCCCAGTCCCTGTCCAATCTGCGGCGACAAAATCAGCGGGTTCCACTATGGGATCTTCTCCTGCGAGTCTTGCAAGGGTTTCTTCAAGCGAACAGTTCAGAATAGAAAGAACTACATGTGTTTGCGAGGCGGGAACTGTCCTGTCACTGTGGCGACGAGGAAGAAGTGTCCTGCTTGCCGGTTTGACAAGTGTCTCGCGGCCGGGATGAAGTTGGAAGGTTGGTCTATTTAAATCAAAATACGATAATAACGATTCGCTTTAGGTGCAATATTTGGGGGGGCTTTGAACTGTCTTTTCCGCTCATTTCATTGTGACCTAAAAGATCTATTGTGCGCTCCTGATCCAATCTGTTTGTTGGCCCAGTTTGGACAGAGAAACAGCAGTGCGATCACAGACCTTTATCGAATCGTATATTAACGAATGTTTACGAATGCTCGTATAGTATGGAGTCGGTTGCAAGTTTTGAGTAACATTGTAATTTTTTATTTTACAGATATTTATGAGTACAACATGTTTACAAACATTCAAAATTAACAAGGCACACATTTATTTAAGCTGGCCTTGCGGCAATGGATAGATTTCAATTTTTTCTTAAAAACCGTCTCCATACTATACGAACATTCGTTAACAAACGATTCGATAAAGTTCTGTTCTCGCACTGCTGACTCGATTTTCGGCCTGTACTAGAATACCCTATAGTGTCGATGTATGGTGTACCTAAAACATATTATATTTCTTATTTTTTGATAGCATACGAAGGGGAAACCTTGAAATAGGCTACATCATATTTTCTCCTGGCTGATACATAGATATTCTGAAGACGTGTCCCTAGAATGTGGTGTGTGATAGTAGAAAAAAAAAGACTTTTATCTACCTGTGAACGGTAATTTAAATCTTTATGAATGGTTATTGTCACATTTGTGAAGATGTGATTGTATTTTTGTATGTAAATACAATTCTACTAGGTCACTATTATATTTTGAGTGTTTAGTTTCAGCATTTTATTAATTTTAAAGTGTTTATTTATTTATTTTTATTTATTTATAATTGGCCCTTTAACAATAGGAACAATGGTACACTTACAAAGAAAGCTATTTTAACTTAATCTAAATGCCCCCATTAATTACAAAAGAGCACAGCATGCACTAGATAACTAAAAAAACAAATATGCTGCAACAGTCTTTGGGTGAATTGACTAACTTAGTTATTTTACAATAAAAAAAATACAATCTACATTACAAATATAAATTATAAAAGATTTAAATTAAATTTATAAATAATTTTAGGTCACAAAAAAGAATAATGACTACACATAAAAATAAATTAAAGGCATTAAATAATTAAAGTGGTAAATTATACTTAAAAATATTACCTAACAACTTATGGTTGTACTAATATCAATTGTTTCTGATCTCCATAGCAATTCGTGAAGATAGAACTCGCGGCGGGCGTTCGACGTATCAATGTTCGTATCCGCTATCAAGCGCCTCGTCTACGGGCTCGCTGCTTGCTACGCACGCTACGACTACACTACGGCATGCTACGAGTCTAACTTGCGTAAGTTCATCATTTCTTTCACTATCACTATAATCTTATAAAAGTAAACTTTATTAGGAGTAATTTTCGCAGCTACTGAACAGTTTTTCATCTGGTTTTCACCAGGTTTTTCACCTGGTTTTATTGGTAACTAAACCCACATTTTTCTTCAATTTACCCTTTTTTTATATTGTAAGGATAGGACGTTTGTCTTCCATGCCACCTGATGGAAAGTGCGCATGAAGATTATGGTGTTACACGTCCATCCACGAGAAACCTATTCACTCGACACTTAAAAGTTCCAGGACTGTAGTGGTCAGGAAAAAACAGACGCAGGCAGATTGTTCCACTCCTTGGCAATCCGTACCAAAAAGGAACTATCGAAACGTTTTGTTCGACTTCTTGGTAAATCCACTATATAGGGATGGAAGTTCTGTCTGCGTCTGGTAGTCCGGTGGTTAAAAGGGGTGGGTTCAATTTGGTCACAAAGAGCACTCGCACACTCACCAAAATGTAGCCGATAAAATACTGTCAAACAAGCAACCTTACGACGATGCTCCAGCGTCTGCAATTTTTTATTTGTATGGTTGTGGTAAGTGGTCGAAGATGACGCGGGGTAAGGAAGGACCTGACTCTTCATAAAATATTGCCGGAACACATTACCGCAAGAGGTATTTGGCGGCAGATTTTATATTAAGGCTGATCCCTAGCCAGGTGGACCCTGAATGGGTCCTACCATCAAGGGGTGTCACTCGGATTAGCCCCCTTTTACAACTCGCACGGGGGCGGTAGGGCAGTTCTTAGCCGTCCCCACGCGGGCTACCATAATTTTACTAGTTGTTCCTTCAAAGTAATGAAAGTGTTTACAAGACAATACCTTATTTAATTTTATTATTACTCTAAGCAGTCAATAAATACATGAATGAAAACCATTGGATTTGAATGAAAACATTGATTGTTATTTTCAATTGCCCTCTTACTACAGCATCCCTTTTCGACTTCCTACCTCCTCATATTCCAAGACCGATTAATATTCCTTCACTCTTGACTATTTCTAATCCCTGTACGCTCAAAATTTTGTGTAAATTCATCCACCAATTTAACATTAGGTTGTAAAGAGTAGTGCGTAGCTGTGTTGCCTATTAGTTTAAATTTTACTTTGTAATTTTACCAAATTATATGTAGAATGTTGTTATTCGCACTTTAAGCTAATTCAGTAATAAATCAATGCTCCCAATCAAACCGTGTTTTCTCCAATACGTGACACTGGCAGTAATAGTCTATTGAGTAGCAACAAAGGCTGGTTGCCATAAAAAAAAAAAAAAAACTTCTATGCTGGACTGGGAGTGAAAGCAGAACATGGAATGTGCCAGCTGCTTCTCATCCCGGGCATACTTAAGGGACAGAGGTTTTATTGGCGTTTTTGCAGGCGACAGGCTGACTCCCTGTCACTGCAATAGCCTTTCTCCATCATTATACCTCCTTTTTCAAACGTGACATCAGATGGTCTTATAACCTCTGGTGTTCTGCCTACCCCATAAGGGATACAGGCGTGAAGTTATGTATGTATGTATGTAAATAAAAACATGATTCACCTGGGCTGAGGTGACTGACAAAAGAATTCTTATCATAGGAAAGTAATAAGATTTCTGACATCCTGATGTCTCATTATCACATTTAATTGGTTCAAATAAACAATAAAGTTAAAATAAATATATTTTTACAGGTGAATGGTCCTGGACTGTACAGTAGAGGAGAAACTAGTAACAGCCGACTCACGCCCGACATACCCCCGTTATTGCAGGTACGCATAAATAACAATCACTTTGATTTATTTATTCAAGCATATTTATTTATTTATTTATTTATTTTACAATTTATGTACACACAAGTTAAGATACAATATTAAGAAACATAATCAAAATAAGTACAAAGGTACAGCTTATCTCTATTGAAATCTCTTACAGCAGACCTAAGACTGGAGAGTTTGTTTATTTGTAATGTGTGAAATATTATTAACCGGAATTTCCAGCGTGTATGTATACAGCCAGTCCCTCGTGACTACGGGTCCTGTAAAGAATCCGAAACCTCGAGTAAAAATACAAATACAATACAAATTCCATTCAAAAGGTCTTTAAAGTATTTATTATAATGAACACTGAAAACATAAGGAAATATGTATGTTTGTTACTCTTTTTTCTAACCCCCTGTCACTGCAATAGTCTCTCTCCACCATTATAATGCCCCCAAATTTGTCAAACGTGACATCAAATGGGTTCACAACCTCTGGTGTTCTGCCTACCCCATAAGGGATACAGGCCTGAAGTTATGTATGTTACTCTTTAACGCTAAAACGCTTTGATAGATTGTGCAGATATTTTTCCCAAAAGTAGAAGGTAGCCTAGAATAGTTTATTTTACTTGAATCATAAAGAAACAGGTCTTCCTCTGAAATTTGGCAAGTTAATAAACAGGCATACTCTTTACCATTAAAGTGATAAAAAACTATAACAGATTTTTAGATGTGGTGTATTGGTCGAGCAGCCTGCGCTGCAAGCAGTCCTGGATTCAAATTCCATTCGTTTACAGTTTAAAATCCAAACTTTTGTACCAAGAAATTCAGAATTTAAATACAATATCTGCTAACCAACGAAATTCAGAATTTTAATACTATAGGTAAATATAATCTTTACCATCCCCCAGGAAATAATGGACGTGGAACACCTATGGCAATACAACGAGTCCGAACTCAGCCGACTTGGGAAGACCCCCGGGAGTCCCTCAGCAAACCCCTTGCTAGCAGCCAGCGGGATCACGGCACAGAACTCCAGTCCTGACTTCTTGGCGGACCTGTGCAATATCGCCGACCATAGACTATACAAGATCGTCAAGTGGTGCAAGAGTCTGCCGCTGTTTAAGAATATTTCTGTGAGTATTTAGAAAGAATTACTTATATGTGTTCTTGTAATGTATCAAAATGTATTTGTTTGATGATAAAAAATCTCTACCAATATGTTTGTTATTTAAATATTCATTAGAAAATATATAAATTATTGAAATACTTATTAACTATCGAAAAGATGTTTAAAGAAAACGTGTGAAGGAAACTTGAAATTAACGAAAACAGGACATTATGATTGTTTATCAAGCTATAATCAACACAACAAAATTAAAGTCAGCTTCATTTATTTGAGGTTTTTGTATATGTCAGCGCGTTCATAGAGAAAGCCATAAATAAGATAAATCATAGAGATAAGATAGAGTGACTGATGGTTTGATTGGTCAGTCGCTCTGGCGAAACGTCATGTATATGGGAGCAGGTAGCAATCTTGCTGTTGACGAGATTGACCAGCGCACCGAAGTTTTCGACGGATCGCTTAAATCAGAAATAATCTTAGTTGTTTAATTATATTTCTGCTTAAATTAAGATTGTGAGAAAATCAAGATCAAATCAAAATCCTGGCGTTACATATACTTCACTTGTTTAGGTGTTCAATTCATCATCAATAACAAACATAAGAAAAAATCAATGCCCACTTCATAATTCACGTTGACATTTAAAAATCGAATTTAAATTAAAATACATTTCCCACTCTTTTATTTGACGTACCTACACATTTATTTTCCAAAGTAAAGTTTACTGACATATTAGAGAATAATAAACAAATGACTTTTATTTCAGATCGACGACCAAATCTGCCTGCTAATAAATAGTTGGTGCGAGCTTCTCGTGCTGTCGTGTTGCTACCGCGGCGTCGGCACCGTCGGGGAAGTGAGGGTCGGAGGCGCGAGGGGGATCACTCTACAACAGTCTGCCAAGTGAGTCAGCCAACCTCTATCTCTCTAAATATTTAAGACTAGCTGTTGCGCGCGGTTTTACCCGCGCAATTTCGATTCCCGCGGGATTTTCGGGATAAAAAGTAGCCTATACGGATTCGGAAGAATCCCTCTAAGTAATGGTAAAAGAAATTTTGAAATCGGTCCAGTAGTTTTTGAGCCTATTCAATACAAACATACAAAAATACAAAGGTTTCCTCTTTTTAATATAAGTATAGATTAAACCTTCGATAGATTTAAGGATAAGTGTTATGTGAACAGGTTTACTATAAGATATCCGGATGCAAGAAGATGGGATTCCCTGGCTGTAAATTGTTATTGTGTATTTTTTTTTCTCTTATTTTTAAAAGATGATTGCTGTTGAGTTTCTTGCCACTTCTTCTCAACAGATCGACTTTTCGAAGTGGTGGTAGATTCAGTTCAATTTGTAAATTGTTTGACTTATTTCAAATGTATATAAATACTTACGAAATAAAGAATATTTGAGTTTGAGTTTTGAGTCTCTCTCCTCCGTATGGGAGGTCTACTCTTCACGTGACAAAACCGTCTGAGGCTCCTTATTGATAGTATACCGAGACATATTCGTTGCGGATCTTATCTAACTTCGTCACTCCTGACATTCACCTAAGGATCTCACGGATCACACGGATTTCCATAAAACATTGCCGGAGCAGTACATGAAGTAGGTAAGTAGGCGGCGCGAGCGGGATCACGCTACAACAGTCTGCCAAATTAGTGCACAAAACATTCAAAATTTTTATATTCAGTCCATATATAAAAATCTTTTTCAAGGGCCCAATCTTGTTGCAGTGCGCGGGCATGAAATTTTATTTGTTTAGCTGACCTAGTGTTGTTCGATATTTTGATTGATTATTTGCACGTTTTCTTGTTTCATACTTTTTAAACCGTCTTTTTTGTTGGGTTTTATTTTTTATAACCCATCAGAAACTTTTGTAATGAGCCTATTGCAGGGTCATGAATCGTCCAGGAGCCCCAAAAGTCCGTAAATCCGGATATGAGGAATTTCAAAGCGCTGAAATGGCTTCTGACAAACCCCTAAAATTAGTGATCGGCTGTGACCCATCATTTATACTTACTAAAGATTAAAAAAATATATTATAGATTGTAACATCGCTTTTCCTTTCAGACTGGGTCTCCAACCGTGCATAGAGCGCATGCTAAGTTTCACGGACCACTTGCGGCGCCTGCGCGTCGACCGATACGAATACGTCGCCTTGAAAGTCATCGTACTGCTCACTTCAGGTACGTCTTTTCTCAATCATATTATGTCTTAATTTTCCCTAATTAATTTTAAAATAAACGTCGCATAGCTTAAATTTTGCCTAGCCATAATTACATGTGAGTAGATTGTCCTGAACATTTGAAAAAATTCAAACAATTATTTAACCAGCTTTTGAGAATAATAACGTAAAAAAGGAACTTTTTTCTATGACAATATTTTTTTTTATTACAAGATATTTATTTGTTTTCACTTGACCGTACACCGGATAATACATAATAATTACAGTTTGTTTAAAATGCCTTCAAAAGTATAACCACAACATATCTGATCTCTATCTATTATATGAGCTGTCAAAAGATTGTTTTTAGCCGAACAGGGTGTTGGCTGACCCTCCATATCATTATCGCCCCTAGATAAAGCGAGTCTTGGTGCCGCCTGGCAATATTTCCGTTCTATTTTATGAAGAGGAGCCACTTTCTTTATAAACCAGTGCGCCATCTTCGATCTCATTTTTACTTGCCATCGGGAGAGATTGAAAACAGTGGTCGTTTTTTTTTGATGTGTTTCGAAATTTAGAAATTTTAGATGCGTAATTTATTTATTTATATTTTAGTGGTGATAATTTAAGCAGTAATCTTTTGCAATGCACTATATCCATATTTCTCATCAATCAACACTTTTAATATAATTTAAACCTCAAAACAGATGCGCCAGAGTTGCGCGAAGCGGAGAAAGTGCGAGCCTCTCAGGAGAAAGCTTTAGCGGCGTTACAAGCGTACACGGCGTCCCACTTCCCCGAAACACCCGCCAAGTTTGGGGAACTATTGCTGAGGATCCCGGAGCTACAGCGGACTTGTCAGGTGAGAGAGATGTAGTAAAGTGAGGTGACCAGCTTCAATTTAATATAAGAGAACTTTAGTGGCTTCACAAGCGTACTATCGAACAAATTTGAATCATGACCCACCATAAGCTCATTTTGGCAAATCGTCTGAATTCTATTAGGTCGAATTTCGCTTGAAGATAGGTTTCCTTGGTGACGTACTTGTTATTATTTCATTCGACACCGAAATTTACGGAGAACAGAATTCGTAAAGTATCTAAAATGTCCTAAGTGCATTATACTATAGACCTTACAAGTTTGACAGTTTCAAACGAATTACCTATTAGCAAAATGGGTCATGATGCGAGGAGAACTGAAATTAAATGTTTATTCATTGTAGGTATTAATACTTGGAGAACATTTGGGTAGGCGTTGTCTCTTTCTTACGTTCAATATTAGAGCACTTTTAAACTCTTACAAGTTGACATAAATAAACTTACCAAGACATGTTAAAAATAAGTTTACATATGAAACGAGCATCCAAAGTTAACTTTCGTTGTGTAGACCACACAGCAGCACTAGGGGATATCCAGACCCGAGCCACATATTGGGAAAGGTCGCTTCCTTGAACTGGCCCGATTAGGACTCCAACCCAAAACCTCGATAGATACTCGACCATTGCACCAAGGTTATTAGCACCAACAAGAAAGAAAGAAATGAAAATTAAGACGGCCTTATTAGCCATTTAGGTCATTTTGCTGATGATACAATGACTATTTTATTCCATTCTTATTTAAATACTCTGGTCCCAGTTTGCCAGGTTCGTGTTGTGCATCCATAGCTTAATGCACCTACTATCTAAGCAATTTGGTTTTGGTATGACATTGGCTCTCACAATTAGCTGTCTTGTGTTTGTTTTTTTTTTCATGTCATGATCAATTTGTACTGTATGTACCTATTTGTTTTAATTCGTATAATCCTGACTGAAAAAGAGTGGCAATAGTTTTTTTCCGCCGGATTTTTTTTGTCTCTTGGTCTACTGTAATATCTTATTCAATAACTATCAACCTTGTTAAAGCCGAAGTACAAATATGTGACGTCATTAAGTGGCCATTCGATGGTCTTATGATGAATAAAAAAATCATTTCATTTCATTTCCAGGCAATCTAATAATATACGTTTATTTTTTATTTACAGTTCTTTATGCAAGTTGGTAAAGAAATGCTGAATCCCGCGAACAAAGGCAAAGATGGTGAGGGTCCAAGCTTCAATCTCCTCATGGAACTCCTACGAGGTGACCATTAACCTCATCACAAACTTTCAACATTTGCTCAACGATAGTATGGGTATTACTATTTAATTATACTAACCAGAAAAACGTAAAGACTGGTTAAAGTTAACTTTTATAAGACAGCGAATTTATTACTTAAATATACACTGTATTTAAAATTATTGCTGTAATTGACATTGAATTGAAATAATGACTACTTTTTGATCAACATATAGGTATTTAGTCGTGTAGGTATTCAATGAATTGAGCTATTGGCTAACATAGAGTTGTTGCTGTCTCGCTCTTATCAATACGATGTAAGGGAAATATGTAACTTTGCGTATTTAAGAGACATTTTTCATTTTCTTACAAAGAAAGATAGCTGAAAAGAGCTCTATGCTAGTTTGTTGCATTGAATTGAAAGATAGATGGAAGAAATGTCTGTGACTCAACTTAGTCCTATAAAGAAGTATCGTGTTTTTATATCAATAAAAAGGCCTTGTAAGAAAAGACTGCGAATAATAACAAGATATCGCCTCTAAAGTAAACTTATTGTGTAAGTGTCAGAAAAAAGCAAAGTATTTTCGTTTGCTATTTGTATTTATATTTTTGCTATTGTACATACTATATTTGATATTTGAAAGTGATGTCTTTATTGAATAAAAACCTACGCTAGATATAAATACCCATTCACATAATATAAAAATTATTGTTTAATGGTATTTTTAGAACTTAAAAGAGGAATATTGCTGTGTGTCTTATCATCACAAATACTGTACATTGCGTATATTTTATTTGAAAAAATCTAATAGAAAGTTTAAAAAACTTAACTTGATTTATATACCGGTCAATATTACTCTTCAAATATCATAGAATAAATACAAAGTATTGAACGCGATACCGTATCGCCAATTTGTTCTTATCCAAATCAAACTTAATATTGGCCCAGTTTGTATCAATCATACCTATCAATCAGTTTGACAGCCTGTCAGTTACTGGTAATTTATTCATTATATATTCTGTCAGTATTCTTTTTTGTTATTTATGCATTTACTTATTTTTATACGCAAGCTTCATAATCGCTTAATATTAATAATAATTTAGTACACGGGGAAATATATTTGCCTTTGATATTGCCTATGACTTATAAACTTTACATTACATATATACGTAATAACTCTGTGTAAAGTAGTGCGTCTGTTTTTTATATTTGTATATAAGTACAATTAATAAATCTTGATGTATTTTTAATAAAATCAAGTTAATAATACTCTTTAGTATTGATTCAATTATGAATATCGAACATTATACACTGCCGTAATGCGTTTATTAATATTTTAAATATAATTAGGGTCAAGGGAACAAGATATTGAAACAAAAATGTAAAGATAACATGTTTTTGTTTTAGTATACCACACGATAGATTATAATGAAGTCCAAGTTGAAGATAATAGAGCTTAAAACAATTTGTACTTGGTGCAAAATATAATAACCCTCAACGTGTATAGGAGGGGAACATCTGGTTTTCATAGACTAAAACCCATCTATTTTTGACTTACTTTTGCAGCATAAACAAGTTGTTTGCTATTTTAAAATGATAATTATTCTTCGAGAAATATTTTAAGGTGTAAATTTTACAGAAGATTATAAAAAAAAAAGCTTTATTTAACCATAACAAATCCTTTTCGATACTTCATTTAAAATTCGGATCTTGTCCAAAAATATGAACAGTTGTATAGCTTGCCCTGTATAACATATTGCCATTATATAAAATATATATTTTGTGTATAATTATTGCCATTTTTTTAGTTTAAGTACTTAATTAAGTGTAATAAATAACATATAGTTAGAGTAAAGGTGAAACCTTAAGATTTTTGTACTAAATTTTAGTAATATTAAAAGACAGTGTTTAGCTATAGGTTGTATATTAATGTAGTTAGTTTACAAACTTTTTTGTCAAGACAGATATTTCTTTATGAAACTTTATATGGTTCTGTTATAAATTTAATGATCTATTTATTTTGTAAATATTGTGTTATTTTCTTTACGTTTTTTTTTTGGTTTCAGTGCAATACTAAGCATAAAAAATATTACATTGAAAGGTTTATTTTCAGTTGATTTCTAAGTATATTTACTTTATGTCTTTGTTTTGCACTTTTATAAATAAGCTGCTGAAGACAGCTATTAAAACCAGTAAGTCACTGCCGTTATAAAATTAAATAGTATAAGAATTTGCTAAGCAAATAATATTCTATGTTGCAATAAATCTTAAATGTATAAATATTAATATTAAGTTAGTTATACAGGGTGACTAGCGACAAATTTTAAATACTGAAGGAGAGCACTCTGTACTCGATTCTGATCATAATTATGTAATAAAAGTAGGTACGTAATTTTTCACTAGAATTCCCTATAAATAAATACTACTATGTCACTATTTACTTTACATACACTGAGTTGATCGCGGCACGTGATCAATTGTTTGATTGTTTAACTTTCTGTTAAGTTTACTCAGTAAATAATTATAATTAATATTATATTTTTTTCTCTCATCTCAAAATATCACGTCCTTGAATTTCAAAAGTGACCCACCAGTCACCCTGTATATACTTGAGTATTTAGATAATATAAAAATGTATTTTTGTAGTAATGATGCTAGAGCAATAACATAGGTTCATTCTTATGTTAATTGAATATGACTTCTAAAGTTAATTGAACACATTTTTATATTTTTCAAGCCTATAATATAGTTTTTAAAAGCCTATTAAAAAGAAGTTTGGTGCAATATATTTTCAATACCATCTACAGTTAAGGGCACAAGTACTTTTAATAATATATATATTTTTTATCAAGTAAATATGAGCTCATTTATTTTTTAAGTTAATTTAAGAAATATATCCTTCGAAGAAAGTGTGCCACTAAGCTAAATTCTGAATTTGAGGTTCATTGTAGGTTTGTCAGTAAAATTGCCAATAAAAAGTATGGAATTTTAAAAAGAAATATGAAGGCATCCAGTATAAATATTAGTACATACTCTTTTATTGAACTGATAAGTTTAAGTTAGACTTTTAATTTTATATTTTGTTACTTTGTAAGATTGTATTGAAGTGTATGTGTGAGATGGGAGGTGTAAAAGGATCCAAATAATTTTTATATTAAAAATTACAAGGATAGAGTGGCCACGTCCAATTTGGTATTTTGTATTTAGTTTACATTTATGAGTATTAATTTTATTATGATATTCTTCTTATTATGTAGATTTGATAAAAGATTTTTATATATAGAGCAAATAAAGAAATTCATTTTTGGATATCCTTGTATTTTATTTTTTGTAATCTTGCGTTTCATCAAATAAACCATTTGCGACGTCAAGTTGAAAAAGTGAGGATATCTACAGGAATAACAGTACTTTCATTTTTTTTTTTTTTTATAAAATATGTATGGGACGTTTGTCTTCCATGACACCTGATGTGAAGTGAACATGAAGACTAAGGTGGTACACGTCCATCCACGAGAAACCTATTCACTCGACGCTTAAAAGTACTAGGACTATACTGGTCAGGGAAAATAGACGCAGGCAGTTCATTCCAAAGCTTGGCGACCCGTATCAAAAAGGAACTGTCAAAGCGCTTAGTTCGACTTTTCGGAATATCAACCACATACGGATGGAAGTTCTGTCTGCGTCTAGTAGTCCGATGGTAAAAGGGTGAGGGTTCAATTTGCTCAAACAGAGCACTCGCGCACTCACCAAAATGTATCCTGTAGTACACGGTTAAACAAGCAACCTTACGACGATGCTCTAGGGTCTGCATTTTTTTGGTCGTAAGGTCGACGTTGTTAATTAGATTACGGGCTCTTCGGTCAACGGAGTCCAGCGCTTCTAGTTGATATTTGGCTGAACCATCCCAAAGATGACTGCAGTACTCCATGCATGATCGCAGTTGAGCTGTATATAAGTTAAGAAGCTGTGCAGGTCTGAAGTACCGCCGTACTTTCGAGATGATTCCCAACTTTTTCGAAGCTACTTGAGCCATGGACACAATTTGTTGACCGAAGTTTAAACTGGATGTTATAGTTACGCCTAAAAGCTCTAGATGGTCAGTGATGGGGACAGATACATTTTGGAAAGTGGGCGTTAATGTGAAGGTGCTCTTTTTTGCGGAGAATAGACACGCCTGAGTTTTGGACGCGTTGAATTTGACCAAATTCGACTCACCCCAATCGGATACTTTCCGTAAGGTCAAATCAACTCGCTCAATCATTGACTTTCTTAAACTCCGGATTTCACGGGGGTTCGCTCGCGCATTGGATACGTATCTTTCTACAACAGTGCTGTCATCAGCATGACTAATAATGCCCGGTGTTAAAAGGTCATTAATGTGCAGCAAGAATAATGTTGCAGAGAGAACAGATCCCTGAGGTACCCCGGCATTAATTGCCATTTGGTCGGAGGAGAAGCCATCTAAAACTACTCGAATTGACCGTTCCCTCAGAAAATCAGATATCCAGTCGCAGAGCCCAATCGGTATGCCATAAGCTGGAAGCTTACTTAAGAGACCATCATGCCAGACCCTGTCAAAGGCCTTGGAAATGTCTAAGGATACAGCTATTTCTTCACCATGACCTTCCAAGGCCTCGCTCCATAAGTGAGTGGCATAGGAGAAGATCGCCGGTCGAGCGCCCGTTGCGGAAACCATATTGGCTATCGCTTAGGTGCTCGTTGGTCTCGAGGTATGCCAGGAGTCGATTGTTCAATACACGTTCCATGACTTTGCAAAGTATGGAAGTGATTGAAATTGGTCGATAGTTGACAGGATCGGCATGGCTTCCCTTCTTTGGTACTGGTTGTACGTTAGCAAGCTTCCAGGACTTGGGAACCTTACCGGATTCCAATGAAAGTCGATAAAGACGCGTCAAAACGGGAGACAACTCAGCTGCGCAGCGTTTTAAGACCACTGCAGGAATACCGTCTGGACCACTAGCTTTGTTCTGGCAATTTCGTGCACAATTTGTATACTAAAACTTATTTGTAAATTATTATTAATTACATCGGATTATTAATTACAGCTGGAGCATCGTCGTAAGGTTGCTTGTTTGACAGTATTTTATCGGCTACATTTTGGTGAGTGTGCGATTCCTCTTTTTGACCAAATTGAACCCACCCCTTTTTACCACCGTACTACCAGACGCAGACAGAACTTCCATCCCTATATAGTGGATTTACCAAGAAGTCGAACAAAACGCTTCGATAGTTCCTTTTTGGTACGGATTGCCAAGGAGTGGAACAATCTGCCTGCGTCTGTTTTTCCTGACCACTACAGTCCTGGAACTTTTAAGTGTCGAGTGAATAGGTTTCTCGTGGATGGACGTGTAACACCATAGTCTTCATGCGCACTTTCCATCAGGTGGCATGGAAGACAAACGTCCTATCCTTACAATATAAAAAAAAAAAAACATATCCTATATCTAAATTGTGTGTATTTCTTGTATACAAATGTGAAATTGTTTATTTTAAATAAAGATATATTATATTATTGTTTAATCAAGTTACAACGAACTACAAGAGCTTTTATGGGTAGTACCTAATACGTTACTTGCTGCTACGGAACCCTTCATGGACGAGTCCGACCCGCACTTGGCTGCTTTTGTTTAATTTAATTATCGGTGAAAAAATCTACGTTTGCCCTCATCTCACCAGCAGGGCTAGCATGCAACCATCGATAAATAACCAAATCGACAGGATAAATATTATTGTATCCTATTATGTAAACTAATAGATAGAATTACTCGATACCATGATTAACCACAGAACCAAAAATTCCATTCATCACCTGATATAGGTAAGTCAAACTACAAGAGCTCGCACGTCACTGTGGCCAGCGCCCACCCGCCACAGGCCGCCCCGTGGCCACGTTAGGCTTAGGCCCTAGTCACTGTTTTTCGTTTCAATTCACTCGAATATCCGTGTCAAAATTTGACTACATTTTAAGTAAAATATCTGCTAAACTCATAAGATAAGGTAGAAACTTTTGCAAAAGTACCTTTTTACCGAGCTGCGGCATGCAAAGGAGGGTAATGTTTTCAACGCGTACATACATACATACATAACCTCACGCCTGTCTCCCTTTGGGGTAGGCAGAGACAAGGGAACACCAATTGCTTCGATCCAGACATACCTCTTTCGCTTCCTCCACGTTCATTAATCTTTTCATACATGATCGCCGGTTACGGGTACTTTTAACTAGGCCCTTTTTAAGAACGTCACCAATTTGATCGGCGTACGTTCGCCTAGGGCGGCCCCTTCCGACAGCACCATCCATTCTTGCTCTGTAAACCTCTTTCGTAAATCTACTTTCACTCATCCTTTCCAAATGTCCAAACCACCGTAGCATACCCTTTTCAATCTTAGTCACTACATCTTCTTTCAATCCGCATCTCTTTCTTATTTCACTATTGCGCACCCTATCACTCAATTTCACTCCACACATGCTTCTCAACGCTCTCATCTCCACAGCATTAATCTTGCTTTCATGTCTCTTCTGCCACACCCAAGATTCACTACCATACATAAGCGTTGGCGCCAAGACTCCCTCAAGTACGGCAAGACGAGCCTTATTTGGTATAGTTTTGCTTGCCATTATCGAGTATATGGCGCCATTAATACAATTTCCTGCTTTTACTCTCCTTTCAATATCACCTTCACACTTCCCATCTCTTGTAAACAAGGACCCCAAGTATACAAACTCTTTCACTTGTTCCACTTTTTCGTCCCCTATCATAATATTGCATTCTGTCATATCTTCATTCCTCTCCATAACCATGACTTTCGTCTTTCCAACATTCACTTTCACACCTTTTCTTTTAAACGACTCATGCATCACAGTGACCATTTGTTGCAATTCCGACGCAGACGATGCAAGTAGAACCTGGTCGTCGGCGTAAAGCAGAGTTTTGATCACTGTCTCATTCATTTTTAAACCCCATTCAGACTCTTTCAGATCTTTCAAACAGCTATCCATGAATAGGTTGAACAGCCATGGAGACGCTACACAGCCCTGTCTAACACCGCGATCGATGCTAAACCATTCTGTGTAGTCATCATTCAACCTGACACAAGCACTCGAGTCCTTATATAAGGATTTGAGTGCCCGTATCAAGTCACTGTCCACCCCAAACTCGGATAGTGTTGACCAAAGTTCATTCCTCATCACACTGTCATACGCCTTTTCCAAGTCAATGAAGCAGCAGAAAACCTTTCGGTGTTTAGCCAGAACCTTCTCGGTTACTGATCTTAAGGCAAAGACTTGATCCGTGCATCCCATCCCCTTTCGAAATCCCGCTTGCACATCCCAGATCTTGCTTTCTGTTTCATCCATCACTCTTTCGATTAATATCTTTGCATACATTTTGCCCACAATACTCAAAAGGCTAATGCCACGGAAGTTTTTGCATTCCTGCTGTGACCCCTTTCCTTTATAAAGTGGCACAATAACGGCCTTGCACCAGTCGCCTGGAACACGGCCGGACCGCCAACACTTATTAAAAAGCTGGTACAACAGGTTTGCAGTGACACTTTCACCCGCCTTGAGCATTTCGGCATCTATTCGATCATACCCTGCCGCTTTACCCAATTTCAAATCTGCCATTGCTTTCATAACTTCTGCCATACTTATCTCACTTTCACGATTGGCCACACCACTGGACCACCTACTTTCCAAAACCTCACTCGCACTTCGTTCAAATAAATTCTCGAAATATTCTTTCCACTGATTCATAATATCTTCATGCTCACTAACAATATTCCCATTCTGATCTCTTAACACGCCCACTTTCGAGTCTCCAACCTGCCCTCGGGCTCTTCTGACTAAGTGCCAGAACAGTTTGGAATTGGCTCGAAAGTTTTCCGAGAATTTCCTATCAAGCTTGTTCTTACATTCTTCTTTCTTTTTGCTCACAATATCTTTCACAGTCTTTCTTAATCTATCATACTTTTCTTTTGCTACTCTTTCATCATCATTCAAGTCATCTCGTATTCTATTTCTGCCCCTCACAGCTAGTAGATCTAGCCACGCTTTCTTCTTTTCTAATACACAACCTTTCACTTCATCATCCCACCACTCGTTCTTATCTCTTCTCACATTCTTCTTCACACTTACCCCACATATTTGGGTGGCCGTTTCTACGATACCATTCTTAAATCTACTCCAATATTCTTCTATCTCGCAGTCTTCATCATTCAATAGCGGTTCCAACCTTTCTTTTAATTCTAACTTATATTTCTCACGGACAGTCTCATCTTGCAAATTTTCGACTTTCACTCTTTTCCTTCCAGACATACGTACCTGTGGGCGATGTCGCCATTTTTTGAGCAGACCTGCTATTCTTGACACCACAAGAAAATGGTCGCTTCCGACATTTACTCCACGGTACACTCTCGTATCCTTAACTTTCGTTCTCAATCGTTCATCCACTATTACAAAGTCAATCATACTTCTCTCAGACTGTCTCTGCCATGTATACATATGAATCATTTTGTGACTAAACATAGTGTTAGTCACCACAAGCTTTCTCTCCAAACATACATCTAACAGACTTGTGCCATTATCATTTATTCTTTCGTCACCAAAATTACCTAACACCCTTTCATACCCATCACGCTTTACTCCCACCCAGCCATTAAAATCGCCTAACATAACAATCCTTTCATTATCTTCACACCTTCCAAGCACATCTCTTACATTGTCCCAAAACTCTTCCCTGACTGCCTGTGGCTTGGACATATCTGGTGCATACAGACAAAGGATAAAAATCCTGGTCAAACCTACTTTCAGTCTCAACCACAGGAGCCTGGGACTCACATACTCATAACCTTTCACACAATCACTCATTCTTTCCGACAAAAGAACGCCCACACCTTGGCTTCCTCTCTCAGACTCTTCTACTCCCGCCCAGTAAGCAGAGAGTCGGCCATGCGTGGACATTCCACAACCTTTCTTTTTCGACTCACTCACACCTAACACGTCAATCTTCCTGGCATTCATCACCTCGCATATTTCGTCAATCTTATCATCTATTCCTCCACAAACATTCATCGTCGCAAATAAGCATTCCCCTGCCCTCTTTTTGCCTGCTGGGGGGACAAGACGTGACGTGTGGCAATGCACGTCGCCGTCGGGAATATTGCCCCCCCCAGATACGATGGGGCAGCCTGAGTTGACCTCAGGGAGGGATTCTCCAGCTCGACTGGTACCCTCCTGGGGTAGTGTATTTCTTATTCCCCTCCTCATCATATCTGATTCTCCTACTTCATCGGATAGGAAAGGATTGGGTAATTTGGAAAGGAATTATGAATGACGGGAAGGAAAAAGGTATTATGAGGATGCTGCATACACGGAGGGGACGTTTGTTGTGTACGCAGTAGCTAGGGAGGCCGGGGTCGCTTACCCGAGTGCCTTTACTTCACAGTCGGACAGACTACTGAAGAGAACACCCCATGACCATCAACATTCATTCAACGCGTATGTATGTAATGTCTGTTTCTTATTCCCTGATTCAAATTTATCCATTCGTTACTAAACGGATGGATAAATTTGAACAAATGAGGTATCAAATGAAAGCTTATAATCAATTTGTTCTAAATAAATACATATACATATGTATACTTTAAATTAAACATTTTCACTGAAAATCCAAACAAATAATTGAACACTAATGGAAGTTTAACTTAAGTACTATACGCCTGTTAATTGTAACTCTTCATCGGCCTGAAAGGCATTCATAATAAGTATTATAACATATTATTTTCATTCGCTGGGCTCCTGTTTCATAGGTTTTTAGATTTCGTGCACTATTTTTCAGGGTATAACCACAGAATAATGGTATAACGTAGGTTAATGCAACGTAGGTAAACGGCAAAGGCATTTTTGAATATCCGGTATAGCTTCTTTAACAAAATCCTAATAAAATTTTATATAACTCCTAATCTAATTATATTTTCTTGAATAAGGATTATTCAAGAGGGTCCAAATTTTGCATGAGGAAGCAATATTTGACTAGTTTACTTGAATTGAACTATACCATGTCTGAGGCTTTATCGTCGTACATACACTTATAATCAAATTGGGTATCACCATTTTTATGGTTTTTAAGGTTTCTGGTCACACAAATAATAGTACCTACCGAACTAAAAAACGGGAAATAAAAAAAGTAATAACAAAATCTAAAAAACTCAACTGCTGAACACAGTAAGTTTCAATTAAAAATTACAAAACAAGCAATATTACTATAAGAGCTTTTAACTTTAAAATAATATTTGTAAAAAAAACTTGTAGCGGCAACGTGTAGCTAATACAGAAATTATTAAACTGTATATTTTGTAACTCTTTGCTAATTAAACATGCCTGAGTTTATAACAATTTCATATTTGTACTTGAAGCTTGTCCCCGCCTGCCGCTATAAGTTCTTTTACAAATATTATTTAAAAGCTCTTATAGTACTTAATATTGTTTTTTTTGTTCTTTTTAGTTGAAACTTACTGTATTCAGCAGTCGGATTTCTTAGTTTTTGTAATAACGTTTTTTGTTATTTAGCTTATAAAGTTTTAATTTTAATTTAGCAAATTTTATAGTTATTACCGAACTGATTTGTTACCCCCGGCAACCGCGCATTGGGTCGCTCGTTGCGTAGGCCTGTAGTGTGGCCAGAAAGCGCGGATACAAACGTTTGAAACTTACGCACGCTGCGCTGGCTCGCTCAGTCCGGTCGCGCTAGACTTCCGCCTTATTCACTGCAGTGTGGACACTACAGTATGGTTTCATATGTTTGTTATTTCGCGCCCGCCATCGCCACCGCCTTAGGCTCGCAGTATGGACGCACATTTAGGCGATTCGCGCGTAATGAAGCTCTTAGTAGCGCGTAAATGCGTATTCTAAAGCTGCTTGTCTCTCCCTGTTTGTATAGAAAACTCACAGATTCCGACACACAGAAAATACATTCACGCGCGCTCATGCAGATCACTAAGCGGAGAAACATGATTCCCGCGCATGAGTTTGTGGCGAGACGCTAGGTACGGCACAACGAGTCCCAAAGTGCCGTGCGTAATTTTTTGGAAGGAGTTGAATGAAAGAAGTTACGGCCCCCGTGAATCCACACAACCGCAAGTACGCGCGAAGATGCGTCGACTCGGATAATGCAGCGCGGTGCGAGACAGTGTGTGAATTTCCTTAATTAGCCAAAACACCATTGCACAATTCAAGGTTACAGATTGCTATTGCAATTTACTTTACCTACTAATAAATAAAAGCATAAAAAATGATGAAGTACCTATTTATAATTGATATGATAGATTTACTTAGGGACATAGGATTATCGTTCAATAATTGATTAGTTTTTGCAATTATGCAAGTAGGCTTAAAGAATTTACGAAACATTTATGAACCATGGTAGAATTCTTGGGCTCATTGACCATTTCCATGTAAAATAATATAACATGGAAAATCTATGAAGATAATTAGGTAGGTATACATTTTCTTATTATATTTTCGACGGCCTGCAGTGTTGGAGTGTTCGGCTACGCCACGGTGATTACCTGTACCGTGACTACGCTACGGCGTGGGAGGTCGTAGGTTCGAGTCCCAGGCGGGCCATATTAAAAACGAACTTTTCTAAACCCGCCCAGATCAGGGTATATTAGGATACCTTGATGACTTGAACGAAATAGTCGAGCGGCTGAAATACATAGTTCCGCAGTGAGGTCTCTATAACAAACACTATCCTATATGTATAGGTATAAAGCTTACTTTGTTGCCTTTTTTTGCTGCCTTGACCGGACGGATAAACCTGAAATGTTGGTCAAAGTCAGGAATAATACACAGAATAGCTAAATGTACCTAAGCAGTAGTAGTAATCCTGATATTTTTACGAAATCGGCATTTAATCGCGATAAGTAGCGACCACAGCTGCTTAATTTATTATAACAGCTTACTACTAAGATAACCTTCATAACATTTTTTTAGGGTTCCGTAGCCAAATGGCAAAACACGGAACCCTTATATACTCATTATGTCTGTATGTCTGTCCTTCCGTATGCCACAGCCACTTTTGTCCAAAAGTTTAAGAACAAAGCTGAAACTTTATAGATGTCACATTCTAAATGATGAATGACGAAACTAGATGTATTCTGTACCACATTAAGATTTTGCACATAAATATAAAAAATAATAATAATTTTTGGGGGCTCCCCGTACTTAGAACTACCATGACACCGATTGTTTATTCCTCGGTTAAAGCTTTCTGTCGGCCGACAGCATTAAATAAATGTCGATAACGTAATGAAACGTGTGTTTCGATTAATAATATTTTGATTATTATTAGGTATTATACGCTTTTCTATTTTGATTAATAATAAACTTCCCAAGAACGTCACAGATAGAACGATACGTACAGGTACGTCTCAAAAATATTATCTTGAGATTACTGAAACAGTTATTAATTAGTTTCCTATCAGATTTTGGATACGGTTATGCAAACCAAATCATCTTATGTTTTTAACAGGTATTCATACATTTGTTTTTAAGAAATTACTCTTTTTATAAAGATGAAGTTATTGTAGCGCAGTAGTCCCTGTGCATATCATAAGTACGAAATATCAGGTTCAGCAACGTTTGGCATGGACGGTATAAGGATGGGTGACCGTCGCGTCGATCATTAATTAAAACACGAGGACTTACATTATTCAGAGCGCCCTGAGCCATCCTTGAGGTTTATGGCCTAAAGTGACGTCCTCGTCACCTAGGGGAGAGACTCCTGGCCCTGTAGTATACAAGGAGTCGTGATCATGATTATACAGAACCACAAATTTAGTCGTGTATAATGTAGAATGTTTGCATAGGTACAAGAAGAAAACTAGGTATTGCTTGTTGGGTTTTCTCTTGCCTTAAGCTGATATAACAACAAATCAGAAATTTATGTTCGTTGGACTACTCCTATAAGTGTTCTTTCTACATAAACACATGGTGTTTAATCAGAAGTGTACCTGAGATTTTTCTTCATCCATGTACAGCAGTATTAAATGTACACTGCTACAAGCTTGGAACAAACGAAACACACTTTTAAAATGTTTCAAATCAGAATAGCTTTGCTTGCATAATCTCGAAGCTTTACAGTATTTCTAGACATTTCTCCAAATATATAATTTTTGATGTCTTTTGGTATTTTTCTATAACTAGTGAACATAAATGCATGATTTTTTTTGGATACAGTTTAGGCTTATCCCTTACAAATTATAGTTTTACAATAATTGCAGCCTAGGTATAACATAAAAAATAAATAAGTTGGTTCTCCTGATTCATATGGTGCGTCAGTTTGTCATTTTCTGCAACATAATGGTCTATGTATCAATTTCTGTTCGATGAATGAATATAAATTATAATTTTATCAAAAGGTAATTTTTATGTTTACAACTACATTGCTGTTTTTAAAAATAAGTAATTAACAAGTGTCCGGCATATAATACTGATTAATATGGCATTTTTTTTTTTTTTTCACGTCCATCCACGAGAAACCTATTCACTCGACGCTTAAAAGTACTAGGACTATACTGGTCAGGGAAAATAGACGCAGGCAGTTCATTCCAAACCTTGGCGACCCGTATCAAAAAGGAACTGTCAAAGCGCTTAGTTCGACTTTTCGGAATATCAACCACATACGGATGGAAGTTCTGTCTGCGTCTAGTAGTCCGATGGTAAAAGGGTGAGGGTTCAATTTGCTCAAACAGAGCACTCGCGCACTCACCAAAATGTATCCTGTAGTACACGGTTAAACAAGCAACCTTACGACGATGGTCTAGGGTCTGTAGTTTTTTGGTCGTAAGGTCGACGTTGTTAATTAGATTACGGGCTCTTCGGTCAACGGAGTCCAGCGCTTCTAGTTGATATTTGGCTGAACCATCCCAAAGATGACTGCAGTACTCCATGCATGATCGCACTTGAGCTGTATATAAGTTAAGAAGCTGTGCAGGGCTGAAGTACCGCCGTACCTTCGAGATGATTCCCAACTTTTTCGAAGCTACTTGAGCCATGGACACAATTTGTTGACCGAAGTTTAAACTGGATGTTATAGTTACGCCTAAAAGCCCTAGATGGTCAGTGATGGGGACAGATACATTTTGGAAAGTGGGCGTTAATGTGAAGGTGCTCTTTTTTGCGGAGAATAGACACGCCTGAGTTTTGGACGCGTTGAATTTGACCCAATTCGACTCACCCCAATCGGATACTTTCCGTAAGGTCAAATCAACGCGCTCAATCATTGACTTTCTTAAACTCTGGATTTCACGGGGGCTCGCTCGCGCATTGGATACGTATCTCTCTACAACAGTGCTGTCATCAGCATAACTAATAATGCCCGGTGTTAAAAGGTCATTAATGTGCAGCAAGAATAATGTTGCAGAGAGAACAGATCCCTGAGGTACCCCGGCATTAATTGCCATTTGGTCGGAGGAGAAGCCATCTAAGACTACTCGAATTGACCGTTCCCTCAGAAAGTCAGATATCCAGTCGCAGAGCCCAATCGGTATGCCATAAGCTGGAAGCTTACTTAAGAGACCATCATGCCAGACCCTGTCAAAGGCCTTGGAAATGTCTAAGGATACAGCTATTGCTTCACCATGACCCTCCAAGGCCTCGCTCCATAAGTGAGTGGCATACACGAGAAGATCGCCGGTCGAGCGCCTGTTGCGGAAACCATATTGGCTATCGCTTAGGAGCTCGTTGGTTTCGAGGTATGCCAGGAGTCGATTGTTCAATACACGTTCCATGACTTTGCAAAGTATGGAGGTGATTGAAATTGGTCGATAGTTGACAGGATCGGCACGGCTTCCCTTCTTTGGTACTGGCTGTACGTTAGCAAGCTTCCAGGACTTGGGAACCTTACCGGATTCCAACGAAAGTCGATAAAGACGCGTCAAAACGGGAGACAACTCAGCTGCGCAGCGTTTTAAGACCACTGCAGGAATACCGTCTGGACCACTAGCTTTGTTCTCGTCTAGGTGCAGCAAGCATTTAAGAACCTCCTTTTGGCGAATGTGAACGGTACCCATTGTAGGTCCGAACTGAGGTAATTGGGGTGGGATTTTTCCTTGGCAATCTAGGCGAGAATTTTCCGCGAAGATACTAGCAAATAAATCTGCTTTCTCCTTAGCAGTGTGGGCCAGAGAACCATCGGGTTTCCTCAGTGGTGGCAGCGACGGGCGACAAAAGTTCGTTTCGACCGACTTGGCAAGGGACCAGAAAGCTTTACTTCCCGAAGGGTATGCTGCTATTCTGTCTCCGATACGGCCTATGTGGGCAAAACGAGCTCTTTTGATTACCTTTTTGCAGGACTTGGCGGCAGCATTGTACCTCTTCTTGTGTTCATGCGAATCCACAGCTTTGCTTCTGCAAGCATTTGCCCAGGCTTTGTATGCTTCCCGCTTTCGCTTTTCAGCGGCAAGGCAAGCAGTATTAAACAATGGGCGAGCTTTGGTTTCAAGGGATAGATCAGCGTGGGGAATGAAATACTCCATTGCTTGAACTATCACACTTGAGACAGCATCAGCGCAGCACGATGGATCGGTTGATGTAAAACAAGTTTGCCGCCATGGATAAGATGCGAAGAAATGTCGCATTTCATCCCAATCTGCTGACTTGTAACGCCATACTCGCCTGGAGCCTTTTGGGCGGGTGTCAGGTGGCGAGTACAGCGATACAGATTTCACCATACAGTGATCGGATGTCCCTAAAGGTGCAGTGACGGACACCGAGTATCTGTCAGGATCGGTTGTCAGCAGAAGGTCCAGGCAATACGCAGTGTGGCCAGCAACGTCGGGGATGCGCGTAGGCTCGTTAACAAGCTGTGAGAGACCATAAGTCAGCGATAACTTAAAGGCCTCTCTGCCAGCATGGTCAGTGTCCTGATACGGGTATAACCACTGCCCGTGGTGAGCATTAAAATCCCCCAGAAACACCAACTGCGCCGTGGGAAAACGTTGCTGAATCTTATCTGCTGTATTGCCAAGGTATTCCATAAGCCTCGTTGTCTCCCGATCTCCGCCATGTGAACGATAGATACAGGCGTAAACCACTTGGTCTAGGCCAGTATCTATGTGAACCCACATGACTGAAAGGTCCGGCACTTCCAAGTAACGGAGACGCTGATAACAGATCGCGTCACTGGCATACATGCACACCCCGGCGAGCGGGCGGAAAAGAGACTCCAGGATATAGCCTGGGTAACCAAGGTATGCCGAGTCTGACGGATCGCAGATCTGCGTCTCCGTTAGAAAGAGTAGGTGTGGTCTCTCCGTCTCAAGATGGTGGTGGACATCATTCAGATTGGAGTGCACTCCTCGGATGTTACAGAAGTGCACTTTAAGGGAGAGGAAGTGCAACCGCTGTTGAACCGTACTCTTTTTAGGACCTTTCATTGTGAATTGGTAGTGGAGTGAATAGGGAGGAGAATAGAAGTTGAGTGAAGCGCTGCAAATGGAACCAAGCAACTCGTAGGGAGCAACGCACCATTGGGGAACTCGCCTGGAGACTGCGGGGACGCCCGAACCCCCCCGAGGTCGCCATCGGGTCCTCTCTAACAGGTCGCCAACCGGCACGATGGAGCCTCCCGGGATTTTTCGCGAGGTGGCGGGGCAGCCTTTCGCATGTGACTGGCATGCTACTTGGGCCCCCTACTACCTGCGGTCGGCCCGCGGTGCACCGTGCTTCGGATCCCGCTACCCTCCAAAACGAGTCACCCGGTGAGTCATTATCCTACGAGTTGAAAACTGTTCTCCGATGCAGCACGATTACTCAGACCTATCCTCCTCAATGGCTACACTAGACATCATGCCGGAACGCAACAAGGTTACTTGGCGGCATGGTTTTGTCTAGTGGGTGGTAACAAGCCACGGCCGAAGCCTACCACCAGATTTTACTGCTCGTTTAGCACCACCCAGGGACCACGTACAAGGCATCGAGGGCTAAACCTTGCGGACGCGAGCAGTTTTCAGTCCCCAAAAAGACCAAGCCAAGCATAAGCTGGGCTTGAACGCACTTGGTCAGATAAATAAATTAGGAATATGGCTATGCTGTGCAGGGAGAAGCAAATCTTGCAACGAACGAGCTAAAAAGAAGATGGGCAGCTAGGTGGCTTATATCCTTGTGCCATGAAGGCAAATACCTGATTCATATGGTTTAGGTTAGGTTAGTAGTAGTACAGTCTGACTACAATGCCTAAATTATAAAATTTATTTTATTTTATTAAAACTTCAATTTGTGTTTCGAGTGATGTTTTTGGGTTATATGTAGATTCATGTAGAAAAATAAAAACACTGAAGTGAAGTGTATATGATGAGTTATGCATGATTTTAGGGAAATTTCTGATTCATATGATCAAACCAGCATATTGAATAAGTTTTTTAACTTTCCATCAAGAAAGGAGCGATTTTACTGCTTAATTGTAAATAACAAAAACATTATTTAAAAAGAAATTGCCTTGAAACATATTTACATACATCTAACATAACAATTATAGATAATTCAATATATATACTGAGCCACTTACAGGCCACGGCAACTAGGTACGATAAAGACCTGTAATTGGATTCAAAATCTGAAAACGGTCACTAAAACTGCCAGAACAAGTTAAATGCTTAAAAAGATGATAAGAAATCAAAAGTCCATAAAAAAACACACAAAAATCTCATCATCATCATCATCATCACAACTCCTTGTAATGAGCCCACTGCAGAGTATGAGTCTCTCCCCTGGATGATGAGGAGGTTTAGGCCATAATCCACGAAGCTGGCCCAGTGCTGGGTGGTGGATGTCAGAATTTTCAGGGTGCCGATACGGCTTCTGACAAACCCTAACGACTACTATATACAAGTATACAGCACCCGGGACCGACAGCTGAACGTGCCCTCCAAAGCACTGAAGTCACCGTGAGAAATGAATGGTCGGTGGTCACCCTTCCAAGTACCGACCGCGCCGAATGTTGCTTAACCTGTGATACCGTATGATACACACAGTAACCACGGCGCCACGACGACTTCTACAAGACAATAATACATCTATTTGTCAACAAATTCTGTTTCATCTGGACTTAGAATTTTTAAACATAGATATCTTGAAAACTACCATAGCAAAACGAGTCCCTCATTAAAATATATGTTGTGTGGTACCTATATATATTTTCATATAAACATGTGCAACAGAGATAAAATTGAAATATAATTTTAGCCAGATGAATCAGTCGAAGAATGAAATTTCGGAGAATACTCTTCTAAAAAGCACTGGACTTGTCGGATGATGGGATCGCTTTATGGTCTACTTTACGACAATAGCCCTTACCCGCTGCATACCTATATGTATTTGGTTTTCTAGAATTGATTATTGCCTAAATTTCTTTCCTTCATTTTACTTATTGGTAATCACGGCGATTATCGTGTTACTGCATAATCGATTTACTGGTTTTGCTATGAGAGTGTTTTAAGGCAAATCACTTTCGACCTAAATTTCCTTCTTTCATCGTTGCTGAGGCGTACGTAGGTAAGTCCGATTACAGTCTAACTCCACACCTACTTAAATAAGTCTTTCAATACATGTTTCAGTTTTGCATAATAACATCCAATAATCACTTTATATCGTCTAATAACTGTATATAAGAAGGCGATGTGTAAATGACGGTAATAGGTGAAAATGTTGCGCCCTGTTGTGATCTTGTGTCTCGTGGCTGCGGCAGTGGCCACACCAGCTGTGGTGAGGAGCAGGGAGGAAATCCAGGCTTTCAGGAGCTATTTGGAAAACACCCAGACTAGTATGTAATTTATTATAATATAATAAGGCCAAATATTGTTTGTTTGAAAGCGCTTATCTCCAAAACGACCAGTAGAATTTTCATCTATGGCCCAGCTCTTGCGGGAGGTTATATTTCACAAGATAAATTATGGGGACTACTGTAAAATCGCACATTGCTGCTAGTTCATTGTAATTACTTGTTTAAGTTAAATTAAAATTTAACTTAACTTTCTTTCATCATTAATCATTTTCTTAGTCCTAACACGGATTCAAGAAAGAACTAAATACAACTGATCGAAACTTTTCTTAATTTCAAAAGTCTCTCGTAACTATAAGTTTGTGCCTTCTAAAATAGAATATCATATTTTATAATTAATGTTTAATTCCATGCAAACGATGAAAATCAATGACATCCTTTGAAGTGGGATCAAAAATACTTTATTCGATTTTAATTTTAAACATTTCTGTCTTATTTAGTGCGCAGGGTAAACTTTCCACCGGGATTATTAAAACTAGAGAAGATAAACTACCACTCGCTAATTACACATCGCTAATTACAGGCGATGGATCCTTCGTAGGCCGCGCATTGTTCAACCCTGCCGACTCCGAGGAGACCAGCGGCAAGTTCGACGGAGACATCATCCTCGATGATTTCATCATGGAGGAGATGGTGCAGAGCTACGCCATGGGCCGTAACGCTTACACCTGGCCGAACACAAAATGGCCGAATAACACCGTCGTTTGGGAACTCGGAGAAGGAGAGTTTGGTAAGAAAACATATACTTAAACAATATAAACTATCTTCCATGCTGGACTAGGAGCGAAAGAAAAACTACTGTAAAAGTCAGTTAAGGGACATAGGTATTTAAATAAAACTACTTTTTAACCGGATTAATCGCGTATAATTTATATTTTACATTTTAACTCGACGTTTCGGTGTCTTTACAGACGCCGTGGTCACGAGCGACTGAGGTGTCGAGTTAAAATGTAAAATATAAATTAGGTATATGCGATTAATCAAGTAAAAAAGTAGTTTTTTTAATCCCCAGACAATCACACCAACTACATGGCCCCAAAGTAAGCATAGCTTGTGTTATGGGATACCATAAAGCGAACTAGGGGGGAACCTAGAATATAAATACATAAATAGATAAACACCCAGACCCGGAACATTTTTTTTTCTGGTTCCGTGCTGGGATCGAACCCGCAGCCACTGGCGTCTGAGCCAGATAGGTTTACCCCAACGCCAAAGTGGTCGTCATTTAAATTATGAATCATGAAAATTTAAGACAATATTACATAGGTTATATTAACATTTTTGTGGGCGTTACTTATCTACTCAGTCTTTTTTGTTGAGGGACCATGTTCAATGCTAATTATTTCATGAACATAATTAAATTATCTATCTAGCTTTTGATTTAAACCAAAACAACAAATGTAAACGTAGGTACTTAACTATATTAGTTGTGATTGTGACTACACGCGTTACAACTGATAATTGATAAAAGCACTTCGTCACTATAAGCACCTACATTTTGAAATAATAAATAATTTAACTGGATAATGATTGCATTTCTAAGATAAGTTCAGCTTTAGGATGTTAATTATGTGATAAATTTTGATAGCAGTGATTGATTATAGTGTCAATTGATAATTATATTAAATAATCATAAACTTAACAAAGTGATAATTAACTGCTTATTCATGCAGATATCACCTTAAATAATCATAATTTGAATGGATTCCATGAAACTAAATACTTGCCTATCGCTTTTCGAAAACAAAAGTGACGATGTTCAAAAGTAGTTTTTTCAGGATGGTGCTTTAAAGTTTCTAGACGACTAAAACACGCGCTAATGAATAATGCAAGGATAAATTTTTTTTAGAGCAACTTTTTACTTACTTACTTAAAAAGACAAAAGCATTTCCTCTGGCATGTTTATAAGTTATTTCTCAGTAGGTCTAAAATCCTAAGAATTGTATTTTATATATTTTCGTAGGTCCTCTGCAATCCGAGGCTATCTGGGAGGGAGTGAGGGACATCGAGAGACACACCTGCATCAAGTTCCGCTACAGGGAACCTCAGGACAACGTCTTCGTACGAGTTACTGTGAGTACCTTTTTGACCTGAGTTTATCTGTTGGTAATCTTAAGGCCCTTGAACAATGTTACAAGTCGGTCTGACATCTACACTTGTGTAGTAAAGCTGAAGGGATTCAATTTGAAGACCTGCGGCATTTTAAGTTGCGTTGATAAAACGCTTTTAATTTTTCTTTGCAATGACAGAGTCCCGTACTAAAATGTTTAAATAAACATACTTCCTGCTGTCCATGCTGGACTGGGAGCGAAAGAAAAACATAGAATGTGCCAGCTGTTTCTCTTCCCGGGCATACTGTAACTTAAGGGACGGAGGTTTTATTGGCGTTTTTTGCGGGCGATAGGCTGACCCCCTCTCACTGCAATAGTCTCTCTCCATCATAATAATACCTCCAAAGTCAAATGATGACGACGAAGACGATGGACGACCGGCTGGTGTAGCGGTAACATACATTGCCTTCTATGCCAGAGGTCCTGCGTTCGAATCTCGGCGGCGACGGATATTTGTGTGATGAACACAGATATTAGTCGTCAAGTCATGGATGTTTATATGTTTGTTTAACATTTTATTCAATATGTATGTGTATATCAGTATATCAGTCTATATAAAGTATATCAGTTATCTAGTATCCATAACACAAGTTCTTTAAGAAACTTAATTTGGGCTAGATAATGTTGTGTGAGTGTCAGAAATATTTATTATTATTATTTATTTATTAAACGTGACATCAGATGGTTTTATAGCCTCTGGTGTTCTGCCTACCCCATTCGGGATACAGGCGTGAAGTTACGTAGGTATGTATGTACTTCCTGCTACTGTAATATTATTATAGTACTATAATAATATTTTGTATGGAACAAAATAAAGAAAACGACGTTCTTTCTATGTTCTACAATAAAATAAACACTAGTATTGCAGAGAAAATAACTACTCGTACTAATGAATATTTAATGACTTAAAACTACATGTTCAAAGATAAAGGCAACACTTAACGCAACCGAACGTAACAACTGTTTTGATTCTCTTTTCGTATGCGTAGGTACATAAGTTTATTGTACAAAATATCATCTCAAACATTTGCCTCCAGGGCGCCAACGCTGGTTGCTACGCTCACGTGGGCTACTGGCAAACCCGTGGGGTGCACAACTTGAACCTGGCTCGCAACGAGATCGGAGTAGGCTGCTTCCGCCACGCCACCATCGTGCACGAGTGGCTGCACATCCTGGGCTTCCTGCACATGCAGTCCACCCATGACAGAGATAATTACGTCAGGATCGCAGAGGAAAATCTTCAGCCTGGTAAGCATTAGGATTAGATTTTTTGTAGCCCAAGCTATAAGGCTTTCTTAATAATTTCTTTAGCGTCAAAACAAGAATATAGTAGACACACATTGGCTACTGGCAGGTTCACAACGTGAACCTGGCATGCAAAGGGATCGGTGTGGACTGCTTCTGAAACACCAATGAAGATGAGGTTGGAGATAAAAGAACACGGGTTTAGAAAGAAAATGGCTACTAATTGTTTTAAACTATCGCGGTTATTTTCACTATGATTTAATGTGTTTACGGGATTCTTACCACGATTTTTAATTTTATTTTCGTATTTTGCAAAAGTGACATTAATGTGAGTTCCAGTAGTAGCAGATAAAAACGAATAAGAAAGGGGGTAGATCGATTTATCTGCCTCTAACTGTCATCGCCACCTACCTAATCTGCCAGGCCGCGATCATGGTGCTTGTAACAGCACCGAAATATCGGACGTGCGAAAATAAAATTAAAAATCGTGGTAAGAATCCCGTAAATACATTAAATCATAAGAAAATGGCTCTTGATAAAGTATTGCCGGAAAACATCACAGCTAGAGCGGTGATAATTGGCGGCCGATTTTATATAAAGGGTGGGCGACAGCAGGTTCTCCGGGGCCAATCAGATAAGTCGCCTTTTACGACAAGCTTATTCAAGGGTTGTAGGATGAATATAAGCCGACTCTACGGGGTGCTTCCATGCTGGACTGGGAGCGAAAAAAAAACATAGAATGTGCCAGCTGCTTCTCTTCCCGGGCATACTGTAAAAGACAGTTAAGGGACCGAGGTATTATGGGAGGCTTTTTTGTGGGCGATAGGCTGACCCCCTGTCACTGAAATAGTCTCTCTCCACTATTATAATGCCTCCAAATTCGTAAAACGTGACATCAGATGGTTTTATTACCTCTGGTGTTCTGTATGTACGTATGTCTACGGGGTAAATGCGTATTATTATAAATATTGTCTTCAATAGGAACTGAAAACAACTTCGCCATTTACGAAGCCGACCTGGTCAGCAACTTGGGCATCGAGTACGACTACGTGAGCTGCCTTCATTATAGCGCCTATGCTTTCTCTTCTAATGGAGAAAGGACTATCATTGCTCTACAGGTAAGGAAGAGTTCCTTATTTATATTGATATAAACAGACTTCAATTATTTTATTTAGGCCTGATTTTTCAATGGTCGGAAAAAACTTATTTATCTAATAAAGTATTAGGTACTCGACAAGTTCAAGCTTATACTGCCATACAAATATAAAATCGCTTCAACCAGAAAAGACCTCAGGGTGAAAAGAACACCACCGAAACACGTGTCGGTGGTGCGGGTTATAAATAGTGTTCCGAGAGTGTGTTCTTGCATTCCTTGCTTCTTGAGGCAGGTAAGGCGGTGAACCAACTCACGAAAATCTTGCAGCACTAGTGCTTTGGACTCGCGGAATCAGCAAGTTAACTTAGTTATTGTAGAAATAATAAATGTAAAGTTATTTCAAATGTAAGACAGGTTGCATCAAAGGAAAATCGTAATAGAAAATACGTCTTAATGTGGGACTAAAAAAAACTTATGAAGTATTTTAATATGTTTTTGTATAAGACCATTCAGCTGAGGAAAGTATTAAACTAATATGTTTGTTTGTCTTCAGGAACACGAAGGTGACATGGGCCAGCGTCTCTACATCACCGACAAGGACTGGTTGAGAGTCAACCGCCACTACAACTGCCCCGGCGCATGGGATTAAAGGAACTAATCTTATACTGTGATAATACATACTTATTTATACAAAGCAACAATTTGTTTCATTTCCGGTCACCAAGGCTTTCGTCACAGTACAGATATCTGTACTGTGCTTTCGTGGTGCAATGGTCGTGTGTTCGTCCTGGCTTTGAGTCCCAGCCGAGTCTGTTTGGGAAACTAGCTCGGGTCTGGGTGTACAGTCACGTCAATAATATGTATATCTACACTTCGCGACGTATTCCGTTGTAATAAGGTTAAAAATCTATACTTTTGAGACAATTAGTTAGTGTATCAGTTTGGGTGATTGATTATTAATTTATTAATCAAAATAGTGGTAGGAAGCCTTTATGGTCCACCTGCCTCGCTATCGTTCTACATATAAAATGTAGCTACGCCAGTAAGAAAATTTTCTGATATGTCAGTTCCTACTCATGTTAAGAACCTAATGGTTGGTCCATACATTAGGTAAGATTGAGACAAAACGCAAGTTAAATAACAAATAAAAAAACTGTTATATTTTTGGTATATTTTTAGAGGAAATGTTACTTCTGTAGTAAATCTACCAATAGTAAGTAAGATACAGATAAGGTATTGAGACCATATGTTATGACCTATGTGTTATGCATAAATAATGTAAATATGCATACCTCTTTTCTGAAAGGAATTGAAAAATAAAGACCTATATAACTGAAAAATATGCTTAATAAGATCACCCGACCAGGAGTCGAACCTGGGCCTCGGTTCGAGTCCTGGTCGGTTGATTTTATTAAGCATACTAGCCACCACGCGCGGTTTTACCCGCGTAACTTTTGATCCCGTGGGAATTTCAGGATAAAATATAGCCTATAATCTTCCTCAAGAGTTGGGCTATCAAATGCAAAAATAATTTTTCAAATCCCACTTGTAGTTTCTGAGATTAGCGCGTTCAAACAAACAAACAAAAATACAAACTCTTCAGCTTTATACAGGGTGTTATTTTATTAGAGCATAATCCTTTAAGGGGTTAAAGTACAGGTCATTTGCAACATTTTTTGGTATGGGCACTCATATGCTAAAGTGAACTATTATTGAGATATTTTAATTGTAGTTTTTACTTGAAAAAATCATAGATGGTTTTTTTTTTTTTTTTATAAGTGACTAAACCTGCGTTTGACCTCAATCTCACCTGATGGTAAGTGATGATGAGGTCGAAGATGAAAGCACACGGGTTTAGGAAGGAACTGGCTCTTTATACAATATTGCCGGAACACATTACCGCCGGAGCGGTAACATTTGGCGGCAGACTTTGTATAAAGGGTGGTCGCTAGCCAGGCGGACCCAGAAGGGATCCTACCACCAAGCAACAATGGTAACTTAAAATCTAAAGATAAAAATAAAAATTCAAATGATATTTACTTAATATCTTATTTTTTTTATCTATGAGGGCCTAGTTACATATCAAGAGCAAAAAATGTACAATAACAATGTTTTTTTAAACACAATGCTCCCAAATTCAAGAACAGAAGAAAAAAATTATTAGTATTTCACGCAAATTTGCCCCTTTAACACAAAAAGTCACTATGACATTTGTTGTGCATATTATTAGAAAAACATCTACATTTCCTAAGCTTTCTAATGAGGTATACAACTTTTACACAAGTGTTCAAACGCCTAAGATATCATACAAACAATGGAATCATAAAAAAGACATCCGGGGAAAGTGATTTGTAAATCCGCTGTAAATGAGCATTTTTCGGGCCAAGAAGAAAATTGTTTCGCGTTGTTTGTAAGTTTGATAAATATTGAAATACATAGTTACCTACTATAACTTAAACTGCTAAAACATGAAAGGCTTGAAGGAAAACAGACCAATTTATGACCCACTTGCTTTGTAGCATAATTTTATACTTATTTGAAAAAAACTGAACTTAAATGTTTTTAAAAAACATCAACGGTCCGTTTCGCTAATTAGGATATACTTAGCCTAAAAAAAGTGTAAAACTTTCAAAGTTGTTATTTCTTTATCAGCTCTACAAATGATCTATTAAGATATCGATACTTCCAGTCGGCACTTTTGTGCGGGTAGTCAATAAAAGAGTCTTATTTACAAAATAAACAAGGTGTGTTTTTTCAAGGGCTCCCCAAGGAGCGATCTGCGGCGACCTCCTTGCAGCGGGACACATGACGCGCTGCGCCTGAGCACTTTGATCTTGTCTTGGGGTTGTACTCAGTGTAGCAATATGTCATTCAGAAAAAATAAAATCAAAATGCGTGAGTCAATAACAATATTAAAAAAAAAGAAAGATCGAGTGTAAAAGTTCTTATACTTTGTAAAATACAGTTACAGGTTTGCTCGAAGAAATTTACTTAAGAAGTAACTATACCTTTGTACATTCATTAGTCTCTTAGTTATATTGTAATTATTTTGTAAATAGTTATATAAATAATTAAATAAGTTTATAAGCTGTGGATGTCAACCGCTAATAGCTTCGCAGCGCTGTAAATTATAATACATCGCATTATTATAATGTACGGGGCTAACCAGTTAGAAGTTTATAATATTAAAGTATTGCAAAATGTCTGACTAGAGTCTAGGTAAAATAAAACTAAAAAATACAATTAAAATGAAAAAAAATAAAAATATTAATGTAAGTAGGTACTTACTACGTTTTACTAGCGGTTTTACCCGCACAATTTCGAATCTTGCGGGAATAGCGGGATAAAAAGTAGTCTAGGTGTGTGCTATTACAGACTGTACACTATGACTACCTATGCCAAATTTCATCTAAATCCTGATTGAGAAACAAACATCCATACATTAATCCATCCAACCAAACTTTCACATTTATAGTAAGAGTAAGTTTAATTTATTGGTAACAAGTATTAAAAACATGAGTGAGTATGTTTGTGAAATAGAAGTAAACGGCTTTAATATTTTTTTAAAATTTATAATATGGGTATCACAAAAGCTCCATTTGGGAACTGGCCGTCGAATCTTGCGCAGTGCTGTCGTCGTAAATATTGTCAAGACAAATTTTAACTCTTTGAAATCACACAGTTAACGTGTTAACTTGTTCAGATGATTAGATTTATAGTTTCAAATACAAGGATAAATGAATGAATTCGACGGTGAATACCGCTACTGAAGAAAAGAGTGTTTTATTAATATTTAAAATGCATGCGTAAGCGTATGATTATTTCTTTGGTTTCGTCTTTGTACTTTTTTTTAGAGCTTATTTAGGAGTCTTTACAGACTAAAATATTGTAATTAATTTGGATATTTATGTTGGCATGTGTTCATTGAAGTGCGACGATTGTATTTTCGCTTAATGACACAGTTAAGGTATCTATATTACAGTTATAAGTAATCGAGTAAGGTTTTATTTAGACTACAACTACTCTTCTATAAGCCGACACAATAAAAACAAGCAAGTAAGGGGGATTGGAAGTGTATTTTACACACCCTTAGACACGCAAACCATTCATTTCTCACGGCGACTTCCGTGCTTCGGAGGGCACGGTAAGAAGTGGGTCCCTAGTCTGTAAACTTGTATACAGAGTCGTTAGGGTTCATTAGAATCCATTTCGGCGCCCTGAAAATTCTGACATCACCCAGGGAGCGCCTTAGGTATAGCCCTAGACATGGCGCATCTAAAAACTCAAACTGCCTCAATTTCATCTGCCTTGTACATTACATTTTCCGGGCCTGGACTTCTAGGTAGTCCAAGAAAATTAACTTCAATAATTTTCAACCGACTTCAAAAACGAGATTCTCAATTCGTCTGTATGTTTCTTAAACAAAAAAGTTTAAGATCAATCACGGATAAAATTTCTGTTTTTGGCAAAATTTTGATTACCTAGAATGTAAGTGGTCAATTTTTGTAGCGTTGAATTCGTTAAGTATACACGACAATATTCCTAACACGACATATAAAATCGAGCAAGTTAAAACCAGGGACTGCATATTTATTTATTTACACTTTATTGTATGCCATTAATAAGTACAAAAAAAAGGAAATACATGATAACAATTTTGAGATACAATTGGCGGTCTTATCGCTGGAAAGCGATCTCTACCAGACAACCATGGATATAGAAAATTAGTATATGTAGCTTGGGGTTGGGGGGACTGCATACCTATCGGTATAATTTTTTTAAATAGTAGGTACTACTTAGTAAAATTTCAGTACCCTTATTAGTGTAGGTACTGCTTCATCAAACACAATAACTGTACAAGTTATTAAAATTAAAATTAATTAAATCAGTACCCAAATAATGCATACCGGATTAATTTCTGTAGATGTTTTAAGTACAGAAATATTTAAACTTATTTAATTTCTGTACCGAAATGTCAGTATAGTATTTTATGTATTTAATATAAGCCTATGTACCTACGCTTCATAGGCTTCAACTAAACTATCGAACATTCTACAGTTATTTAAAAATAAAATTTTAATATCAATATTAATGTTAAGGGCCCCATTCGCGAAATCTATGCGTTTTCAAACTCATTACAACCGGCCAATATTGTTTGTCTGGATCGGCTAAAAATATATGTTGAAGTTTGTTTAATATATTTTATAAATCTTTGGATCAAAACACGATACTGAAACACTTTACTCGATCATAAAAAATTACGAAAAAGATGAAAATTTTAAGTGATTTTCCGATATTCTAAGAGAATATCAAACTTATACTTACAAAAACTTGTCATAATATTGGTAATGTACCATAAAATTAATTTATTTGGATAATTTCTTTCTTAAACCGTTCTATTTTTTCTAATATAATATAATATAATAAAGACGACGGTGCGATACAATTCAGTACCACGCGAGGCGTCATGGAGGTAGGACCTGTGTCGCTTTTGCTCCCGATTTTCCCGCGTAATTGATCGTCTTTTTGACCATAGCGTACACATAACAGTACGACAATTTAATCATTTAATTTTTGTTAAGTCACATTTTATATTTTGATTGATAAATTAAAGGAGTATTATAAACAATTATTACTTCTGAATATAGAGCTAAAAACTTGTTTCTGATATTTTTTTTAAGTTTATTAGACAACAAGTGCAAAAAAGCATATAATTTTTTTTGCGATAAATCTTTTCTTACGTAATCACCCGACGAAAACAAAAGGAGGATTATTATTCTATACGTACGTATACAGGGTTAATATTAACGCATCACCTCTTGTGGGTTGCCCCTCCACATCAATTCCAACGTAGATACTGATAGGTGCACATCGATAAATATACAGGGTGTAATTTTTAATGCCATCTGGAGGGAAAGTACTCTAAAGAAGAGATAGCAAAATTTACTCCAAAGAAACTGTCCTTTATTATTGAACAGAAATAAAACCGCATTCAAAGATTTTTAAGAATTCACTCGTTTCACCTGGGATTCAAACCGACTAAAATCTGTAAAAATTACACCCTGTAATTTTATTGTGTGGTTCGTTAGAGCCAATCACAAGAATAAAATCTCTCTCACATACTAGGTTAATTCATTGAAAGGAAAACCATGAAATCTTCATTTTTAGATTTAAGTCGGTTCGATTCCTGGGTGAAGAAGAGAGTTTTTGAAAACTCTTTGAATACAGTTTTAATTTTTCCTAAAATAAAGGAATGTTTTATGGAGTAGAATTTGCTATCTCTATTATTAAGAAAACTTTACCCCCAAATGACATTAAAAAAAATTGCCATGTATATTATGTACAATATGTTCTGCTTGATTTCCCATAACTCTAGGGTCTTGATGGGGCCATGTAATAGAATCAAATAACATGTGAATAATTTTTCAATTTTCTTTTGGTTTTTATTTTTCATGCAAAATAATTCAATTAAGTCAAAAATAACTTTATGCGAAGTATGACAACGTGGCGTTTTCTACTCCTTTTTATCGCTATGCACAGGTAGGTACAGTTTGCGACGTTTTGCGGTGTACATTGTATGCAACTTTCCTCAACGTTTAAAATGTTTTTGTTGTTTATTGTATGACTTCAGTGACACGCGTCTATTGAGTGGATGAGATGTTACACGGGTGATATTTTAGAACTCATTATATTAAGACCGAGGATATCTTGGAAAGTATGCACTTTTGAACCACATATTCTTTGGCAAAAAGTATTATTTTTTAAGTAAGGAACAAAACCTCAAAGTTATGGGATATATAATATTATATAAGAACACCTATGCAAAGTTGTATATTATAGAGGTGTTCTTTTTGATGTGTGCTGATAGATGCTGATGGGTGCTGATAGTTACTGATAGGTGACGATTGTAACTGATGGATGCTGACAGGTGCTGATGGGTAATGATGGTTGCTGATAGATGCTGTTGAGTACTGATAGGTTGGGTGCTCAGATGTGCTGATAGGTGCTGATGGGCAATGAAGGATGCTGAGAGATGCTATTGGGTTCCGATGGGTACTGATAGGTGCTGATGGCTTCTCATAGGTGTTTATCGGTGCAGATGGGTAACTACTGATAGGTACTAATGGTAATTTATAGGTACTGATGAGTGCTGATAAGACATTAGCACTGATGGTGAGATTAAGATGGGTATTAGTTATTAATATCGAAAAGAATATCAGTTAATTTGTTAGTTAATTTGTTTGAATAATTTACGTTCAAATAATATTGCTTTGCCTGTACTTAAACGTCAAATAAAATAATGGATTGAAAATGTCTGTCCGTTAAAATACCTTCTTGTATTTATTTTCGTCACGAGTAAAATAGACTCTATTTCAAAAGTTCCAGATATCAAATTAGTTTGGTATCTTTATAATTTCAACAAATATGTTTTTGAGTAATGCTGCCACCTACAATTCTTTTGATGTACCTAGTTATTAATATATAAAAAGTACTTACTTCGTTCTTGAAAGGGAATGTAGACGGCATCTACCACCAATTTTCCTGTGTGTTGAAATTATGATTCCAGATAGTTATAATTTCACAGGGTTAAAAGTTAGTTTAAATTGGTCACCTTTTATGTATTTTGTGGTTAAACTTTTATATGCTATGTTTTTTAAAAATATAGTGTTTTGGACCTTTATACATCAACTTAGTAACATCTTGAAAGAACCGATCAGATATAAATTATATTCTTTCACGAATAATCTAGTTCAAAGTTCAAACAGACAAACCCTTCGGCTTTATAGATTAGATGGCTAATACATTATGACGATACATAGACATTTAAGAATATAATCATACATTACTATTTTTTTGATATAATTAACTACTACAAATTTACTACTTCGTGTAAACAGGTGCACATTCCGAAGGGGTGGATTGAATTTCATTTCATAAAAAAAATAATTATTTGTAACATTCACACTACATTATTTAGCTGAAATTAACTCGTGTTGTAGTGACTAAATAACGGATCCATACTAAATAATAAATGCGAAAGTCTATCTTTCTGTTCCTTTATTTCAGCCAAACCATCCGACCAATTTGTAGAAAATTAGTAATGAAAATAGCTCCCAAACCCTACTTTTTTTCAAACACCAGCCCTATTGGATTGGAATGAGAGAGAGATAAAAGCTTACGTAAAAGATCTCAACTACCTACTTATCTGATTTTAATGAATTTTGGAACAAATAATTTATGAAAGTTATAAATGAACGTCACGATATACTTTCAAGTCAAAATAGCACGATTTTCACAACAGAATTCAGTAAGGATATAAATTTAAAAAGATTTCATCTATAAAATGGCAATTACAATATTTATAAAAAATAAAATAGTAAGTATAGGTATCGCAATACTAAATCCAGATAAATAAAAAATATAGATTCTATTATATCATCCTTGACATAAGTTTTAGTCATCGTAGAAACGAATTTCGTATAACAAGGCACACCATAGGTATAGGCTACTATATTACTGCTATTAATTATACTGTGACATTTCTGTGCGCTGACGTGTTCATTTACGCGACTGCCCGCCACGCAGTCCCATATAGCGTTAATGCCTACTGCGGTCGAAAATCCTCGCCTTAATACCGGAAAAATTCAGTTAACTGAAAAAAAAATCAGTTATGCTACAATAATAAAAAAGGTACAAGAATTATTTCAGTATGAATTCCTGTACCTACTGTTATTTTTAAATACACCTAATTTAACGGTATGACGACATACAGAAAAAAATTGTACAGAAATTCATACCGGTATACAGTCCTCGGTTAAAACAATCCAACGAGCGACTGTCATCCCTGACAGGTCATGGTATGTCAGTAGCGTTGTTGACAAGCTGTGACTTCAGTAGACGTGAAACTGATACCGGCGCGGCGGCTCTTACGCAGGGTGGCCACAGACTGGCAGCGCCGCCGGCGGCAGTTCGCGGAATTAACTCGTATCAAGTTACCTTGTATGTACTGACTGAAAGCTTGAACACGAATTGAATTAAACGTTGTTGATTTGTTTTTGAATATTTGGTATCAGAGAAATGTAGGTTAAAAGTACTTTTTTATGTCATCATTATAACATTTTATTTGATGCTCTGTACTGCATTTGCATTATTGATCACCAAAATATTGATAGTTGGATATGCAATTTTTAACTATCAAAATTTGTTAAAAAATTGCTTAAAATTGTTAACTATTGCAAGTTTAATGACCACATCGCCAAACTTAGATTGATGAAGTTAAGAGTATGCTTCGTCTTCGGGATACCTATAACACAAGCTAGGTGCCTACTTTAGAGCTTCATGAAAAATATCTACTCATTAATAAACTATCTAATATATAAATTTCTCGTGTCACAGTTTTCGTTGCCATACTCCTCCGAAACGGCTTGACCGATTTTGATGATTTTTTTTGTGCTTATCCGGTATCTATGAGAATCGGCCAACATCTATTTTTTTTTTATTTATATGGCAAAACAACGTTTGCCGGGTCAGCTAGTTTATGTATAGATATGTAATTAGTAGGTACCTACCAAAAAAAAACATCACCACTTTTGCCCTTATTTAATAAGATTCCTTTAGTTTTCAAACATGAATGTTTATTTTTTTTCCAACGTAGGTAAGTACTTAAAATATATGTTGCTAAAAAGAGCATGTCAATCAAAGTGCTACTAACACTCTCTTGAGACTAACTGAAAATATAATTATCAGTATTTTGGTTAAAACGTTAGCTTTCAACGCTTCAAAAAATTGACAACCACTTATCCAAATGCCGAGGAGCAGATAAAGAGATGTCGTAAAAACTAAACTCTGCTTAGCACTTAATAAAAACGCTTTAAAAAGTCAAAGAAGCCGATCTTCTTATGTTTTTAATTATTGAGAATTATAGTTTTGAAATACAAATTTAGAATATCCTGAGGAAATACTTGATTATCGAATTATATTTTATCTTTAAAGTTATTTGTAAATATGATAGTGGTGGTTTTTTGGGTTACTAATTTGTACGATCGAGGTAAGCGAAATGCAGTCTTGTTAGATTGTGTTAAGAGCTAGCTCAAGCTCTAATTGTATATTTCGATGTAAATATAGAAGCATTACGGTAGAGTTGCTTGCAATACAGCGTGAGAGTTGCAGATTATAACATTAATCTTTAATAATATCAGGTGCTGTTATTTTGCTTTTAATATTATAATAAACTTTATATTTAGGTATGTATTGTTCCTTATTTTAAGTCATAACACGCATTTTGTAAGTATTATATTTTACATCCTTATCGGAAACTGTATTTTTTCCTAACAGGCTGTATCCCATTTTTAGACTCATTTTATTATTAAACATACAGGCATCTACCTATATTTTGGAGATAAATTATAAATCCTTATACAAACGGAAAGACCGTGTTAATCCGAAACACCAAAATGGCTAGACAACAGATTTAACCAAAAGTTTAAGACTTAAATTCTTAACTCTACTTCTAAAAAAGATATGTTTATAGTAAAATATAGTGATTTTCCTGTAATGTCTATTTTTATGTTCCGTGTTAATATCAATGCCACCTGGTGGGGCTAATAAGGTAGCGAAACTAGGCCTCTTACACCAAATGCGAATACCAATGCACCACTTGGTAACCACTTGGTACACCTCCTAACCTATCTATTCTGATGCAGATCTTGGATTGGCCGTTTTTGTTGACTCGCTTAACCAAATTACGTTCGTTCGGCGGTGAACTAATTCTAATAAACGAGACTAATTCGAATTTCAATATTATCAAGGTACAGGTACTGTAACCCTTGATCTGCTGCCTTCTGTACCTTTAGTTAAAAGCAGCTTATAATGAAGGCATTGAACGTGTTTGAAGTGATATTGTTCAAGAAACGTTGCCACTGATTCTTAGTCACGGTATATTTTACTTGCAGATATATTATGACTAACCGAGGATGAGTAGGTATCGCAGTGTCCATGATTGCAAAGTATTATAAATATCGAATTTCACTAAAAACCATTAAGTAAAAAAGTTTTCTTTGTTTTCGATAAGCGTTAGGCAACTATATGATTTTTCATATTTAAAGAACTGCCTTTGAAGTGTGGTTTACCAAAAAAATAAGAATCATCATGACAGATTTATAATTGACGGAAAAATTGCGTACCACTCAGTCCTATTGAGAGCATACATGAGGTAGGAAGAAAAGAAAAAATAAGTATTAAAAAGCTAATTTTTAAGTAATGAAACTGTCTTAATTGATTTCCTAAATGCATTTGCTATCGATAATAATGATACATAACTACCTACCTAACTACGTATAAAAAACTATGTGTTTTTTTAAATAATGTATGTTCGCTCGTATTCAAAGAAATTGATATGAGATTACTTAGGATACCTAGGAAAGGTCGGTGAAACAACGCTACACTCCTTGTAATTAAATGGTTATTGTCTCGTTAGTGGGTTGAAGCATTGCACACTTAGAGCGGATGCACATTGCGCGTAGAATTGATGGCCGTTGAGAGCGAATATCTCCCAAGTGGCAACCACGTGCCTGTTGTCACAATGTAACCTGGTCAATATTGCTGAATGCTGACAAAGTATTATATGGCTTTAGGTTTATAGAACATAGGTACATAGGGGTCAGCCTATCGCCCACAAAAAAAAACCTCCGATCAAACCTCTGTCCCTTAATTGACTTTTACAGTATGCCCGGGGAGAGAAGCAGCTGGCACATTCTATGTTTTTCTTTCGCTCCCAGTCTAGCATGGAAGCTATAGAAAGTAAATAAATAAATAAAATAAGAAAGATTTTTTAAATCGGTTTACTGATTCTTCAGTTGATTCTTTACCAACAGTTTAAAAGGTTATTTTGTTATTTACCTGCTTTTTTTGCTCAATAGGGCAGGTCTGTCTCTTTAGCAGTGGGCGTGTAGATCTCCAACTAATACTGGATTTATACACTCAATGTTGTTAAGTTACCTTCAATGCTCAATCATTATAGTATTTTTATTGTAAGATCTAAGATTGAGGATTTATATTGAAAACCTCTTTTTTTAAGTCATGTAACGTCGTTGTTTGATCAGGCAGAAAATAACTCTATCTTAATAACAAATCACTTTATTTTGGCATCGAGTGTGTAAAATGCTATAACGTGTTTTCTTCTGTATTATTTTCAATTCAATTCAACTCAAATACTTTATTGCCTTTGCATAGAATGGAAAAATATTAATATATACAAAATAACATTAAATGTTATTTTAATAGGGTGGCTTTAACATTTGCAAGCGATCTCTACCAGGCAACCCTATTTATTTATATTAAAAAGCTCTGATTGATTGATTGTCAATGATATAGAATAACTTTCATAGCCGCCAATTAACTAAAATGTAATTTAAAACAACACTAAGGAAGCCATTTTTTCATCGGCGCCTGCCGCAGACTCTACCTTCCAGGACTCTTGCGAATCCTGCGCCTCGTTTACCGTAACGTGCATTAATTTTGGACAAATGTCAACACGGCGGTGGTAGGCGATTGGGCGGAACTGCGTAAATCATCTTTGTTCGTGTAAATGTTAACTTAATTAACTTGGAATAGAGAATTTAGAGTGTGGTCCTATGAGCGATGAGGTGTGGTCTGTTGATGTGTGGTAGGTAATTATTTTTTATTTATTGTACCTACTTAGTTAGAAAGTTTTTCTGAGTTGAACATATACCTAGGTAGATTTCAACTTGCTTATCGATAAAGCTTGTTTTTTTTTATATTATGTGTTTTAAATATTTTACTTAACCTTACAATGCTAGGTCTTTTTTACAAATTAAATAATAGGATACCTACCTACTGCAAAAAGCCTAGATGTTATTTTCAGATGTAAAAAAGTATTAAAGCACATACTTACTAACTTGAGTAGATACACTCGAGAGCAAAGAATTAGGGTCGGAGACAAAACTCATGATATCTCTCAAACTATAAACGCTAGCTTATTCAAATAAAAAGCAGTAGAAAGCCTTTTTAATGCCAAATATAAAAAGTAAATAAAAAAATATATTTTTTTAAGAAATGACATAAAAAAAAGGAAAACCAAAAATAGGAAATTTATTTTGAAAATTTAACTAAGAATTCAAATCATTTGTATCGATTTTGTTTGTTTTCTGTCACAAAAAAATGTTATAAAAGGATTTCCTACTGTACAATATTCATTATGAAAGAAGAAATCTTGTCGCTCACACCTGAAGAATGTACAAGAATCCTCACTATGCTGGAAGACGGGCGTAGTCAGCGTGATACAGTCAGGATGGTCGGAGTATTGTTATCTACAGTACAACGTGTTCTCCAACGGTTCCAGGAAACTGGGTCAAACCTTCGCCGGCCAGCAACAGGCAGAAGAAGATGCACAACAGCTCATGAAGATCGATACTTAGTCACAAGAATGTTTAGAAATCGATTTCTCACGGGTTTTTAACTAAGAAATCAATTTGCACGTCTTGGAGGAAGCAACCCAATTGCATGGACAGTAAGGCGACGTATTTCCGAAGGTAATTTGAAGCCATCAAGACCAGCAAATGGCCCTAAACTTGAACGGGAGCATCGTGTTGCAAGACAGAGTTATGCACGTGAGCACTTGAATTTCACTTTAGGGGATTGGTCAAGAGTTATGTTTACAGACGTGTCCAGATTAATTCTGTATAAGCATGACAGCAGACACAGAGTGTTCAGAAGACCAGGAAAACGGTTTCAATAAGCCTGCATTGAAGAAAAAGTTACATACGGCGGAGGATCCGTGCATGTTTGGGCTGAAATATCTGCAGAGAGCCGCACGGAGCTAGTCTTGATAGAAAATGGAACGATGGCCGCAAGAATATACGTTGAAGAAATCCTAAATGAGTATGTCGGTCCGTTTATGGCCAATATGTGCGAGAATCCGGTCATTATGCACGATAACGCCCGTCCCCATACTGCGGCTATAGTGACTGATTACCTTCAAGAGTCGGTATCACGCACATGGATTGGCCTGCACGCAGCCCAGATCTGAACCCCATCTAACATGCCTGGGACGAGCTCGGACGACATGTAAAGCAAAAAATACCACCTCCAATTACACTTCGTGATTTAAAATTAGCACTGGTAGAAGAATGGGAGAATATACCGCAGAACCGACTTAGGAACCTGGTGTACAGCATGCCAAATCGGATAACATCCATCCTGAGAACATGTGGAGGTAATACACGGTACTGAAATTTGAGAAAATCATATTCTCGTACCAGAAAAGTCATAAATGTAATTGTGATCATCAAGTGTAATTCGTGCATTTTCATTTCACTTGTTTTTATAAATAATAAAATCACTTAAATAACAATTTTACAAATTTTATTTATGTATTAACTGATTATCTATTTAACAGTTTTTAATACATCAAGCTAGCATTTATAATTTGCGAGGTATCATGCGTTTTGTCTCTGACCCTAATTCTTTGCTCTCGAGTGTAGATTTATGAGTAACAATACCTAGTTAGTTAAGGTAGATTAGTTATAAGCATGTACAGCTATAATAATTATTTTCTCATAATTAAAAAGCGTCCTACACCTATTTATAAAAACTAAAAATACCAAACAAAAAAGCGCTACTATTTTGAATGCTCGGGATTATTTCGAGTATTGTTCACAATAATGCTAAAATTAAATCAGTTAATTAATCGCGGGGTGAAGCGTTGCGTGGAAGCGACGTGACTGATGGCCGCGCTAAGTTGCTGTAATTGTGCTGCGCGCGCGCCGGGGGTAACCACGCTGTTGAAACTAATGTGGAACATTTTTGTTTTTAAGTAATTTGAGTTGAATAAAGATATTTATACATTTTCAACAATTTACACAATTCATGACGATCATAGACATTGACATTAATAATATTATAAACTGTCATATATAAAACAACTATCAGAAGTAGAAACTTATTTATATTATTTCTCAACCAAAGTACCTACCTAGTTTTCAATTAAAAATACTGCTTAGATTTACATGCTTTTATCATGTAAAGTTAACTCGTAACACACAAAAATTTAATATCGTCTTCAGTTTTCCTGATTTATAAACTAAAATAAACCATTTTGTAACCGGATTTATCGCGCTTACTTAATTTATATTTTACGGGATCTGCGAAGAGTTAAAATATACATTATACGCGATAAATCCAGTTAAATAGTATTTTATGTCACACAAACTACATTATAAATTGCATGTAGCATGTAAGTAAATATTCATATTTAAAAGTCGCCTTTCCTCGAAAGTTTTCCATACGCGATTCCCATAAAGCATAGTCACCATACCGGATGATAAAGTGACAAATGGGAACGTTCACGCATTATTGGGACCTCGAAATTTACATGTTCATGTCACTTTGGACCACACCGTTGCGAAACTGCGTTTTTAAAGATGTTCCTTTCAGTAGCTATCAAGAGGTTACCGGATGTTTAAAATGTAAGCCATGTTAATAGCCATGTAGAGAAGATTAATTTTATATTTTAGATTAAATGTATTTTTCATACGAAATATAATTATTCATTTTGGATGCCTGTCCAAACCCATATAGTGGGCCCGATTCGACATTGAATTATCTTATTTTAAGTGTTTCATAATGCCGTGACAGAAAGTGAAAAAAGTAGTTTTAGGGCTGTCACGTTTCACGTCGTAAAGTTTGAAACTGGAGAGACTTAAAAGTAAGAAAATGCTATGTCGAATACGGCCTATTGTATTGTTGTAGTCGATTATTGAAATAGAATTTTGAACTGTACCTTAATAGAAGTCTTCTTTTGTTTTTTGCAGCTTTTAGAAAAAAAGGATTCGAACCAAGTTTACGAATAACTATAGTGTTTTTCAAATGCGAGAAGTCAGGTGACACATTGAAATTTTCCGATTTACGCACCATTTTTACCATTTATGTAACGGATTTTTAAAATGTCATTGATTATTTATCGCTTCGTAATTAATAAATAAAATAACACTTATTTAACAAAATCTGTCCCTACTGATTACATTTTATCTGAATCCGATAAAAAATAATTTAATTTTGAAATTAAGCAATTTATGAAACGGAACAGATTAAAGGAGGGAAAGAACATAATAGGCTCTAAAATTGCCAAAACCTGAAACATCACAGGACTCCTCGCATTTGAAAAACACCATAGATATTTTGTCTGTGCAATCAAATTAAATTCTTAACAGATAATAAGAAGGAAAAATCTGTCTAGAATAATATTCAAAATTTTTTTTTTGGGGACTGAAAACTGCTCGCGTCCGCAAGGTTTAGCCCTCGATGCCTTGTACGTGGTCCCTGGGTGGTGCTAAACGAGCAGTAAAATCTGGTGGTAGGCTTCGGCCGTGGCTTGTCACCACCCACTAGACAAAACCATGCCGCCAAGTAACCTAGTTGCGTTCCGGCATGATGTCTAGTGTAGCCATTGAGGAGGATAGGTCTGAGTAATCGTGCTGCATCGGAGAACAGTTTTCAACTCGTAGGATAATGACTCACCGGGTAACTCGTTTTGGAGGGTAGCGGGATCCGAAGCACGGTGCACCGCTGGCCGACCGCAGGTAGTAGGGGGCCCAAGTAGCATGCCAGCCACATGCGAAAGGCTGCCCCGCCACCTCGCGAAAAATCCCGGGAGGCTCCATCGTGCCGGTTGGCGACCGGTTAGAGAGGACCCGATGGCGACCTCGGGGGGGTTCGGGCGTCCCCGCAGTCTCCAGGCGAGTTCCCCAATGGTGCGTTGTTTCCTACGAGTTGCTTGGTTCCATTTGCAGCGCTTCACTCAACTTCTATTCTCCTCCCTATTCACTCCACTACCAATTCACAATGAAAGGTCCTAAAAAGAGTACGGTTCAACAGCGGTTGCACTTCCTCTCCCTTAAAGTGCACTTCTGTAACATCCGAGGAGTGCACTCCAATCTGAATGATGTCCACCACCATCTTGAGACGGAGAGACCACACCTACTCTTTCTAACGGAGACGCAGATCTGCGATCCGTCAGACTCGGCATACCTTGGTTACCCAGGCTATATCCTGGAGTCTCTTTTCCGCCCGCACGCCGGGGTGTGCATGTATGCCAGTGACGCGATCTGTTATCAGCGTCTCCGTTACTTGGAAGTGCCGGACCTTTCAGTCATGTGGGTTCACATAGATACTGGCCTAGACCAAGTGGTTTACGCCTGTATCTATCGTTCACATAGCGGAGATCGGGAGACAACGAGGCTTATGGAATACCTTGGCAATACAGCAGATAAGATTCAGCAACGTTTTCCCACGGCGCAGTTGGTGTTTCTGGGGGATTTTAATGCTCACCATGGGCAGTGGTTATACCCGTATCAGGACACTGACCATGCTGGCAGAGAGGCCTTTAAGTTTTCGCTGACTTATGGTCTCTCACAGCTTGTTAACGAGCCTACGCGCATCCCCGACGTTGCTGGCCACACTGCGTATTGCTTGGACCTTCTGCTGACAACCGATCCTGACAGATACTCGGTGTCCGTCACTACACCTTTAGGGACATCCGATCACTGTATGGTGAAATCTGTATCGCTGTACTCGCCACCTGACACCCGCCCAAAAGGCTCCAGGCGAGTATGGCGTTACAAGTCAGCAGATTGGGATGAAATGCGACATTTCTTCGCATCTTAACCATGGCGGCAAACTTGTTTTACATCAACCGATCCATCGTGCTGCGCTGATGCTGTCTCAAGTGTGATAGTTCAAGCAATGGAGTACTTCATTCCCCACGCTGATCTATCTCTTGAAACCAAAGCTCGCCCATGGTTTAATACTGCTTGCCTAGCCGCTGAAAAGCGAAAGCGGGAAGCATACAAAGCCTGGGCAAATGCTCGCAGAAGCAAAGCCCTGGATTCGCATGAACTTAAGAAAAGATACAATGATGCCGCCAAGTCCTGCAAAAAGGTAATCAAAAGAGCTCGTTTTGCCCACATAGGCCGTATCGGAGACAGAATAGCAGCATACCCTTCGGGCAGTAAAGCTTTCTGGTCCCTTGCCAAGTCGGTCGAAACGAACTTTTGTCGCCCGTCGCTGCCACCACTGAGGAAACCCGATGGTTCTCTGGCCCATACTTCTAAGGAGAAAGCAGATTTATTTGCTAGTATCTTCGCAGAAAATTCTCGTCTAGATTGCCAAGGAAAAATCCCACCCCAATTACCTCAGTTCGGACCTACAATGGGTACCGTTCACATTCGCCAAAAGGAGGTTCTTAAATGCTTGCTGCACCTAGACGAGAACAAAGCTAGTGGTCCAGACGGTATTCCCGCAGTGGTCTTAAAACGCTGCGCAGCGGAGTTGTCTCCCGTTTTGACGCGTCTTTATCGACTTTCATTGGAATCCGGTAAGGTTCCCAAGTCCTGGAAGCTTGCTAACGTACAACCAGTACCAAAGAAGGGAAGCCGTGCCGATCCTGTCAACTACCGACCAATTTCAATCACTTCCATACTTTGCAAAGTCATGGAACGTGTATTGAACAATCGACTCCTGGCATACCTCGAGGCCAACGAGCTCCTAAGCGATAGCCAATATGGTTTCCGCAACGGGCGCTCGACCGGCGATCTTCTCGTGTATGCCACTCACTTATGGAGCGAGGCCTTGGAGGGTCATGGTGAAGCAATAGCTGTATCCTTAGACATTTCCAAGGCCTTTGACAGGGTCTGGCATGATGGTCTCTTAAGTAAGCTTCCAGCTTATGGCATACCGATTGGGCTCTGCGACTGGATATCTGATTTTCTGAGGGAACGGTCAATTCGAGTAGTCTTAGATGGCTTCTCCTCCGACCAAATGGCAATTAATGCCGGGATACCTCAGGGATCTGTTCTCTCTGCAACATTATTCTTGCTGCACATTAATGACCTTTTGACACCGGGCATTATTAGTTATGCTGATGACAGCACTGTTGTAGAGAGATACGTATCCAATGCGCGAGCGAGCCCCCGTGAAATCCAGAGTTTAAGAAAGTCAATGATTGAGCGCGTTGATTTGACCTTACGGAAAGTATCCGATTGGGGTGAGTCGAATTTGGTCAAATTCAACGCGTCCAAAACTCAGGCGTGTCTATTCTCCGCAAAAAAGAGCACCTTCACATTAACGCCCACTTTTCAAAATGTATCTGTCCCCATCACTGACCATCTAAGGCTTTTAGGCGTAACTATAACATCTAGTTTAAACTTCGGTCAACAAATTGTGTCCATGGCTCAAGTAGCTTCGAAAAAGTTGGGAATCATCTCGAAGGTACGGCGGTACTTCAGCCCTGCACAGCTTCTTAACTTATATACAGCTCAAGTGCGATCATGCATGGAGTACTGCAGTCATCTTTGGGATGGTTCAGCCAAATATCAACAAGAAGCGCTGGACTCCGCTGACCGAAGAGCCCGTAAATTAATTAACAACGTCGACCTTACGACCAAAAAACTACAGACCCTAGAGCATCGTCGTAAGGTTGCCTGTTTAACCGTGTACTACAGGATACATTTTGGTGAGTGCGCGAGTGCTCTGTTTGAGCAAATTGAACCCTCACCCTTTTACCATCGGACTACTAGACGCAGACAGAACTTCCATCCGTATGTGGTTGATATTCCGAAAAGTCGAACTAAGCGCTTTGACAGTTCCTTTTTGATACGGGTCGCCAAGGTTTGGAATGAACTGCCTGCGTCTATTTTCCCTGACCAGTATAGTCCTAGTACTTTTAAGCGTCGAGTGAATAGGTTTCTCGTGGATGGACGTGTACCACCTTAGTCTTCATGTTCACTTAACATCAGGTGTCATGGAAGACAAATGTCCCATCCATATATTATAAAAAAAAGAAAAAAAACTTGAGCGTTTATAATTTGTGATGGTAAATGATGAAGATGGTTACTATAGGTCATGACCTAAACCAAACAAAAGCCACATTCTTACAACATCCAGCGATGATAAAAGCTAGTAGGATTTAGGGCAGAGTGGCATATGATAACGGCTATTCTGCAAATATTACCTACTATTGAATACTTATATATAATCTCAAGAATTTTATGCAAGCTCATTCCTGGGCTATGACTTTATTCCCTGGGTGTCTTAAACCGTCAAGCAGGCCTAGTGCTGGTTGGCTGATATCAGAATATTCAGAGCGCCGAAATGGCTTCGGAAATGCCCTAACGAACGACCACTGCATAGGTACAACACAGCACTAGGAACAGCCTCAGCTTAGTATACTTTAATACTAAGTGTTATTTTTCAGCAGGCTCCCGCCCATATTTTTGAACTAAATTTTTTTATAAGTATTCGTCATCCATCCTACATCCTATTCATACATTTACAAAACAAAAGTGGTTTGTCATATTAAAATTAAATTATATGTATATCGCTATCCAAAAATATAAGATATATTCATCCTCCCTATCTATTGTAAAGCTCAAAACTTTATCTTTTTACTTATGCTTAAAGTAAATCTACCTTCGCCTTCCTTGAATTCTAACATTCATTCAAACATAGACAAGTAAGTTGATTTGGCAGGGCACACTTTTGATCTGTTTGGTATGCAGCCAGCAGGGAGCGTCTATTGACGCCGTTACTTACCTGCTATTTGGCAACATTTACGACTCAGCCAAATTAAATTAAAATTACACCGTCTTTACCGTCTACATGTTCAAATGTATTAGCTTTATTACAGGACAAAATGAGATTTGTTCGTTCTCGTTACGAGGAACGCAAACAAGATGCGTTCCGCCAGCGGACGTCGAACGCGCCCGTCTCGCAGACAACTGTCAAACTCAATTACGGCGCTCATGACGGTTTTGCGCGCTTGCGATCATTTTGAATTTAGAACCATATTTTTTTCTTTTCCTGAATACGAAATACCGATGCTGATTTTGTGAAGGTGATTTTTGATGATGCCGTTTAAAATAGTTTTTTGAACCTCAATTTTGATGACGCAAGAAATTATGATAAGGGACGATGAAGAAGCAATAAAAAAAATCTCAAAGAAAAAACTTTAATTATTTAATGGAATACTTAATGACGTATTATTTAATTTCAAATTGCAATAAATACTTAAAGCCTAAATCATAATTTTTTCAAATTATTTTTTATTCATTTATTTAATCGCGTATGATCAACACAGCATCGGTGATTAATAGTCATCAAATCGTAAGCACACCTTGAAAAAAAATTAAAAAATTCTATGTTGCCTTTTATTTCTTTTTGTTTTATTATTCACAAATACCTATTAAGCTTTCATGAAGTCCTTTTTATAGTGGTTTATAAAACGAAAACTTGTGAGGATTTTCAAAAAATCTTTTAGGTAGTGCAAATTTTTACTTTTTTCTCATATAAAACCTTCTTTAAAATAACGACCTATTTTTTTCCACATGCACGCAAGTAATTATAGATCTATTGAAGTGAACCAAAAAGCAGACTACTCTGTGTTTCTGGCAGCTGCAGCACATAGTACGGTTTTCATGGTTTCACGTTAATTCGAAGTGACAGTCCCTGCTTCTATTCCCGGCTCGGGCGTTCTTGGCTTGAACAGCGGATGCCATATAATTATACATTATAATATTCATCTTAAAAAATTGTATATTTTTATTTCAGACTGCAGATTTTGATTATTTCAACTAATAAAGATTTTCTATTTTAGTTTTGTTTTTGTGTTAGGAAAATTGGCGTTGACATTTTTAGTGTTATATCCTTATTAAATTTTATTAAGTATATCAAAGAGACTCTTATTAGAGTTTCGTTACAAAATTGTACGAACGGAAATCTTGTATTACCCCTTTTTAAGTCCGGTAACGTTAAATATACTTAGGTAAATCTACCATTCTCTGAGAAATTATTGTTTATTTATTAATTATGTTATTTTGATACTCAGATACTACGCCGAACTGGACGTTTTATTTAGTGCGCTGAAATTTCGCAAAGACGTAGGGAAAACCTTTATTTCACGATGAGGACAAAGATGAAAGCACGCTGATTCAGGAAGAATTTCAACGAGAATTTCATAATCACCGTGTGATATGGTCCGGCAATGTCAAATGGTCAATACAGACTATGTCTAGTTTAGGGGTCAGAGACTTCACATAAGCTTGTAAAACTATTCTGAGTAAATATATTCTTATTCTTAAAAAATCTGTTTCTTATCGTGTAGGAACAGAGATATTTGGCGCGCTCTCTATGAAGGGGGTAATTAACAAAGCCATGGCAACCACCTGGATATACAGGGTGACTGGTGGGTCACTTTTGAAATTCAAAGACGTGATAGTTTGAGATTACGCATGAAGAGAAAATAATATAATAAAAATTAAATATTAATCATTTAAGTTAAAGAATTGATTACGCAACGCATGGTTACGCTAGCGTTGGCAGCGATCCATGTGCAAGGTCACGTGCCGCGATCGACGCAGTTGTATGTAAAGTAAATAGTAACATAGTAGTATTTATTTATAGGGAATTGTAGTGAAAAATTAAGTACCTACTTTTATTACATAATTATGATCAGAATCGAATACAGAGTGCACTGCTTCAGTATCTAAGATTTAACACCAGTCACCAGATAGAGGGGGTTGGTGACTGGTGACTTTTTATCAATATTCCCAATCTATGCGCCTATGGATGAATGTGCAGAGAGGCAGACGCAACAACAGGTAATACTATAAATGAAGTATGTTCCTATCTTCATAGTGTACGAGAAATGAATAGTAAAATTTATCAAAAAAACACTTTTCAACTAATATAATTTGTTTGTTTACAATTAGCCACCATGATTTAGTGTTGTTCGTAATAGCAGCGTTTTATGTGGAGCCATTACAGAACTAAACCTACCTTAGCAAACATCTAGTCTTTTTGTATCATCAGCTAAGATTTTATTTGAATGAGGTGCTATTTTAAAAACCAGTAATAGGCGAAATGTAGAGGATTTAGACGATTAATTACATTAAATATTTTAATGAATGGTCTTTGAAGTTCTTGATAGCCTCAAATAGTAAATGCTGGACCCACTTGGACCATCTTATACCGATATTTTTTATACCTTTACAAAGATTGAGACGTTTTTCTTCCATGCACCCTGGTTGAAAGGGACCATGATGACCTTTTCGTCTATGAGAAGCTATTCAGTCGACGCTTGAAAATTTCAATATCAATTTATTGCTTCAAATATGGTGGTATATACATTTGGTGGTATATATTCGTTATTGAGCTCATATTTTACTGTTTTACAGCATGCAATATCAGTGTATAAACAATTAATAACGACATAATTCAATTAAAATTCATCAAATAAAAAATCATACATGCATACAATTTAATTAAATATTTAATATTGTACCTTCTTAGATTAGAAAAAAATCTGATACTTTTATTTATTACATGTCAACTTTGCTATAAAAAAATCATTAATTGTATAAAAGCATTGCTCTATTAGCCATTGGCGTAGGATAAATTTAAATTTTGTCAGTGGCAAGTTTTTTAACTTTGTTGGTAATTTATTAAATATTTGAATACACATGACGAAGGTAACTATTTCTAATACATATCTCAGTTTTGACATTTGGTAAACATAATTTATTTGGAAATCTTGTATTAAATTTCAAGATTTCTTTTTTTTTCCACAAAACATTCAATACGATTGTGGTCAGGAAAACTGAAAAACAGAATCGGCTCGTCCTCAGATCATACAATTGATCAATATACATACAAAGGCTCGTCCGTTCCGCACCTTGGTAACCCGCCCCAAAAAGTATCGAAGCGCTTAGTTAGATTTATAAAACATAATACTGTAATTTAAAGAAAATGTCTTGTATTCACAAATAATATATTTGTAAAATATTGTATGAAAAAACACCCTTTATGATAAATATTTGGCTATTCACTTAAATATGAGATACCTACCTACCTAAGTAGGTACCTATAGATGGTGAATTTTTGTGATGGTATTTTAAGGACAAACCAGAAACTGAAAAAATACAGTAATATTGTGAAAGTTTGACTAGTTTTATTATATTTAAAAAAAGTAATTCCTGGGTAATTCCGAAAATTTTGATAGCTTTCGGTTGTTTTTGGCATCAAGTTCTAATTTTTTTTTTTTTTTTTTCATTTATTATCATTTTACAATATCAAATTAAGGAAAATAAATTAAAATTAGCATAAGAAAACCACTAAGGTTTGTAAGGTCATGCTAACCTAGTCTACTTTTGTAGTACTTAATATTAAATATTGTCTTAAAATAGTCTCATTCCTATATCTTATTCCTATATTCTTTATCCTATTGCGTAGATATTTAAATATCTCATAAAATTATCCATGCATCCGCAACCACTCGCACTTGGCAACATAAACTTTTCAGTTCCAATTACTAAGTTTACTAGTTTGTGTTCATTTTCCGTTAAACTCCGATAAATATTAAACAGTGACATGTCAATTATTGCCGCCAAAATTGTTTCCTGCCTGATAGTTTTTTTTTTCGAAAGGCGGGCAAAGATTGGCCACGCCTTAGGTTGAATTCGAGTCAATGAGTTCCAATCGAAAACCATGTTAATGATTTTAAGTCGTATTCTTTGGTGTGTAAAGCTTGTTTTAAAGTTTTTGCGGTTATAGTAAGAATGCTGTGCTGAGTTTTTGTAGATCTTATGAGAGTATGTTTAAGAGTGCTTATTAAAGAAAAAGTATTAAGTATGGGTGTGTTCTTGAAGAAGTATTTTCACCACACGTGTTAGTTTTGGGATGATCATGGCAAAGAAGCCAGATCACGATACGTACTCCATTAGTTCGCACATTAGCACGAGTTAGTCAAATTATTTAATTAAATAAAGTAATTTAATAAAGTAAATACTGAATTAGTAACAATTACCTAATTTGATGCAAGTTGAAGTGGACAACCGAGGCTTTCTTGCGAAATCGTTTGAGTTTATTTTAAATTAACATTTAATTATGTTAATAATTGAATTATCAAAGTTAAACGGGAAAAAATAGAACGATTTTGGTGTTTTTTTGTGATGGACTCAAGTAAAGGTAAGTTTTTTTTTATACCTACCTGGAGAGTTGGATAATACCGAGCCCCTAAGGACTAAGGCGGTCTAAGCCCTAAGTGTGAGACCTAAGTGCCTATTATTTTCAGGATTTTTAATTTTTTGGGAAACAAAATGCAGTAATTATTAGGAAATTTAGTGAGTTTAATCCGTATGGCAAAAAGCCCAAAGTGTAAACAAAAAGAACTTATTTTAAAATTACAAAAAATAGGGAAATCGCGGTATTGCCTAGGTACTTAAAAATTGGTAGGTAAGTAAGATTTTTTAATTTTAGATTTTTTGATAACAAAAATAGAGTAACGGTTACAACGGTTAATCGTAGGTATACTTAGTCAATATATGACAAAAAGAAAATATATCCAACCTCGCATTCAATGATTACTTAGCATCATTTAACTTCATCAACCGCCTTAGTAGACTTTTGTAAATTTCGGAAAATACTTTTTTAATTAACAACGCGTTTGGAACATTAGTCTAGGATCTAAAATGCCACAAACAGTCACATAGATAGACAAATAAAACATTTTTACATTTAACAGTTTAGAAATAAATAAATTTAAATAAAATCCCCAAATACACCAACTTCATGGCCTCAAAGTAAGCTGAGCTTGTGTTATGGGATACCATGTACCTAGTGAACTAGGGGGGAACCTAGAATATGAATAGGTACACATATAGATAAACGCCCAGACACGGAACATTTTTTTTTCTTATTCCGTGCGGGAGTCGAACCCGCAACCACTGGAGTCTGAGGCAGATAGGTTTACCCCATCGCCAAAGCGGTCGTAAAGAAAATAAATAAGGTAGGTAATGTCAATGAAACATATTTTCATAGTTTACGAATTTTACGATTTTAAGCCCTCGTCTGATAATATCCCAGACTTCAATGTTTACCCACTATATCTCACAATTAATAAATAGATTTTGAAAAACTTATACTGATGCGTGGAATTATTCACCGCGCGTTATTATCCAACTCTCCACTAAATATAAAATATTAGGTACGGTACCTATTTAGGTAGGTAGTTACACCTTTATTTGATAAACACACCTATCTACTTAAATTTAAGTTAGTAAACTTTATATCTAATATTTAACCAAATCTAAGCTACCTATTTAATTGCTTATCTATGCAGGTCCAATAGGTATAATATTCGAAAAAGAGGAGACTGGGTTCACCACGCCTAAATGGTTTAATGTATACTGATGAAAATTAATTTAAATAAAAATGATGGAGAAAATCATGAAGATTGTTATAACATGCTTAACATTGGTACTTAACAATACCTACAAGACCACTAGACATTTTTGATATTATTTTAGGTAAATCTTGATAAATAATAAATTTTATGATATAACCGGCGATCATGTATGAAAAGAGGAGGAAGCGAAAGAGGTATGTCTGGATCGAAGCAATTGGTGTTCCCTTGTCTCTGCCTACCCCAAAGGGAGACAGGCGTGAGGTTATGTATGTATGTAAAATTCTAGAGTACGTACGTACCTGTAAAAGTAATTTAAAACATCACCTATAGGTGCTATTGTATCTAATAAATATTACTGCAAGTATCTATTAATAAACTATTATTACTAAACTATTATCTCTTAATAAACGATACGTTAATAAACTTAACAATGAAATAAACATCGATCTACATTTAAATAACATCCATGATTTAGGTACTAGGTAGGTATTAGAAAATATGCTCTGTGTTCATCAACATATCCTATAAGGATTCGGGAATAGAACCTGGAACTTTTAGTTTTAGAATCATTGTCATTAGGAATTTTGTAATAGGTAATACACCTACCTATTAGTCCAAGTGCTAGTGAACCCTCCGAGTAACGGCCTACTACCTACTACTACTTCCGTCCTACTAAAGGGTCTTTCAATAAGGACGGGTCGATTTCATGATGGAATAAAACAGGCTATGTGTGTGATATTAACGAAATTATTCTTTCATTTGAAAGGCCCATTCATGCCAATTTGTTTTGAATATAACATTACTCAAATGTCCGCCGCAGTTTTGCACTGATCCGGGAAGTCCAATTTTCAATGACTCCGTTGAAATAATTCTATAATACTGAAACTGAGTGATGGCCTAGGTTATGTCGACTTTCAGGGTACTTATCAGTTTATTGCGGCTTATTGCTCATTTCAATTGGTCGATGGAGATTTCAAAAACTGGAAAATATCATTTCCAATTTAGGCGTAAAAATATGGATTGAAATGGATCTGTCTGTTGATTGTTGGCTGTCTGTTGAAAATTTTACCTAAGTACTAGATTTGTGCCAGCATTCGAAGACGCGGCGAATTATGTCATATTCAAAACAAAATGGCATGAATGGATCTTTCAAATAACAGAAAAAAATCTTAAATACCTCATACACAGCCTGTTTTATTCCATTTTGAAATCGACCCGTCCTTATTGAAAGATCCTATACTAGACTTGAACCAGGGACACCTTCAAATCGATTATCTTTTAGTTATTGCATAGCGGCTTCTGTCTTTGTCGTTCTAGGTCCAACTAAAGGTGATTTAATGGGTAGATACTTACTTACAAAACAAACATTTATTTTTTAACAATAGCATGATCGTCTAAATAACATATCTTTGATTATCATCACAACATCATCGAAACCTGATCTATAGTTTAATTCGTATAATCCTGACTGAAAAATAGTGCCAAGAGTTTTTTTCCGCCGGCTTTTTTTGTCTCTTGGCCTACTGTAATATCTTATTCAATAACTATCAACACCTTGTTAAAGCCGAAGTACAAAATTGTGAAGTCATTAAGCGGCCATTCGATGGTCTTATGATGAATAAAAAATTTTCATTTTCATTTCATTTTATTTCATTTCAATGGAGATTAAGGCGGAGAACCAAAAAGCCCAATACTTACTAGTTGGTAATTATCAGAACTTTCAGGTCCCGCAATAATTTTACATTAAAGTCAAGTAGTGCCTATCTACCACAGCTAGTACATACCGACATAAGTACTTACCTATTACTTACTCCTAGCATACAGCTCAACCCTAGCCATTTTGGAAAAAAAATTCAATACCTACAGTTCTGTCTGACTTTACTGACTCTACGTATGTACCTACTTAGTGAAACTTTCAAAACAAAACTTGATTTACATTAAACCGGTAGTGGTATTAATTGTATTCTTTTATTTTATCCTTGCGATGAATCGACGAATAGCATCACCGCATATCTACCTATACTAATATTATAAAGCTGAAGAGTTTGTTTGTATGTTTGTTTGTTTGGTTGAACGCGCTAATATCAGGAAGTGCTGGTTCGAATTGAAAAATTATTTGTGTTCGATAGCCCATTTGTCGAGGAAGGCTATAGGCTAATATAATATAACGTTGTGACTGCTAGGAGCGAAGTTACAAAGGAAAATGTTGCGTAAACGGGGAAATTTATTAAATAAAAATATTCAATTTTGAGAGCTTCCATTGCGTAAGGACGCTGCGTAAACGGTTTACTTTACGCAAAAATAATGTATGACGGAATTGTTTCTCTTTAAAAGTTCTAAAAAAAGTTCGCGACAGCATATACCTATCTTTTAAGATTGTCTAACAATAACCATTTTATGGTTATAAATCGCGTTCGAAATTAATGTATTAATTTGCGGTGGAGTTTATTATTAATCCTAATCCAATTCAATGCGTTATTTATCATAAGTATTTAATTGTGAATAAAATTTTCTTTACATCACTTGATTTCAATTAAAATCTTAGGAGATATCGTAATTTTAAAATAACTCCGCAGTAAAATAAGTACCTAGGTATGTTCAGGAAGACGCGGTAGTAGTTCGCTGGCCGGCCACTCACGCTGTTAATTCTCCGAGACACCTCCCGAACGCTGGGTGCCTATGGCCTCAACTTTTATTATTTCACTTGGAAATAAAATTTATTTGCACCACCAAAGTCATTTATGGATTCGGATTCAGACTACCTCCAAGTTTAATTTCAGCGCAATAACTAGATTTTTACATAACAATGGTTTTGACCGGTCCAGCATTTCGTAAACAGTGCTTCTATCCTCACATCGTAATTATTTCCAAAAATAAAATATACTTAGGTAATAAGTACCTACTACTTTTTTTCAAACGGGTTTATGATAGAACTGGCTCTTCATAAAATGTTCTTCACAAAATGGACGCATCATCGCTGCAGTGGTGATATTTGGCGGCAAATTTCAGTCAGGCGAGACAGTCAGGCTCCCACCAAGCGGCGCTCACTCGGATTAGTCGCTATTTACGATACACTTATCCAGGGGCGGTAGGATTATTCTAGGGTAAATTAGGGGTAATTATTCAATTGTCGTTAAAATCAATTATTTATTTCAATATTTTACATGAGTAAAAGCTATGAGAAACGAATGATAGGACTAAGAATAGTAATAGTAAGTAGTAATTTCTATGACAAGATGTTGAATATTGAAACGCATTTAGGTACACTTGGTAGCTAATTCTACTGTTCCTAGACTAAACGAACAAATACAGGTATATGCTGAATAAGAAACAATTCAAGGCACTAGCGATTCTTTTATAACGCAATGTGCCTTTGCTTCCATGCTGGACAAAAAACTGAAACAAAAACATAGAATGTACCAGCTGTTTCTCTTCCCGGCACATTGTATAAATCAATGAAGGAACAGAGGTTTTATTGGCGTTTTTGTAGGCTATAGGCTGACACCCTGTCCCTGCAATAGTCTATATCCATGATTATGATACCTCCACATTCTTCAAACGTTACATCAGATGGTCTTATTTATAACGTCTGGTGTTCTGCCTACCCCATAAGGGATACAGGTGTGAAGTTATGTATGTAAGTATGTGCCTTTGTAACGTGAGAGATAGTTATGTTTGTGGTTAGGAGTTATTCATATATGAAGATTCATAATTTTTATATTTGTTATTAAAGATAGATAGTGTGCAGGACAGTGACAACAAAACGTAAAAGACAGTTTATAAACTTAAAAACAGTGTATATAGATAGTGTTATAGTGTTTTATAAGACTCTTAAAGAGCTAAGAACGTTTAAAATAGTGTTTCATAGTGTTTTTATAGTGTTTATAGTGAATAAGTGTCCCATACAAGTGTTAGTTTGTAAGAAGTTCATAACAGTTTTTATTAGCTTGAGAAAGTGTTTGCTTAATCGTTTGTATCTTTGTAATTTGATTGGAATTTGATTAATTAATAACCGCTATGATAATGAATTTACGCATAGCTAACAGCTAACAATGAAATGAAACTTACGTGATTATAGCTTAAAATAGCTCGATTTGTATTAGGGTTGATTTGGAAATAAAGAAATGGTTTTGAAAGTCTTGTCATTTCCGCACATAGAGAGAGAGATCTAAATAGTTAATAGAATTTGTAAATAGTTTTCCAATTAGAATATAGTAAAGATCTAATAAGAATAATCGAATCTAGTCAGAATCTTATTAGAAAAATCTAGAAAGTTCGAATTAGATTCGAGCGAGACAGACATATGTGTGTCTCGCTCGCACGCTTGCATTACTCTCTCTTGTGCGGTACCCTTGCGCGCCTGCACCGAATCACTTAAGGATGCGCCACACTCCGCTAGCGACGGATTCGCCGAAAAGATCCCGAAGAGAGAAGATCTCCGGAAGAAAGAAGCCTCCGAAAGAAGCCTCAAGCAACAGTACAGTGAATCTCAAGCCCGAAGACTCATATAGAAGCCTGAAGTCAAGACAGAATACAGAAATACAGAAGACTGAAGGCAGAATACAGTAATAGAAGAGCGCGGGAAATAGAGTGTGCTTGTGGCGTATTCGCGAGTGATATAGTGCCGCGCGGCTGGACTTTCACGACCGTGTTAAGTGGTGAATTCGCATTTTCCTTTTGCCCCTCGCATCGATTCCAGCTAATAGAGTGGGTGGATAGCGCATCATTTGACTAAATCGTAATCGGATTCATAGACTATACAGTCCACTGGAGCTATCCCCCACAGATAGATACCCACACTGCTTTTACCCATTGTAAGTACATTTCATAGGTTTCCCTAATTTGATATCTAAGTACTTTTTGTAGGTTTTTTCATAAAACTGATTTTGAAGATATTTAGAATAGGGTAACTTTGAACTTCAAGGAAGATATTATAATATTATTTATCCAACTCCGATAGCCTATATTCACGCGTACGAAGTCGCGGGCAACAGCTAGTCATTTATGTAATTTATGATCGAAAACAAAAACAATCATGAAAGTCTTTGTCGCGAGACACCTCGAAACTTAATTTTCTTTTTACATTACAAAATTATCAAAGATCCTTCGTTAACCTTACCTAAACTTTACCTTCTACAAACACGGACACGGTTCTTTTTGGGCTTCCTCATGGGTGCCTATTGTTTTTCTTCGATACGTACTCCGATAGTAGATCACCGAGACCTGGACGCATTTCAAACTTGAACTAAACTGGAAAAACAGACTTGAAGTCCTATCATATCATATCATATCATATGTGAAAGTCTGGATGTTTGTTCCTGAATCACAGCAGAACGGCTCAACGGATTTTAATGAAATTTGGCATAGTGATAGTAGGTATACTGTCTGGAATAGCACATAGTCTACTTTTTATCCTGATATTCCCTCGGGATTCGAAGGTACCTAGTGTAATCTAAACGAGATTCAAGCTTGAAAATTACATAGCTTGTCAAAAAAAATATAAGTATGATTTAAACAGCTTCATGCAGTTTTCCCGCGTAAGGTTTCTTTAAAATTGCTTTTTTGAGTAAATTTTTAGTAGGTAAGTACCTATTTATAGACAAAGCACCGCTATCGAATTTAAATAAACATAGTTAAAGCTCCTATTTAAATGAATTGTTACAAATAATACCTTCTCTTTAAAGTCAGACGAGCATGTATACATATTCCACGTGTGAGATGCCTGTAAGCGATATTGTTGCGCCCGCGCCGCATTTTACTGAACAACGAGCCATAGAACGATTCTTGCGCAGAGCCCTACCGTGTTGTAAATAAAGATATCTTTGTTTGCTTTGTAGTTTTGTTTTAATTCAATAAATATATTAATTTTCTTCAAAAATATAAAAAATGTAGGAACTACGTATTTCAATCAGTGTCAATTATTTATAAAAAATATTAAATTATTATCATATTACAGTACTTATTAGAAAAAATATTTTATTATTAGGTACCTACCTATAATCGTATTTCACAACACGAAATCATATCTAAGTGGCAGGCCCTACTATACAATCATCAGTAAGGAAAAGTTTTCAGTGCCCCTTACCTACACTTCCACTGACGAATTCAACAGTGTTCCTTGGCATAACCCTAGATGCACAACTACAATGGGGACCACATATAGAAAGGTTGGCGAAGAGACTTAGTTCTGCAGCATATGCCGTCAAAAAGATGCGAAATATCTCTAATGAAGCTACTGCGCGGTTGGTTTATTTTGGTTATTTTCATAGCTTAATGACATACGGCATTCTCCTGTGGGGAAATGCTGCCGATATTAAAACCATCTTTGTGCTGCAGAAACGGGCTATTCGCTCAATCTACAAACTTAATTCCAGGGCGACACTTAGAAATAAGTTTAAAGAAATTAATATTCTTACCTTTGCCTCACAATATATCTTTGAAAATCTTATGTTCGTAAAAAAGAACTTAAACATGTTCCATAGAAAATGTGACTTGCATAATGTTAATACTAGAAATAAGTAGGTACAAGCTAGCCGGCTATGATAGTAGACTTCATAAAGTCACTAACTCATTTATGGGTCAATGCATACGTTTTTATAATAAGGTTCCCACAAATATTCAAGACTTACCACTTGATAAATTTAAAGAAACTATTAAACAAAAATTGTGTAGTAAAGGCTTTTATACAATTTCTGAATATATGGACGATAAAAGTCCTTGGTTGTAAATTGTTTTTCAAATATTCTCAATCTCCAACTCCATCTCCAACACCATCTCCATTTCCTTCTCATCCAACGCCATCTCCATCTCCTTCTTATCCATACAACAGCAAGAACGTCATGCTCCCTCAGGCGGCATGGCTAGCGGTAGCGTCGGGTGTCAGGTCACCCTCTTCCCTATGGAAGATATTTCAAATATGGTTGAGGAGAGTGATGGCTGGTGCTTGCGTTATACTCGTGAACGGGTGCTGCTAGCGGTGCCAGGTCGTTTTGCTGAAGACTTTATGACTATGTTACTTTTTTGAATTTGACTCTGACTTCCCCATCTCCATCCCATTCCCCCATGTTCACGTCCGTGTTAGTGTCCAGTCTCTGTCCACGACTATCCTCATCTCCATCCACATTATCTGTAATATCTCTCACCTCTATCGCTACATCTATCTACTTCTATCTTTACCTCTATATCTATGTCTACGTTTCTGTCTAGTACTTGATTGCCTAATGTATAAATATAATAGTAGACTCCAGAAGATCACCAACTCGTTCATGGGTCAATGTGTACACTTTTATAATAAAACTCCAAAATATTTAAGATTAACCCTTCGATAGATTTAAGGATAAGCATAAAGTTTTATTATACGGTATCCGGATGCAAGAAGATTGTAAATTGTTGTTGTTGTTATTGTTATTGTGTATTTTTAAAAGATGATTGCTGTTGAGTTTCTTGCTCATCTCAACAGATCGACTTTCCGAAGTGGTGGTAGATTCAGTTCAATTTGTAAATTGTGACTTATTTCAAATGTATTTAAATACTTACGAAATAAAGATTCTTTTGACTCTGACTTTGACTTTGACCAAACGATAAAATAGAGTCAAATATCGTTACATTTTTTTTATCGCTGCTACCATTTATTTTTAGGCAATATTTTCTCTGTTTTCAAGAGAATTTATGTATATTTACCTACTTTAATTCAAAGTAATATTTGAAAAAAATCTTACATTTAGAAACATTGACTTATTAAATTGCCGGTCGTCGGCCTTCGCTACTCGCGCTTTTAACTTTACCGGCAACATATTTACAATATTTTTGTTTTGCTATTAAGTTATTTAAAAATTTATAACATAAGCTAATAAACAGTTGCTAAAAGAATTAAAAATAAAGTAATTACGAAAGTACAGCTTATTTCTTTTTCGCGCTTGAATCCTATCATAACTTCAATTTTTCCTGATGGGTATTTTCGATGAGGTTCAATTGGGAACCTACTCCTTGAATGTGGAAGTGACTGTTTCAAAATACTACCGAAACACATGATCGCCGAATTGATGTTAATATTTGGCGAAGGTTTTATATGAAGGAGGCCTTTAGCTGGGCTGGGCGGATGTGTGGATCAGAAATTGATTTTAGAATCTGTTAGCCATTCAGTGAACTGGAGAAGAGCGATTCACGCCAAAAAAGATTTGATGAGCCTATTAAAAAAACCATAGGAATCTTTCTGTTTATTAGTAAATATCAAGACAAAAACCTAAGCTCTCTCACTGAACATTTCAGTGCCTACCTTACATCGTGTCCTACAGAAAAATATTTTGTTATTGATTTAGAGATTTATTAAAACTTATGCATTGTTTTCCAGAAATTCCAAACGCTCCACGTCAAGATTCTATGAAATACGACTCGAAGACTCAAGCGCAAGCATATCCAAGCAACTATCCTGAAAACCACAACCTAATCCAAATGATCAAATGCCATGAAGACAGTCTCTTAAGACTCCACCATTTGACAGCAGGTCGACAGATCAACAGTTACGACCCATCGTACCAGAACGAGCTAGCTTGGTACTCAAAAGACCCTCGATACATGAAGCCAGTGGACTACATTGCTTATGAGGACATGAGACGCAAATATACAGAGAAAGGAGACAAACTGAGAGAAGCTAAAGAAACGGACGACGAAAAGGAGAAATCTGATGAAAGAAAGAAGCCTAGGAGGAATAGAACCACATTTACAAGTCAACAGCTAGCGGCTTTGGAAAAGGTTTTTGAGAAGACACACTACCCAGATGCGTTTGTTAGAGAAGATTTGGCTACGAGGGTCAATTTAACTGAAGCTAGAGTTCAGGTAAAATTGCTTGAAATCATTCACATAGTTTTTCAATCACAAGCAACTAGATTAATTATCATTCTGATGGATTTTGTGGGTCCGAATGTATCCACAAGCTGAACCAGTTTCGAAAGTCTACTATTCACAGGAACATCGTAGCTCGAACTTAGGCATTTCTATAATATACCATAGTTACACAATATTTTCTCAATATTACAGATGCCATAAGCTTAACCACAAATGTTTGTTTTATATACTCACTGTTACTTAAAATATCAAGAATAGTAAGCAAAACTACATCTTTGTTCACAAAATGTAATACGAATATTAAATCTTTTCAGGTCTGGTTTCAAAACAGAAGAGCTAAATTCCGCCGCAATGAACGTTCAGCTCTGTCAAGCCACCGAAATTCAAACACCCAAAGTTCACCAGAACCTATTCCTGTCCCGATTGGAATTGCACACCAGACAGACCATAGACAAGAAATAACTCGCAACAAAGAACCTTGGCTCCATCATTTTCAAGCTAATAACCTGAACTTTAATCTCGGGTTACCTATTCATAACGCCTCTTTGTACCAAAACGATTATAGCCTGATGAACAGACAGTATGTGCAAAATTCCAATTCTTTAGTAACTCCCAGCATGGGTTATAGTTCTGGCAATGACAATGGATACGGTTCGTGCGCTCTAATAAGTGGTTACAGTGGCCCGTTGCTATCACCACATCACAGTTCTTATAACTTGAACTTACGACTAAGACCTCATGATTTTAGCATAAATAACATTACTTTATGATTTTATTTGTATGTACATAATGTTTGTAAATAAACCATTTCTAACGATTAATGATCTTTCACTTGCTGTTTAAATAAAACGTATTCAGTAAAAAAACCACCACCATTCAGTTATAATTGCCCATTAGGTACCTTGCATGATTTAGGGCGATATTTAAAAGAAATAATAAGGAAAGATTTTTAATTTGTGTGAACAACAATCAGCCCTTTCTAAAACGATTTTTAATAAACGAACAATCAAAATAAACGAATGTTTTGTCTATAAAATAACAATTCTTTTTTATATAAAAGGAGGATGAGACGTTTGTTGTCTTCCATAACTCCTTAACGCTTAGAAGTAACAAGACTATTAAGTACTGGAAAAAATAGACGCCGCGCCGCCCAGTTCATACCAAACCTTGGCGACCTGTGTCAAAAAAATCTGTCAAAGCTACTTGTTACTTCGACTTGTTGGATTATCCACCTTACATTGCATTGTACAGAAGGCAGCAGATCAAGCGTTACATTACCTGTCAAATTTCCCCAACCAATTTTAACTTAATGTCGAGGAAGTAAAAAATGTTGACAGATTTGTAACGCTTGATGTGCTGCCTTCTGTACATTATTTGCTCCACATTAACTACTATGGAAGCGACACTACACACGCATATCATGAAAGACACATTCCGTATTTTTTTTATAATTAGTTTTAGCCTTACAGAATCGATAATTATAGCCTTTTTGTTTTCAGTCTATGTTTAATTTAACGACAAAAAAATAAATAATAGTTTATTCTTCTGGGCCTTATTCATGGAACAATATATTCTCTTACGAGAGAAGAACGATTACTTCATACTTTGTAAATGCATACATACAGCTCACTAGCGCTTCAGTTAATGCCATCCGCAACTTTTCAGTGTATTAATATATCCACTTTACACAGTAGTAATCTACGCAGTCTATTACTCTAAGATAGGAACTTAATGTATAATTTTTTTTTGACATTAAAATTGTGTATATTTAATAAAAATTCATAGGTGTTTATAAATTTATTTTCCAACCATTATCTTAAAACTACTGCACAAAAGCGTCAAATTCGCAAATAAACAAACAATTACAAAGTATTTAGTGTCACTATCACAATATAAAGTGTCAATTTCGCACTGAACAAATAGCACTTCCGTAAAAACACACAGCTTACAGATTTTCAAATCAAAAATTTTACAGGTTTTCAAATTAAAAATGGGTTGCTGAAATTACGCAGTTAACGCAATGAACTTTTTACAAATGGCGTCAGTCAGTCGTTGGCGATGGATGATTGTTTGTCTTTGATTGTCACTTTTGAGAAGATTGACATAAGACTTACGTCAAAGCAAAGTACTTTAAACACTGACCTCTATATTTACCACTGGACTGGCTGTTCCGTAAGTTTGACAGCTATTTTTTTGTGCCTATTTGAAGCGCTACTAGCCAGTAGCGAGTGTCCGCAGAACAAATTTTGACGTATATTGCAAGTGGCCGCCAGAGAAGTGTTTGCTTATTGTTAAGTGATTTTATATTTTTTAAATATTAATTCGAATTTTATGTTGTTATTGTTATAAGCATTATATAAAAGTTATCAAGAATGAGGACATGTGACATATGTGTAAGCGACTAGTTTTAGTACCACGGACACTCGCTACTGCTCGCTACGTCCGACAGCGCCAAAATGGCGATTATCAAACGGGCACAAAAGCACTTTGACAGCCGCCAGTCCAGTGGTAAATATAGAGGTCAGTGACTTTAAAGCTTTCTCATTCATACGTATAGATTTGTCCCACTTTGGCTCCGGCTGCCATCGACAGCATTGGATAATAAATTAGTAAACTCCCCCTGGGCCCTATTTCATAAAGCTACAATTCGTGGTAAACTGACAATTGTTAGCGATTTTCACATGACTTTCGTTTCATAAAACTACAATTCTACAGGTGACATACAAGTGTCAGTAAAAAGCGTTTCATCAAAATTGTCATGACCATTGTCAGGGATTAAAGTGTTACTAGTTGTAAAAAACATAAAATCCATTTATACCACATTTCACTCACCTTTGTTGATAACGAAACGTAACTAGAAAAGGGTATTTATAATTTCGAAACGCATATCAATTTAAAGCGACGTCTCTCATGCATGTAGGTACCTACTCGTCGTCATCCTTCCATCCATCACAATTTGTGAATCATTAAATACTATATCTCTCTTTCACATACAAAATTCCTTAATACTTATTTCAATCCAAATTAAAGGGTCACCAATCAAAATTACACTTCCTCTCAACAAAATGCATAAATGGTTCTGCTATTTAATGAGTTTATATTCATATACAAAGTCTGCTAAATGCCCATTCAATTCAATTTCGTGTACAATGGCCACCATTATCATAAGTTTGCATCAATTATTATCATTTGTCTTCGTTTTTTGCAATTGTAAGTCGTCGACAGGTCCTCGCTTGCCTGTCGGATTGTCAGGACAATTCTCCAATTCTTGGTAGTTTTACACATGACAGGCGTTTCATAAACGACAATTCATAGCGATTTGTATGACATTTGTCAGTAGACCGCCTGTCGCTACAATTGTTTTATGAAACGCATTATGTGACAATTTTGGATGAATTGTCAGGGTTTTATGAAACGCATTTTTGTAATTTTACAATGAATTGTCGACATACAATTGTCAGTCGATTTGAGTTTTATGAAATAGGGCCCTGGCCTTATTTCATAAAGCTACAATTCGTGGTAAACTGAAAATGAGGTTTTTTTTTTTCCGCCACAGAAAGCTTAACTACCGACTTGACGCCCCTAAGGGAGCCACAGAAGGAGAGGAGGTGAATGCTTGATGCACGAAGAGGGGACCTTTGGGGGACTACCCCATCAGCCAATCCCTAACAGTGCGGGACTCACCGAACCCAGCGATACCCGCTAAACACCCCCTTTGCTGAGACATCCCGAGTTGGGCGTGTCTCCTCATCTGAACGACAGCCAATTGGAGTCAGAGGCTGCGTACCGGGCGTCCCAAGAGACAACCCGTCACGAAAGCTTATCGCAGGACCGAATCTGTAACAATAAAAAATTGGAAACGACGTCGTAAGAGTTATAAACACATGTTGTGTGAATTAATTGTTAAGAACAACCTAGAACCGGTTGGCTTGTTGAAGCTTCCTCACGAGGGAGGCGTGCTTGGATAGGATGGGGAGAGCATCGGCGAGAGAGTCCTGGCCGGCGTTGAGTGCAACGCCGAGCTCAAGAATCTCGTCGATAGGAGCGACGGTGACCCAGAACGCCAAGCGATCAAAACTGACATTCGCGTTCTGTACCGCGGGTTGGGCGGGCGGCCGCGACGGAGTCGCGGCCGCGCGCCCAGCCCAAGCGGTAGGAGTGACGTTCGAAATGGGTTTCGATGCGCATTCCACGGCCTGAGGGGCCTTAGCTTGAGGGGAGCCCTTAGGGGGCTGGGGGCGGTGTCTCCAATTAAGGGGATCGGCCGCCGCTTTGGAACGGACCGAGCGCGGCGCCTTAGGGCACCCGCGATAGTTCGCCGTGTGGCCGGACTGGCCGCACAGGACGCAAGACGGATCTGTCGGGGACTCAAGGGTGCGGGAGCACTCCTTGGTGGAATGATCCTCTAGGCACTTAACGCACCTAGGTTTGGCGAAGCAGTTATGTGCCGCATGACCATAGAGTTGGCAGCGGTGACATTGACCGGGGTGACCTCTGTTGTGAGGCTTTTCGACTCGGATTTGCGAGAGGCCGCATACAGTGCGGGCCCCATTGCGAATTAGGGAGTTCCCAGCTGTGTTATTCGTGAGAATAACAAGCGCAAGGGGAAACTGTTTGCCCCGTTTGCTGTGCAACTTGTGCACGGACTCAACGGGGAAGCCTTGAGATTTAAGATCCTCGGCGATAAGATCGTTCGATAGCTCGAACGGCACGCCCCTAAGGATAACGCGGGCTTTACGCTCTTCCGGGAGAGCGTAAGTATGATAGGCGAATTGCCTTTGAGTGAGTAGGGAAGTCAGATTCCTGAAATCGATCAGAGTACATGGCTCGATCTTAATGAAGGCACCGGTGTTGGTTGCCTTCTTGTAATTGATCTTGGGGGCAGTCAGACCCCCCGAACAGAGGGTCGAGACCTGTCCCCAAAGATGTTTATCCCGAAGGAAGACAGGGGGAGGGGGCTTAGTGCTCGGGGGAGGACCCTCGGGCTTGGAACGCGGGGCAACCTTGGGGCGCATTGCCGCCTTAGGGGCTTCTGCCGCCTTAGAGGCTACTGCCGCCTTAGGGGCTTCAGCCGCCTTAGGGGCCGCTACCGCCTCGGGAGCCGCCGCTGGAGAGGGCGTGGGAGGAGCGGAAGAAGCGGTATTCTTCTTTTTCCTATTAGAGGACTTTTTACCTCGGACTGGGGTGAATTGAGTATCATCCGTAACAGTGTCATCCGAGTGGGACGCACTGACGGGCGAAGCCTTGCGTTTAGACGCAGCGGATTGGGCAGAGGACTCGGCAGACTCGGAAACGGAAGATTCCGATTCGGAGATGCCGTCCATGTACTCTGAGGGGCCAGGAGACACCGTAGAGCGTTGGGACTGGGCATCGAAACCCGGGGGGGAGGCCCGAAGGGCCTTAATTTGAGCAAGTTGAGCCTCAGCGACCTGGCCGTGGGCGGTGAAAATGAGGAATTTTCTGACAGCTCATAAAGATTAGTTCAAAAAACCTCTATAGATGGCACTTTTAAAAAGCCGAAGGCGTTATGTCTGTATACTATAATGTAGGTAAGTGGTATCTACCATATGTGGTTATTTATAAGTTCAATTTCTGATACAGACGTCAATTAATTTATTTTACTTTTAAAAACGCAGTGTGGAATCAATTCTTCGCCTTCGCCTTTTGTAAAGCGCCATCTATCGAACTCTAACATCTAACTCTAACATCTATCGAATCTGTGCCAATTTTGTACAGTTTTGTTTTTTTAATGAGCTGTCAGAAAACCTCTCATTGCAAAAAACGAAGAAAAATGATGAATACGATGAATGAGCGACTTTTTTCTGGAATCATTTGACCTCACACAATGATGTCAACAGTCACCACACTAGTATCGATCGACCAGATCGATGATCTACGGCCTGATCTAAGTAGTAAATTTGTAAAATTTATGTGGGTCTCTCCCTTCTCACTCCGGTATATCGGGAAATGAACAAGCAGATAAAATAGCAAAGGGAGATCCAGATGAAGATCATGGTGATTCAATGCACATAGGTACCTTTTACCGTTTTATATGCTCCCATGAAGGAATGCCACAGAGAACTTTTCAATGAGTACTGGAGGAATGTATCGTCTGATAAGGGAAAATGGTACTATGACATACAAAAGGTCCCGTCCACCCAACCCTGGTACCACAAAGTCTCTGGACCGAGAAGCTTCATAACTTCCATCAATAGAATGAGATTTGGGCACTGCAAAACGAAATCCCATTTGTGCAGACTGAAGCTTGTGGAAAGTGGACTATGTGAGGAGTGCAACGATGAAGAGGATAGCGATGGGTGTTGAATGAACGGACCGGTTCATTCAACCAGTCGACGTTGCGTAGACGGTTCGACTGTTCACGTACTTTAGATGGACCAGTTTAAATCACTGAACTGATCGCATCCAAATATCAACCATAACTCTTGTTCATAGAGTAGAAATTAGTTTGTATGAACCATAAACTTAATGTACGTACGTTCATTTGTTTGTAGTTCATACAAACTAATTTCAACTCTATAATTAAAGGCAATGGTTTGACATTCGGATGCGTGCGAGTAGTTCAGTGGTATAGGCTGGTCACTGCACGGTGACGCGCTCGTTGCAATAGATAGGTATTTTAAATTTTATTTTATTTCGCGTGTCATTTTATCACGTCTTATTTACTGAATTAACGGCAGTAAATAGCTATATGTATTATCTAATATATATGTCTTAAATAATCAATAGAATCATATTTCATTACCAACTTTTTATAAATTGCTTTTTAATTTAGAGTTACCGTGTTTTTAAAAAAGTTCAAAAAATTAAGTTATAGAAAGAAAGTTGTAATAACAAAAACTTGAATTTCTAAAAGAAAAACATGCATTCTGATTTCTGCACAAGAGAATTTCGCGGAAATGTAGTGTCAAATATATACGTTTAAAAAATATGGTTCCGTTTCGCAAACGTAAACTGGTCCAAACAAACTAGACTGTCTAGCGTTTACAGTCTACACGGACTTAGTTGTGAACCAGTTCACGATTTGAACTGGTCATTCGACTAGTCGATGAACGAAGATGAACGGTTCAGTTCACGTTCACGGTAAATGCTTCGACGACCCATCGCTAGAAGAGGACTTAGAACACGTTGTTATGAAATGTAGAAAATATAACCTACAAATATTGTTATTGTGTAGTGAAATTGACAATGACACTGACAGACAAGAGCGACAAGAAGAAACATCGTTGAAATGTTTACTTTCAGATCAGAAGTTTTATAAATATTTATTCCAATTTTTATTGAACATAGAAATGAAACTGTAATTTTAAGAAGTGTTAACATTTAAGAAGTGAACTTTATTCGTAAACTGTATATTGTTAACTTGTGTGGCTAAAATGACTCGTTTCCAAACCCATTAAATAAAATATTTAAAAAAAAATTCGGTTGACATTAATCATTGATCAACGCGATTCGGATGTTATGTCAGTCAGCAGTTAAAGAAAAAAATAAGTGAGCCCGCGTGAGTTGAAAATGTAAACAAACAAACAGTTTTAATAAAATATACGTTCCATAGGATAGGTTATATTGTTGTGAAGATTTTGAAATTAACAAAAAACATGGGTTTTACATATAAGCATCTATTATTGGCGTGTAGTCTGTCGTTAGCATCTCATATTGTGATGTACTATTGGCTTAATTCTAACTCTAAACGAAAAGACAATACAAATCGGAAAGAAATTCACGAAGTTATCATATTTTCTTATGGTGCCGTCGTGTTGAAAAAAAGCAAATATTCCAGATGTGTTATAACGCCTAGTATGGATCGACTTCTTTACTTCTTGAGTTCACCCCGTCAGAGTTTAGATATTTGCATGTATGTTCTTACAAATCAGGATATAACAAACGTTCTTCTAAAACTGATTTACCGAGGTGTAAAGATTCGAATTATAATTGATGCTGACATGGCTTTTTCTACTGGGTCAACTACAAAAAAATTAGAAAAGCAAGGAGTTCCTGTACGTTGGATGAAATCTACAAATTTGATGCACCATAAATTCTGTTTAGTTGATGCATTTGAAAACGATGATTCATTAACTCCTGTTGTCCTAATGGGTTCTCTAAATTGGACAAATCAAGCTCTGACTGGTAATTGGGAAGATGTAGCTGTTACTTCTCAGCCCGAATTATTAAGACAGTATAAAGAAGAATTTGAGAATTTGTGGACCAAGTTTAAACCTATTGTTCCCCATTAACAAACCAGTAACCATTTTAGAACTTTGTTAATAATATAAGATCTATTAAATATATGTATGTAAGTTGTTTTGTAATAATGTTTTTTTTTTTTGCTGTCATTTTATATTTGACATTATCTTTATGTCAATCTCTGTGATTATTGTGATGCCTTTTTAATAGTATGTTTTTCTTGTCTTATATAGTATCTCTTGTTATTTATTCATTAAATATAATGTACTAGGTACATAAATACTTTTTTTACGGCTATTGTGCTTTAGATTTAAGGAAAGTAATTGTACTTATAAGAAACAGTGTCTAAACTATTTTACAGTTACTTCTTATCAGGAATAAAAAAATGAAGAATAAAACTAGTTTTTGTATGTACTGTAATAATTTATAATTAATTTCAGTATTATTACATTATTAGCCTACCCGTAACTATAAAGGTAACAGTTAATTACATTTACATAACATATATTAACACCTCTAATAACATTATATTACCTACATTGTTGCTATTTTTATGATTACCTATATTTGTTTTTTGAAAACATTTAGCTAGAACTGGAACTATAAACAAGAAATATAATCTGTGTTCAAACCAGAAGCTGAGTTGTCATTGATAACAAATGTCAAAGTGAAGCAAGGAAGTGTTATCAGAGCTAGATTGAAAACACTGGTGTTTAAACACCAGTTTTTTGTTCAAAGTTCAACTTTCGAGTTTTTATTTATTTTTGTGTTAGTTTGGTTTATTTTTCTTTTGATATGAGTGGTTTAGTATCAGGAAGATTGGCTTTTGTTACTGGTAAGTGAAACCTGCTTAATTCTATAATTTTATCCTGTAACTTTGATTCACCTTCAACTAAAAACTAAAAGTTGAATAGTGTTCTATTTTCAAATGTTTAAAAAGTTCTAAGCTGTTATTTATGCAAACTTATTCAACTTTGCTAATGTAGGTCATTAGTTTTTTTTTTTCAATTATGATTTGAATTAAGTAATAAAATTTTATTCTAATCCTAATAACAACTTTTTTATTGTTATGATAGGGGCAGGATCAGGCATTGGTAGAGCAACATGTCAGGTTTTATCACGAGAAGGTGCCACAGTGATAGCCGCTGACAAAAACTTTAAAGCTGCACAGGAAACTGTTACAAAACACATTGCCTTAGCATCTGCTTCTAATTGTAAGTAATTATTTTACCTATCTGTAAGTTTAATCAATATTTGACTTATTATTGTTTTTAATTAATTTTGTTATTCTGTCTGTCATAGCTGCTTTAATATTCTTGTTAAATATAAGTTGGCAGCTTGAATCCGGATTTAATGTAAATTATAGACAAATATGTGAACTTCGCTTTGGCAGCAGTTTAATTTCTATAAAGTATTATTTGATAAAGGGATAAATTATTGTAACAAAATTCTAACTTTTTGTTTAGGCGTAGGTAAGTTAAGTACAGGGTGGTATAAGCAAGTATGCTTAAAAGGCCCAATGAATAAGAGTAAAGAAGAGACCAAAGGTAATATATGCAGAATAAAGCAATTTTTTTCAATTTGAACAACAACTTTGCAGGAATAATACAGTTAAAATAATATGTTATAATATTTATTACTTTTTTAAATATTCAAATGTATGTTTGGGGATATTTTTGTACATGGGTCTCCCCAAATTAATTGCCTCAGACCCGTTCCGTCACAGCAGGAATTTGTTGATAAGTAAATAATATTCCTAGAGGTGGCAGAACAAAAATTTTTTTTTCAAATCCTACTCATATGTTTCAATATTAGCGCATTCAAGCAAAACAACGTTGTAGATTTAGTACCTATGTCTTCTTCTTCTTCGACTTAATGCCTGTATCTCTTATGGGGTAGGCAGAACAACAGAGGTTATTAAACCATCTGATGTCACGTTTGACAAATTTGGAGGTATTATAATGATGGATAGAGACTATTGCAGCGACAGGGGGTCAGCTTATCGCCCGCAAAAAGCCTCCAATAAAACCTCAGTCCCTTAACTGACTTTTACAGTATGCCCGGGAAGAGAAGCAGTTTGTAAGTTTTTCTTTTTCTCCCAGTCCAGCATGGTACCTATGTTTGTATAGATTATTACTTGTTATAATAAGGAGTTTTCAGATATTGTACCTAGGTAAATAAACAAACTTTTTTAAATGTTTTATGTAAGTATCTTATCTTGTTACACCCTCAAACTTTCCACAGCCATTGAACACAGTGCCGTAGAGTTGGACGTTTCCAAGACTGCCTCGATCCACAGTGCGTTGCAGACCATATTGAAGCAATACAAACAACCTCCCACCATCGTAGTCAACTCGGCTGGCATAACGAAGGACAATTTCATGTTGAAACTCTCAGAAAGTGATGTAGACGCTGTTTTTGATGTTAATCTAAAGGTGAGTTTAAAAATTATCATTTTTGATGCAAACTTTAAGCCCCATAGCTTCTTGAAAGTGGAAATAACCTAATAAACTTTCTTTGAATACTGTTGATTAAAAGCACCATAGAAGTTTTAACTAGCTATGGTAGGTACCTACGATTTACATAATTTTTCATTTAAGAAACATAAATTGTATAACCTTTAACCAACTAGATAAGGTTATATCTTATCTTAATACTTTAGTTTATTTGTTTATAACAGCTTAAATTGTTTTCGTTATATATTAAATAGTACCTATACACTTTCCATAACATAGATAATGTACCTACAGTTATAGGGCCAATCACTATGTATAAAGTAACCTACCTTCGCAAGGCAATCGATTTATCGAGATCATCGAACAAAATGCGGATTTTTACATTTGACCGACGACCGCCAACCAACACTGGGCTAGCTTGGTATATTACCACGTAAACTTTCTCGTCACCCAGGGGAGAGCCTAATAGCCCTGCAGTAGTCTGATTACAAAGAGATGGTATGACTCATCACTGATAAATTCCAAATTTTCTTTCTAAACCAACATGTCTCTCTTAACTGAAATGTTGTAATGTATTTTTTAATTTCAGGGATCTTTCATGGTAATGCAAGCCTTCGCACAAGCAATGGCCAGCGCTTCATTGCCAGGCTCGATCGTGAATATATCAAGCATCGTCGGCAAATATGGAAATATAGGTCAGTTTAAAAACAGAATGCGATTTTTTCAAAGTTGTATCGTAAATTGATTGGGCCGCTGAAGTAGGTATAGCGACTACATTTATAGAGAACGTCAGTTTTTTTTAAATTCAATTACGAAATTCAAATTCGTTCTTTTGATGGTTAATGAAAATAATTTGTAGAACCAAGAATTAACATACCGTTTCATGATGAGCGAGCACTTGAACTTATTGTGCTAAAGGTTACTGAATCAGCATTTTTGGACGGTTTTCCCAGGAGCCTTGTCTTCGACTCTAATAGATTTATACTCATTATCCTTTTCTTGTTAGGTGCCCTTCAGATACATACATTTTTATATGTTTTCAGGACAATCCAACTACTGTGCAAGCAAAGCGGGTGTTGTGGGCATGACGAAGGCAGCCGCTAAAGAACTAGGAAAACTAAACATACGGTGAGCAAAAACTTAGTGAGACATTTGAAAGGAAGCACATATTATGAAATAGAGCTTAGTATGCTAATCTGTAAGGTGGGATGGATGGCTGTGGGGGTCAGTCCGTCTGCCGAGGCGAAGCGAAAGGGCCGTCCACCTTTTCAAATCCCCTCTGCGGTCATCCGGATTTCAGGGATCTAACGCGTGAACGATTTCGTGACAAGCGGATGGCGCCGGCGGTTTCGCGGTTGAATGCTTCGGCTTGCCCGTGATCCCGCCACTAGGCGCGGAGGAGGAACACATTGGAGTTTTAGCCGGTTAAGGATGCGTTTCCGAAAAGGCTAGGTATCGAATTCTACTACTACATGTATAAGATTCACGCACACAAGCGTGCCGTGAAAAAGACGAAAGGTTTTGAACAGTTTTGATACTTTAGTTTTAAATATTTGCAAATTCTTTTATTAAAACGATTAAATTGGGTAAGATTAATTAAAGTGCTCGGAAAGTTTGAGCTCGTTTTATTCGTAACGATAAAACCTCACCATCGACCCTGATGAGCTGGTGGTACACTCGAGGGCTTCTACTGGAATTCCTATTCCTAGGCATGTCAGGTTCGAGTTCATAAGACGAGACATTACCATCAGTCCTGGTAGTGGGAGCTGAAGGTATGCCTTGAGGTACTACTGGAACTCCTAGACGAGTAGAGCTAGGCATGTCGAGTTTGGGTTCATTTTGATTCTTAGGAAGAGACCTTACCACCCGTTCTGGTAGTGGAAGCTGAAGGTATACCTCGAGGTGCTACTGGTACATACACCTAGACGGATAGAGCTAGGCATGTCGAGTTTGGGTTCATTTTGATTCGCAGGACGAGACCTTACCACCAATTCTGGTAGTGGGAGCTGAAGGTATACCTCGAGGTGCTACTGGTACTCCTAGACGGGTAAAGCTAGATATATCGAGTTTGGGTTCATTTTGATTCGTAGGACGAGACCTTACCACCAGTTCTGGTAGTGGGAGCTGAAGGTATACCTCGAGGTGCCATTGGTACTCCTAGACGGGTAAAGCTAGTTATATCGAGTTTGGGTTCATTTTGATTCGTAGAACGAGACCTTACCACCAGTTCTGGTAGTGGGAGCTGAAGGTATACCTCGAGGTGCCACTGGTACTCCTAGACGGGTAAAGCTAGATATATCGAGTTTGGGTTCATTTTGATTCGTAGGACGAGACCTTACCACCAGTTCTGGTAGTGGGAGCTGAAGGTATACCTCGAGGTGCCATTGGTACTCCTAGACGGGTAAAGCTAGTTATATCGAGTTTGGGTTCATTTTGATTCGTAGAACGAGACCTTACCACCAGTTCTGGTAGTGGGAGCTGAAGGTATACCTCGAGGTGCTACTGGTACTCCTAGACGGGTAAAGCTAGATATATCGAGTTTGGGTTCATTTTGATTCGTAGGACGAGACCTTACCACCAGTTCTGGTAGTGGGAGCTGAAGGTATACCTCGAGGTGCCATTGGTACTCCTAGACGGGTAAAGCTAGTTATATCGAGTTTGGGTTCATTTTGATTCGTAGAACGAGACCTTACCACCAGTTCTGGTAGTGGGAGCTGAAGGTATACCTCGAGGTGCCACTGGTACTCCTAGACGGGTAAAGCTAGGTATATCGAGTTTGGGTTTATTTTGATGCGTAGGACGAGACCTTACTACCAGTTCTGGTAGTGCGAGCTGAAGGTACCATATTTTAAAAGAACTGAACAGGACACAAGGAACTGAAATCTATAGGCGGTCAGATTTGGTGGAATCGGGTTTTCATATTTTAAAAGAAATAATAAAATTTATGGACAAAGGATAATGCAAGTGATTGGGCTCCAAAAAAAAAGTCATTGTGCAGGGATGAGATGAAAGTCAGATTATAGATTAGACACATGTCATTCATATTTGTTAGGACGCTAAAAAAATTAGCCCTGGGAAAAAAAAGATATGACCAAAAATACATTTTGCGTTTAATAGAATAAAAATCGTTTTCTTTTATGATACAGAAACTGAACGCCCGTAGATTTCTACGAGTGTAGTCGTATAACCTTTACAGCCATTGACTACGAAACGAGTGAATATTGTAAATAAATACGATTATTGGTAAAAAAAAGTGCTTGTGTGATCCTTATAAGTACCTAATGGGTTGGCTACACAGTTGTAAACCGCGATTAGTTCGTCTCTTTTCTTAGTATAGTGACTTCCCTTCTTATTATCGTCGACACACAAAAGAGATGTTATTATTAATCTGTCTCTTTTCTTACTATAGCGAACTTTTTGCGGCACTGGTTCGGCGACATTGGAAGCACGGTTTACAACTGTGTAGCCACCCCTTTTGATTTGATTTGTCTTTTTTCTTACTTTAGCGATGTCTCTTATACGGCACTGGTTCGGCGACATTGGAAAAGCAGTTTACAAATGTGTAACCACCCCTTATGAAATAATGGTATGTATGGTTCATCTAATACTGCCGTTTAGAATAAGCTAGTATGTTGCTATAAGTGGTTAATAAAGTCTAATAGTGGTTATATAATTATTACAACTAGATTTCATTAACGCTCTCTATCTCTTTCTCGGAGCACATTATTAGCGCGCATTGTCCATTTTATTCGAAACATTTCGGGGTTCGAGTCGAAAGTCGAACTTCTTTTATGATTATGATATTTAATTGTATTGTTAATATGAATCATGTGTTTAAAAGTACTATTCCTTTTATAATTTATGATGTCTGTTTAATTGTACTGAAATAATGAATAACGTCTTCAAAAATAGTACTTATTTTATGTTTAAGAACACTTACCAATGGTAATGAATGAAATAATAAATCATGTGTTTAAAATTCTTACTTTTTTCATTAACGATAACCACTTATACCAACACATTAGCTTATTCTAAATGGCAGTATTAGATAAACCATACATACCATTATTTCATAAGGGGTGGTTACACATTTGTAAACTGCTTTTCCAATGTCGCCGAACCAGTGCCGTATAAGAGACATCGCCAAAGTAAGAAAAAAGACAAATCAAATCAAAAGGGGTGGCTACACAGTTGTAAACCGTGCTTCCAATGTCGCCGAACCAGTGCCGCAAAAAGTTCGCTATAGTAAGAAAAGAGACAGATTAATAACATCTCTTTTGTGACAGCGCACTGCTGTCTCGCTCGACGATAATAAGAAGGGAAGTCGCTATACTAAGAAAAGAGACGAACTAATCGCGGTTTACTACTGTGTAGCCAACCCATTAGGTACTTATAAGGATCACACAAGCACTTTTTTTTACCAATAATCGTATTTATTTACAATATTCACTCGTTTCGTGGTCAATGGCTGTAAAGGTTATACGAATACACTCGTAGAAATCTACGGGCGTTCAGTTGCTGTATCATAAAAGAAAACGATTTTTAATCTATTAGACGCTAAATGTATTTTTGGTCATATCTTTTTTTTCCCAGGGCTAATTTTTTTGGCGTCCTAATAAATATGAATGACATGTGTCTAATCTATAATCTGACTCTCATCTCATCTCTGCACAATGACTTTTTTTTTGAAGCCCAATCACTTGCATTATCCTTTGTCTATAAATTTTATTATTTCTTTTAAAATATGAAAACCCGATTCCACCAAATCTGACCGCCTATAGATTTCAGTTCCTTGTGTCCTGTTCAGTTCTTTTAAAATATGGTACCTTCAGCTCCCACTACCAGAACTGGTGGTAAGGTCTCGTCCTACGCATCAAAATGAACCCAAACTCGACATAACTAGCTTTACCCGTCTAGGAGTACCAATGGCACCTCGAGGTATACCTTCAGCTCCCACTACCAGAACTGGTGGTAAGGTCTTGTCCTACGCATCAAAATGAACCCAAACTCGATATAACTAGCTTTACCCGTCTAGGAGTACCAATGGCACCTCGAGGTATACCTTCAGCTCCCACTACCAGAACTGGTGGTAAGGTCTCGTCCTACGAATCAAAATGAACCCAAACTCGATATATCTAGCTTTACCCGTCTAGGAGTACCAGTAGCACCTCGAGGTATACCTTCAGCTCCCACTACCAGAATTGGTGGTAAGGTCTCGTCCTGCGAATCAAAATGAACCCAAACTCGACATGCCTAGCTCTATCGGTCTACGAGTACCAGTAGCACCTTGAGGTATACCTTCAGCTCCTACTACCAGAACTGGTGGTAAGGTCTCGTCCTGCGAATCAAAATGAACCCAAACTCGACATGCCTAGCTCTATCGGTCTACGAGTACCAGTAGCACCTTGAGGTATACCTTCAGCTCCTGCTACCAAAACTGGTGGTAAGGTGTCTTCCTTCGAATCAAAATGAGCCCAAACTCGATATACATAGCTTTACCAGTCTAGGAGTACCAGTAGCACCTCGAGGTATACCTTCAGCTCCCACTACCAGAACTGGTGGTAAGGTCTCGTCCTACGAATCAAAATGAACCCAAACTCGATATAATCTAGCTTTACCCGTCTAGGAGTACCAGTAGCACCTCGAGGTATACCTTCAGCTCCCACTACCAGAATTGGTGGTAAGGTCTCGTCCTGCGAATCAAAATGAACCCAAACTCGACATGCCTAGCTCTATCGGTCTACGAGTACCAGTAGCACCTTGAGGTATACCTTCAGCTCCTGCTACCAAAACTGGTGGTAAGGTGTCTTCCTTCGAATCAAAATGAGCCCAAACTCGATATACATAGCTTTACCCGTCTAGGAGTACCAGTAGCACCTCGAGGTATACCTTCAGCTCCCACTACCAGAACTGGTGGTAAGGTCTCGTCCTGCGAATCAAAATGAACCCAAACTTGACATGCCTAGCTCTATCGGTCTACGAGTACCAGTAGCACCTTGAGGTATACCTTCAGCTCCTACTATCAAAACTGGTGGTAAGGTCTCTTCCTTCGAATCAAAATGAGCCCAAACTCGATATACCTAGCTTTACCCGTCTAGGAGTACCAGTAGCACCTCGAGGTATACCTTCAGACCCCACTACCAGAACTGGAGATAAGGTTTAGTCCTAACAAAAATAATGATTCCAAGTTTCCAAATTCAATCCTAATCATAAAAGGTTTTGTAATTTTTTTTTTTCAATAAAATTATATTAATACCTTTTCAACTCAGTTCAGAGAGCGTCAAGTATCGAGACTTGTTTGATGTAATAAATTGTGTATGTACAGCGATGTTTCTTAGCACGAAAAATAACTCAAAAGCGATACAGGTCCACTCTCGACAGCGGCTGAGCGCAGACTGAAGATATCTAGTTTTTGTTTGGAATGATATTGACATTATTTGCTAAAGTATAATAACCCTTACCACAGTGTGTTAAGATTTACGCATTTATACAAACATGAAGAAAATTACGTGTTTGGTTTTATTTTTTTTTAAAGGGTTTTTAGTAGTAATTTCAAAGAAAAAAATGCGTATTATCAAAAATGAACATGTCAACCATCGAATAGTATTTTTTTTATTCATAAATACTTGTGTTTTCATACCAAAAGTGGTACCGTAAATTGGCTTAAAATCGTCATTTTCGTGCGACGAGGCATCGCAAAATTAGTTTTTAAGCCACAAAAACAAATTTATTTATATTATTTTTATATAATAAATGGAGATGAAAGTCTTATCTATCTATTAGTACTTGTAATTATACTAAACTTTGCGCCATTTTATCACAATATGTACCAGAAAATACCCTATTTTGAAGATTTGCGGAAACGCGTCCTTAAAGTCCAGACATAACTTTGACGCTCCCCCGAGCGTCATCGTATGCATGGAGGATAGCCCCAATTAAAAAAAAATGATATGTTGAAACATTTCAAGAAAATAATTGTTTTAAACTATCGCGGTTATTTTCACTATGATTTTATGAATTTAAGGGATTCTTACAACGAGTTTTGATTTTATTTTCGCACGTCCGATATTTCGATGCTGTTACAAGCACCATGATCGCGGACTGGCAGATGTAGGTAGGTGGCGATGACAGATAGAGGCATATAAATCGATCTAACCCCTTTCTTTTTTTTCGTTTTTGATCTGATACTACTGGAACTCACATTAATGTCACTTTTGCAAAATACGCTCACAGTATCACTGGGTTTTTGACCGGACGTACCACTATCGCTGTTTTTTAGTTTAGTAAAAGTCCTAACCACTTGGTTCCACGCAATAGACAATTTAAAACCGGCTTCTCGATTAAAGTTATTTTCGCACTTTTTTATTTCTAACGCTTCTTTAACGAGTCGCGGTATGTAGTGTCGTTCCGTAGATAAGATCCGAGTATTTAGAACACAATGCAAACGTAAATTTCAGCCAGTGTTGTAATCAATATCGATATAATGTTCCAGGGTGAACGCAGTTCTGCCAGGCTTCATCAACACCCCCATCATCGAAACGGTTCCGGACAAATTGAAGATGATGCTTCTCAAGGTTATAGCATTAGGAAGAGTTGGAGAACCGTCAGGTGAGTTTTTTTTAGACGTCTAACCTTATACTGGGTGGCGCAAAAGTACTGGCACTAAAGAAAATACTGATTAGAAAATACCGGTGTATGTGAACAAGCCACAGAATCTCACAGCTCTGAAAGAAAACATTCATCAAGAAATAAGGAACATATCGAAGGAAGTGTTACGGCAAGTTTTGCAAAATGTCATAAATAGGGCTCAAATGTGCATCAACTCTGGAGGCCACCATTTAAAAGACATCATCTTTAAATCCTTATGGTACGAAATTTAATGGCACAAATATACATTTAAAAAACCTAAATCAAAGTTTTCTAATTTAGAAAAAATGTTATAGCTGAACCAAATAGGGTCTTTACTTTTGCGCCACCCAGTATATGTGTTTCCATTTAAATCGAAAGGTCTAGAATAGTACAGAAGGCAGCAGATCACCTTTCCCCATCTATCAATAAATTGTAATTCAATCTGTACTCTATGCCCTGGACATTAAGTTAAAAATTGGTTGGGTTTGTAAAGTTGATCTGCAGTCTTCCGTACCTAACAGTATGTAAAATATAGTGTTAATAATTATTTTCATCAGTATGGATTATGAGTTTTAAAATCGTTATTTAGTATCGTAAGTTGAAAAGAAAAAAATATATATTCAAAAATACTTTATTACATACTATATTACAATGCACAACTTTTGTGACGTGAGGCAAAACGCTTCTGATTGGTCCAAGCTAGGCGACGTAACATGGTTGTAAAAGTTCATTCGTTGGTCCACAGAAGTTGCGCCACGACGACTTATAATTTTAAAGCACATATTATCTAAACTAAATTATAGTAGATTATTGCATCGATCACAAAGTAACTTATTATTGCACCGAGTGCCTGATTTAGAGCCCGAGCGTCAGCGAATAATAGATAAAAGAAACTCATATCAAACAGTTAAAATAGAAGTTTCATTATTGAAATTAAAATTTATGCTTGAGCAATTATTAAACGTAAGGTTAAGAGTTTTGTTGGGCAAAATATTTCATTTTTAAATCAGAGTTAGCAGCAATCATTTTTTAAATTTGGAACAAGTAGGATAGAAACGAATAATACGTACGTAAACAAAAAAGTGTTGATATCGGCTGGCTGAATAGAGCTAAGCCATTGAGACTGGAACCTTTTGGGGCGATTAAAAAAAAACTGTGCAATTATGTAATTTCATACATTTTTATTGCTCTAGCTAGAGATTAAAGACTCGCTTCGTACTGAGTTTTTAGTGTGATTGTGATGAAATTAAAGCATAGTTGGAAGAAAAGTTTATTTAACAGCCAGTTATCTAATATTTTTGACAATAGATAATATGTAAGTACCTAAAAAATGTCGATTACCTAACTAACACATTAGTGATAGGGAAATTGACGGCAAACATTTGTGGTCATCGAACTAATGTTCACACTAATTGGTATTCAAAAGCAGAACCTTTGGTGTAAGGCAACATTTTAACCGCTTCCTAAGGAAGCCCAAAGGTTGGATTATAATGTAAATATAACATAGACTAGCCACCGCGTGCGGTTTTACCCGTGTAACTTTTGATCCCGTGGGAATTTCGGGATAAAATATGGCCTATAACCTTCCTCAAGAGTTGGGCTATCAAATGCAAAAAGAATTTTTCAAATCCCACTTGAAGTTTCTGAGATTAGCGCGTTCAAACAAACAAACACTTCAGCTTTATATATTAGTATAGATTGAAGATTTGGTTATTCAGGGCTTTTCAAATGACACATTAAAAAATTCAAGGAACATGCCAAACGTATTCATTAATAATTCTAATTTGTTCCTGTAATTAGTGTGTACAATGCGCTGTTATAGCTGATAAAGAAAATACAGCTGATAAATTTATTCTGGCGATAAGTTATGTTATGGAGGCGTGAAGTATTTTTTGATATAAAATAAAACTTTTTAACCGGATTTATCGCGTTATATTTTAGCGTGTAATTTATATTTTAACACGTTTTCGGTGTCTTTGCAGACCCCGTGGCCAAGCGTCAGATTGATAGGAGGAAAAGTTATACAAAAAGTTATATTAGATTATACAGTGTGTTAGGCTTCAGATTTTATCGACCAAATACTATAAAAAATGGGGGTCGTACCCCCCACCCCTCTGAATGACAGGCATTTGCTAACATTTAAAGTACATTTAAATGACGACCGGCTGGTGTAGAGGTAACGTACATTGCCTCCTACGCCAGCGGTCCTGGGTTCGAATCCCGGCGGCGACGGATATTTGTGTGATGAACACAGATATTAGTCGTCAAGTCATGGACGTTTATATGTTTATTTAAGTTTATTTTCTAATAAAAATATGTATTTATTCAATATGTATGTTTATTGTTTATATATTTCTTAAGTATATCAGTTAACTAGTATCCATAACACAAGTTCTTTAAGAAACTTAATTTGGGCTAGATAATGTTGTGCGAGTGTCAGAAATATTTATATTTATTTATTTAAAGTAATTTTTGTTAAGATGTAATGGAATGGAAGTCCATGAAATTCTTTAGTATAGCCGAAAAACTTGGAAAAAATTCACCCTTTTTTTAGTTAATGTGCGCTTCTTAAAAATCTAGCCCCTTAACATATAGTTTTTTTCCATTTTTTTTGTTCGCAATGAACTATGCTAACAAATAAACATCACAATAGCATTGAAATTTGGGCTTTTTCTTTAAAAAATACACGACTGTTACGTTGTACAAATGTATTTTTTTAGGACGATATTATTTTTTAAAATATTTTATTATGTTGTTGCTTACGCCACAAAGGCTTCGGGAAAAAAATTATGAAAATTTCTGCTTGGGAAAGACTGGAAATGTGCGACGTTATAACACCTGGTAGGGGTATGTATTGCTGTCAAGTATTTGGGGTCAATGTTAAGGTTGATATGGAGAAAATTAAATAGTATGAAATTTTATTTATTTTATCTGTAATAGAAACTTATATATCAATTAGATATTTGTATAATATTGTCTTAAGTTTTCGCGATTCATATTATTAAATAAAACGACTCAGTCGCTCGTGACCACGGGGTCTGCAAAGACACCGAAACGTCGAGTCAAAATTTAAAATGTAAATATAGGCGATAAATCCGGTTAAAAAGTGTTTTATTTAATAGATATTTGTATCTGAGGACTTTTCCCAATATATTGTCATATGGGGCACCACACTATATCCACTTAACACCGAAATCCCAAGAAAACATTTTCATCTTTGCTTGAGTCATGTATATGTGTCTTATACATATGCACACCAAGTGAACATATATTCGTCTAATGCTACAAATCAATGATTTAATTGTTTATCAAAGTAAGCATTGTGCTATGCACAGGTGTATATAAATATTCAGGGGTCAGTTCATCGCCACAGAGGATATTCTTTCGGAGTTTGCCTATTTCACTATGGATATTTTGGATTTTTCTGAAATAATGATGACCAAGCTACAAGAGGTTTCTTGCGTGACCGACAGGCTGCGTCTTCTTTAAGCTAAAAACAATAGCATATGGTCTTCATCACCCGGAGAAGACTGGGTATAAACAATGTCAACTTCAGCTCTTATCTGCGAGCCTAATGCCCGTCTGCACTAAACTATGATAGCTCCTAGGTTGATACTTAAGTCTCTAGGACGTGCTTAGGAACAAAAATTGCGTTGCACTAAACTTAGGTCAAAGCCTAAATGCTTAAGACAATGCAGAGTAAGTCAAAGTTTTTGCTTGGTGGTAGGATCCCTTCTGGGTCCGCCTGGCTAGCGACCACCCTTTATATAAAGTCTGCCGCCAAATGTTACCGCTCCGGCGGTAATGTGTTCCGGCAATATTGTATAAAGAGCCAGTTCCTTCCTAAACCCGTGTGCTTTCATCTTCGACCTCATCGTCACTTACCATCAGGTGAGCTTGCTTGCTTTTTTTTATAAGTGACTAAACGCGGGTCACTTATAAAAAAAAAAAAAAAAGATTATGTGTGACGTAGTTTAGGCATGTCATAACTAAGTTTATGCTAAGTAGAGTTTAGTGCAGACGGGCATAAGAGACATAGACATGCTATTCAATTAAGGAGAATTTTGAAAATAATGAAAAGAAAAACTGACTATTTGATTTTAGTGGATAAGGAAAACTAAAAATGATAATAATAAAAATATATTTTTACCTGAAATTCACGAAGTTTTTGTCAACCCAAGGCAAATTTCGGAAGCAAAATAGTGATAACACTTTGACAAACAAAGTTGTATCAACATTCGCTTTCTCCAATCCTTTCATAATTTCAATAAGCTGTAACGCTTTTCATGATCGTATCCAAAAATATATATGAAAACTTTGAAATGCTTTAGACGTGGATAATACTACCAGGTGTTATAACACCTCTTACAAATAAACGGCCAATAAATTATATAATTTGCCATTACCACCGTATTGTTTTTCTATTTCAAGTCACTAACAGTTATGTTATAAAGAATTGCTCATAAAAACAGGTTGAAAATACTAATTTGGATTACTTACAGCTAACCTTTTATCAGACAAAATAATTAAAATCAACTTTGCCGTCAAAAAACATAAAATAACTTTTTGTTCATTTCGACGGCACGTAATACAACCTAGATAGACTCTTAATAATATATATCGAAGAATAACAATGAGAAAATCACTTTGTGATATCAAACTTTGAGTTAACATTTAAATAAATTTGAGCGGTGTTATAACACCTGGTCGGGTTATCTGGGTTATTAGTTTCTCAATACTTTGTTAACAGAAGAATTAAGACTATTTTCTGTATTTTTAAAAAAAAATGTTCCTAGGACTCTTTTAAAGGCTATTTGGATATGTTTTCCTAACAGATTTTAACTTTGTATCTCAACATTATATAAATTTAGTTGATATTCATTAAAATAAAATTTCGTACTTTACATTTATTTTTAAATAATCTTTCAGAAATTGCTGAAGTGATAGCTTTTCTAAGCTCAGACAGAAGTTCCTACATGACCGGGGCGGCCGTTGATGTCACTGGAGGCTACTAATAGGAAAATTACGAAGATTTAAATAAAGAACGTCTCTACACATTCCTTATAGGGACGGATTATAGAAACTGGCTTAGGGTCGGGACCAGTGAAAAGAAAAGTATGGAATTGAAACTAGCGTTTAAAAATGAACCAATGTAGATTGTGCCTCGATGGTGGTAGTTCTCATGTCATCGCCCATTCACTAGGCGGAACATTTGATAGTCCATCCAATTAGCGAATTTTATTGTATTAATGAGTATGTTTCCAAGTTTATTGATCTAGTTTTAATGTGACTTAATATGAAAACAGCGGGTGTTTGTTTTTGGCCTGCGAACTCCATCTTTGTTTGACCTCATCGCCACTTTGTTTACATTGATGTCAAATAAAGATCGAATCAATGTTACTTAATATAGTGTTAAGTGTTCAAGGTATATTCAAGTCATTTTTCGTGATTAAGGCGTGATTGAAAACGAATTTTAAAATGAAACTGAACTCAAAGGTGACGATAACTAGTCTATGCTATGTCTTCCGACTCAATAGGTATTTAATTTTAAGTTGCATTTAATGTATGGTTTTGTTGTTAATTATGGGTGCTAAAAATAAAAACTTTTTACTTACATGATGATTTTTATTTTTACTTCCAATTTCTGTGTAAGGTCATTTTGAGGTTACTTTCACCATCAAGACTGTGTAAAGTTTTTCAGTTTACCCCTCAATGTTTTCTACACTTTTTTGTGACGCAAAATGCATGCTGTTGAAAATAGCACTCACGATTTAACAATGACTTTAAAAATGTATCTTTTTTCCGTTACAGCGTACAGCGGGTTTTGAGCGTTACAATTTTTATTTGTTATATTTAAGTATACCTTTTTGAAGAAGAGATCATGTCTTGTTATAGTATTCGTGGCGCAGTGGCTCCTGCCCTTATGATACGATATAGTTCGTAAGAAGCCGTTTTATCGTCCTGAAAATGACTTATCAGCACTGGTCCAGCTTGATAGTTAATGGCCTAAACCTGGTAATACACGGGTGAGACCGTGGCTCAGTGGGTTCATTTTTATGGGTCGTGATGATGAAGTATTGATTCGTCGATACACAAGAATTCATAGATACTGCTATCCAGAAAATCGCGGTAGAAAAGAGGATGGTGTATAACCACGCTGGCGTACACGCCTGAAAAACCCACATTACACTTACTTTGGCCAATTGTATCCAAAAAATTTGAGAAGGTCTGCTGCTACTTTTTAACCTTTTCGATGCCAAGCTATCTATTTTGCGATGTGTCTCTGTACGCCAACGTATACAGGGTGAATTTTAATTAGCGTATCACCTCTTGCAGGTAGCCTCTCCACATCAATCTTAACAACATTTGTTCTACAACTTTTTAAAATTAATAGTTTTTTTAATTTTAGTTTTCTCATACAAAAAATATTTGTAGCCTCGTTTAGAGGCGTAACTATATTTACTTTGAGCGTAGGTATGCCAATATGTTGTAGTAAAATATCGCTTCAAAATAATAATAGGTACTTCTTACAAAAAGTAGAGTAAGGAGCAAACAATTTTTATTTTTATGTGTTGTTTATCAAGATTTGTAAAAAGTCTTAGAACAAATGTTGTTGGGATTGATGTGGAGAGAGGCTGCCCGCAAGAGCCATAACTGATTATACAGGGTCCGCCTAACTATTATAAGTTAATTATATTTTAATAGTAGATTAAAAATGATATTTTTTATATATTTTTAATAAATTAAAATTTCAAAATTCTTCTCGGTAAGTAAAATTTAAGTTTGTAATTTTATTACTACATACAATAACATGGAAACGATTTTATTACTGTGTAGTCATAAGCTACAGATTAAACTTAAATTTTGAAATTTTAATTTATGAAAAATTAAAAAAAAAATTTTTTTTTCGAAATTCTGACCCTCATAATTCTTAATCTGCTATTAAAATATTATTGACTTTTATGTGGCGACCCTATATAGTACGTAAGCAAGGAGGGGATAACGTCATATCGATAAAAGAAAAATACCTATATGTGAAAATTTAAGTTGGTTTTTTGATATAAATAAACACTGATACTATATATGGCAATTTGTTTAATTTTATGAACATTTTTAGTAAAGAAAATAAGTACCTATTCAATATCAAAGACCAATAAACATGTATAATATAATAATTGCTGAAAAGTAAAACGCTCCATGCCTTGTAAAATCCGTAATATCTCATCATTATCAGATCTTCTAGGTACTTATCACTCATTTTGCACTGTTTGTTTATTACCTTCGTATTCGAATAGGGAATGAAACGCAAGTGCGCACGATTGAAATGCCCGGCACTGTGGCGCAATGATCTTGACATCAGTGCGCTTATGAATGACATCACAGGTTGACTTGCATAGAAGTGGTTGGCGCTGGAAGCATCAACATTTCGCCATTACGTAGTTATAGGTATTGCGATATCGACAAGCCTCAGTAAACTTAATTAATTTTAATAAAGTGACTTAATTCGTAGATTGATTTTAAAATGTAATATGTTATTTAATGAGCGGAATTAATTTTAAAATAGAATAGAATAGAAAATGTTTTATTGTTCTTTAGTAGGTTACTCTTACAATAATTACAAATGTGTTTTAATTACAACTTATTACTTTTTACAAATAACTGATGTAAACAACTATGAATTTGATTTTCAGTCATAGAATCAATGACATTGGGGTGGAATAAGACAAAGTTAACTTATAGGGTTAGTAATTTGGTAATGCTATACAAAGGCCAATACTACACTCCACTTTTAAGGCTTTTTTCAACAATTAATTTTTAGGTGATCAAACATTTAAGATTAAAAATATTGCTTCTTTAACATACGCATAAATTATTTAACTAAATAAGAAAAGGAACAGAATGTTTATGTGACAGTTTTGTTAAAGTTGTTGGTAGAGGACATTGCTTAGTTGGATATTTGAGTTGCCTACGGAATTTTAGGTGAAAATTAAAGAACAGCATTAACTAAGAAACTAACATATTTATTTACTTTTAACATCTTTTTTAGCTTTCATTTTATTCTTTTTCAATTCTGCCTTATTCTTTTGCCTCTTATCTTTCATAAATGTCCTGTACTCTGATTTTCGTTTTTCATCTATAATCTGTTTGAACTTCTTTTTGTTGTATTTTTGGAATTCCGCATCAGCCAAGAGTTCATCCACCATGGTCCTCTTTCTTTCTTTTCTGCTTAACCTTTCATTTGCATGATCTAAGGGAGAATCCATGATGCGTCCAACCTGAAATTAAAATGATTTGATTAATACTGTTATTAGGTGTGTCTGATTATGAGTATCTGTCTGATTAATAGGTTGTATATGCTAACCAAGTGCTGGTCAAATTTTGATTTCATATTAATTAACTGTTTCATAATTGCTGCAAAGCTTTGTGATTTATTCCATTTTTTTTAAGGCATCATCATGCCCCATTGGCCTCATTTTGTATTTTATTTGTCAAGTGCATGCAAGTTGATCATTATTTCAAGATCCAGTATCTTTAAATTATAATTAAGTATTAATAATCTAAATAACATCACACTTACTTGGAAATATTTAGGAAGTACTTCCATGTCATTTTTCTTATAAAAGTGCTTTGGGTCCAAAGCAGATCTCATTTTCAAGACCTGCAGATCATTTTTCAAGTCTTCATTGATTTCAGGCGCTGGCATATTGAACCAGCGAGGACCTTTGGTCTTCTCTCGTTCTTGCTAAAAGTCAAAATAAACAAAATTGTTAAAGTAAAGAAAAATAAATTTATTTTGGAGGTGAAAATTATGGTTTTCATATTTTTAAAGAATAGCCTCTATGGGTTAACTTAATATCATTGGATGATGTGAGGTGACTGGTAAGTTAGGATAAAAATGGAGCACTTGGTATGAAGAATGAGCTGGCGTTTCACAAAAAGGCCAAAAGAAAATAGTTTTTCATGCTGTAAAGTAGCTGCTACTTAAGTTTGGATTATAAGATATGGGATTGATGAGTTTCACAGGCTTTTTTTTTCCTGTGACACAATCATGCTTACACATGGTTAAGCTGCTAAAGAAAGTATTAAAGAACCATATAGGAGCAGAGGAGGTTCCTATTCTAAACATGTAAAATATAAAACAAACCTTTCTTAATTTCTTCAAGGTCCTTTCACTGGGATTATATTCAGGCAAACTAGCTTCTTGTTCAACACCGGGCTTCAGTACACTTTTCAACATTTCTTTCTCTACATCAATATTACCAAGTTTAGATTTCAATTTTCCAGTTTCTTTATCCAATTGGGTGAATCGGAATAGTGGAACCTTCTTTTTCTTTTCTTTTTTCGTAATAAAACTATTCGTCCAATTGATTTCTTCAAAGAATTGATCGAATTGATTATCAATTTTTAAATTACTCAGTTTCTTTTCAACTTCTTCTTCAACGGCTGCTTGAGCATCCAGCTCAAGCTTTTTCTTATCAAAAAGCTCAAGTATTAATCGAATACTTTTGTCACCTATAAAAATAAGATAAAGAATAAGAAAGAAGTTATTAAAACCACCATTACAATAGAATAGTACTTGTACAGGTTAGTTTACCCGTATTATAAACATTTTCGTCCTCCTCATTTAACTCATCCTTTATTTGAAGATTATCATCTCCCACTGTATCTATTATGAAGTCCATTTTTTAATTATGTAAATGTTCTTCTTCTTCTTCTTTAAGTTTAATGGCAACCAGCCGTCGATACTAGGCGACGATTTTAAAAGAATTTCAATACATATTATTTATCTCGTAAACAAAACACATGGCTATGACCACAGACTACATAGAGATACTACGTATCAGACGGCAATCTAGGGAACTAAAATGTTCGGTATTAGTGAGCTGATCATGTATGACATTTGTGCACTTTTTAGTTCATTCATAGAGATGTGGCAAGAAATTCACTCATACTGCTTTGTTTAGTATCTTGTACAGACCAACTCAAAACAAAGAATTAGTTATACCAAGAATACGTCCAAAATTTTATTGAACTCCAGAATATCAATAAAAATTCTGGACGTATTCTCGGTATAGCTTTATTCTTTGTTTACATGAAACAATATTAATACCTAATTAGTTGACAATATTTTTCCTTTCTAGAAGAATAATATGATAATGAGGATTTTAAAATAAAAGTACAGGTTATTTATTAAAAGATTTATTTTTAATCTCTTTTTATAATTTTCTAGTGCCTTTTTTTGAGTAGGCGGTAAATCAGAAAACCGCTTTTCTAACCGGAAAATATCCGTGCCCTTTAACACCTTTTTTATTAATTACAGTGCACCAATTCATTATTGAAAACTTCACAGTTATTAAAAAATGAAATGATTGAGGAGAATTTCCCTGTGCTCAGTACAGTCAATGAAATCAAATGAATACCTGGACAGAATAAAAGCTTTTGCATATGGATTCATGTTTTTCGTTACTTTTTCAAACATTTTTGTTTTATTAAACTGCCAAGCTCTCTTAGCTCTTCGGTAAAAATCCACTTGCTTCTTCGCTTTTTTACATTCATCGTATAGTTTTTTACAACTGGGTTCCAGTTCAGACAATTTATTAATGAGTCTAATTTTGGAATGCCTTTTGTATATTCTGAATTTGTTTTGACTCTGTAAATCTGTAAATTTAAGACCTGTTATATTATATTACAATACAAAAATTCAGCACAATCGTTTGTGTACAATATTAAAGAAAATGAAAAAAAGATCATTTGCACTCACCTTTAAGCTGTTGTTGTGGAGTCAATGTATCAGCAGTCATCTCATTGGGGTTTACTAAAACGATGAAACCAAATTAGTAATTTTTGTTAAAAAATATATTTATCAATGAAAATCAAGGACATAATATAGGTATGTTTTTTCTAAATATTGATTAAAAATATTTTTTTAATATAACAATATTTTTAATTTTTATTTGATGATTTAAGAATATAATATGATGAATGCAATTTAAAAAAAATAACATTTCAATAGGTACCTGGGTCACAATAAGTTGGTAAGTTTTGAGAAGTTCCTGGCAAGTTCCACAAGTCACCAGAGCCAGAAGCAAAAAGTTCTGAAAATATTAAAAAATAAATAAAAAAGTATATCTTACAAACCACCAACAAAACAGTAGTTAAATGCTCAGTTACACCTTCCTTGTCTAAATTATACATCCTTCAAGTGAAATATAACATGATTAAATAGAGTGGCACTTCCACTTAAAAGTAAGATTTGTATAGATTTAAGAGAACTTGTAACAAATGTGAAATTTAGCCTTAGTATAATACAACAAACCTCGGATTGGTTCCCGTTTGGAATATGTGTGGTCATAGTGTTCTTTCCGTGCATAATTATGATCAGTCAGAGAATCCATATTTTCTGAAAACAAGTAAAACATCATAAGCAATTTAAAAATAAATAGTGATTGCTGATTATAAAACTTTAATAATTTAAATTAAAATGTTATACATTACTAAAATCTGATCCCTTTCTTGTCATACAATGGCTCGATAGTAATAATTCGACAATAAATCTTAATAATACATTTCTTTAACCATATTAACTGCAAATTTTAAGTATTCAAATAATTATGGCTTAAATATTTTCAAGTTTTTGCTTTTATTTCTCTTTTTTTAAGGCAAGTCTAGAGTTTATACTTAAAGAGTTATGGGGTTATAGTAATCAGGTTACTTAAGTGCCTCTAAATTATGAAACCTTTGTGTTATTGAGTTAATACCATATCTGGTATTTAAGTATATCATGCTAAATATGCTTTAAGGGGATGCCTGGTAAACGAAAGTTCACTAAACTAAATAGGAGCCAGGAGGTTGGTTGGTTTTTCCGATGGTTTTATTATTATCAACAATTAATTTTATTTATTAGACAACTCTACTTTTAACAGTCTTGCAAATATACAAATTTTATTTACTAACCCTTATCCTCTTGAGAAGGAGTTCCACTCGAAATCTCTTCTTCAGTAAACAGAGAAGGATATGCTTTACTTAGAAGAGATTTTGGAGAAATAAACTGTTTTTCGAAGTGCTTTTGACAAATGAAAAGCTTCGATAACTGTTCAGGAGAATGTTCTTTTAAATCATCACGGTTTAAACACTGTAACCACTTGTTGCGTCTTTTATTATCACATGGGAAACGGTGTATAATAGCGTCCTGTCGCGTACATTACAAACACAGGACAAAAGCGGCATTTTGTAAGAAGCAAGGTAAATTACAGGAGAGACACAAGGGGCTCTAGATCAGTTAAAGCGGAGAGGATACCTAAGCACAAAGACTTCAGTCGATCAAAACAGTAACTGACTAAAATTGAATTCATTCTGTTGTCAAAGTGTGTCACTGTCAACTTTATAACGTCAAAATGTAAACAGCCAATCACAACGAGGGACAAACATCATGTATCCTCAGATAATATGGCGGCTAAGCGCTACGTTTCGTTATACTAAGATTTACGGCCGTGGCTATGACAGAATTGACAGACGGCGGACAGTCGGACACTGACAGTTGACACCCATGTCAATTGTCAATCCTAATCAGTTCTTTGTTCTTAAGATTGGTAACTTGGTAACTAGACTTCTAAGCCAAAGCAGACAATTAAATTCATTATGTACTGCAGAGTTAAAGAAGATTAGCTTTTCTACTGCTCAAGTGCCTGGGCGATGTGGTAAATATGTTTTGTTAATAAATTTCTTTGTTTAAATAAAACAAAAAGATCAATTAATTCTTTCTAAAAAGGTTGATATACGCCGGGGAAAAAAACCTCTTCAGAGTATTTCTTAATTTTTAAATCAAATATTTGACAAACATGCGTGTCAAGGTCACTCGCACCTATACCGATTGCATAAGAAAATAAAGATAAGAAATATTGGTTAGGGAAATTCGACAATTTAACGCTAGAGCTGCCTTCTGAAAAATGGCCTCCAAAATAATATCACTCTCCGAATACACTCGCATAAAACGGAAGTAGTTAAACATTAAATATAATGTTTTTCATTTTTAGAAAATAGAAAACTGCGTCCGTAATGGCTTAACTCCATTTATTTCTAATGCATTTGAGCGCGAGCGCCATGTCAAGTGCTAGTTGACATGAAAAAAATAGCGCCTAATTTCATACTTCACCGCGGGCGGTGAGAAAATGCGTTCCTATCTGCTAATTTCACTGAATAAGGTTAATTTGCGATTAGAAGGGAATGAAAGATTATGATTTTTTACACCTGAAAGGAGCGCATTTTCTCACCGGTGTTGGTGGTCGCGCTATACGTACGAGTAGGTTGTCAGCAATAGAAGCGCGTCTAAAAATCATAGCGCACTTCTGCTTGGTGGTAGGATCCCTTCCGGGTCCGCCTGGCTAGCGACCACCCTTTATATAAAGTCTGCCGCCAAATGTTACCGCTCCGGCGGTAATGTGTTCCGGCAATATTGTATAAAGAGCCAGTTCCTTCCTAAACCCGTGTGCTTTCATCTTCGACCTCATCGTCACTTACCATCAGGTGAGATTGAGGTCAAACGCGGGTATAGCCACTTATAAAAAAAAAAAAAAGTCTTCCTAGAAAAATAAAGTAGGTAAGTAATCCAAAATATTCTTAGCGTAGATAAGATCATTGCTGGTCATTTGTTTTAGGTAGGTACGAGTTGTAATGTGCTAATGTAGTAAGTGCGTAGGTCACATTAGAGTTTTGCGTAGGCAATCTATAAGAACAACATGCTATAACCAAAAAAATATGTTTACTGCTTTTCTAAACACCCTCCTTTATATTTTCAACATTTTTTTACATGCTATCGGACCATTTTCCACTTTCTGGTCCTTTTCTGCTAGGTACACAAAATTTACTTACCTATCAACATACAGGATTATTTTTAATTAGACCTGAATCTTTTGAGGTGAGGTAGAAAGGTTGTTCCCTTCCAATTCTCTGAGCCCAAATCATATAAGTAATCCCAGAGTGTATCTATTTAAAATATTTCGGTTTCTTTTTTTCCTGAAAATACAGTTTTAATACTTAAAACATCGATTTTAAGCAAACAATTGGTCTGATTTCTGTTCACTGTACAGCAGTGCGAGCACGGTTCTTCTATCACGATCGTGTTTACGCTTCCGAATTAAGCGATTATTGTCTATGATCGGTAGCACAGTTCTCCATCACGATCGTGATGTCGTGTATTTAAGTAAACAAAGGTCCGGTTTCATAAAAACATAATTTCAATGTTGCCATACGGTTTTTCAATTATCAATGATGGTTTTCAATCTAATTCACGAGTATCCTAGCAACAAAAAACTGAATTAGGGACTAAATTAAAAACTTAAATGTCATGTTGCCTCCATTGTTGTTGTTTGTTAATTTGGGAAATATGTAAACGGCTGGTTGGTTGCCAATTAACCAAAAGAAGAAGAAGAAGGGAATTATTTATTAAAAATGAATAATATCAAATAAATAATATGCGTAATATATGTGAAGATCCAATTTATACACGAAGCGATAAATATACTGCAACTTGCTTTTCTTCCAAATGAGGAAAAGAATATTGACTTCGATCCACTTGTTCAAGAGAAAACATTAAAGCGCATAACACGGTTCTTCCAACACAAGAAATATGTGATTTATAGTACTTCTTCTGCGATACGAATGTAATAGAAAGTTTCGTTTTTGAAGAAGACACCATTCAATAAAAATCCTACTCGGTATCAATAAGACTAGATGCTTATGCTTTAAACTAGATACTATACTTTCGGGGCATAATTACTGGATCGAGCCGATTGAAAAGGACCAATGAATAATATAAATAAAGCAGCTTTATGTCTATAGTTTTAACATTTTATTTAAACTGTATTTTGTTTATATTAATAAAATCTGATACCCACTTTTATGAAGTTTTGTCATTACTGCAAATCCTATTTATTTGTTTTTGAAAAACTTAACTAAAATATGATGTATTGTATGGGTCAAAAGCCACTTCAAGGTTTTCGCAGATATACATACAGTATTATAAACAAAACAAGCATGGTTAAGTTTAGTAACCTTATAGTGTTAAAGCCTTATAAGGAGCAGTGAATATTTATGAAAATTAAATGTATCTGAAATACACTAGGTATGTTGTGTTTTTCTGAATGGAACGATAAAAGTAATACTGAACTAAGTGATATACATGTACAGTATTACTTTTCTGTAAGTAAGGTCTGGCCACTTTGAGGGGAATTTATTGTGATAAATTAAACGGGTACAAGGTTTTCAATTTTAATAGTTTTTTATTTTAATATTCTACAAGATATCTGAAATATAAAATACACTTATAAAAAAGCTTCTCAATGACTTAACTGCGAAAAACAACTTGAAATCATATAAAAAGGCATTGTCATTCACATTTCAACTTACTTAACATATTAATTTACTTTTAAATCTGTCTGACAATGCTATAAAACTCTATGCTAAAATCAAAACCTTCGACAATACAGACCGTTACATTTCAGTGAGGTAAAATCTTAATAAACAAATAATAACATTTATAAGGCAGGTTTGGTTGTATGGTTGAACATAAAACATGTTTACTATAAGTTTAGACCTGGGTCTCCATGAGTGTATTCTACAAATAAAAAACATTTTCGATTATAATCTATAATCTTTATTAATACGAGAGCATTGCATAGTTGTTCAATTATTAAGGTAATTTGAAATATGACACCTATAGTCATACAATAAGTTTAGTAAACAATACATGATAAAATACACAAGTATACATAAGACAAAATACCTATAGCCTTAAGAGGTCTTAACTGATTGAAATTTAAAATGAGATATTGATTTATATAACAGTATTATTATTTAAACATTAATTTATTTGGTTTCATACTGTCCGGAGTACATGATAGATTCTGTATGGTAGTAGTCTAGTTTACGGAGCATTGAATGGTTTTTGAAACCTTAATATTTGTAAAATACTCGAGCTATGCCAATGGGAACAATAAAAGTAAGACTGGACTGAGTGATATACAGTTGGGCACAATCTTTTAGTAAACAAGTTATGACATAGTACGGTCCTTGCACACCATATGAAACAAACCCTCTGAACTCAATATGCGATTGGTATGGGGATTGAGGTATGTTGTGTTTGTTATTCTGAATGGAACAATAAAATAATACTGAACTTAGTGATATACATGTTCAGTATTACTTTTCTGTAAGTAAGGTCTGGCCACTTTGAGGGGAATTTAGTGATAAATTAAATGGGTGCAAGATTTTCAATTTTAATAGTTTTTTTATTTTAATATTTTACAAGATATCTAAAAAATAAAATACACTTAGCTTCTCAATGACTGAACTGCGAAAAACAACTTGAAATCATATAAAAAGGCATTGTCATTCACATTTCAACTTACTTCACATATTAATTTACTTTTAAATCTGTCTGAAAATGCTATAAAACTCTATGCTAAAATTAAAACCTTCGACAATACAGACCGTTACATTTCAGTGAGGTAAAATCTTAGTAAACAATTTATAGGATTACTTCACACTTAAATAAACCTGGTCACTTTATAATTGAATGGTTAGTATTTGAAATTCCTGATGCAAGTAGGTTCCAAACAAATAATAACATTTATAAGGCAGGTTTGGGTGTATGGTTGAACATAAAACATGTTTACTATAAGTTTAGACCTGGGTCTCCATGAGTGTATTGTACAAATAAAAAACATTTTCGATAATAATCTATAATCTTTATTAATACGAGAGCATTGCATAGTTGTTCAATTATTAAGGTAATTTGAAATATGCTACCTAATAGTAATACAATAAGTTTAGTAAACAATACATGATAAAATACACAAGTATACATAAGACAAAACATAGCCTTAAGAGGTCTTAACTTATTGCTTTATATAACGGTATTATTATTTATACATTAATTTATTTAGTTTCATACTGTCCGGAGTACATGATAGATTCTGTATGGCAGTAGTCTAGTTTACGGAGCATTGAATGGTTTTTGAAACCTTAATATTTGTAAAATACTCTAGCTATGCAAATTGGAACAATAAAAGTAAGACTGGACTGAGTGATATACAGTTGGGCACAAACTTTTAGTAAACAAGTTATGACAAAGTACGGTCCTGGCACACAATATGAAACAAACCCTCTCAACTCAATATGTGATTGGTATGGGGATTGCAAATTAAAGCTTGCATATATGTTATATGATGTTTCCAAACCCAGCAAACTCTTTGGTTCACTTAAATTTTAAAGTTTGCTTATTGCGGCATAATGAAAACATGCAATGATCAAAGTATTTATTATTTTTTTCAAAATCGCAACATCACAAGTCCTAATTCACTTTGTATTAGCTTTAAAAGAATTATTGTGTACACTAAAATCACTGTTCACACTTATTTCTCTCACATTTTAAACTTCATTCTTATCCTTGTAAGATATTATGTTTATTCCATTAAGTATGCTAGTTTCTTTATTTTCTTATTTATATTTGTAATAGGCATTTCTCTTCAGTTTTAAAGTTTCTCCTTATATCTGAAACAAAACAAAACAAAATGATTAGGATTTGTATTATGTGTCATATACTTATTAAAGTGTATTGGTCAATTGTTAACTTTTTACTAAACCTTAATTTTTTTATAGTAGGTAACCTATAGATGATAAAATTTTATATGATTTAGGAATAGCATTGTGGAGTTTAACAGAGATTGTTTAACATAGCCTGCGATATAGCTACAGATATGGGAAATCTTTATAAATCAATCTTTCTGCATGTCCAGTAACTCTTGTTCATTCCTAGCTTTAGCTTCCAATATGTAATTTGAAGGCAGTGTCAATAAACTCAGAGATAAATAGTGGTTTGCAGGGTTCGTAAGGTAGCCTTGCCTAAAATAGTTCTCACACACGATTTTTAAGCAACAAAAAAATTTTCAATGTCCGTCGTTTTTCCCTTAGTATTGGTGCTGCAAAACTCTTCAAATGATATTAGTTAAAATACACGTAGGAACTTACCATTATATGAACAGGCAATCCATTAGATCGTCTCCGCTGCAAATCTTGTTGTAAATTTAAAACAAGGACAGTGGCGATGTCTTCATTAATGCGAAATAGCTTATTATTTGGATTATTGGCGTCCCGTATCAATCTTCTGGATATCATTTGCATAGTAATATATCTCCGCCTCTCTTCCTCGGCAATTAATGCGAATCCAAAGTCCTTACAAAAGACATGGTCGGCAAGCTCAAAGGGATTGTTAGCGTCCCGTATTAATCTTCTGGACATCATTTGTGAATTAATGTATCTCCTCCTCTCTTCCTCGGCAATTAATACGAATCCAAAATCCATTATTTCACTAAAATATGAGCGCGAGTCAAATGGCGGCTTCACGATTTTCACTCTACAAACTTTTTGACAGTCGCCACCAGGTCGTCTTCTATGAGTTCCATGCTACTGAATTCGGTTTACTCGGTAATTTCGTGATAGATTCGAGATACATTACCAATCGTGAGGAATCGTGTTGTCTATGCTACCGTTAACAGCTATCACGAAAATAACCGTCGTTTATGTCAAATACACGATCGTGAAAAGATCCGTGCTAGCACTGCAGTTTTGGACAGGTGCTTACTTTGTCATAAATAAAAAAATGTTTCAATGTGAATCCAAACTGAAGTAACAGGATGTTTTATAAAACATAAATGATTTTTTGGGAGCAACGTTTACAAAAACAGCATTTTTCCACAAAAAAGAGCTGATGAATTTTACGCGCATGAGATATACGATGTAGAGATATACGAGGTAAAATCAAAATCCTATATTTTTTGATCCTCCAAAGTATTATTCGTAGGTTGTAGTTAGGACAGTAGTTAGAGCAACTCGGGGCGGGCAATATTTGTTCGAGATGTCCTCTCTATACGTATCAAGTAATAATAACTCAATGGACTTAGCATTGAATTAACAGACCTGCTTATCAGTTTTTTATTTAGCTAATACATACATACATAACTTCACGCCTGTATCCCTTATGGGGTAGGCAGAACACCAGAGTCTATATTGCCGCCCCCGGAGAATAAAATGATATCGGCTTATATCTTAGTGTTAGTGTTATGTAATTTTTGAAATCTGTGGATGGTAATACATCTACTCAATTTTTTCGTGATTTTTATAGTGTTATTTAACGAAGTTACAAAATTTTAAAATAGTATTCACTGATTTAACACAGGCTTTGAAATTACAAGAATACAGTGTTAATATGACATTATCGAAATGTAGTCCTACTTGTTACCATGACAAACTATCATAGAATTATGTTCTCATGAAAAATATTCGACTAGATAATGATAAAAGCACGTATCATTTTATTCTCGTCCAAAACCAACCAGTCGCTTCGTATAAAGCTGTGTAGGTAAAACAACGTTCATAGTTTTGAACTGTAAGGTATACTGTCATCCTTTTTCCGCACTTAGATTTTACCTAAAAGCAATGGCATTGGCGTATACAAACTTGCCGGGCATTCCCACGTAGTGATAATGTTTATTTTCTTTATTTCACATCAATTAGTGTGCGTTTATGCGCCATTGCGTAAGCATTGTAACGCTAAGTTTTTTGTTTTTATTTGTTCAAGTGAAGTGTTATTAGTTTTTATAAAGTTATAAATGTTATTAGTTTGTTACAATTTAAATAGTAGTTTGTGATAATGTACAAATAAAGGAATGCACGTTTAATCCCTATAATGAGTAATGTTGAGCAGATTGAAGAGGAGCCAAGTAATTTTAATTATGGTCAGTACCTAGTTACAACGTACCTAAATTAATGTATTCTTAGTTTAATTTTAAGTTGTTTCTTTTTATAATTCTTCTTTTTTATATTTTAATACCTACCTAGATAATTATGATATTTTTTACTGACTTAAAAGTAAACCTACCAACATCAATTACTCATAATAATTATTACTGTAGTTCAAAAGATTTCTATATTTTTCAGTATGAAATTAGTAAAAGTAACAATAAAACAAAATAAGTTATAAAGTTGTCTAATTAACTAAGTAGGTACCTAACGGGCTTGCAAATAAACAGGCTATAAATTTATACCAAGTATAAGTCAAAATTTGTTGGTTATTCTGGATTTATACTAGGTATAACTTTATACCTCGTTTATTTGTAAGCCCGTTTTTAAGAGTTTTAGTTCGGATTGGTAGTAGGTAGTAAAATTGGTGGAGTAGTAGCGTACCTTCTTTTCAATTTAAAAAGTAAGGTTTTGTTTAAGGTTTCGTATATACCCATACGCGAACGCGAAGCCTTCTCTGTGGTGCCACTCCCAGCCACTGGGAGTGTCGCCTCTCCAGTGCAAATGCCTGCTTTAAAGCAGCGTGCAGATGAGGCAGACAGGAACAACCCGATGGCAGGGGACGGTGCAACAGAGATGGCTTCCCAGGATCTAGAGCACATGAGAAGGCTACTAGAGGAGGCGATCGAGGAAGTACATAATACTCCCCTTGAAGGTAGGCCGAAGCTTCCCAAACTACCATGCAGTGTTCGCAATATGCAAGTCGTTGAGGCCGTTAATCAGATGTTGCCCCAACATTTGGAGAGCAGCTCTAATCTTGTCGAGACGAACTCAATCCTTTTTGGAGCGGCTATGGCGTATGTCGGTTTACTGGCGCCATGGCTGCTCCAAGCCCAACTACTGGACGTGCTACTCCCCGGAGTAACGCTGTACCAGCTTGGAAGAGGAGGATTGAGCGTCGTATCGAACAAGCCAGGATCCTCATCGGTAAGCTAACTTGCTTCAACTTGGGCGACACCAGGCCAAGGATTGTGCGTTTTGTCAGGAGGGAGTTTTCCGGAATGAACACCAACTTGACCAAACTGGACTTCACCCGAAAACTGACAGAGCGCATCGACGAGCTGAAGCAAAAGATCGCTGCATGGGCGAAGCGTATTCGGAGGTACTCCCAAAGGGTTGAGAGATACAACCAAAATCGTCTCTTCTCGAGTGACCAGAGGAAGTTCTATAAATCCCTGGAGAGTTCCGAACCCTGTTCGACTGGCCGCATACCGGATAAGGCCGACGCTATTACCTTCTGGCGCGGCCTGTGGGAGCGCCCAGTTGAGCACGGAGAGGGTCCCTGGATTGATAGGGTTGAGGAAGCGTGTGCGGAGGTGATCCCTATGAGTCAAGTCCTCATATCAGAGGAGTACGTAAGTGCTGCAATCCGCCGGAGCCCGAACTGGAAAAGTCCGGGCCCTGACGGATTGCAAAACTATTGGCTAAAGGGATTTTCTCTGCGCCATGCAACTTTGGCCCGTCAATTCCAGGAAGCCTTGGACACCGGAGCTCTGCCGAACTTCTTCACTACTGGGGTCTCTCATTTAGTTCCTAAGTCCAACAATACCGTGGATCCATCGAAATACCGGCCCATTACGTGTCTTTCTACCACCTACAAGACGCTTACCTCCGTTCTGAGCATCAAGATTTGCCAGCATTTAGATGCTAATCGCGTTATACCTGATGCTCAGAACGGATGTAGGGCCGGTAGCCGCAGATCAAAGAAACTCCTTCTCGTGGACACTGTCGTTGGTAAATTGGTCAAACGCAACCAGCGCAATTTCTCCGCAGCCTGGATTGACTATAAAAAATTTCATTTGACTCCGTGCCTCATACATGGCTCTTGAGACTTCTTGAACTGTACAAAATCGACGGTACATTTCGAATATTTTTCGAGCGATGTATGAGACAATGGAGTACAATGCTCAGTCTCCAAGGCAGGTGAATGACGGCTGCAGAAGACCGAATCCAGATTACTAGGGGAATATTCCAGGGTGATTGTCTGAGCCCACTTTGGTTTTGCCTGGCTCTGAATCCTCTTAGCACATTGCTGAAGGGATCAGAGATAGGCTTTCAGTTTCGTAGAGGGGGCATGCGGTTGTCCCATCTTTTCTACATGGGTGACCTCAAGCTGTTAGCTCCAACGGCTCCACGATTGGGGGAACTGCTAAAAATCGTGACAGATTTTAGCAGCTCCATCAAAATGGAGCTTGGAGTGGACAAGTACGCGGTTGTTCATGTGGAGAGGGGAAGGATTACTCGGTCTCAGAGGGTTGACCTAGGTCCCGTTAACCTGAGAGCTCTCTCCAAAAATGAAACATACCGGTATCTGGGTATATCACAGAATATCGGTTACGAAGAAGCGAGCGTAAAACAGTCTGTACGCGAAGTCTTTTTTGAGCGCCTGACAAAGGTACTAACTAGTTCTCTGTCGGGACTCAACAAAGTCCGAGCGTTTAACGTATGGGTTATGCCCGTTCTTTCGTACACCTTTGGCGTACTCAGATGGACTCAGACCGAATTAGACGCCCTGGATCGGAAAGTCCGCAATACTATGACCCTCCATAGAATGCATCATCCTCGGTCGTCAGTAATGAGGCTGTATATCTCCCGGAAGTGTGGAGGAAGAGGCCTACTTAGTGCCAAAACCTTGCACAATCGGGAGATATATAGCCTCCGAGCCTATTTTATGGCGAAGGCGGACGTGGGTATGCATAGAGAGGTTATAGCGTGTGACAAAGGACTCACCCCTCTCAATCTGGGCCTCGAGACATGGCAGACTCCGTCAGTACTAAGCATTTCTGATCGTGAGACCGTATGGAAAGAGAAAGAGCTGCACGGAAGGTTTTACAAGGCTCTACACGAGCCACACGTGTACCGTAAAGCCTCTGTGCATTGGCTGCGCTTCGGGGACCTCTTTGGGGAAACCGAAGGGTTTGTCTTTGCGATACAGGATCAGGTTATCAAGACGAACAACTACCGGAAATACATTATGAGGGACGGTACCTTGGACGTATTTCGGGCGTGCCACCAACCTGGCGAGTCCCTCAGACATGTAGTTTCGGGTTGTTCGGTTCTTGCTAACACTGAGTATCTGCATAGACACAACCAAGCAGACAAGAGTCTCCACCAAGAGCTCGCTCTGAAATACGTTCTCATCAGTCAGAAACTGCCAAAAACTGGTAAACTGGTAAACTATTACCAGTACACGCCGGAGCCAGTTGTCGAAAACGGCAGCGCCAAGCTCTACTGGGATCGGCCCACTATCACGGACAGGACTATTCTAGCGAATAAACCTTATATCGTGTTAATGGACCGATCGTCGTCCAAGGTGTTTTTGGTGGACATAACTATACCACATCACGAGAACCTCGTAAAGGCCGAGACCGAAAAGCAACGCAAGTACTTGGACCTTGCACACGAGGTGACCGAAATGTCCACCGAAATAATCCCGGTTGTAATATCCGCAAACGGTTTGACCCCAGCCACTTTGGTCAGAAACCTTGAAAGGCTGGGATTCAGCGGCGGTTCGCTTCCAGCACGCATGCAAAAAGCGGTTTTGCTTGAGACTGCCCGAATCGTTCGCCGGTTTCTGTCTCTCTTGCCCTGATCCCCGACCGACTGGTCCGATTGTCGGGTCTTCCCGCCGAAAGGTGTGTAGCTGTATGCATACATAATAATAATAATAAATTCAGATAATCTTTGATCATAAGGCTGATTTTTTAATTTAATACCAAATAGGAACAATGAGGGTAATTTTCATGAATAAAAGTGATATTTTTCATTAAATATTATATCTTTTTAATATGTTTAAGTTTTTTAACACTGAGAACCCAACTTTTTTGTTCATATAACGATTTAGAAAATGATCGTTAAAAAGTAAATTTTTGCATAATTTAATTGAATAAAAGTATTGTTTATTACCATATTATAGTTTCATTGCTGCCCAATTCAAAATCCTTTATACGAAAAAAGTTTTACAATATTTACGGGAATAAAATTATATAACAGTATTATCGTAATCATTTGCAGCCCAAAAACGTGTAGGGGAATTGTGCTTAAGATGGCATACCAAGATAAGATGACACACTACCTATATTGATTTAAATATTCGCACTTAGTGCGATTTTGTGACGTTTTAGAGAGTGTCTGTAGGTGTCGCTAATATTCAAATTCAGTATGGCGGAAAGTGAACGCAGATTGGCAGGTAGTTCATGTTTTCATGATTCTAAAATACAAAAAATTTTGCTTTCGCATTTGCTTGGTGGTGAATATACACGTAAGGTAAGGATTTTTTATTTGTACTAATTTGCAATATAAAATAGGATTATTATATGACGCAATTAACGCTAAAAACGCGTTCTAACCTATAAACTTTTGTCACAACGGTTACAACTAAATTCACAAATCAATTGGGTAAGATGACATAGAAAGCGTGAGTATAAGATGGCATACTGTGTCATCTTACCCTTGTAAATAGGATCGTTGTATTTATTTATTTTTCTGCTTTACCTACATAATACAAACTACTTTACCTACTTAATTACAAACGAACATCGACGCGGAAAAGTTGGTCACAAAAAGAAATGGATGTGGCTATTCAAGCTGTAAAGGAGAAGAGGATGGGTTGGCTCTTAGCATATAAACATTTTAACGTACCACAAGCAACCCTTCGTCCTCATATTTATAGTACTCCACTAAATCTTGGTGTTCTAACTGGTGCCATACTCTATGTGCAGACTTACCAGAAAAGAAGAAACAATTTGTTTGTGAACTATGCTCATAAAATAAGGATGGTATAAGACGACATACCTTTAAAGTCTAAGATGACATACTATGTCATTTTACCCTATAGGTATGTCGTCTTACACATGTCGACCTAAGTGCCATTTATGTTTGTTTTCTAATTTTATGTTACGTTGATTGTTCTAAAACTAAAATATTTTGTTGATTATGATACATTTAATAATATACGCAATATGCTGATCTCACATGACTATATTTATTTTAAATATTTGTCTTGAAAGAAAAAGTATGTCATCTTAAGCACAATTCCCCTAGAATATAATGATAAGTAACGAGTGCACAATTGGATTCAGATGAGGCTGTACGAAGAATAAAATGATAAAGGATATTGTAGAACTAAAGCGACAACCAGTTTTGACTATATTTTATTTTTTGAAATAATAACTCTATTTCGATAATTAGGCGTACTTCACTAAATCATTTCGAACATAAAAAAAATACTTTATTTTCAAAACCAACAATTATCAGTGTACGTCCAGTATTTAAAGAGCAATTGAAGAAAACATGTTTTTTTATTTTTCCTGAAAAGTTTTTGTTATTATCATTTTATTCTCCGGGGACGGCGATACCCATTTGATGTCACAAATTTGGAGGTATTTCAATGCTAGAGAGGGACTATTGCAGTGACAATGGGTCAGTCTTATCCCACAAAAACGCTAATAAAACCTCCGTCCCTTAACTGACTTACAGTATGCCCGGCAAAGAAGCAGTGTTTTTATTTTGCTCCCAGTCCAGCATGGACTGGCGAATAATTTAAATTAGGTATGTTATAATACACAACAATATTAATATTGTTTAAGGTATTTACGATTCATGAATTATTTCAGTTTATGAAGAGCCTTATTTAGCCTGTGAGCTTAAATCTTCGACTTCATCTTCACTCACCACCAGGTGAGATTGAGATCAAAAGCGGGCTTAGTCTATAATAAAAAAAATAACGTGTTCATTATAATAACATTTTATTCGTGCTTCGATGTGTTTAAATAAATCGAAAAGTCGGGTAAAATAAATATAAAAAACACATTAGAACGCTATAAAATCTGGCAGCCTACCACAAATTAATAAAATTAAAATTACTTAATTCTTAAACGCATTAAATATTAAGAATAGTCACTAATTAGGCGGACCCTCAAGGGTCGTGTTTGGAAACAGGAATCATACTTATGTAGAATCGAGAGAACTCTTTAAACCAAACCTATACAGTTAAAATAAAGTCTACAAGCAAAAAAATATAGATACTATGGGTACATATTATTGCGTGCATCCGTCTGCCCATTGAGTCCTCAATGTGTGGAAATGTGATGAGACTGGCTTCCAGAAAATAAATGATCGTGCTGAGTCTCTATCATAGATTGTAGTAAACATACTTATGCCTACGGTTAATACGGGTAACAACGGATATCTATAAATTTAGTAAGAAACAGATCGCAAAGATAAATATTGAAAATTGAAGTGCCTTCGGTACGCGAGGCGAATTCGCTCTTGACCGATATTTTAGAGTGGGCAATTATTCTCCAGGAAACCTTTTGTACTTTTTTAAGTCCATAGTTAAAAATAATTTATAAAACAGGTCATTGATTTGAAAAGATTTGCTTATCTTATCACGTCATGTCATAGAAAATTTAATTATGGTCTGAAAATGGAAAGATTCAGCAAAAATAAATTCTAAGTTTATTATACCGTTTGTTCTCAAGGTGATTCCTACACGAGACGTAATGAAACCTCATAAACTAGCGCCCTCTGTAATTTCCTTCGCAAATTCTGAAAGTCATCTCATTTCGTGAATTTTTGGCGCAATTTATTCGTTATGAAGCATTATTTTGGTGAATGTGTTTTTCACAGGTTTTAAATTAAAAAGTTTGACTTGGTACTGTGATTGAGACTCAGTTATTTCAATAGGTATTCATCTAGAGATAATAGAAAAGAAAGAGAATCAGCCCGCGCTTACTTTTGAGTTTTTTAGTGTTCAGATTCGGTGGCTGCAAAATTGCAAATTCGGGCCTAAGAAAGTGGATTAAGTTACTACTGATAGTGAGGTATGCTTTTGTAATTTCAAGTACTCTTATTTTATCTTTGTTTGAACGCTCATCGTTTGATGAAAGCATCTGGTATTTCAATGTTGCAATTAGACCGTTGTACTTTTTTATAATTTGTCATAGAAAATGTGAAATTATAGGAACAATATCGTTTTCCAGCTTAAATCTTTGGGCAACAAACCGTCATTAATCCTACCATCTTTAGTTCGTGATGTCCTTGGGCCCGGATTTCATTAACCATCACATGGATCCAGAGTTAGTTACACTGCTTTCATCTAATATATAAAATTCTCGTGTCACAGTTTTCGTTGCCATACTCCTCCGAAACGGCTTGACCGATTTTGATGAAATTTTTTGTGCTTATCCGGTATCTATGAGAATCGGCAAACACATATATATATATATATTTTTATTTATATGGCAAAACAATGTTTGCCAGGTCAGTTAGTAAACAATAAAAACTTGCAAGCTAACTCAGTAATATCTATAACTCATAACTATTCATTTATACTAAAAGTCTAAAACTACGCAGTTTATTTATCTAACAATTCATCTAAACAAACTATATATTTAGTCCATATCCTCACAACAATCCACTTACAAAAGGCTGTATACATCAATACACAATATGGACACTTAATCCAATCAAATTTTCCAAGAAAACCTGAATCATGTAATAAGAAAATATTTGTCAGCGATTTAGTTTCGTTCGCGTAAGTAGATGGGGCTAATCTAATTCAATGAGCGCGTGCTCTCTCGGGAGGGCTCGTAAGGGCTGCGTGAGGCTGAAAGAAGTTTTGACAGGAAGTACCTACGTATCTACGTGGCCCACCCATTAAATTAAAGCTATGTTGTTTGGCGGATGCTCCCGCGGGATTTAATTTGTGACCCACTTATTGGGTTCGGTTCTTTAGAGTTGAGTGGTTTTCGTAAGCTATTATTTTTTAGAGTTCCAATTGTGTTTTATGAGAGTAAAATGAAGCCAATAGTGTGATTTTTTTGTTCTGTTAGTTTGTCTATAGACTCTGTGGGGCCTGTGGCGTTGAAATAATGATGAATATGCAGATGATAGTTCAATTTTAAGCATTTTTGTGGCCATGTTGATTCAATATTTTAGCAACGTCAAATTAGGTTTTCAGCATACCTTCCGTGATTTTTCTAGCGTCCTGTTGGTTGGGGCAACACGATTTGTGCACATCGTTGATCATTTCAGAATAGTAACCTATAAAAACTAAAACTACAGAGCGTTGCGGTCCCTTGGGCAATGCAGTAGGTATATGCTGAGTGAAGGCCATTTTGGTACATTAATGTTTTTTTTGTTAAGTATATTTTTTGTTGTCTATAGATATAAGTAGAATTATTTTTTTTTCTTTTGTAAACATCAGATTTTTGTACCAAATAAACCTAACAACTATACTATACTATACCATACACCAAGAAAAACCTCTGTAAGGACGCAGTTTGTGCCGATCGAAATCCTTTCATGTATGCACAGTAATCCTCGAGGCAGGATTGTGACAGGGACCGTCCAATAAGTAATATGATAAATGATAAAGCGAGTATTGATCATTCGTGACTTAGGTGTAATCATGGATTCTAAACTTAATTTTAATAATCATATAGATGGCATTGTTGCACGTGCATTTAAGCAGCTTGGCTTCATTAATCGCATAGGAAAATCTTTTAAACACACGTTTAGGTACATTAAAAACATTATTTAATGCCTATGTTCGAAGCATCTTAGAATTTGGTTGTTTGGTTTGGAGTCCACAATATGCTGTCCACATTGACCGAATCGAGAAAGTCCAGAAGAGATTTCTTAAATCCTTGGACTACCGAGCTGGTACACATTTTCATGATTATAACACAAGTGCCTCTAGACACCAAATTTGCTCATTACAGAATCGGCGTACTTTCTTGGATTCTATGTTTTTGTATAAAATCCTTAATAATAAAATTGATTGTGTTCCACTTTTGAACAAAATTTGCTTTAATGTTCCCCGTCTTTCATCGCGTTCTAAAAATACATTTTATATTCCTCACTATAATACAAATTACACAAAAAATTCATACCTTAGGCGTTCTCTTGATTTTTATAACAAACGATTGACTAATATTGACATATTTTGCTGTAGTTTTTTTTGCTGTAGTTTAAGTAGATACAGGAGACTAGTGACTGAGGCATTAAATTCTTAAATAAAGTTCCTAAAGATAGTTGTAAAAGGTTATGTAACTTTAGATTAAGCGTTATATTATAAATATGTATATGGACATAAAATTTTTGTATATATAAATAGTGGCTTTTTGAAAAGTGTTCTGTGGGATAATAAACTATATTCTTAGTGAACTCAATACTTTTTAAATATGTTGTATTAATATAATGGTACTATAGGTCTATTTGTGCATTAAATTGTGTAATATTAATTGTAAAAGACTGTTTGTTACCTGAAGAAATAAAAAAAAAAAAAAGTAAATATAGGATTTATTTCCACAAGAATAAATAAATCTTTTTAAATATCTCTATGTAGTTATATATTTTTTTATGTTTTATGAAGAGCCAGTGTCTTCCTACGCCCGTGCGCTGTCATAATAGAACGAATCTTCATTTACCAAAAGATTACATTGAACTCCAACACGGTAACCAATAAACAAAATACAATCAAACTGATAATATTCCATTTGGGTTACTCAACGATTGTACAGCCTCTGGTGTTCTGCCTACAGGCGTGAAGTATGTATGTATGATTAGGTACTTAAATTGAGTTTGGTCATTAATAATTGTCATGATGAATTAAAGAGATATTTCTTGATTTTTTATTTTCTTTTCAAGACATAATAATCTCTACAACAAACTTTCAACCTGCAGTGAGACGAAGCAAACGTTTTGAAGGATCAGCTACTGAAATTATAGGGAAAGGCATTTCCAGTTTAAACCTTGAGACGATAACGTATACTAACATAATATTCCTTTATCATGTGCATGATCCGTTTAACCACAGGGAGGCTCCGGTGCTCATTTGCCGGCTTTTGTCACAATCTTATCCTGTAAACTCAACTAAATTTAACATAACTGTTTTGCTCCCCATTTCGGTAACTAATTTAATGATGTAAACAAGGTCTATTTGGGTCTGCCGCCGGTGCTCCGCAGCGCTATGTCCATAATATCATTGATTCGCTTCGGTGACCCGGGAACCGTCACTGAGTAGACACGCAGATGGGACACTAGTTTGGAAGTTGGTGTAAGAAGTGTAAGTTGTGTAAGAAGTGTAAGTTATTATACTATTTTCAACCGACTTTCAAAAGAAAGAGGTTCTCAATTCGTCTGTATGTTTTTTTTGGTGTCTTTGTAGCAAGATTTTTTGGACAATTATGAATCGATTTTGAATATTCTTGTTTCATATGATAGAGGATTCTTCAGAGGTGGTCCCATATAAGTTTTTGACGTGAAGTCCGTTGTTGTAATGCTCTGCATTCGTCGATTATCTTCATTCAAGTGACACAGTCTTAAGTTCTACTTATCTATACAGGGTTCATTTGTAGCCACCGGCCAAATTCTTTTTAAACAATAAGTACCATTTATAGAAACGATTTATGCAAAAAAAAGTAGTAATCTTTTTTACAAGGAAATTAATATATCCGCTCACATATTAACCAAGACATGGTCACTCTAAATTTCTATTAAAATAAAGATGACTACGCGCTACTACAAAATATCTTGTAGTACTACGTCGTAGTATTATCAATGTAATGACGCATCGTAGTAGCTATGTCCGTCAGGACGACTTTTAAAAAAAATTGTTTGTGGTTCCATATTTCTACTGTTTTGTACTGAGCGACGCCAAAATAAATATGCAGGTACGTTTATATTGTATCAAAGAAAGTAAAATTTTTTGACTGGTGACTAAAAATCAACCCTGTATATCCTCGAAATAGTATATTAAAAACTGTTTAACTAATTTTAGGCCCGTATGAAATTCGCCAACTTAAGATCGATCCCAGAGCTGAGAGCAGTTTACTAATACATGCCTTAGAGCGGTACTTCATTGCGATAAATATTTCACAACAAGTCACATCTGTGTTCGTTAGGAATAAGAAGGAAGTAAAGGACGGACTTTTCTTCTCCGATACTTTGCATCACGGAATTGGGCCAAAGTCAATAGAGGCCCCACTCCGTTGATGGAGATGGATTCAACTATGTTTTATTTAATTTAATTATCTTGACTTGTCTTTTATCTTCACATAGAATGTGCCAGCTGCGTCTCTTCCCGGGCATACTGTGAAATGAAATGGAATGAAAACTTTTTTATTCGTAGTAGGTAATTTTATACACTTTACGAACGTCAAACGCTGGATGAGGGCGGCGCGGGTCCGGACGACATGACGAATCCTGGGGGAGGCCTCCGTAGAGAAGTGTGCATCTCCCGGCCCATGAAGATAATGATCGCCCATTATCCACCAATGTCTTGGTGTTGTCTACTACTACTATTTCTTCGGCTTCAAAAAAACGAAATGAAAGTAGAACCCTAGGTAGACCGAGAGGAAAAGGCCGGCGGAAAAAAAACTCTCGGCACTCTTTTGTAAAAAGTGCTTATTATAGGTACAATTGGACAGAAATACAGCTCTGCTATGACATGAACAAACAAACAGAAGACAGCTATTCGTGCTTGCCAAATCATGTCGCAGCCAAGCTGCTTACTGCTGTAGAAGTCTGTTAAGGGACAGAGGTTTTATTGGCGTTTTTTGCGAGCGATTGGCAGACTCCCTGTCACTGCAATAGTATCTATGCATCATTATAATTCCTCGAAATTTGTCAAACGTGACATCAGATGGTTTGATGGCCTCTGGTGTTCTGCCTACCCCATAAGGGATACAGGCGTGAAGTTATGTATGTATGTATGTAATCGTGCAAACTGAAAATCCATAGCATTTTCGCAATCTTTTTTTTTATATCTGGATGGATACTCGAACTTACCCGTACGGTGACCGAATGAGTAGTAGTGTTTAGTATTTTAAATAGACTTTTACTACCTTGTAAGAAGACACCTGTATTTTTATGCTCAACCCGTACGTAACACTACCCTTTGTAGGTTAAAAGTAAAATGTATTTGCACTTCTCTTTGACTTGGGATAAAGCTAGTAGATAAGTACTGTGTTTATTTTAATGTCAGTCGGGTTTCATGTTCAACTCGCAGTGCAAAAGTAAGTCCTTTTCTACCGACTTCCAAAAAAGGAGGAGGTTCTCAATTCTTTTGTGTCTCTGGTACACGATATTTCGGATAATTATGAATTGATTTTGAAAATTTTTATTTCATATGATAGAGGATACTTTGTAGTTGGTCCCATATAAAATTCCTCAAAATCGGTTGGGTAATTCCTTTAAAAATTTCAAACTTTTCAAAAAATATGTATGATTTCGGAGACTGTTTACGTTGGTGACATTCTCAACTCAGCCAAAGTTTTGACGTGAAGTCGGATTTTTACAGAAAGAGGTAGGTATATGTATATTTTTACAAGGAAATTAATATATTCGCTAACATACGAAGCAAAGCATGGTCACTCTTAATTATGAATTAATTCCTTTAAAACAAAGACGACTATGCGCTACTACATAACATCTTGTAGTATTACATCGTAGTATTATCAATGAAAAACCGGGTCGCAGTATCTATGTTCATCAACAGCGACTATGATTTTGTAAAAAGACATATATTTTTTTTTTTTACTGAGCGATACTAAAATAAATATGCAGGTACCTACGTTTATATCGTATCAAAGAAAATATCATTTAAATTTGGCTGGTGAATAAAAAACACCCCTGTATTATTACGATCAAGTTCCAAGTTACTTTAATTTGCATATCAGTCTTCAGAGTTTGTTCAGTCAGTTTCTCAAACCATTTTCCAAGATGTCGTATGTTCAGTAACAACAAGAGCTTCTTTCAAAGTTTCCATTCTGCAGGCCGCGTGTTTGTACGATGAAATGAAAACTAATTAAACGTGGCATTGAAGCACAAATACTGATCAATATTCATGCTTGTTCTTTGATCGAGCGTTGACGGCTGGGTCGACGCTAATGACGTCTGCCCCGAACATACGAATAAAAACCCTATTTACTATCATTTACATACGATTTTAGTTTAAAATAATATTAAAGGTTTAATTATATCGTACTTTTGTCTAAGTATTTCTATTTTATTTCTACTTCTAAAGGTATGTTAACAATGGTTTAAAATCATTTTCAAATGCGTTTAAGAGAAAGATTTGGCTTCGCCTGAGGTGTAATTTATTTTATTTAGAGAAAACATTCGCCAAATTGTTTTTTTAAGTAAAAGGTAAAGATACTCGTACTTATTTTTATTTCTTTATGTCACACCACACTAACCCATCTGTATGTCTCTCACAACTGTAGACCTAAAAGTTTGGAGTAGCTAAAATTGAGTGGCAGAGCAGTAAAGGCCCGCGTTTTTTCGGGTTGTTGGTGTCTTTGCAGTTGCAGAAGTGTTTTCAAATCTATATTTTCACTGACTTAAGTGACAAAAGAGATCAACATATGTTTTAATTGGTTTCGAAGATTACTCCAAAACCATTAACCTTAGCGTTAATATAATCAAATTCACAAACAGTCGACGTCAAATTCACTAATGTGGAAAAGTTTAATATGACCTAGCCAAGGGGTTTCGGAACTCTTAACTAAACTTTTAAGTAGAAAACATTGTGTAATCACAAATGAAATTATAAAAAGAGTTCGCTATGATGATGCCTTGTAACATAGGCATAAAGTTACAGCTAAGTGTACGTAGTTAGACACCCACAAGCGTGATTAAAGTAATCTCATGACAATGAGGACGAAATAGGAGCAGGGTGCCTTAAACATGTATGGAATTGGGAATGGACTTTTCATCGCATTATACATCTAATAATACATTTTATTCGCTTTCCGTTTGCACCCGTTCCTGAGCGGTTGTGTTTCGCTTACACTTATGCGGGTTCGTTAACCAAGTCCAAATTTTGGCTGAGTTATAATGTCATCAACGTAAACATTCTCCGAAAACATACATATTTTTTCAAAAAAAATTAATTTCCAATGTACGTACTGAACTGATTTCGAAGAAATTTATATGGGACCAACCACGAAGTATCCTCTATCATATGAAATAAGAATTTTCAAAATCGATTCATAATTGTCCGAAATATCGTGTAATAAAGACACAAAAAAAACATACAGACGAATTGAGAACCTCCTCCTTTTTTGGAAGTCGGTTGTAAATATCAGCTGTGACGTCATAAAATGTGTTGAAAAGTCGGCAGTCTTGGTTCAATATAAATCGTGACACCTGCGTCATCTATGTAAATTTATGTCTGTGAGCCCTGCCACCTCCGAATAAGTGTGTCGTAAAAAACTATTACTGGGAACGACCCACACTCAATCGTAGGAACCCTTTAGTTCGCATTCCAACAATACGCATTTAACACGCGTTGCAATTTGTGGTGTACTTATTTATTTATACAGGGTGTTCGGCACAACGTTGAACTGGAAAATGGGGGGTAGGTGGGGTTGTCCATTAACTAAGCAGCTCCAAAGTTTTTGCCTAGGACTCAAGTTTTTTATATATTTTTGGATTGTTTACCTTCCATGCTGGACTGGGAGCGAAAGAAAAACATAGAATGTGCCAGCTGCTTCTCTTCCCGGGCATACTGTGAATGTCAGTTAAGGGACAGAGGTTTTAAAGGTGTTTTGTGGGCGATAGGCTGACCCCCTGTCACTACAATAGTCTGTCTCCATCTTTATAATACATCCAAATTTGTCAAACGTGACGTCAGATGGTCTTATAACCTCTGGTGTTCTGCTTACCCCATAAGGGATACAGGCGTGACGTTATGTATGTATTTATGTTTAGCATATGTACTTCTAAACCCGTCAAAATTTTTTTTTTTCAACGTCAGTTCAGATGCACGTTGTACATTGCCAGAAATAAAGTTATGGCCCCTCAAACATAAAGTAGGTCTAAAAAAGTTTTTAAACTCAATTTCGCGTTGCATTTAAAAAAATTAAGAGTGATAGATGACTTCTGAATTGCTAAAAACATCTCTGAAGTGTGAGCTTTTTCGACCACTCTTATTTTTTTGAATTTGAATTCGAAGATGAGTTTCAAAACTTTTTTTTGCCCTTTTTTATTTTGAGGGTCCATAACTTTATTTCTAGCAATGTACAATGTGCATATTTTAATTTTGAAAAGACCTGCCAATCAACTAAATTGAAAAAAACAAAAAAAAACTGACCGGACCTTGAAAAATTTTTTTCATCCCATCTATTCGAAAAGGACGACTTGGTTCGCCTTTAAGTGCACCCAAAGGTGATGTTTTCTTTAAGAAACATTTAGCGGGCAGTAATGAGTTTTTAATCCTCTTAAGTGCGCCGCAATTATCTTTTCCGCGCACTTTTTGAATTTGGAACATCTGATCTTAGTGTTCAGCGCCAAAGAAATCGAATGCAAATATTGTTTGAATAAAGACTGGCTGGCAGGTACGACGGCCCATAGTCGCGCCGCCGCCGCCGGCTGAATAAAAAAAAAATCAAATTAAAAACGCGCGAACTACAGCCCGCGTTTTCGTAAATTTTCACGGATTGTTAGAAATTCATGGTTTTGTTCTGAAAAATGAGTTCTTCAAGTGACAGTGAAAGTATAGAATTAACTCCTGAAAGTATTAGAACTGACGCAAGAAATGTGATGGATAATCTATTACCCGCAAAATCCCGGGAGAAATACATGAAAGCCTATGGAAATTACTTCCAGTACTTAGCCAAAACTAGACAACCTTCCACTCTTTGGAGTACCTACTCAATGCTAAAATCAACAGTCAGTTCTAATAACGACGTAATTACGTCGACGGACACATATTCGAAATTAATAGCGTATCTGAAGAGGATGTCTGATGGATTTAAACTTAAAAAATCCAAAGTGTTCTCCGTCAAAAACGTGGAGACTTTCCTTAATGAGGCACCCGACAAAGTCTTTCTTGCCGTAAAAGTAAGTAACCATGTTTAAGTTAAGGTGGATTAGTAAAGTATAACCTAGTGTTTTAAAATGCGCATTTTATTGTAACCTGTACTTCGATAGATACTTGTCTTATTCACATTCGGTTTTGTTACAGGTGGCTTTAATTTTCGGAGTACATGGAGCTTGTCGTGGCAATGAACTTTTAAAAATAACTGTTGATGATGTGGAAAAACACTCGGATGATTTACTGTTAGTAAAGCTGACGGACACAAAAACAAAAATTGACCGATCCTTCGTAATCCGAGGAGATTAACTATAATAACTTATTGAATAACTATTGTACAGTAATACCTGGACCTGCGTCCTCCTGATATGAAGACCAATCGGTTTTTCATCCGTTATCAAAATGGCAAGTGCTTCAAACAAGTTATGGGAAAAAATAAAATTTCTAACATGCCACAAGAAATCGCTACTTATTTGAAGTTACCAGATATCAAACTATATACAGGATATATGTTTACTATATATCAAACTATATGTTTTCGTCGTACTTCTGCTACCCTTTTGGCAGAGGGGTATAGAGAAGACTCCATTGAGAACAAGGCGAAAACATGTGAACGTATAATGGAAAACATTAAATTGTAACCTGTAAAATTGTAACTTTCAACCACGCAGAATATAAAATCTACAACAATCTCTATTCCTAATAAAACTGTAACAATAAATTTTCATAATTGCGAAAATGTCTCAAATGTAAATATAAGTTTTTAGTTGTTTTATTATTAGATACTATTTCATTTCAATTAAGTTGTTACTCTATGTTTTATTAAATAATAATATTACAATAAAATATGAGGCGCCTTTTATTTTCTCATAGTGGGTGATGAAAAGTAGAGTGTATCACTCGGGCTCAAAATATATTTTTGGCTCGGGCGACGTACTTTGAATCCCTCGTTACGTTCAGGATTCTACCAAAGAATCCCTCGCTACGCTCGGGATTCTAAGTACTCTAGAATCCCTCACTTCGCTCTGGATTCAAAAAAGCGCCCTCGCCGTGATAATATTATTTTACTCCCTTATGATATAATCTACTATTTTTGACGGCTTTAAAAAGTACATAAGCGAAACAATCTAAAAATATGAGAGAAAAAAGAAAATTGATTTCTAGGCAATATCTTTTGTGCTGGTTAGTTAAGGGCCACCCACCTACCCCCCATTTTCGTATATTCAACATTGTGCTGCACACCCTGCATAATTTGAGTCTTATTTAACGGATCGATAAACTTGTGCCATTCTAAACTTCCATCAAGGCTCAAGTACATGGCACATAGAATGAGACTGAGATATCATTTCATAACAATTATTTAGAATTTTTAAGCGTTTTACTTTGCTTGGAGAACAATTTCATGAAGAAACAACGGCGAAACAACAGTTTACGTTGGCTCCGGCAATATTCTCCAGCATTTATAAGCCGCAACATCTCATTTGAAGCTGTGAAGCTGTCAATTTCAAGTTAAAAAAAACATTGGTTGTAATTTTTTCAATGATAAACTGATATGCTTACTTATACATTTTTATTCTGTTCTTAGGTATTCGATAATGATGTATGTCCTTTATGGTTCTAGAATTTCATTGAGATTTCAGCCACAGCACACATAACACCCATTGGACAACATTTTCTCTTCTTTTCTTTCTTGTAGGAATATGAGTTCCAATTAATACGAAAAGAGACTATTCAAATGAGTTTTAAATGTAAGCCTTTAAAACATCGATTTCTCCATGGGATCCACAATTAGTATGAGACAAATTTCGAAATAGAATATTAATGATAATTTTTTTTAAGATATCAAAAAGTTAGTAATACTTTTAGACTTGTCTAATGCTCAAGGCATTAAGAATCTTTCCTTGTAAAATTATATACCTAGATAGGTAATATTAAAACCACGGAAATAATGAAGACACCGGCTCCTGGTCGAGATCAGCCTCTTTTGATGAAATATTTAAATATTTGTCCAGCAAAACTCCATTCAGAATATAATGATTTCACAGAAAGTAACCTGTAACAATATTTTTTTTTGTCGTCTAAGAAACCTCATAATTCTATTACTGCTCAAACTATAAGCAGGTGAATATAGTTAGTATTTCTTATAGCTTAATATATTTATTATGAAGAGCAAATTATTTTGCAGACTCTGTGTGTCTAAGACCTTAAAAGTAATAAAGTAGGTTTTGAAATGATGTAATTAGTACCTAACTATAAAAAACTACTGTTTTGCATGGTTGTTAGATAAAGGACTGCTTAAGATGTGTGACATTTCTATTTCCTTCAAGTATGTTCTTAAAAAATAGGCCTCTAAATATCTGCCTGGTTAATTATATCTGAAGAATGGAGCGACGAAATATAATAAATAATCAATCGAACTTACCTAAAGTGAAGTTAGATTGTGATTATATGAGTTGCTCCATTCGAAGATATAGCAACCCAACCCACCCATCCCTATAGGTTTTTTTAAGAACACTACTATACGTCTCTAAAGGAATGAAGCCTTGACTCGAGCTGGAGTGAGGAGTCGAGCCGAGAATAGTGTTGCCTTTTTTAAAATTTATTTGGTATTGCCAAATAATCTCTGAATTGCGTCGATGCTAGCAAGATTTTTACGTAGTTAATTATATCTTCGAATGGAGCGACTCACATAATCACAATCCAACTTCACTTTAGGTAAGTTCGTTTGATTATATATTACACATAAGACTCTCTACGGTACGGCGCCGCAGCCACCGTCGGACGGCGGCGGCGCGGCGCAGCGCAGTAGTAAAATAACAGATTTTTGGTTGATATCGACCGCGAAAGACTTATCCTTCTCCGACACGACGAATGAAGAAAAAACATTTTGGGTTCATTCCATTATTTTCTACAATGAACCGTGATGGAGATAATTTTAAGAGGAAATATGAAGCGCTGAGCAGTGCGCAGTGCACGACGCCGTGGCACGGTGCGGTGCCGCACCGTGCGTGTATGCCATGTAAAAATGGATCCACACCCTAAGCCTGAGGTCATGGGTTCGTTAGGGCCGAATATTTGCGTTAATAAGACAGATATGAGCCATGAAATGGTGGATTTTATTTAACATGAGATTTATTATTAATGTTACTGTACTTATATTTATATATTTAATAAGTTTATTTACTTATCCGTTATTTAGTGACAGTAACACAAGTTCTTAAAGAAACTTAATTTGGCTGGATATTGTAGTCTAAGTTTTTCATTTACAAAAGTGTGATGTTATAAAAGTACTTGTTTTTCACTCCTATCTGCAGCCAGTGTCGAAGTTCAACCGCTTTAAGAAGTTATTAGGCTGACTATGCCTCTAGAAAAATTATTAATAAAGTTTTTATAAGACATGAGAAGCGTATCGTCTGTCAGTCACCCTCTTTGCTCATCGATATTCATTTTCCTAATTGAGTAAAGAGCCTTAAGTAAAAACGAATCGATCCATTCAAAAACTAATACCATAGCTTTACACAGCTAACTAAATTTATTTGACCCATAAAGGTACAGCCTCGGTATCTTGCTTGATTGTTTTTCGATGAGGAAATGTCAGTTCATTTTAATAACGGATATTTTTAGGGTTGCTTCTTTTCGTTTTATTCGTCTGTTCCAACGATTACAGAAACTTATGTTTCACTCAGTGTTTCAAACTGTGGAAATACATACATACATACATAACGTAATGCCTGTATCCCTTATGGGGTGGGCAGAATACCAGAGGTTACAAGACCATCTGATGTCACGTTTGACAAACTTGGAAGTATTATAAAGATGGAGAGAGACTATTGTAGTGACAGGGGTTCAGCCTATCACCCACAAAAACCTCTTTAAAACGCCTTTAAAACCTCTGTCCCTTAACTGGCTTTTACAGTATGCCCGGGAAGAGAAGCAGCTGGCACATTCTACGTTTTTCTTTCGCTCCCAGTCCAGCATGGAAATATTATCCAATATAATATAAATAATAATATTGTAAATCGCACTATCAATAGCGCTTTCCTATTTTTCACATGTGTGGGTAAGACATGTAAAACTACACGTTCTTTCCATGCAAACTCAGCGTCCATGCTGGACTGGGAGCGAAAAAAAACATAACAAAAAAACATTGAGCGCGTTGACACCATACGGAAAGGATCCGATTGGTGTGAGTCGAATTTGATCAAATTCAACTCGTCCAAAACTCAGGCGTGTCTATTCTCCGCAAAAAAGAGCACCTTCACATTAAAGCCCACTTTCCAAAATGCATCTGTCCCCATTACTATCTAGGGCTTTTAGGCGTAACTGTAACATCCAGTTTAAACTTCGGTCCACAAATTGTGTCCATGTCTCAAGTAGCTTCGAAAAAGTTGGGAATCATTTCGAAGGTACTGCGGTACTTCGGCCCTGCACTGCTTCTTAACTTATACACAGCTCAAGTGCGATCATGCATGGAGTCATCTTTCTCAGTCATCAGTCATCTTTGGGAGTGTTCAGCCAAATATCAACTAGAAGCGCTGGACTCCGTTGACCGAAGAGTCCGTAAACTAATTAACAACGTCGACCTTACAACCAAAAAGCTGCAGACCTTAGAGCATCGTCGTAAGGTTGCTTGTACCGTATACTACAGGATACATTTTGGTGAATGCGCGAGTGCTCTGTTTGAACAAATTGAACCCTCACCCTTTTACCATCGGACTACTAGACGCAGACAGAACTTCCATCCGTATGTGGTTGATATTCCGAAAAGTCGAACTAAGCGCTTTGACAGTTCCTTTTTGATACGGGTCGCCAAGGTTTGGAATGAACTGCCTGCGTCTATTTTCCCTGACCAGTATAGTCCTGGTACTTTTAAGCGTCGAGTGAATAGGTTTCTCGTGGATGGACGTGTACCACCTTAGTCTTCATGTTCACTTAACATCAGGTGTCATGGAAGACAAACGTCCCATCCATATTTTATAAAAAAAAAAAAAGTTGAGAGAGCTAGTGATATAGTGGTAATAGGTACTGGATATCAACCGGTAATATTGTGCTCAAAGGCATAAAATATCAGGTTTATTCTAGTTCAAAAATATAAGTAGATAAAATTTTCGATTTGAACTCCGATATTAAAGCCTAAATTACTTCAAAGACAAATACAAAAGAAAGAGTTTATTCTACGAAAAACGGACTGATGTTTCAAAATGCTTTATGGTACCGAATTTCATTAGATTTAAGTATCCAGTCGTTATTTAGTAAAAAGGGTTCGTAATTATGGTACAAAAAATATCGAGTTTCTGCTTAGACTGGTAAAGACACAGCTCTTTATTCATAATGGTCAGTAAGTAATATAAATTGTTTTGACACGTACTCATACTTGAGAGTTAGTATAATCTTTTTAAAAATAAGAGCCCTACCGGCTATAAGCAGGTTTAATTTTCGAATTTCTAATTCGCAAAAGGCGAATTTACCAGAACTTGGTCTTAGACCTCTTTCAGGGCCGATCCTCCTGGCCAAGTCGGCCTCAATTAATTTATATTAATGCTGCTGAAAAAAGTTTTTCAGATAATCAGATAATTTTAAGAGCTAATATGAAGCGCTGAGTGGTGCGCCGTGCACGACGCCGTGCCGCAGAGATGGATCTACGCCCTAACTAGCGTGATTTAACGAGTGTTTCCAAGGCGATATTTTAATTTTTCCATATTTCTCCGAAGGAGGAGCCGATCAAAATTAGTTTCATAATAAGGTGCCTTCTTGACCTTAATAAAACACAAAAAATAATAAATTTAACTTTTATTCTCTTAATTAAAAAAACATGATGAACTTATAATCAAATATTGACTAAGAAATGTGTTGAAGAAATGGAATCTTTAATCAAACGATCCTATTCTTTGATTATAAACTTACATCTAAATTATTTTAAGTACTTAACATAGATAACTTATTTAAATTGTTTTAGTTGAAACTAACGAAGCATAATAAATACTCCAGGCAGTATCCAATGAGATATCTCATTGGAAATTTATAGAAAATGGTGAGGCGGTAAATTGCGAAACGTGGAATATTAAATGTAGCAGAATTGTTACAGACTTTTGAATTTCCATTTTCGCAAATTAGAATGGATAATGAAAGAGTATTTAATGAAAAGGACTAAAAGAAGAATATCTTAGTTCCTTGGCCGGATACGTCCTTCTTCGTAATTGCTGTTCTGTTGTTGTCTTTTCTGTTGGTACTCGTTGTTCTCTTGCTGTCTCTTTTCTTCATATTCTTCGTTTTGTTGCTGTCTCTTGTTTTGGTACTCGTCGTTTTGTTTCTGTCTCTTGTCTTGGTAATCTGTCTGTTGTTGCTGTCTCTTCGAAGATTGTTGTTGGGCCTAGAACAAAGAAAATGTTTGTCCTTAAAAATCGCAAGGTACATATTAGTTGGTGTCTTTGTTTGATTGTTGATTCGCTGCAAAAATTGCGATAAACCGCTTATTAGAATAACTTCCGAGATGATTATCACTTGCATACTTTTGATTTGTCGACATTGTTTTGAATAGCCTTTAAGCGTGTCGTGAAAGGCGACTAATACGAGTGACCCAAGCTTGGTGGTGGATCCGTGATAGATGATCCCATCAGGGTTTGACTGGCTAGCTACAACCTTCATCACCTCTGGTGGTGATGTGGTCTGGCAATATTTTCTGAAGAGCCAGTTCCCTGCTGTCATCTTCACTTACCATCAGGTGAGATTAAGTTCGCTGGCGTATTCTATAATAAAAAAATATCAATAGCATTTTTTCATTCATTCATAACTTCACGCCTGTATGCTGTATATGGGGTAGGCAGAACACCAGAGGTTATAAGTCCATCTGATGTCACGTTTGACTTTGGAGGCATTATAATGATGGATAAAGACTATTGTAGTGACAGGGGGTCAGCCTATCGCCCACAAAAACGACAATAAAACCTCTGTCCCTTAAATGGTTTTACAGTATGCCGGGGAAGAGAAGCAGCTGGTACATTCTATATTTTTCTTTCGCTCCCAGTCTAGCATGGAAGCAATTCAGTATCAATAGCAATATAAAGAAAATAGTAAACTATACCTGTCTCAGATCCTCTTCTTCTTGCGGCAGAGGAGTGGTGGTAGGAACATCACAGTCTTCAGTGGGAGGCACGACGCAGCGCAGGGACCTTCTGTCGAAGACCAGCATAGCGGGGCAGCGCTGCAGGCGCGGGTACCCGCCCTGGCACTGCCAGTAGCGGTTGCAGGACTTGCCAAGGGGCACGTTGCCGTTGGCGTCCTCGTTGCAGAGGGCTGGAATTACATTATAAGATAATTGAACAAACGATATTCATTTGTTTATTTTCGTAAAAATTATTCGATTTGGATTTTTCTATTTTTATGTCACTTTATAAATCATAAAATTGGTATGGTTAAGTATCTAACTGTGATGCATAAGTTTAAATGCGATAAATTTGAAAACTGCTGTTTAGTTAGTAGCAACGGAACAATGTTCACATAAAGAAGATTCAAGTTATCAAGCGCAGGAATCACTACGCCACAATGACTTCTCGAGGTTTTTGAGAAGTCGGCCGACATATGACGAGCTTTTAAACATTATACTTAAAAAAATCTTTATATAAAATATCGTTTAAATTATTTAACAAAAACCAACGATTTTGAAAATTTCCCATAGTACGATATAAACTAATTACGGCTGAATAATAAAATACGGTTTAAGTTCGTACAATATTGTACTAAAGTTTTAGTAATCTCATACTCATAATCTCCAGAGATATCCATTCATAATTAATAATCTAATCACTAACAAGAAGTTATTTCAAAGAGATTAATTAACTAGCTCTACTTTCATAAGTATGTTCCGGTATTCGACTAATGCTACTCGGTGTAAATATCGATCGAGCAACTCGTCGACTAATGAACCAATTATATCCTCAGATTTCTCCAACTTTAATTCCATCAATAAGATTAATCGAGTACTTGAGACTAACAAATTCGATTATGTAAACGTTACTAAACCGAAACTATGATTTTTATCTTTAATCTACGATTACACGCTTTATCATCTGAATAATTAGGGTGAAAGTTGATTGATCGCTGCTGATTGTCATCGGGTTAAATCGATTACTGAGTTTGTAAATTGAGTTGTGTTATTACGTGGAATAGTCGTTAGTGTAAGTATTGTTTCGTGAGATGGAAAAAGGAAATAATAGATGTCATTATGTTGTTCGAATGAGGAATTTTCTCATTCGGAGCCTAAGGATCCATTTGCAACTAAAGGTTTAGCAATTTGTTATGATGTAATTTTTTAGAGCGTTAGGCAAGCATTTTTGCTGATGAGTTTTGGTCTCTCTCGTGTTTTAAGATTGAACTTTTTACAATTAGCTCTTAGTATATAGTTTTGAAATTAGAATCAAACAAAGGTTGATTATACAAACAATATAATGAAAATGAAGTTGGCAATATCCTGAAAAATAGTAATTAGGCCCTCTGTCCCCTCTAAAGATATTGTGCTCAACAGGGTCCATGATGAATTCAAATTACCTATGTGGAACGCAATAAAGAATTACATTGAATTGAAAAAAAATATCTTTAAACGCAATTACTGATAAAAAAAACGTGTACAGTTTGCACAAAACTTGTGTGCCGCCCTGATGTTGCAAGGCGCATGTTCTGTTTGTTTTATCAATTTGCAGCTATAACGCTTCGTGACTTAGGCTGGAGCAAAAGTTTTGCGCGAACTCTATATTTAGATAATAAAATAAATTTTTCTCAGTTTCAATGAGAGTCCGTAAAGATCTATGTGATAGTAAGTGGTCTCCAAGTTGATATCATTTTCAAAGACAGAATGGTGCAAGTAACTCAAGGCTTAATTCGTATAATTTCCCTGGTTTATTTTTTCCTTTATTCCGAATAAAGTGACGCTTGTCCATGGTTATAATGATGATCAAAACAGGCAGGACAGTAGAGTAAATGCCTCTTATCAGAAGTAGCTATTGTCAAAAAGTATTGAGTATTGTGTATTATAAACTAATACTAACTACTACTTGGGTTCTGTATCACAGGTTTCTCTCATTGCAGAAGTCAGGGACACATTAATCTTTGTACTGATGATTGTTGCAATAAAGATATTTTATTTAGGTGCAGCGCAGACGGCACACTTTTTTAGTTAAAGATTTTTTTAGTATTAGTAAAAATCGGTGGTTAACAATTTTTCTTTTTATTCTTAAATTTTGTAACTTTATGTCAATTTGCACCCGAAAGGAGCCGGATACTAGTGCTAATTATTTAGTTTGTAAAACTTTTATACAAACGTTTGTCAAATTATTGTGCACCGGACTTTTTGCGCGTCGTGTGCGTTACTGCATATAATTGCATAGGTTCTATTTTCACAGACTAAAAAGTGCGTCACGGATAGGATAATACTTACGGTGCTTCTGACATCCGTCAACATTCTCAGGCCAGTCGCAGGAGTGCGCGTTTTCGTTGTAGAGCAGGCCGCCAATACACAGCTGTTCTGTTGCTGTCCCGTTCCAGCACGTCCAGTATCTGGTGCAGGAGGTCTCGTGGCCGAAGATGCCATACAACCAGTCGCAATGCTCTGTACTGATTGGGGGATCTGAAAATAAAATGTCAAGGTTAGGTTTTTGTTTATGTTTGAGGGTTTATTCAAGAGACTGTGTTTAGGAAATATTTAATGAAGAGCCAGTTCTTTCCTAAGTCCGTAGGCTTTAATCTTCACCTAACATACGGTGAGGTCAAACGTGTGCTCAGTCTATAATGAAAAAAAAAACAATATAATCGTTCTAGAATATGATCGAACCCAGATATCCCGCACTTCTATCGCCTCCTGGTAGTATGTAAATGAAAATGAAAAAAAAAAACTTAACATTCATCGTTTTGTTTCATTATTGCTCTCAGAGAGACAATCAGACGGGGTATCAAATATAATGATCTCTACATAAGATTAAACTAAAAATACTGGCTCATATTACTTCAATATTTTACGATTACTATATTGATTACTTACGGCGTTAATATTTAGGTTTAAATAAAATAATTTAATTACGTATTCTATAACTAAATTACAAATAATTGTTGGAACACGGCTTGGATATAACATTATGATACAGTTTTTTGGTATTTGGCCCCAAACAGTGAACAAATCGGTTTCCAAAACTTTATGGTAATATGGTTAATTAATGAAATCAGACTGAACGTATTTCAAGTTTTAAACTTAAAATCTTTCCAATACAAACGAAATCAGACTGAACGTATATCAATTTTAAACATTAAATCTTTCCAATAGAAGTTTAGAGTTTACCCACATCACATCGCCCAAACCTCGACAAAATGAGCTGAAGCCAAAGTTATGCGAAAGTGCCACGAACTGTTTACGAATGATGAAAGGGAGGATAAGATTATCTTTGCCAAGTTGCTAGGTAGTTTTTATCATCTCGTTAAAATCTTGGCGGCTGCACACTCGTCGAGAGCTTCTAGCCGAAAAGGCTCTCGTCGAGATCATGCCTGTACACACTCATTCTACATTTTAATTCAAAGTTCCCGCGACAATGGACGTAGAAATTGCTGCTCATGTTTGACGTTGTGCCGTAAGATATTATAATTTACTAAGTGAACGTGTATGTGCATGCTCGCTCTCGGTTACCTCGCGCGAACCAACGAGACCTTTTTACTCGGGCGCAAAAAACCTACGCGCCGCCGCCACTGAGAGCGCCCGAGACGAGGACGAGAGAGCGAGTTGAGACGAGAGCGCCCAGTCCACACCCGCGTTCGGTCTGTTACGGGGTGTCTCAACGAGTGTGTACAGCCGCTATTATACTCAGACAACATGAACTTTTAGTTTATAAGTTGAAACTAGCCGTACCTTATTATTTTATATGTAGCAAAACTATTTTTCCTCTATATCTTTGTGTGTGATTATTAAATTAATAGCGTGAAAAAATTTTAGCCTATCTTGAACTGAAGCTATTCAAGTTATTAAAATTCGGGTTCATAGCTGATGAATCAGCTCCACAGACTTCAGGTTTTTCCAGGAATCTCTTCAGTCAGGCACAACATACATCGTACATAGAGTAGGTATATAAAAACACTTACTAGTTTGAACTTTAGGATATTCGCAATAGTTTGACCGCCAAGGGTAGTCACAGTTCTCAGTCACTCCTCGATGTTTCCCCGCAAACACCAGGCCATTAGGGCAGTCATATTGCACTGACTGTCCGTTGTCGCACTCCCAGTATTTGTCGCAATGTTTCTCGTCGCCGACAACCCTAGCCTTTGTCTTGCAGGGGTCTTCGATCTGTGCGCATGCTGCCAGGGCTATCACAGCCAGGAACACTGAAAATGGAAATATTTAAATATAGAATAATGTTTGAATAAATAAAGGGTTGCCTGGAAGAGATTGACTTAAGATAAGAAGGCCGCCTATTGTGCACTGTATCTATAACATTGTTATTAAAATTATATCTCATTCATGTTTACAATGAAGAATAAATATATAAATAAATAAAATAAACACTGCTGCAAAACACACAGGGTGTTCCAAAATTCGACGATATACCGGAAGCAGGAGTTACAACTATTAATAACAGCTACCGGAAAAATATAATTTTTTTTTGCCCGAGTGGTTATAATAATGTTATAATGTTAATGACATATTATTATCATTTGTCCGATCAATATTTTATATCAAACAAACTTATTGGCTTTGCAGACAATGTTATGGACGCCGCAGACCAGGCAGACGCAAAACATCTTGGCTCAAAAACCTGCGTGAATGGTTCGGGATGAGCACTCGGTCATTGTTTAGAGCGGCCGTCGATAAAGTTAAAATCGCCATGATGATCGCTGACCTCTTATAGGAGATGGCACCTACAGAAGAAGAACAATGTTATAATCAATGGAGCAGGGAGACAAATACAACATTTTTAGATGAAAGGCATTTTTTTCCGCTAAAATAGTAAGTAAACAAAGGAATATGTTCATTAATGACTTTAGTTTCTACATCACATAAACATAAAGTTTCAAATTTAATTATGAAAGTACATATAGTGTTATTTTCTTGAAACACAAGCTACTCGTTATATCTCTTAGAGAACATTTTACCCATGAGAGACATATAACTAATGACACGAACTGAGTTTTCACGTCGAAAAGTCAGTTAAAAGACGAGTTATTAAATAAAAATTGAAGATTTATAAGGTTTCAAATTAAAATATAGTGTTTTTGAACCTGCGTCTGGATTTAATCTCTTGTTATAAATCTGTCTGTAGTGCTTCTATATTTTGGATAATGTTCGGAATAATTGCGCAGATTTCGATCTATTTTGCTGTGTTCTAAAAGCATTATTAGACAGTCCGTGGTGCAGTGGACGCTAATACGCCAATCGTGAGGGAAAAAAAGAAAAATAATGTTCCGGGTCTGGGCGTATGTATTATACAGGGTGACTGGATAATACCGACGCGCTACCTCAGTCAACAAGCACACGGCGGCAGTGTTCCCGCCACTCGCACACCACCACCCGCTAAGTATCTATTGCATTACGCTTATGTAACCATGCGTTGCGTAATGAATTCTTTAACTTTCGGTTAAGTTTACTCAGTAAATAATTTTAAAAAAAAAATTATCTTCATGTATGATCTCACGTCAAGCTTTGCTGCCTTTGAGGTCACGTAGTTGATGTGATTGTCTGGTGATTATAATACTATATTATCAGTCTCGCTATAGGCTATTAACAAAAGTTGGTAAAAATATTGATTTGGAAAGACTTCAAGTAAAAAGACTGTAGGTAAGCGCCCTTTATAAAACATTGCCAGAACACATATCAGCGGAGCCATGCCCTTTTGGTTTCTATATAAAGGGTTGTTACTATCTAAACTGATACTGGCTGGGTTTCAATAAAAAATGCGTCAAATAAATTTAAAAAGCAAGCAACAGACTTTTCCCTGTAAGAATTTAATTAAAAGGTACTGCAAAGAAGTCCCTACTTCAGTCGTTAATTAATCACTTAACTTCACAAGCCTTTAAATTTACTCTAACTATTATGCAAGGTAAAGCCTTAAATAGGTGAACAACTAGTGGAAAACATTTCATTGTTTTCCATTATTATAAGCTGTACGAATTACTAATTTATAGATTTTGTAAAATTAATTTCATAAAAGATCAGAAAATATTCTTGAAAAGTGTCTTGATAGTTTGTCTACACCGATAATAAATAATAATAAGTAACGAAATCAATTGTTACTTAAAACTGAAAATAAATAAAATAAAAAATTAATTGTTAATAAACAATTTATTTTTATTTACAAGAATATTATGGTGTTGTTAATTTCAGTAACCAAATATGTATTAGAACACCTACATCATACACTTAGGCTAGTTTTCACTATTGGATATAATATACCGAAATATAGATAGACGATAGATATGTCGATGGATTAAAAGATAGGTGAAGATCTAATTCGTGACCACGGGGCCTGCAAAGACACCAAATCGTAGAGTTAAATGTAAAATTATACGCTATAAATCCGGTTACAAAATGTTTTATTTAAGATTAGGAATTGTAAAAATTTGTAAGAGATACCATGCCATCAATTTTAATAACCAGATAAACTTCTACTCAACGCGGGAATAGAATTTTTTTCACAAATATCTAGTACGTAAATAATTTTAAAAAATCAGATCAGGTCAAATATTTATATTTGAGGATGTACCTCATACAGTTTACAACATATTGGCTTTCCTTCAAACATTATGACGAGCAAAAATATTTTATATCTCAAACTGCGGGTGTATCTCATACTGAAAATCGGCGTTCAAAATATAATTTGTCTGTGGGTTTCATTATTAAATACAATCGGTTTTAGCTTAAAAACACCTGTCATATATCAGCGTTGTTTTGACTACTAAAATAGCTATTTACACGCTCGGATCGAAATAGAATATTCCGACCCGCCATCCACTTGATTCTTTCTTCATGTAATATGTTCTTTTCAATTTAATTTGTGTATTTAGAACATCAAAGCATTGTGTGAACGGAACAGGGGGGTGTAAAATGATTTTTCCTTTCACGCAACGCAAATCACATTACTAAGGGTAGTTCCGTTTTAATCCTTAACGTCTAATCCTGTTCGTTCGTTATGAATTCTGCACATAGATTCATAGTAATAATAAATAATGTCACATACAGATGTCTATTTGTGTCCAAGCAGGACTAATTCGCATTAATTCACAATATAAATAGTTGAAGACGCGGGGTCAAACAAAAGCTACCTATGTTTTTACAAATCAACCTGAAAAGGTTTGATATAAGGTATGAACGCGAGTATAAAATATCACGCACGATACATTACCGACTAGCCGAATTATCACAGTTTTTGTGTAAAAATGAAGAAAAAATATCAATTTGAAAAGACATATTTTGCTAAGACAGCAGCATCTTGAAACTAGGCTGTATCCGATCAGAGCTGAGTACTTCAACTTGTTTTTTTTTAACTTCAGTGAAATATTGTATTATTTTTATTTTTAAGTCCTAAGAAGTTTATTGGGGTAAGTACTCAGGATTTGCAAGTGAAGCCCCTTTGAGCTAAATTGTATAACGACAAATGAGTGTAAAATGTTTATTTGCCGATAGTGTATGATTTATGGTTGAAAAAATCCGCGATCCAATCTCACACAAAGCTGGTAAGTTCAAAAAAGCACACGGGTGTAGACAGTGTAATAAAATACTGCCAAAATACGCCATGGCTACAGAATCATGATTAGCGGTAGACTGAAAACCACTAGGGGTAAACCACTAAGCACTCGGATCGGTATTTTGACGGACCAATTTTCTAGACCGTAAGAGCTTTCATAGAGATCCAAAACGAATGCGGTATCATCAGCGCAGCTCCAGATTCAACGGTAATTTTTTCATTAGTATAAATGGACATGACTTAGACTCATTGATATCGTAACTTTATCTTAATAATAACTCTTATGTTTTTATAATTCAGCGCAGTATTTTGCCAAACTAATCAATTACGAAAATAATTTAAACTTAATAATATCATTATTAGTGAAAAGGTAAATAATTAGATGTTGATTAGGACGAGAATAGAAATTGAAAAACGAAAGGTCAAAAGACAGGTTAAAGCAGGAATAACCCGATTTCTACGTTATTTTTGAAAGCTTTTATGAGCTTTTATTTTGTAATAAGGAAAAGGTCATACTTAAGTATATTGAGGAAATTTATCTAATAGTAGGTAGTTTATGCAAATTTATTGATTTCATTGCATAATGTAGAAAATGTAATAACGAAAAAATACAAAGTTCAAGGCAATGACACTTCAACAAGGCAATTCGACGACCACTTTGGCGATGGGGTAAACCGGTTTGCCTCAGACGCCAGTGGTTGCGGGTTCGTTACCGCACGGAACAAGAAAAAAAATGTTCCGTGTCTGGGTGTTTATCTATTTATGTATTTATATTCTAGGTTCCTACAGGTAATAGTTGAAAGAAAAGCAGATTATGCACCTCGCCTTAAGTCATTTATATTGCCCTCGTGTCTGTTAGATTGTCTTGGGATTTTATTATTATATATTTTATGACAGGTCCTTAAAGATGTGAATAGATTTAATAAGATTACTCAAATACTTTTTAAAGGAAAAATTATCATGTATAATTTAACATTAAAAGGAGGATAATTACGTAAAAAGAGTTTTTCAATTCGTCTCTTTATTATTTTCTCGGTTCGTATTCGAAAATTGACAACCGAAACATTACGAAACAGTAATGCAACAAAACTTTACAGGCAATAGCATACATTGATAGAAGAAACATGAGGATTACATTACTATCATCATCATCACAACTCCGTGTAATGAGCCTACTGCAGGACTATGAGTCTCTCCTCTGGGTGACGAGGAGGTTTAGGCCGTAATCCACCAAGCTGGCCCAGTGATGGTTGATGAATTTCAGATATTTCAGGGTGCCGAAATGGCTTCTAACAAACCCTAACGACTGCTTAGCGTGCCCTCCGAAGCACGGAAGTCGTCGTGAGAAATGAATGTTCGGCGGTCGGTCACCCATGCTAATACCGGCCGCACCGAGCGCGCTTAACCTGCGATATCGTTTGATATGCACAGAAACCACGACGCCGCGACGACTTCGATTACATTACATTAGTCATTCATTATTAAATACATTTATTCGCTACAACTAATCAAGAAACAAGATTAATGAGAGTAATCCTTTAAAAACATATGCAAATCAGTACATGCTTACATCCGTACTATGAGCTAATAATTGTTTATTTCGCAAAAGCTTACGAAGCTTTCAAATGCTCGTATTCCGCCGTTGTTACACATAGTTACGAGTTATTATGTCACGCAGCGCAGGCGCGGCCGGTGAAATCAGTTCCGACTTGCGCAAGAGTCCGCTAGGCTAGTCAGTGACATTGACAGTCATAGATCACAATAAAATAAGCTTAATTTTTTTCTTACGTTCTCAATTTTTTATGAGGGTGGTTGCTAACCTCCTCTATTTAAGTGAAGATTTGAAGATAGAAGACAGAGTCAAGAAAATTCAAGACAATATTTCTATGAGTTGTGAAAATTAAGTAGTTTTATTAACAGTAATTAGAACTGATGTTACAAAAATAATAATTAAAGATCTGAGATGTCGTCCAAAGCCATGGGTTACTACGACTACCGCGCGCATTAAAGCTTAGTTACAAAATGTTGTGGCTGTTGATGAGTCAACGGTGCCTTCCATACCAGAGGTTCCAGGATCAAATCCTAGTTCAGTTGGTTATTTGTGAGATGAAAATATAGTCCTCTTAAGACTTGGATTGCACGTGTTATACCTATTAGAATTAATGCTGTCAGAAATGGCCTGTAAAGTCACCGAAATATCGAGTAAGGGTGTTATGGTCGTCACGGTCGATCAATAGGTGTGGTGACCCTTAAAGATGTAAAATATAATCATACTCTAAAAAATCCTTTTCAAAAGTATTTTATTTACTGTAATGAATATTAGAAATTTTAAGACAATGGTATAAAATTATATTTCTGAAAGTTTTCACATAAACTTTTACTTTTAGCCACTAAAAATAGTTAAGTACGGAAATACTTAACTTAAAATTACTAAAACCGAGGGACATAAATATTTCCATTACGTTTTAACGTTAGCCATTGTACTACCGTTCGTATTCTAGGTCTTTACCCAAGTTTTATCGACATAACGTAAAAGTGTAATAAGCTAGGAGTCTGCCTGGACTATAACTAGGAATTTTACTCCTCTTTAATAGGGCAATCTGGGGCTGGTTTACGGGCCTGTGTGCTACTTTCGATGGAAAAAGCATTTCTTGAAGTAGTTTCTGTATAATTTATCTTTTTTACTTTCAATTGTAGCTATGGAAATTATTGAATAGTTCTAAAAGTCATTTTTGTGGTTCGATAATACGTACCTACAAGTAATGTAGGTACTCAGTTCAATATATTATCTTAGGGATAGGTAGGAAAGTCATAGAACTGCCTACGGCTTCACCGCATTGAAATTTCGAAATATCCTTCGGGAGAAAACTACTCGTATTAAATATATTCTTTTACTCTACAATGTCAACACTGTGTTCAGTCATGCATGATTACACAAAAGAGTATCGAACTCCATACATCCTCGCTGTTGACGTCACCCGCGTCAATCCGGATCTTTTTAGTGTAATCAGAATAAAATACAATACACTAGTACTTATTAGTATTAAACATTATCTTATGTTTTATTTTAGCAAAGTTTCAAGATAATCCCTCAATCTACTTAGACCTGCAAATGTAACAACCAGCAATGAAATCCTTGCATATTATATTCTTACATATTTTCATACATCGAAAGATACTGTAATCCGATAATGCTTGAAGGGGAGCAAAGACATGTACACAGATATACGTCCTAAAATCTTCTGACTCAGTAGCAGTAAAAACACCAATATCGGTAGTAATACTTGGCAGATGTTTTATTGCCAGTTTCAGCTTAATTACTTTACACTAAGCTGCTTAGCCGATTTCCGCCTGACGGGCATTAGTTGGCTATTGATAAAACACAGTCGGAAAACATTGAACCCTTGTTAACCTTAGTTTTTACTGGGGCCCTTGGACCCTGCTTGGTTTTGTCGAGTGGTATGGTTAAGCTTTCAGTGGGCATATTATTTTCCATCATCGTAAACAGTTGCATGAAATTTCTAAACAAGGAAAAGTTATTAACATTATGTACGGTGACGTGCATGTTGTTTAAAGATGGATTTCCTAGAGACGTTGTATTGGCAGAATACTGACAATATGTCGAATGTTAACATAATGCACCATCACCATCATTTGCCTAAAAAGACCATTATTATTTAGGACATGCTATAATTACAGAATCGGGGCCCTGGTACATTAAACAATCAAATCTTTAACATGAATTAGTATGTTATACAAAGTGTTCCTGTTGATTACCCATAACTCTAGGGTATTAATGGGACCATGTAATAGTCAAATAACATGTGAATATTTTTTCTATTATTTTTTTTTGGTTTTTATTTTTCATACAAAATAATTAAATTAGGTCAAAACATCTTATGTAAAACACCTTTAATGCGAAGTATGACAACGAGGCATTTTATGCAATGTTCTTTAACGTTTAAAATGTTTTTGTTGTTTATTGTATGGCTTCAAAGACACGCGTCTATTAAATTAATGTTAAAGGGATTTTGCAAGGGTGATAATTTATGAACTCATTATATTAAGATTTATGATATCTTGGATATTATGCAATTTTGAACCACATATTATTTTATCTTCTATTTTATTGTTTATTCTTTAACTTTTTTCATTCTATTATCAAAAAGTATTAGTTTTTAGTAAGGAACAAAACCTTAAACTTATGGGAAATCAACAGGAACACCTTCCTTGTATATTATCAATTTAATCTTCAGTTTATTTATTCGTTTGGCCTCCATAACACAAGTTCTTTAAGAAAATTAATTTAGGCTAGATGATGCAGAGTGAATGTTCCAATTATTTATTTATTTATATAGGGTCGCCTTATAATAGTCAATAATATTTTAGTAGCAGATTAAGAATGATGAGTGGGTCATAATTACAAAATAATTTTTTTTAAACATTTTTCATAAACTTAAATTTCAAAATTCTTCTAAGTGATAAAAATTTAAGTTTGATCTGTAGCTTATGACTACACAGCAAGTAATAAAACGATTCTAATCTAATCTATGTAGTCATAAAGTGTAGATCAATCTTAAATTAATTAATTAATTCACAGAGAAGAATTTTGAAATTTTAATTTTTGAAAAATAATTAAAAAAGGAATATTTTTTTTTAGAAATTCAGACCCACTCATCATTCCTAATCTGCTATTAAAATATAATTGACTATTATAAGCGGACCCTGTAGTAGGATTTTGTTTGCTGGACTAACTAAAAATAAAAAGAAAACATATTTTTTCGTTATTGTCCAATGGAAAAACTCCATCGACTGGCTTTGTAGCTTTTCACTCAGTAATCCTTTAAGCTCTAATTGCCTCTTTGCAACCAGCCAGCAATTTTCACCTTAAAATCGTTTGCCTTAAAAGCCATAATTATCCTAGTGTTGGGACATTGGCCTCTCCAGCCACAGGGCATTTTGTAACCAATTTAAAAATAATTGCTCGTCTCTAGACTAAACATTGTTAGACTTTTATTGAAAGAAAATAATTTTGTTTTTTAAGCCTCGGATGGATAAAGAACATGATATTACTAATAATAACAACAAAAATAATACTTCGTTCTGACGCACCACATTATTTATTAGTGACTACGGTATTTTTCCAGCTGTGGACGTAAATATTGTTTCACAGTCGTAATGACCAAAACTCTTTTCATTTTTTGCCTAGTCGATCTGAAAAAGTAATTATCCCGTTACAGTGCAGAAGAGCGGCTGGAAATATTTAAACTGAATTGTCTAAAATAAATGAAAAATGTGATAAATAAAAATCACCAGACCAGGACTCGAACCTGGAACCTCTCGTTTGCCGGACGAGTGCTCCATTGAGCTACCGGGGCCTGGCGGTACGCCTCGAAATTACTTATCACATTTTTGTTTTTACGTTATATTGCTAACGTAGCTCCATCTTATGGTATAGCTTTGCAGCTAAAACCACCCGAGATCAATTTCTTTACAGAAATTGTGAATCCCAGTTAAAGTGAAGCATTGTGAGACTTTTTTTTATTATGTATCAAGCCCGCCTTTGAAGAAGATGAAAGCACACGGACTTAGGAAAGACAGTTCTTTCCTAAGTCTGTGGTCTTCTTAAACTGGCGTAACACATCACAGTGGTAATATTTGGCGGCAGATTTTATATGGAGGTTGGTCGCCAGCTAGTAGGACCCTGATGGGATCCTACCACCGGATTAGTCGGCTTTTAAGACACCCTTATCCAGGGGAGGTAGGGCTATTCTATCCCGAAACTAAAAGGGCAGATACAACAATACTTAAAATGCAGGGTCGAAATCGTTAAGTGATTGAACATTATCTGATACTAGCTGTTGCGCGCGGTTTTACCCGCACAATTTCGATTCCCGCGGGATTTTCGGGATAAAAAGTAGCCTATACGGATTCGGAAGAATCCCTCTAAGTAATGGTAAAAGAAATTTTGAAATCAGTCCAGTAGTTTTTGAGCCTATTCAATGCAAACATACAAAAATACAAAGGTTTCCTCTTTATAATATTAGTATACACGACGATCTAATATCTACTTGAAATGTTACAGTGGATCGAGTGCAGTTATCTAATTAAGACAATCACTTTTAATTTAATAATTAACATTTGTAACTTTCACTCAACATTTTTAGCTCGAATTTACTTTCTTTATGAACTTTGTTGTGTTACTCAAACACGTAAATGCTCTTAGCCAGGTATGTTATTATTATGATATGCTACTTAAAATTATATCTACAAACATCTAGAAGTTGGCAGTTAATATCCATTTTCTACCCAAGGCGGTTTTCATGGATCTTGCTTCCATGCTGGACTGGGAGCGAAAGAAAAACATAGAATGTGCTAGCTGCTTCTCTTCCCGGGCATACTGTTAAAGGCAGTTAAGGGACAGAGGTTTTAAAGGCGTTTTTGTGGGCGATAGGCTGACCCCCTGTCACTACAATAGTCTCTCTCCATCTTTATAATCCAAATTTGTCAAACGTGACATCAGATGGTGTTGTGCCTACCCCATAAGGGATACAGGCGTGACGTTATGTATGTGTATGTATATATGATCTCTGGCATGGAAAATGACACAAAAAGGCAGCATTTTAAGACATGGACAAGGAATTTCAGGATGTTGAAGAATATTATCCCATTCAAACACAGTTAATTATTGAGTCATCTTCGAATCATTTATCATCGCTTACATTGTTGATCAAGTGAGATTGAGGTAAAACACTAATATAGTCATCGTAAAAGAATATATGGAGTGTAGTGCATATTGTACGGCGTAAATATACGCTACAATTTATACGTTTACACTATGTTCCATGTAGTTTAACACTAAAACATCAGAACAAGATTTAAATCTAGTCAATTAGAGCTATTTAGTTACTAGCGCAAGTAATTTGTATTTAATTACTTTCGGTTCATTTGCCATGTAGCTTGCATTAGCTGTTTCTCGGACAAAGTAACCGGCATAACGATACATTATTAATTAATTTATTTATATGCAATCATGTCATAATACCGAGTGTATGTCTGCTGTAATTGAATAACCGCAAATGCGAAATTAATGTTCAAAATGATTTATATAACAACGCAGAATGGAAAATTTTAAGCGGGCATGGAAAGTTTCAAATAGAGTGGCTCTTTTGCATGTAAATTTTTTGTAACTGGTGAAATTGAATAAGTTTTTATCTGATGTGTTTGCGTGAAAAAAATTGTTTTCAACAAATTTCATGAATGTGGGAGATAAAACACTTAACATTGTCGTCAATATTCTTTAAATATATTAACAGATATACTTAATTTATAATTTTCAAAGTCATGTGAATTTCATTGAACTACTTGTGAGTGAGTACTATCACTATTTAAAAATCAAACGAAAAATTATGTATATCATCTAAAACTTGAAAAGAAATTATAAAGTAAAAATTTTACTCTATACCAATTATGGATTGAAAAACCGTTTTAAAACCAGCCAAGTTTAAAATTTTCCACAGCAATGCCTCCTAGAATTTTCGCAAGAATATTAGCTTTTTTAAGTGACATCACTTGACTGGTACCTACATAAATTAAGTTGCCTCATTGATGCTAAGTATTTGCTTAGAAACTTCCGGCCGGCGCGCGCGCAGATTCCTGGCCCAATTGTGTAACTTGAATTATCGCAATCAGCTTGATGACCAAATAGATAAACTTGTGTCTTAGCACATCTGATCGTATGTATGTATTTACTTTTGTAATAACTCGTTATTGTTTAAGCGCTTTTTTAAGTATTATTTCCCCCGAAGCTTGTCTGAGCAATAAGGCATCAAAAAATGGCATTGGTCGATATCGATATAAGTTTTTTCTTATCCTAGTGAAGACATAATTTGGGTCAATTCTTGAATTACTTAAATTAAATTAGGATGATTCTAAAAAAATCTACATGGTGTCTAGATTTCTAGGACAGATTTTCTTGGGCTGATCGAAAGTCACTCAAACCTACGACCTCTCGTACCGTAGACAAACACTTGTATACAGGGTGACAGGTGACAAATTTTAGATAGTGAAGGAGAGTTCTCTGTGCTCGATTCTGATCATAATTATGTAATAAAATTAGGTACTTAATTTTTCACTAGAATTCCATATAAATAAATACTACTATGTTACTATTTACTTTACTTACGCCTGAGTCAATCGCGGCACAAGACCACGCGGATCGCTGCCAACGCTAACGTAACCATGTGTTGCGTAATCAATTCTTTAAACTAGCATGTCCTTGAATTTTAAAAGTGACCCACCTGTCACCCTGTATAATGTTTAGACATTTAACTACCTGTACTGTACGTAGGTACTGCAAATAGTTGAAATGGCTTTCTCAGCTTGCGTTAAATGTAGTTAGATGTTGCGTTAGTTCGTAGCAGACAGGTACACTTTGGAGTTTTCATGTTTAAAGCTGGAACATCAAATTCCAGGAAAGCTAGTGCATAGACGAGTGTTCCTATTTGTAGGAATTTGTCAACTGACTTCCAAAAAAGGTGGAGGTTCTCAATTCGTCTGCATGTTTTTTTTTGTGTCTTTCATACACGATATAGCGGACAATTATGAGTAGATTTTAAAAATTCTTATTTCATATGATAGAAACTACTTGGTTGGTCCCAAGCTTGCTTGGTGGTAGGATCCCTTCTGGGTCCGCCTGGCTAGCGACCACCCTTTATATAAAGTCTGCCGCCAAATGTTACCGCTCCGGCGGTAATGTGTTCCGGCAATAATGTATAAAGAGCCAGTTCCTTCCTAAACCCGTGTGCTTTCATCTTCGACCTCATCGTCACTTACCATCAGGTGAGATTGAGGTCAAACGCGGGTTTAGTCACTTATAAAAAAAAAATGTATATATTTTATCAAAATCGGTACTCAGTACTTCATTGAAAATTTCAAATTTTTGAAACACATATGTATGATTTCGAAGTATATTTACGTTGATGACATTATTCATCAGCCAAAGTTTTGACGTGAAGTCGGTTTTTTAATGCTCTGCATTCGTTGATTATTACTTTCATGTTTCGTTTGATGTATGCTTCAGTTGAACGGCTTTAAATACGCGCGACTGAAGCCCCTGTGCGCCGCGGCGACACGTGTAACCTTTATAAAGAAGACTTAATATGAAATGGTGTAGCAAACTTAAAGTGGGTAGTTTTATGAACAAATGTTGAATTTGGTTATAAATTTAACATTATTAAGATTGTTAATTAGCCATAATTAGCCTGCCTAGTTTATCATGGAGAAGAGGCGACTATTTTTCACTAACAAAAAATGTGATTATCCTGCCATATTGCCATATTGATGTAGCATGTATTGATAATGAATATATTATGAAGAAATCGCTTGCTAGCGATAAGACTGCCAATTGTTATACAATAATAATATGATTCTTTTTGTTTGTATTCACTTTGTAATGGTATGAAATAAAGAGCAGATAAATAAATAAATTCTAATGCAATTAAATCTGAAGGGATTGTTGGTATGAATGTACGAATTTCTGAAACTATCGGTTAGATCGAAATACGGATTTAAAAAAAAAATTTTTAAATTCTTTGACTCTTGTAATTTTCATCAATATAATCATAGGCAAAACCGCGTGGAAGTAAGTTTAGTTTTGTTAATTAAACTTTTTAATTAGACTTGCCTTTTAACGTGTTAAAATCTGTCGAAAAAATCATAGCAAAGTATCAAATCTGGACATACTGGAGCGACATAATTCTGTCGACTCCAAAACCCTGTTGAAGATATAAACCAAGATCTTATTAAGAAGATAATTTTGATCCGCCATTTTAGGTTCACCTTATTGTTGAATACGTTCTGAGATCAACGATAATTGCTATTTTCCATGCATAGCAGTCAATAACTTACCTCCACTAAGTAGCGCTAATGAAGGTATTATGCGAGGAAACTTACGCGATTAATATTGAAAGCTATATTGAAGATATATTATAGTTTAGATTTCTATAGTTAAGCTGGCAGAAGAGGATATCCTTTATAGATGTTAGTACATGTGTAGAGACGCTTATTGCTATATTTAAATTATTTAATAATGAAATATTATTTAATTGGATTTATCGTATTTCACTGTATATCTACTTACAACATTTTAACTGGACGATTCGTGACAATATAACTTGAGATCGTTGTCTGAAATGATATTAAAACTTTGAGTACCGAAGTTATTATATCGTTTAGATTTAACTGCGATAAAATCCAAGTAAAAAAGAATTGTGAAAAAAACAAGTTTATTTCTTAGTTTATAATCAAATTTTGTTTACATCTTGTATTCACTTATACGTGAAATTGATTCAATTTATTCAGCGCTTAAGAGAAAGTTCATTGCACTGTTTTTATTGAATATTATTCGGGATAGAGTGTAGCTGAATTAAATATACCAAATTGAGCCAAGATGTAAGAGTTCATAAAAATTTATTCGTAATTTTTTAAACTTTTCTTTAAAAAGAAAAACTGTTTATGCTTGTTCCAAATGGAATATAGAAAATAGAGTTTTCTTATGGTAGGTTATCAAATTTTTATAGCTTATACTTAACTGCAAAGAAAACAGGCGTAAATATTTATTAATTAGGAATTATTTTGTCTTTATTTGGTAATACTTTCATCAAAATAATTCAATTGTCTGATATTTAATTCCATTGTTATTAAAAAAATAAATAAAGGTATGTATTTTGGATAAATCCGTTTAAAAACTTCTTCGTTTTAGAAAAAAAAAATTGCGAAATATTTTAAACTTAGAACGAAGTATTTAAGTTCATATAACCAGCCAGTCTATTTCCAACCTTCAAGGAGGTTATTATTATCCTATTCATTTAAATAAGATGCGCCGTACTAGACATTCGCTTTCCGAAGGCCATGGGAACTCGAAAGCTATTAAAACGACTCCTACACAACAATTGTTTCTTAAGCTTAACAATGTACAAACAAATAGTTAAGTACTTAATAATTACGCCCAAATCGTCTTGGATAATGGAGGTTTCAAAATGTTTGTTTTGATTGGATTGGACAATTAAGTTAGCTAAACTTTGTAGTGTTACCTAAAGTAAAAGCCTAAGTAACCTACTATTTAAAGGAAGATGTTAAGAGAAAATAATAAAAAAATAAAGTTAAAGTTTATATATTTACAAAAAATGTAATATAACTACTTTTGTACTTACTGTTTTGTATATTCCATTGGTTTTGTTAATAGTTGTCCTACATCTTAAGTCTTATATTGTTACATTTCTAATATTGTTTTAAAGTATTCCTGTTATTTTCCTTTTTATTTTATACTGGAAATTTTCTATTGCAAACTATTATGAAATCTAAATATTGTTTATTTACCTTTTAACTCTAAATTTGTCATGTACCTAGCTTATGTCACTTTTCAACACAGATAATTTATAAACTGTTATTATGTTTTATATTCATTTCTTTCTCAATTAATTTTAAAATTGTATTTCTATATTACAAATTATTCTGAGACTTGCACATTCAGAATCAAGAGAAGTATCAGCTCCACTTTTACCATACCACCACCGCTGCTCCAGAGACTAAAACCTCCTTGACAATAGAAATGACAGCCGCTGGCTGATGAAAAATGGATGCCTCTCGAAATATAATTTAATTTACGGCTGTCGAATGAAATCGAGGCTATAAAAGGAGCGGCGAGCTGAACTCAGGGGCTTTTGAAAATAAAACACCGAGGAGAGTACTTGGCATTGAAGATTATCACTAAAAATACTAATAACTATAGTAAAATGAAATAGTATAATATAACTACAATATCTTTTGGAGCCGCTATATATAACTAAATAAACCTTTTGGAACTATGGATAACCTGGAAACTTCTGTACATATAAATATTGGAAAAATCTCAGTGTTTATGCAAATTCCTAGTGGACTTTAAGTGAAAATAGTGCTTTTCTATACCATCTTTGTAAGTCTTTATTTGTAAATATATAAACTTTAACTTTATTTTTTTATTTTCTTTTAACATCTTCCTTAAAATAGTAGGTTACTTAGGCTTTTACTCCAGGTAACACTACAACTTTTAAAAGCCATTGGATTTATTGAAATGAACGCCTGATATCTAATTATCAACAAAACCTTAATTTCATACTTTATAATCTAATTCTGTCTGAACGTAGCCATTATATCATCTATCATATTCATTTTTCTTTCCGAAAAGTGCATTTTTTTCTAATTAAGTCAGTCGAAAAGGAACTGAAATGCTCAGTTAAGCATGTATTATTGAAAGCAAAAAAACTATTCAAAAATAATCCTTTTCGTAACAGACAACAGAGTCCATTCCAATTTGAATCGTATGCGTATAATAAACTTAACTAATTTTAACGACTGCTTTACTACCTTTTAATACTGCTTTTTAATGTGCTTTTTAAACCAGAAAAGCAGTGAAAAAAGAAAAGGGTATATCTCGCTAGCCCAGAAGTGAAATGGATGTATAAAGGCCATTTTCCATGCATTAGCTTGATTAGTTGGAAGCTAAATGGAGGGGGTAATAACCCTGCAAAGGCTATTTTCCCGACCCACCCGGGATCTTTATATCAAGGTGAGTCGTACCACCGGTTAAAAAGGCGGGAAAAAGTTTACCAAAGCGTTCATAACATTTTTATGCCGGTTTTAAATCGATTTCCATTACGAGAGTTAATTTAATTAGAGTTGTGGAGGTTTTGCTATTTTTGTCGATATAAAATCGATAAAATAGATAAGATGATATTTTGTGTTGTGATGTCATATGATGTTTTTTCTAACGAAATGAATATTAAAAATTCATTCAGCATCAGTTGTGTATTAAGTTCTTCTTCTTATTATTTATGGCAATCAGCCGTTGTTATGAGGTGTATTATGTTACACGAGTATTAGGTTCTTTCTATTAGTTCATCATCATCATCACAAGTCTTTGTAATGAGCCCGCAGGAATGAGTCTCTCCCCTGGGTGACGAGGACGTTTAGGTCATAATCCACCAAGCTGGCCCAATGCTGGTAGATGGATGTCAGAATTTTTAGGGTCCGAAATGGCTTCTGAAAAACTATACAGCACCCGGGACCGACTGCTTAACGTGCCCTCCGCAGCACGGAAGTAGCCGTGAGAAATGAATGGTCGGCGGTCACCCATCCAAGTACCGACCGCGCCGAACGTTGCTTAACCTGCGATATCGTATGATACACACAGTAAATACGGCGCCACGATTTGCTTATACAATAAATCTAAATATTTTGTTAATTTGAACGCGGGGCAATAATTTATGAAGAGCCAGTTCTTTCCTGGGCCCGTGTCCTTTCATCTTCAACCTCATCTCCACTAACCATCAGGTGAGATAAGGTGACAAGTTTTTAAAAGTACAAAAGATACAAATTTAAACTTCATAAAAAACACTTCCTACCAAGGACTGCATACCGGTATGAATTACTGTACATTTTTTTTTTCTGTATGACATTTTTTTTCATACCGTTAAATTAGGTGTATTTAAAAATAACAGTAAGTACAGGAATTCATACTGAAATAATTCGTGTACCTTCTTTATTATTGTAGCATAACTTGATTTTTTTTGCTTAACTGTTTTTTTCCGGTATTAATATTAATATTAAAGTTTTATTTTAAATAACTGTAGAATGTTCGATAGTTTAGTTAAAGCCTATGAGGCGTAGGGACATATGCTGACCTATACATTTCGGTACAGAAATTAAATAGGTTAAAATATTTCTGTACTAAAAACATCTACAGAAATTAATCCGGTATACATGATTTGAGTACTGATATAATTAAGTTAGATTTTAATAACTTGTACAGGTATTGTGTTTGATGAAGCAGTACAATAATAAGGGTACTGAAATTTTACTACTACTATTTAAAAAAATTATACTTATATTGCAGTCCCTGCTTCCTACAATATCAAGTCACAACATTCCAATATTTAAAACAACACAAGAAAAGTCCCTTGCTATTCTTGACGAAGAAAACTGAAAACTCAATTAATATAAGTGGGGCAAATAGGGTCGTCACTCACTTTTATAGAAAGCATTACTTAGTGCACAAGTGCGTGACCATCTAATAACTTATGGAAAATTAATTGAACTGTGATAGTCCTCAATTTGTGTCGACCCTGGTATTATAAGTTTCTTCATCTGCTTTAATTACATTAAAAGGTTCGTGAAATGGGACGAGTTTTTTAAAGAAATAGTTTTTTTAGTACTTTAGAATATTTTTATTTGAAAAGGAGATACACCGTGGTAATTTGTTTGTTAATACTTTATTGTTCAACATAAAGTTTAATTAAATTTCCAATTTGACGATGCGATTACACGCTATCTGCTTTGGATACCAGTGGTCGCGGGTTCGATCCCCAATCAGTATAAATATTTGTGTACATGAACATATTTGGATGTATTATATATTAAATGTTACGTAGAAAAGTTTATGTATGGATAAGGATTTCCGATAGATAGTTTCCGAGCTTGGTCCGTGCATACAAACAACTCTTCAGATTTATTGAAATACAATTGTAAAATTTTTCAAACACCGCTTTTTAGTTTAGTAATAGAGATTAACAGGGCATTTCAGACTGAGACGGCAGCAGATGTTTTTTGAGAGAGTTACTCGTAGCGTTAACAGCAAATGACAAATTGAATTGACAAATTAGGCTTTAAAAAACGTGCTGCATTTTATTTTATTTTTCGGCAAAATTGCATAAATTGCCAATCAGCTGAATCCCGAACAAATTTTAAATGAAGAACCAAAGACATATTCCATGATAAGGCCAGTCGCACACGGCAATGTAGTTTACTGTAGGTAAAGACATATTTATCGGGTCGTAGCTGTGTACCCAGTGTTCGCTCGTGCTATAAAATCTTGTTTGTGTTAGCTTCGGACGTTGTTTACTGTGTACTGGCTTTATGCTGTGGACAGGGTCGTTGTTCCCCCGTACTTACTCAATTTGTCGAAAATACATTTCGCCGAAAAACAAATATGATATCTTTATTTGGGCTGACATGAAAGTTAATTAGTGTGGAATTACGCTGAATTCAAAAACTTTGCTAGATTATTTTATTTTATTTAACGAAGGGTCGTTGGAAGTTGACAATGCTAAATTGCAAGGTGGCTTCTTTCCACATTGGAGCGATGTCACAAATAAAGCAGAGGGGCTAAAATGAGTATGCCTATACGGATAATCGTAATTGACTACAAGAAATATTGGAAGGTGTGTCGCCTGTGGTCTTCAGTTGCATACATACACAATGCACACATTTCTGTGCATGATCATGTTTTTTTGTATTGATCCGTGGTTTTATTCATCCTTTGTAATGTAATTATTTATATTAATTGTCTAGTACCTATATTACAAGCTATGACAACAAATATTATTATCATCTGCCTCTGAACTGGAACCATTTAGCGGATTGACGGCACGAATATAATATTGCTCTGTGTGTACGAAACTCCCTCAAAACAGAGCCTAGCTCTGGGCAAACTTATCACCCGATACCGTAAAGCCTTTACTCCGTAGTATTCGTCCTACAAGGTTCGATGAAACGTTACTTTGATGAACTGAATTTCAGTGAAATTCACGGTGACGATAACTGATTATACTTGCAGCTTGGCTAGGTTACTCAATAATTACATGAAATTCAACAAAATTTTAATAATAACAATACATTTTATAACATAGTAACAAAATATGTAAATGTTACCTTCTGGCAACCCTGAAATATAGCTGTTACACTCAATTTGAATTTGGAATACAAAGCCTTATAACGGATGCGGGGTACGCTACCGTTTGCAAACTGCAGTTTCGTTGGTAAACTAATAAATAAACCTTCCGGGATAATTTTTGATGTTGGCAACAAAATGCTATTTTGTAGGATATCAGTAATATAGATCTCCTTAAGTACCCTTGTAGGTATACCTACTCATCATTATGGCGTAAGTCATCATGGTAAACCTATAAACCGCTGGAGAAAAACCAAGGTTCTGAAATAGTGGTTCCTGACGAGAAAGTTCTTTGAGAAGAACGTTGCTGTCTGATCTCTAGTTTATAAATAATTACTCGTCCCTTACGTCAACCACGAGATGAAATAGGGCGCATATAGAGGTTTAAATACACTCGTGAAATTACAAGCCTTTTCTGCTAAGCCAAACAACGTATCTTTGAACCTATCTTTTATGACGACCGGCTGGTTTAGTGGTAATATACATTGCCTTCAATGCCAGAGGTCCTGGGTTCGAATCCCGGCGGCGGCGGATATCGGTGTGATGAACACAGATATTAGTCGTCAAGTCGTGGATGTTTATATGATTATTTAAGTTTATTCTAATAAAAAATATGTATTTATACAATATGTATGTTTATATATTTCTTAAGTATATCAGCTATCTAGTATCCATAACACAAGTTCTTTAAGAAACTTAATTTGGGCTAGATAATGTTGTGTGAGTGTCAGAAATATTTATTTATATTACAAGCTATCCAATCCAAATGTCAAGTACCTTCAGCAGGGCTAGCATGCGACCATCGATAAAGACTGGACAAGATAAATATTACCGAATTATTTTATCCTATCATGTTAGCTAACAAGCGCACCTTAATTTATAGAATTACTTCATTCGATACCATGATTAAGCCCAAAGAACCAAAGCCGCCATACTCTTAGAAAAAATCCATATTCTAAGAAAATATTGATATAAAGACGCAATTTATCGTTGTCGTTGGTCGCATGCTAGCCCTGCTGGAGTATTCAATGCCCATACTTTGCCTACGTAGCCACCACACTTCATATAAAATTTGCCGCCATATTCGTATATCACCACTCTAGTAATGTATTCCAGCAATGTTTTTTAAAGTGGGCGTAACCATCAAGTGAGTGTGGTTAAACTAGGACTAATACAATCCTCTACTACCTTTCAAAATAATTATAATTAACAAACTTACCAGCACCAGTGCTGCAAAGTCCATTAGTCATATTGGCAAATCTGTAACAAAGTAAGGTAATGGTTAAGACAAATCCAATCCATCATTCATATAGAAACTAAAGTTTGTGCATTGAGAGTACATAGTAACTCAATGAGTTTGTGTATGCAAATCCGAATATGTCGAAAATGGAGTTCTGGAGAATATAATGCATGACTGGCAACTTTGACGTTCGACAAAGGTTGTATCAGTGCGTATAAACTTTGTGTATTCTGTGGTTGATAAGAGTTTGAGTAGACCTGAGTGGACTGATTATGAGAAATTGGTATTTTTTTATATCCCAGATTAACACATCTATACTTAATATATAAAGCTGAAGAAATTGTTTTTTTGTTTGTTTGAACGCGCTAATCTCAGAAACTACAAGTGGGATTTGAAAAATAATTTTTGCATTTGATAGCCCAACTCTTGAGGAAGGTTATAGGCTATATTTTATTCCGGAATTCCCACGGGATCAAAAGTTACGCGGGTAACACCGCGCGCGGTAGCTAGTAATTTATAAAAGAAGTTTAGGAGCTTTTGTTTTAGCGTTTTAGGTATTTATTTAACGAATCACGAAAACCAAACAGAATATTACTATATCATAAAACAATAACAATTATTGTAGAGACAATTCTGAAAGGCGTTAATATTTTATTGAAATTTATGAGAATCTGCTTTTTGACAATTGTTTTACAAAAAAAAAATCCAAGACACGATTCCAACGATGTGTGATTCTTTTTGACTTTGCACAAACTCTAAAACCATGACAACTTTCGTTTTAAAATGTGGATAGGACGATGCGAAGTTTGTAATAAATGAATTGAAAGAACGACTTATATATTTTTATACAGAAATATGAATCTTTTTTTGATAAACCATATTTATCTTTTCTTCAAGTTAAGTACTGTTAAAGCCAGTCCCTGTCTGGAGGTCACAGTATATTCATTATTTATAAGCTTATGAGTGAAGAATTGCTTACATTGTAATATGTTAAGAAAACAATGATAAACATGTCTGGGATGTAGAAAAACTGCTTTTCAATATGCAGTAATAAAATACTTTCAACGTTATTATGGAAATTTACTTTGTATTTGCCAATGTCAGTATAAAAATATGCATGCGTCAGAAAAATTGCATTTTTGTAAAAAGTGACTTAAATATCCAACATAAAAAATGTAACAATAAACTGCGATAGTGTCTAGAGACGAGACCAGTGACATAAAGCTATCTAAAGCCGAGTTTTAAAATTTGAGAAAACGTTCCATAAAAAAGACAAAAGCAATATTTACCAAGTAAGTATTATAAATGAGATAATATGTTAGTAACGATTTGAGGATCAAACATTCGCTTGAATATGGTTTTGTAAAATATATTTACGAGTTTGGGATTGCGTATTGAAAACCACGATAACTCAGCTACAAGGTTATTCATGGATAATCCTTCCTCAAATTGTTTTGAACAGTAACTCGATTAAAACAGGAACATATTTTCCCGAGAGAGGAAATAACGTCGATAACGCCCTATTGATGAGGTAAATTGGACAATTTTCTTTTCAAAAGCGTTGCGTCTATATTGGTCCAGACAACCTGCGGTGATTTATTCCGCTTTCCGTATTTATGAATAAGGTGTGATGATCGTTGGCTATATCATGGCTATATTTTTGAGAGTTTTTCATGCACTTAATTGTTTACATATTTTTTAATGATTTTGCATATACAGGGTGAAACATGAGTGCTTAACATAAATATGTGTTCCTTGCTGTTTAGATTTAGTTTAATGTGCATGTGGACATGAACACGTGTAAAAATATGCTAACATTATTATTATTTGTACTTAAAGCTACACGCCTTTCGGCGGAAAGACCCGACAATTATTATTATTATTATTTTTGGGGACGTTTTGTCTTCTCAGCTCTAGGCTGGTTATGACTACATTTACGGGTTACACCAAGTAAATGTAGTGGATGAAAGGGTTTAGATTTGTGATGTGGTTTCCAATTGCATGAACTTTCTCACAGTGCGACAGGTATTTAAAATTGCAGCTTTTTGTAATTGAGTATAGATAAATGGTTTAAGGTCTAGTAATTTTAAGCTATGGTGCAAGTGTTTAGGGATCACTCCTGTAGTAGACAAAACTATGGGGACAACATACACTCTGGTTTGTCTCCATATCCTGCTCACTTCGTCCTTTAACTCTGTGTACTTACTTATTTTTTCTGTGATAGTTTTCTGAATATTGTGAGTATTAGGAACAGCGATATCTATTAAATATGTGTTTTTATTCGTTTTGTCTACTAGTGTTATATCTGGTCTATTATAATGTATAGTTCGGTCTGTAAGAATGGCGCGGTCAAAAAGTAGTTTGTGTGTGGTATTCTCTAATATAGTTTCTGGTTTGTATTTATAGTATGGAGTGTTGGCATTTGGGATGAGGTTGTACTTAAGAGCTAGGTGTTGGTGAATGATATTTGCGATTTGATTGTGTCAGTGTGTGTAGTCTGTTTGTGTTAATGTGGTGCAAGCTCCGGTTATGTGTTGAGTTGTTTCCGGTTGAGAATGGCATTTTCGGCATTTATCATCTGTTACTGAAGTGTCTTTGATAATATATTTGCGGTAATTTTTGGTGTCTATTATTTGGTCCTGTATTGCAATAATGAAACCTTCAGTTTCTGGGAATAAGCTGCCTATTTTTAACCATTTATTAGATGCAATACTGTCTATATGGGATTGCTCTAAATCATGGGGATGACGACCATGAAGAGCCTTTTTCTTCCAGTTCTCTATATGTTCTATTTGTGGGTCAATGCTGTTTGGGTTCCGTATATTTGAAAATTCTACAAGATTAAGAGGTGTATAGTGAAGATCGTTTTGTAATATTACTTTATGTATATAGCTTAGTTGTGATTTTGTGTGAAAGAATGTTTGTAAGGTGTGTATTTGTTTGTGCCAGAGGTGCATTATATCTATCATGCCCCTTCCTCCGTTGTGTCTTTTTATTATAAGCCTTTCTATTGCGGATTTAGGGTGTAGATTATTATGTTTCGTTAGTGTGGTGCGGGTCGTTCGTTGTATATTTTCAATATCTGTTTTACTCCATTTAATTATACCAAATGAATAGGTTAGAATAGGTATTGCATAAGTATTTATTGCTTTTATTAGATTTTTACTGGTGAGTTGAGTACTACATATTCTATTTAATCTATTTTTATATTCGTGAGTTAACGTGTGTTTAATTGTGGAGTGGTCTATTCCTTTCAATTGGTGATATCCTAGGTATTTGTACAGGTCATTTGCTTCCATTGCTGTTATAGTGGTAGTGTTGTCTATTGTGTAATTTCCTGGCTGGCTTTTGCCTCTTATTATATGTAGAGTTTTGCATTTATCGATGCCAAATTCCATATTAATGTCTCTACTAAACTTTGCCGTCGTGTCTATTAATATTTTCATATCTCTGTCTGTTTTTGAGTAGAGTTTTATATCATCCATATAGATGAGGTGTGATAAAGGTGGATCTGATGGATTGTTTTTGAACATATAACCGACGTGACAATTATTCAGTAATGATGATAAGGGGTTTAAGGCCAGGCAAAACCACAGGGGACTTAAGGAATCACCTTGGTAAATGCCCTTTTTGATGGTAATAGTACGTGTTATGATTGAATTATTTTGGTAATTAAGATGTAGATTAGTTTTCCAATGAGACATAATGTTGCGCATAAAATCAATTATTTTGGGGCTTATTTTATAGATTTCTAAAATTTTGAGAAGCCAAGAATGCGGAATGCTATCAAAGGCCTTTTTGTAATCAATATATGTGCAGTGTAAATTTCTGTTCTTAGATGTTGCGTGCTTATGAATAGTAGAATCAATGATCAGTTGCTCTTTGCATCCCATGTGGCCCCGCCTACATCCTTTCTGTTCTTCGGCTATGATTTGATTGTGTTCTACGTGTGTATAAATTTTTTGTGTTATTGCTAATGTCAGTATTTTATATATAGTAGGAAGGCAAGTAATAGGTCTCAGTTGTGATGGGTGTGTAAGATGTACAGTTTTAGGAAGCATGTATGTAATCCCAGTAGCTATAAATTCAGGTATGCGTTGTGTTCCTAATATAATATTTGTAAAATTTTTTGCTAATTGTTTGTGTAGTGATGTTAGTTTCTTAAACCAGTAGTTATGAACTTTGTCAATGCCCGGAGATTTCCAGTTGTGTAATTTACCTGTCACTTTTATTAAATCTGCTTCAGTGATATTTTCAAATTTCATTTCCTCTATACCTTTACATTTATTTATTTCTATTTCAAGCCAATCGGCCTTGTCATTGTGCTGTGCCTGTTCTTCCCATATGTTAGCCCAGAATGTTTCTATTTGTGATTGTGTTGGTATGGTTGTGTCTGTGTCTGCAAGAGTTTGAGTATTTGTATAGAGTTTTCTGTAAAATGCTTTCTCATTTGAATGAAACAGAGTGTTATCCTTTTTTCGCTTTTCAGCTTTCATGTATCTGCGTAATCTATGTACTTTCAGTTTTAACTTCTGTTTCAGCGTATCCAAAAACTCTTCGGGTGTCCTATTGTTTGCTTCGTGTCTTGTGTGTATAGCTCTGTGTTTAAAGATTTCCTCAACTCTTTTTACTACTTTGTGAGACCTATTGTTATTGATAAATTGAGTGAGTCTACCACAGTCTGCCCTAAGCTTTTCGATGTCCCTCTCAAGCCTTATTTTCCATGGAGGTTTGTTGACGTCCTTATTTCTACCACTTCTAAACTGTTCTTCTATTTTATAATTAAGTTCTTCTGAGATAACTACAGCTGTGCAATAAATAAGCGTATGAATGTCTTCTAATTGTGTATCATCAGATATGAATCGAATGAGTATTTTTTCATTAAATAAATTCACAAATTGAGTTAGTTTTTGACTATATTTTAATTTTGGTAGTCTTGGTCTAGTAGCTGGATTCATTCCCGAGTAATTAGTAATAGCTGTTTGAAATTTATTAAGTATTTGTTCCGTTAGAGTATCTGATATTAGGTCAGGATTTATAAGTGTTTCTATGTCATTCTCTAATGTAAATGTGATAGTCTCTGTTTGTGTGAATGCATGTGAGCTTTGTGAAGATAGTTGCGGTTCTGAGGCAGTACCTAGTAGTGATTGAGAATATGGTTGTATGTGATAATCTTCAAGATTTTGATCTGGAGAGATAGAATTAAAGCGTGTGTTGATTTCATTTTCTGTGTTTAATTGTAAACGTACATCTTGTTTTAATTGACCTAGTTCGTGTTCGGTTAGAAGTTTATTCCGAATGATTGCTCTCCTTTGGTCAGAAATACGTTGCTCAGTAACTTTGACATTAGGGTATTGTTGTGAGAATAGTTCATGCAGTAATCTACGATAAGTGGTCATGTCAGTTTCTAGTTTTGTAATGTAGTAGTAAGTGCGCATGATGAATATATTAACATCTTTACTCCAGCTCATGCGCACTCGCGGTTTCCCAGCCTTAGTGGACGCAGGCAAAAAAGCATTCGCCCCCTGCGCAACATCTAAGTTGGGTGTAGGTGCACTACGAGTACTGTGACCTACGGAAGATGGTGGTGAAGGTATATATGATATTGTAGAAGGACTATATGGCTCTATTGCTGTATTTGATGAGTTTAAACTAATATTTTCAGTATCTATCGCTAAGTTGGCTGTAGTATTTTCGGATGATCCGGAGGGAGCCCGCCTATTCAACTCCTCTCCGCTGACGGTTCGCAAGCTGAAACACCCAGCGTCAGCTCCAGGTGTGCCCCGGCGATCGCCCCCGGGAAGCGGCTCATTACGTTTCTTTTTAGATCGTGTCTCCATGTTATATGGGTTACCAGTGCCATGTTAGCCACGCCAGTAATATTCGGTCGTGTGTCCGCCCCCCACGTGATCTGCTTGTCGATCCGGACGTATGGTTGGATTTTAGGGGGCTTATTATTATTATTATTAAAATTATTCTTTATTAAACAAAAAAGATCTTCTTAATTATACAGTAACTTTGTTCCTGTATAATTTAGAAAAATTATTTATTAAATGTTTGATAAATTTTTACTTAAAAAATGTTTTAAATTGACATGGTCATCATAACTGCTACATCAGACTGTCATAGATCTAAAGCATATTACTAAGATTCATTATTCAGTCATAGGGTGACCATAAGGTTTTGCTATTTAGAAATATTATCAATAAAGGTTAATTGCCCTAAAATACTGCTACAGAAACAAACATTTCTGTTAACGACTTATAAATTCACCCAGTATTATATTTTTTCTGTATCATCATCACAACTCCGTGTAATGAGCCCACTGCAGGAGAGTCTCTCTTTTGGGTGATGAGGAGGTTTAGGCCGTAATCCACCAAGCTGGCCCAGGGCTGGGTGGTGGATGTCAGAATTCAAGTCTATACGATTGTATAAATTAACTGTTAAATAAACTAAACATTTTGTTTTTATATAACTACACACAGTTCATGTGCAATAAATTATGTAGGTTAACAATGTCTTTGACAAAGTCGTATCAAAGCGTGATATTCAGTGCAGTAATAAAATAGTTGCGTTCTCGAACATGTCATATAAGTGTATGGTGTATTGGTGATTATCAAACGTGCTTGCTCAGAAGGCTTCTATTCAGCTTCGTGTCACGAAGTTAGTTCCTTTCTATAAAAGTGGATTGCGTGAATAAAATATTGTATACGTTTTCATGATTCATGAAATTGGAGTTAATATGTTTCTATGCAGATTTTATTTTGTTTAAATAAATGAATGTTTTTTTTTTATTATTCATCCTACCTTATGTTGCTTGTGGATAATTTTTCTAAATAATGATAGTATAATGATAAATTATCAATAAAATTAATTCAATTTGCGTGATGGTCTTATGTGGTTTGTTGAGATTTAACGAGAACACTTCCTTTAACAGTTTTTATTTGGTAAAAAATGTAGGCCTCCACAAAGTTAAAATGTGATATATTAAGTAATTGATATGAAATACGATAAAAATAGCAACGTAACTTATTATTCAGTCATTTCCGTAACATGCGTTGATATGTCATAAATCTGATTTCATACTTGGCTAAAACAAGGTTACTCGACATTCGCTAGACTGACATGGATTTCTCTAGATTTTTTTACTAGGAACAGCACGACAGAACTTAATCAATTAATTACAATTTGTCTTTTTACATCAAGTTTAGTTGTATTTCAAACTTATGCGGGTTCACCTACGTAGTTCTAGATCTCGTAGGATAAATATGACAATGTTACATCTTAATAGTTTAGCTGTCTAAAAGTTTTTCAAAATCGGTATAGTTGTTTATGAATGTTGAATCTAGATATTGGCGTTATCGTACTCGTAGTTAAGTCTTTAATTTTTTCTGTGATGTCTTATTTTCTTAAAACTCTACACAGTTTAATAACTGAATTTAGATACGTATTAAAAAGTAATAAGAAATGAAGATTGAACGATTTTCATTAGATAGCTGTCCAGACTGACCTTTTGATTATGTCTGCAATTTATTACCCAAAAATTTCACGAGATCATCAAGAACGCGTTGTCAAATTCCTAAGAAGTTTCCCTTAGGGCCGCTATTTGAATTTCCGTCATAACTGAGTTGGTTGGACTGTCAAATTCCGAATGAAAGCACTTCTATTGTCGAGTATTCATTAGTAGCATTGGGTATAAAAATGAGGGAGTAAAAATATTTCCTATAAAGTTATTTAGAGAAAAAAATTGATTTTAAATGAGTTTTTTGTTTTCAATCTGCAATAATTCAAGCAATTCTTATTAAAATCCAATTCTATTTATAATTTTTTTTAACATAAGTACCTAATGAAATCCGTTTTTGAACAATTTGAAGTAGCGATACATAGGTTTAGGATAATTATAATGTCTGATATCATGTCATTAGTGTGTGTGGGTAATGTGAGTTTTATAAATACATAATTTCTGACACTCACACAACATTATCTAGCCCAAATTAGTTTCTTAAAGAACTTGTGCTATGGATACTAGATAACTGATATACTTAAGAAATATATAAACATACATATTGAATAAATACATATTTTTTATTAGAATAAACTTAAATAAACATAAACATCCATGACTTGACGGCTAATATCTGTTTTCATCACACCGATATCCGCCGCCGCTGGGATTCGAACCCAGGATCTCTGGCATAGGAGGCAATGTACCGTGAAATATGCCAACTTTGCCTCCTACGGTATCTTTGCCCGAAACGCAATTTTTAAACTATTCCGTTAAGGTGTGAAAATGTATCAGTAATAAGGTAAAATTTATTACGATATTAGAAAATACACTATAATTATAGCATCACCGTGTAAGATGTTTGTCGCAAAGTTCACTCAGTAATTTGTTGGAGCGTGTCGAGCGAGGACAGTGTTTTTGCGGGCAAAAAATTGTGGAATTATAAAAGTGAATTGTGTATGATGGGGAAGACTCAGGTAAGTTTCTTTCATTGTACGTTATAAAAGACAATGTGCTAAGTGATTTGGTAATGGTTTCAACACTGAATATTGTTTTAATTAAAAGATATGATGATGGGCAATGTTACCCTGAAATGTTCCAACCTTTGAAAGCCAACATTGCCCGCTGACTAAAAAAGCCTAGGGCTGTCACAATTTACACAATATACTAGCTCTGCCCGCGGCTTTGCTTTCGTTAAATTATATTGGCCTATCATTTACTGTTTATGTAGCGTACGCATCGGAAACTTTTAAAATGTTTTTTCTCGCTCCTTCTGGTCACATCATAATGTTTTATAGCTTGCAGCCTTCCCTCGATAAACGGACTATTCAACACAAAAAGATTTTTTCAATTTGGACTCGTAGTTTCTAAGATTGAAGCGTTCAAACAAACAAACAAACTCTTCAGATTTGTAATATTAATATAGATAATTAATAAACTTACTACTTACATTCGGTCAATTAGATTACTAAGAGTTGGTAACTTATTGTAAAAAGGGAAGGCATGAATGCGAGTATGGTTATAGTTGGAGCCAATATTAAATGCTTTTGGCATGTCTTTCTTAGTAAATAAATAAATTAAAATAATTGAGGTGAAATAAATAATTGATTAGCTTAACAAAAAAAAAAAAAATGATAAATAAAGAAACAGATTTTCTCCTGACTGTTCGTTTTTTTGTTAGGTACCTAGCTGGCCCATAATTTTTATTGTATCTATTTTGTTTATATTTCAGAAAAAGAAAATTAAATCCAGAATTTGACAGAGGAAACTTAGACGTACAATTAGGGTCTAAAATATATAAAAATTACTCCGAGGTCATGTTGAGACATGCATGCGAGGCATTTGAAACACATCAAATTTCTTCAAGAGATGCTGAAAGACCATCCGTTATCACAAGACGCACAATAAATAATAAAATTAAAAATAAACATCAGAACCCTGTTGGACATCCTACCGCTTTAACACCTGCAGAAGAAATAAAAAATTTAAAGTTTAGCAAGTATCTGGTGATTTTTTCTCCCCGCTTACTAAGATAGACCTAAAGTTGGTTCATGAATACTTGAAGAAAAATTCTCGAAGTCATATATTCAAGAGCGGAATGCCCAGCTGTCTGATCTATAGAACTACAACAGTTACTAAACTTGTTTTACTTACTAGTTTTTTTAAAATGTGTTCTTTTTTTAATAACACGTATAAAAATAAAACATTTTAGGGATTTTATTCAAATGTGACAACCCTAGCATTAAGAAATCGTGAATTTAGGTTTGTATGGAAAAGTGAAAATATCCTTTGGTAACATTGCCCATTCGGTTTGCTACGTGAGATTTAAAGAAAATGGTTAGATTTCTGCAGCAAACGCCATCATTACTCAAATCCTTGAAGTGGGTTTTATTATAATGCAGATAAATTAGATTTTTGCGTCAAAAATCAATGTGGGCAATGTTGGCTAGAAATCCACATTACTTTGCCCGCCATCAGAATCAACCAAAAGTGGGATTAAATACGAGGGTCATTTGAAAAGTTCCTAGCCTAACGTACTTAATGAAACCACATGATTTTGATTATATTTTTATTTTTCAACATACTCTCCCCCGAGCTCAATACACTTTTTCCATCGACCCGGTAAGGCTTCGATACCCATTTTAAAAAAATCTTCGTCTAACTCCTCAAAATAAGCGTCTACGGCGGCTATGACCTCTTCATTTGTAAAAAAATGTTTACCACCTAAAAATTTTTTCAGCTTTGGGAACAGGTAGAAGTCTGACGGTGCTAAATCCGGTGAATATGGGGGATGAGGTAACAATTCAAAGCCACACCGATGGATTTCTGCCATGGATTGCACAGAAGTGTGAACGCGTGCATTGTCCTGATGAAACAAGACCTTCTTCCTCAATAAACCTGGACGTTTTTCTTTGATTTTTTCTCTCAAAAGCCGCAGCAGGTTGCAGTAGTAATCAGAATTTATTGTTTCACCCTTTTTTAAATAATCCACCAGAATTATACCCTTTGCATCCCAAAAAACTGATGCCATGACTTTGCCAGCCGATAAAACCACTTTTGCCTTCTTTGGGGTGGGTGATCCTGCCCTTTTCCATTGTTTCGACTGTTCTTTTGTCTCAGGTGTATTGTGGTGAACCCAGGTTTCATCCATGGTTATAAATCTTTCAATAAATTCCCGTGGATCAGCTTCATATAACTCTAAACAGTCGCGGGAAGTTGTGAGTCGGTTGCGTTTTTGTTCCACTGAAAGCAGCCGCGGTACCCACCGCGCAGACACCTTAGAGAATCCAAGTTCAGAAGTAATTATATGATGTGTTCGCTCAGAAGAGATGCCTACAGTCTTAGCTATTTCCTCGACTGTCAATCTTCGGTCAGATAAAATTAAATCACAGATTTTTTCTTTGTTTTCATCAGTGGAAGCCGTCGAGGGCCGGCCACTACGGGGCTCATCTTGAATGGACTCACGACCACGTTTAAACTCTGCCACCCAATTTTTAACAGTCGCATACGAAGGAGCGGACTCACCTAAAGTGGCAGACATGTCTTCATGTATAGCTTTTGGAGTTAAACCTTTCAAATACAAGTATTTTATCACTGCACGATGTTCAATTTTATCCATTTTCAAAAATTGCTCTGACTTGACTTACGGTATCACGTGTAAACGAACAATTAATTATTGCAAATAAACTAAACTGTGCATACTTGTTGCTAAATAATGTAGCTATAAAATGAGGGTAGTTATAAAATATACCGACGAGTCTAACAATGTTAGGCTAAGAACTTTTCAAATGACCCTCGTATTAAATTATTACAAAAATAACTAAAAATATGCATTCACTTCATTCTAAAGCTGATGTAGATAGTAAATTAAACACAGGTACCCATAGAATTTTTTTAAAATATTCGTAGTTTTTTGAAAAAAACGGGCAATGTTGGCGTGTTTGACGGTATGTTACCACTACACCAGCCAGTCGTGTGAGTTTTGTGAGTTTTGTTCACAAAATTTGTAATAATGGTGGTCGCTAAATATTCGGAACCTATAGAACTTGTAACATTAAGCGAATACTTAATGGCATAGATTTCGTTTTATTTAAATGTGTGATAGTCGATATCGAAAGTGATTTAGTTTTTATCAACCGACTTCCAAAAAAGGAGGAGGTTCTCAATTCGTTTCTATGATTTATTGTCTTTGTTACACGACATTTTGGACAATTATGAACTTTAAAAATTCTTTTTTCATATGATAGAGGATACTTCTTAGTTGGTCCCATATAAATTTCATCGAAATCGGTTGAGTACATTACTGAAAATTTCTAAATTTTGAAAAAATATGTATGATTTCAAAGAATGTTCGCGTTGATGACATCCTACCCTACCTAACTCAGCCAAAGTTTTGACGTGAAGTTTTTTTTAATGCTCTGCATTCGTTGATTATCTAAGTTTATATTATTTACAACGTCAATGATTTTATTCATCACACACTTAGTTTACTTCCAGATGACTTTATCAATACTAATATAAGTACCACAAGGGAATCGAGTCTAAGATTGCTTCTCACGAAATCATTGCATCAACTTACTCAACTTGCTCATGTGTTTTGCGTCCTAAAGAAAAAATGCTCTGTCGTAAGACGCATGGAGGTGAAAGCGCGCGCTAATTGACAGTGACGTAAGAAGTGTCAAACATTATGCATTCAGGCAAGTGGTAAGTTCCATACAGTAAAGTACTCATACAAACATTGCGTTGTATTTGGTTTATGATTGTTATTTTTATCACGGTGGTCAGTTCTAAGGAAATGAGGAACAATGCAGTTTGCTTTTTTATTATGACAATGCTAACCTCCAGTTCCCTAAATAATAGATAAGTGTTTTAACACAAGCTGAGGAGTTAAGAAGTAATATTTTTGTGTACATAAGAGAATAGTAAAGAAAACTACATCGAAAAAATGATCGGTTTTAAAGGTATACTCTAATTTAATTAACTATACTGTTAATTAAATTGGATACAAAGCTAAATTGGCTCAATTTTATTTATCCTCGCGCCAAACAAACTCTAAATATTACGATTATTTATTTTCCTGTTCCTAAACTTAAGCTCAATTCAATTTAACTGGATAATATTCTGGAACTTTCTGAGAGTGGCTTTATGAGTAGAATTTACCATGTGGTTAGAACAGAATTCACTACATAAGTTTCACTGACAAGACGTTGTAGACGCACTATTTATAGTATACAAATTATCGTATAAGGTAACCTGTAGCACCTGGATTACTTAAACAGTAGCAGTAATTTAACCAGCTGCCTATTTAGCCATTTATAGATGTTATGTAAGAATTGATGCGAAATAGTTTTTTTTTTCACATTCGGTGGCATGGACTTGGACTTAAGACCGACCTTAACGGTGCTATTTTTTGTTACTGAGAATAGTTCTTCTTTTAAAAACAATGTAATTGACGCTTTACTTTATGGACAATAAATAAATAAGCTGAAAATTGGCTATTAAAGATACTCCTTTACGACACAAAAATTAAAAAGGGGGATATGAAACAGTCAGATTGAAAAATCGAGCATGGAAATTTCGTTCCGACAATACTGGACCGCCTAAGAAAAGTATTCCTGGACCGTATTAATTTAATCAATTTAGTGGAAATACATTCCTAAGTACCTGTGAAAAGTCTGCATCAAGTATTATATTGGATGTGTATTGTGACTGATATAGAAAAAATCGCAAAGTAAGGGTTTCTATTCTATCATATGTATAGTATCGAACGCAGCATTCAAAACCAATTTGCAAAGAGATTACTGTATAACTGGAATATGGAATACTGGAACTGGAACCCAAAAAAGAATATGTGCCGCAGTGACCAAAACTTGCCTTTTTGGACTGGAATTGCGAATTTGAATTGCAAAATTGTCGTGAATGTGCTCTGTTACTGCATCCGATAGGTAAATATATTTTTATGATTTTCTGCAAAGGGGTTTAAAGGTATGGCAAGACTTTTGAAGCTATATTAGTCTATCAAGATGATCATAACCGACTCCCTAAATAATATCACAAGCAAAATATTATGAAGTGTTGAATTTATAGACTGTGTTGCAAAAATTTATTTGTTATTTTAGTATTGGAAATAAATCTACCTATGTATTGGCAACACTGTTCACAAGTCTATAAAAGGTCTTGTAACCCCTGTATCTATCCTTACTTCTTTACATCGATTGTACGTAGTAGGTGTCGGAAAATATCTTCCTTGCTGCGCATAAGTTTAATATATTAATAATTCAATTTCTCATTCGCCATTTTATTTTTCATCCCGAACCTACTCTTCTAGAGGTTATGGGACCAGTTTTAATAGTAATTTAAATAATAAAGTTAAAGTGAAAGTTCATCAGAGTTAAAGTTATCTTCTTGCAACTACCTACAATTTGTATTATAAAAAAATGGACACGTCAAAGATTAAAAGAAATATCGTACCGTTTCACGGCGAGAAATATAGCGTGTGGAAATTTCGAATTCGCGCCCTTTTAAGTGAAATGGACCTAATTAAAGTTTTAGATGAAGAACCGATCTTTCGCGATGGTGTTTGGGAGAAGAATGAGAAGATTGCAAAAAATATTATCGTCGAGTACCTAGCCGATTCATTTCTTTGTTTTGCGAAAGAAGATTGTACAGCAAAAGAAATAATCAAGAGTTTGGATGCATTGTACGAGCGCAAGAGTCTCGCAACCCAGTTGGCGTTACGTAAGAAATTATTGAGTTTGAAACTTCAAGGTGACCTTCCTTTAGTAAAATTCTTTACAATTTTCGACGAACTCATTTCCGAATTGATGGCTGCGGGAGCAAAGTTGGACGAAACGGATAAGGTGGCTCATTTGCTTTTGACGTTGCCTGCTTCCTACGACGGGGTCATTACTGCAATAGAAACTTTGACGGAAGATAGCCTTACTTTAGCTTTTGTAAAAACACGACTATTGGATCACGAAGTTAAATTGAGGAATGAAGGAAATGATACTAGTAGTAAAGTGTTACTTGCAAAATACAATAATTTTAATAAGAAGATTTTTTATAGAAAACAAAATATTAATAATTATAACATCAAGAAGAAATCATTTACTAAGTGCCATCATTGTGGTCGCAAGGGTCACGTGAAAAACGACTGTTACTATTTCAAACGCTCAAATCAGTATCAACAGGCAAATAACACAAAAGAAAAGCAGAATGCAGATAAAACTAGGACTGTACAAACTATTGAGGTATCACAAGATGGAGCGGCGACTACGTCAAAAGATTTCTCTGGATTTGCTTTTCTCACTTCTGATTACGTCGAATGTGATGATCAAAATAATACAGTCACATTTTTGCTGGACTCCGGTGCATCTGACCATATGGTTAACAGGGAAGATCTTTTCTATAATTTTACAAATTTAGATGTACCTTTGAAAATTTCAGTTGCTAAGCATGGTCATTATATTTCAGCTACCAAGAAGGGATCCATACATGTTACGAGCAACACCGGCGTCCTAGGAGTATTAGAGGACGTACTGTACTGTCCCGAGGTGCCATACAACTTACTCTCCGTGTCTAAAATGCAACATGCTGGTATGACTATCACTTTTGATGAACGAGGTACAACTATCGGTAAAAATGGTAAAGTTGTGATGCGAGGTAAGCCGCTTAATAATTTAATTACAGTAGATTTTAAGATTAAATTCAATCGGTCTGTTTCTCAAGTATGTAGAAGTAATAGTAAAGTTAATTATGAGTTGTGGCATCAACGCTTAGGCCACATTGGCAAACAAAAATTTATAGAATTAAAACGTAATAATATGTTTGATGACAATAATTTAATTGAATTAGTTTCTCCTAGTGATAATTTATGTGAAGCATGCTTGGAAGGGAAACAGACCAGATTGCCTTTTAATAGTGAGAAAGATAAAACTCATGTTAAACGACCATTATATATTGTGCATACCGATGTGTGTGGACCAATCACTCCTTCTACTGTGGATAATAAAAATTATTTTGTTCTGTTTGTTGACCAATTTACGCATTATTGTGTAGCATATCTTATAACCTATAAATCGGATGTATTTTCTGCGTTCAAAGATTACGTTGCAAAGGCTCAAACTAAATTTAATTTAAAATTAGTTAACCTATACTGTGATAACGGAAGGGAATACTTATCTACCGAAATGAAAGACTATTGTGTGTCTAATGGTATTTCTTATCACTTTACGGTGCCGAGAACTCCTCAACAAAATGGTGTGTCTGAAAGAATGGTTAGAACCATTACTGAAAAAGCTCGTGCTATGATACACGGTGCTAAATTGTCAAAGGTGTTTTGGGGTGAAGCAGTTTTAACTGCGGTACATTTGATTAATGTAACCCCAACTCGTGCTTTGATTTTGTCGAAAACACCATATGAAATGTGGCATGATAAAAAGCCACAGTTAAAATATTTGAGGGTTTTTGGATCTACCGTATATGTTCATAATAAAACCAGTAAAACAAAATTTGATAAAAAGTCTTGGAAGGGAATACTGGTAGGTTATTTACCTAATGGCTATAAAGTATGGGATGTAAATAGTGAAACATTTGTTACCGTAAGAGATGTCATAGTTGATGAGATTAATTTTTTGAGTTCTAGACCGAAAATGCGGTCAGACTCAGAAGAGCGTGATTGTGAACGCTCTCCTAACATAACTAACGAAAGTGACGAAATGTCAAAGTTAGTATCGCACAACTTTGACAGTTCATATTCGAAAAATGTTGTTGTTGAAATGAGCCCTTGTAAAAAACGTAAAATATCTGATAACTTATTAAAATCAGGAAATGAACTTAAAGATATGCACACAATGGATAATAATAGTGGATTGAGAAGGAGTGAGAGGTTAAAAGGTCGTTCCCCTATTTCCTACCATGAGGTCAGTGATATGTTATTATGTGCACAATCCGTTATTTGTAAAGTATGGGAGTGTGCGATTAAGGAAGAGTTGAACTCTCTATTAGAAAATAATACATGGACATTAGTACAAAAACCTAAAGATAAAAATATTGTCGATTGTAAGTGGATTTTCAGTCTTAAAAATAATGAATTTAGTCAACCTGTCAAATATAAAGCCCGTTTAGTAGCTCGAGGCTTTAGTCAGGAATATCCAAGTGATTATAGTGAAACATTTGCACCTGTTGCTAGAGTAGCAAGTTTTAGATTTATGATGAGTTTTGCTAACCAATATAACCTATTAGTCCATCACATGGACGTCAAAACTGCCTTCTTAAATGGGACATTAAAAGAGGAAATTTATATGAAAGTTCCAGAAGGTGTAGAAAATAGGGATGAAAATAATGTCTGTAAACTAAATAAAGCCTTATATGGGCTAAAACAGGCAGCTAGATGTTGGTTTCAGTTATTGGAACAGTCTCTTCTTGAGAAAGGTTTCCAAAATTCTGCAGCAGACAGGTGTATATATGTTTTAGATAACAATGATATCCGTAAAAATATGTACATAGTACTGTATGTAGACGATTTACTTTTGATATGTGCGGATTTACAACTTCTGAATTCAGTTAAAAGTTATCTTATGCGTAAATTCAAAATGACTGACTTAAATGAAATTAAATTATTTATTGGAATAAAAATTACCAGGTCTGAAGGTAAAATTTCATTAGATCAAAGTGCTTACATCAAAACAATATTGGAAAAATTTAATATGTCCAACTGTAACCCAATAAATGCTCCGTTAGAATGTAAACCTGACTATAATGCATTGAGTATGGAAAGTCAGTCCAAAGCTCCCTGTCGCAATCTCATCGGGTGTTTAATGTATCTCATGTTATGTACTCGTCCTGATTTGTGTTTGTGTGTAAATCTGTTAAGCAGATATAGCAATAAAAATAATGAAGTATTGTGGAAATGTTTAAAAAGAGTACTGAGATATCTTAAAGGAACTGAAAATTTAAAATTAACATTTGAAAGATGTAATTATGTTAATATTTTGAGTGGTTATGTGGATTCTGACTGGGGAGGTGGTGATGTCAATGATAGGAAAAGTACAACTGGCTATATTTTTAAAATGTTTGATAATTGTACTATAACTTGGTGTACTAAGCGACAAGCTTCTGTGGCGGTCTCTTCGACTGAGGCTGAATATATGGCATTGTATGAAGCTGTAAAAGAAGCATTATGGCTTAAGTCGCTAGCTGAAAGTATCAAAATTGGTATTGATAAACCAATTATTATATTTGAGGACAATAATGGCTGTATTAGTATTGCTAATAATCCAACAAGTCATAAAAGGTCTAAACATATTGACATCAAGTACCACTTCTCCAGAGAACAAGTTGAGAAAAATATAATAAAACTAAATTATATTCCCACAAGAGAGCAGATAGCGGACACATTAACTAAACCAGTGCCATGTGCCACACTGGTGAAATTTAAAACAATGATTAATTTAATTTAATAACTTTTACTTATAATTGAAATGAACATGATTAGTTCATTTAAATTTAAAAATTAAAAGTAGCAAATAAATAGTTTAATTTGTTCAACTTCAATTAAAAATCAAAGTTTAAATGGTGGAAACTTTGTTGTGACATGTACTATGTATGTTTCCCTAGAAAATAAATAAATAAATAATTGATTAAGTAATAATTAAAGATTATTTTTGAATTGAACTTAATTGCATATTTTTGATTTCCATTGTATATATTAAATGCAAATAATTTTATTTGTTTCTGTTAAAACAAGTGATGAAAATATTGCATAGTTTTGATTTCCATGTTAAATACTAAATGCAAATAATATAAGAATCTTGTTGTATTATGTGAGATTTAACTCATGTTGTAATAGGAAAAACTTAATTTTGTATTTGTGTTAAAATAATTCCTAAAATCATCAGGTTACATAGTGTATGTAAATGTTTGTGATATAAGTGCAAATTATTGTTAATTACATTGTAAATTTAAATAATTGCATAGTTTAAGAATCAAATGGTTTGATTAGGTTTTTCTGGGTTTTCCCTAATCCTGTGCAGCAAATGCTGGACCATTGTCATTGTAATTTTCCCAGAAGCACAAGGAAAGATATGATCTGTTTAGGTTGTTTGTTATGTTTAATATAATTAGAATAAATTTTTGAGGGGGCGTGTTGAATTTATAGACTGTGTTGCAAAAATTTATTTGTTATTTTAGTATTGGAAATAAATCTACCTATGTATTGGCAACACTGTTCACAAGTCTATAAAAGGTCTTGTAACCCCTGTATCTATCCTTACTTCTTTACATCGATTGTACGTAGTAGGTGTCGGAAAATATCTTCCTTGCTGCGCATAAGTTTAATATATTAATAATTCAATTTCTCATTCGCCATTTTATTTTTCATCCCGAACCTACTCTTCTAGATGAAGCATAATAAGCTAAATAAATAAGTAGGTACAGCTTTTTTTTGACGACCACTTTAACGATGGGTTAACACTGTCTGCCCCACTGGTCGCGGGTACGATTCGCGCACGGAACAAGAAAAATAAAATGTTCCGGATCTGGGCGTTTATCGAATGTATTTATATGTATTCTAGTTCACTACATGATATCCCATATCACAAGCTCTGCTTAGTTTGGGGCCATGTAGTTAGTGTGATTATCTGGGCATATAATTTATTTATTTTATCCCTATCGCTACCTAAGAATAAGATATTTTCCTTAGCTGACAAGCATAAAAAATATTTTATGTTTATTTTTGTACCTCTAAATAGCCGTTAATGAGAAAGGAAGCTGTACATATTTTATTCTCGGAGTTGAAAAATTAAAATACGACGTATGACATCTAAACTTCTGCTCAGGAAGATCTGCCTGAACTTGGGACATAAAGTCTTTAAAAAAAACTATAGCGTTTAACGATGTTTTTTAATATTAATTATGACATTTGAAAAACTACACGTTATCGGATGTTAGGTTAATAACATCTTTGATTTATTGCCATGAATCGTGAAAACTTATGGGACTTGTTAGCTTATTGGATAGCTTAAAATTCTATAGTTTGAATGTTCTGTACCTATACAGTGCAAGCAAGAGAAATTCTTATACCGCGAAGAACCAAAGCAGAGAAGTATTTTGTTTTTTCTTTTACAAATTGTCGTCTTAACTGATTTCCCTTTGTGGTAGAATTCAAAAGCAATAGTTTTCAAAGTGGTGTATTATACTTTTCAATAGTCTTTGCAAACTTAATCCTTTTCCCGGTAAACTGGATGTTGTTGTTTAGTTTGTATTCGTTCTTCGAGAATTTCTTCTGGGAATGCGTTGTGTTGGTAGTAAATTGGGTACCTACTGATTATTAGAATATGCTCAAATAATCAATCTGGCATTGACTAATATTCCAACGCGATCCAAAACATAACATTAACACAAACAAGATTCAAGAGTAATGTTGTTTTTATTTTATTTTATTAGGACGTATAGAAGATTGAAACTTTGAAAGTTACTAAGACAATAGCATTCCAGCAACAATTTTCAACTTAACACATATGTAAATAAACTAAAATTTAATATTAGCAAACAAAACCTCAGCAGATTACTTATTACCAATTCAGCCGCCAAAAAGCCTATAAACAGTATACCGCAAGCAGAAAACGGTGTAACAATACATGTAGGTAATGCAGGCACATAGTTTATTTTGGGACGTGGTCATTAAAATTCTGCGTGCCAAATTGATGGACCTCAATACAAAGACGATATTACGAAGGTAGATGTTGCAAAACAAACTCACGCACAAACATGTCTTGCAAACAAATCATTGTCGTCGAGAAGTTATGGCAAAAGCGTTGGTCACACCTTGTAATGAGGTGTTGGCGTCAATAAACGTGCATAATTCTAATAGCATTCTCGAAAATAGCATTAACTTCGTAGTTTATCATCAACTGTTAATGTCCAACTATTTGTTGTTCTTGCTTATGAAAGTTACGCACAATAAATGGTCTCCTAGTGGTCTAAATTGGAGTGTAATGCGTAATCTTCTTGCACGTCTTATTGATACAAAATTTTAAGTATTATAAAATAAATTAAATACCCAGACCACGTGAAACTATGCGTAAGGTGCTAAAAAAGGGATACTATTATTGTATTTACAGAGCTTTACGATAAAGATGTTGTGCTATACACGGTGGCCCATTTATAGTGGTCCAAATTTTTTTTTTTACTTAAAAGGCATCGTGCCTTATCATTCAAGACACAAAAAATAATGGTAAAGAATGTAAGAGTTTTTGAACAGGGTTGTGCAATTTTAATCTTGAGTGAGAAATAATGACAGATTACTTCAACATACACGGTTGTGGTGAATTTTTAATTTTCATAATTTTATGCGCTTGATGCTATTTTTGAAGATGTCACTATTGTTTGACAGAAATAATTTTTATATCACTATAAATGGGCCACCTTGTGTAATATATTATCATCGGTGCTACATATCATACTACGAAAGTTTAATGTATTAGATGGGAGTACGACGTTTCGTATTGATTTGAAGACTTATAAAAAGTACATTATTAATTCTAGACCTCTTCGTCCAAAAAACGTTCAAACATATTATGCAGATTCTGGAAAATTCCAACCCCTTGACACTGTTTAATATGACTTGCAATTGCAAATGGTTACGTATATGAGTACATCGGAAAATACCACTGATTCATAACAGCTGACGGATACATTAAAACGAGAGGCCGAGGCTATCTCTTATAGTATGGGAGCCTGGGGACACTTGATCCCCCCTTTTGTTTTTCATCCCTAATTTCCTTAGTGACTATCCATTTTAAAAGATATTGGTACAGAAATACGATAAATTTATTTGTCTATAATTGATGTAAGACCCAAAAATATAAGTGTCTAAATTTAATAGTTATTTGACTAAAAGTAAAAATAGGGAATGGTATCAAGTGTCCCGTATATACGCAAGACTTGATCCCCCCCATCTGGGTGGCTTGATCCTGGGGATCAAGTCTCTTATATATAGGTTCACATGAAACAATTACTAAGGAAGTAAATAAAAAATGTTTTTAGAATATGATAAACTTTTTTAGATTGTTTTCAAAATCACATAACATAGGCATATCACACCATCTCCATACATAAATCAATTTCTAAGTTTGAAACTTCCGTTTCGTATTAAAAAAAAAAAACAAACTCAAAACAAAATTATACCTTCAATAATAAAAGAACTCAAATGTCTAGCAATGACACCCTGAATAAAATTTAAACGTAATTAAGATAAAGACTTGAAACACTGTCTTATTGAATTAAACCCAGGACATGTGAAACAATATTTAAAGTTACGTTTAAGCTTCATTTAGGTGTTCTAGCAAAATAATCAACATTAATAAATATTACTGTAACAATCTTAAAACAGTTATAAAAATTAAATCTTACTATAAACTTTGGTCTCATTAAGTCTTATCATCTAGGTGCCTATCTTAATTAAATCAAGTCTTATGATCTCAGTCTCTTTTTTCAATTTACTTAATTTTGAACTTCTTTAATGATTTCGGGAATTCAAAGCTGATGACTCTTCTCGATGACCATTTAATTTTTGGAGTTGGTAGTTTTTTTACCACTTGATATTCCGCTATAATACTGATATCATCTACTGCTGGCCACTTGAAAAATCTGTCATTGATTTTTTTAGCAAATTTAATGTCATACCCTGTTTGGCTTATACTTTGCACCTGTCCAACATATCTATGGACGAGATTTCTTTGTGAGACCATGTTAACTATAACCCAATCGCCACTGATGATCGAGACAATAGCGCATTCTTCATTTTCTGATACGATAGAGCTATCCGTTTCATACGACACACTTAAATCTGATGGTGGTGAAGGTGGTATTTCTTTAAATTCTGATGTAGTCTCATCTTGCGCTTGTGAATAGAGGTTACGTTTCACTACTTTTGCTTTAACTTTCCTAACTTTGACTTCTTTCTTGCGTTTTCGTGCATCCAATTCACTCTCGATTGCTAGTTTCTCTGGTGTGTCAGTTAAAATTCTTGTACATCCTTTTTTTCGTCCCTTTGTAACACCTTTTCTTGGTCCTGCCTTCGGGTATGGCCTTATTGCTTCAGGACTTACAAAAGCGTTCGATCTATTCTTGCTAGATGTTTCGGCCACACATAACGGGAGCAAACAAGAAGCAGTGTTTTTTGGGCAAGCTATGACATTAGTATTTTCCTTTTCATGGTCAGAAATACCTGGGGTGGCAACATCCTTTGTTATTGGCTCTGGTACCATTGGTGTTGTAGTTTCAGCATTCATCACAAACTGAGAACTTCCATCATGATTTGATATTGGCTGTAGTACTAAGGGGGTAACAGTTCCAGCATTTGTTATAGTAACAGAAGCATTTGATATTGGTTCTGGTGTAATTGGCATAGCAACTTCATTTAATATAGGCGTAAGTGGAGCAAGCACAGCAGCAGAACATGGACCAGAAATAACAATTGGTGAAGAACTTCGTGAGTGCGTGACATTCTCAATTTCACGTTCTATGTTTCCTCGATCAGTAACGTAAGAGCTTAAATATTCGTCATCTGCAAAGATATCAGGGTTAAATGGGAAAATCCCAGTGACTGAAAAACTTTTCTGAATATTTCTGGGTGTCATTGAATTTGGGTAGGCACTGGATAAACATCCTGCCAAATCATAAATGGTTAATGGCCGGCCTGGGTGACCAACCATCCAATTGTCACATGCAGTATTATAATATGACTTCATTGCTCCAAATATAATTCTATCCAACGGTTGCAATTTTTGAGAAGTATGGGGTGGTAGGGTTAACAGGTGTATACCATTATCTTTGCAAAAATTTATAGAATCAATGGAAATATGTGACTCATGATTGTCAAATATCATGAGACATGGATTATCCTTGCTGCATCTTACATGCTTGAGGAAAAATTTCAAAAAAAGCACAAAATTTGGGCTAGTCATCCAACCACTGGGATGTGGAACTCCTTCTGTGCCTGGTGGACCTCCATCTATCATTCGCTCCTGCCAATTTTTACGGGGAAATATCATAAAAGGTGGAAGGTGGTTACCTATAGCATTTATAGCTGCGCATACAGTTACGAGCTGCCCACGTTCGCCGGATGTTACCTTAGACACTTGTTTAATTCCTTTACACGCCACGATTTTTTTTGGTTTGTGTACTGTCGTAATGCCAGTTTCATCTACATTCCAAATTTGGTTCGGACCAAAATTAAATCTCTGTAAAAGGCTTGATAAATTTTGAAAAAAATTGTTAACGTTGTGTCTGTTAAACGCCGTGGCGCGAGACAAGCTTGTGGCTTCGGGAACTCTGAGCGATAGTTCTTTGTGTCGGTGCATAAACCCGTAGAACCAATCATTGTCTGGGGATTTTTAAAAAAATAGGTAGCTTCTTCATTTTCGGACCATTTTAGCGGAACTTTCTTTTTATTTTCAATTGCATATTGAAATGCCAGTTGTCGTAAATTCTTAGGTGTTAATCCATGATACAATTTGCTGGCCATCATTAGGTAATTGACAAGTTCACTCTCCTCCATAGTTGAAAAAATTTGTGAGTGACGATAATTTGGAGTGTAATCAATTTCATCAGTTGTACCTTTTCTCTTCCTCACGTACCTTTTTAGTGTCATAACGGCTAACCCGTACCCTTTTGCAGTACCACGAATACTCGCACCGGCGATGACATCGTCCACTGCCGATCGCAATTTTCCTTCATCGTTTGGTACTCTTTTTCTGGCACCTTCTCTTGTTTTGTATACTCTGGGCATATCGGTAATCTGAAATTAATTGAAAAATAAAAGTTAAGGGACACTTGATCCGGGAGGATCAAATCTCCCATAGTTAGGTGTACCAAGTGTACCCTGAGCAGTTTCAGGTTATAAACAAGAATATTTTCAAATGTCTATAAGATTACCACTTTTCTATGCTACAAATCGCTACTTACATAGATAATGACTCGAATTAAATTCATACACACCTAAAAACCATATTTACATTAATATTTAATCAAAATGTAAACTTACGGAAATTTTCTCTCTGCAACAACAAACACTCGGTCGCCCGCCATTTACAAACGCGTCAAATATGACAGGTGTACCAACTTTAGAAAGTTAGCGGGTACCATAGACAACCGATGCTGCCACTATAAAATTTAATATTATCCATACAAGTTCTGAAAATCTCGTGTACCTAGTCTCCCGTAAGGATCAAGTATCCCCAGTTTCCCCTATACTAGAGTAACTTAGTAATACTCATTCAGTATTTTTTCAATATCTAGCCACTGACATGTACCATTAAAATTTTAAGTCAGTCCGGCATGTCTTCATAGTTACGTATTTTAGTAGCGTGATGACGCGACAAAAAAATGTGTTGATTTCTATGAAAACCTTTATTGTATTCAGGACTGATTTTCTTTATGATGGTTACTAAGAGGCTTAGATAGATATTATAAGCTTTAATAGTAATTGACATTTTGGTCAGGATACTGTGGTTGTTTGGGCTTGTCAAAAATTAATTCGATTCTTTGAAAATTCTGACATCCATTTACAACTGTGCCAGCTTGTTAGTTTACAATCTAGATACGTAATCCAGGAGACTCCCTTCTATAGGCTCATTAAAAGTGTTACAATCGGGACTTATAGGACTGCAAGGTGTAAAGGAATGGACGACCGCTTAGTAAAATACGTGTTGTTATGTTAAAAGTACACAGTATATTAAAGTAATGTACCACACATAGTGAGGAGGTCTGTTTTAAGCTATTGCATACCTTCTATCGCGGGCCTTGAGCGTGGGGACCGAATACAGAAATTCCGTAACGAAAAAAACCTCACACCCCCCACTCCGACCGGCACAGCGGTGATACTTTGATTTCATAACTTTACATGCGGGCTTTAATAAACAATCAGCGCCATCTACTAGGAACTTGTGGAACTTCATATTAGATCAAACATTACTGCATTAATAAAATAAATAAATACCCAACAAGCAAAAACGTCATATAAGTCCTGACCTGTATGACATTAAGATGGATAGCAGTCTTATAATAGTAATGAGATGACTGCTAGGTCGTATAGACATCTTTACTTTAACTTTTTAGTCGTGCGACTAATATGTCACAATAAACTGGTCATAGCAACGTTGGCAAGACTAAACTATACAACGTTCCATTAAAGTTTTAGCAAAAAGGTCTGTACGACAACGCAATAGTCATACTAACGTTACAGTCCATTAAACGTTTTCAAGTGACCAAATGAGGTGTTTGGAAAACTTTTATATGATGTTTATATAATGTAGCAGTTCCATACAAGTTTTACAGTGACGTTTATAAAACGGCGTCTATTTTGTTTTACAGCAATCAATTTGAGACACTTAAATGACTTGGTTGTTTATTTACGACTCAAATATAACATTCATATTACGTGATGTCAATTTAACGTAATGCCCTGACTTTAATCAAACTTTTAGTCGCTTTTGAGTCAAGTTATGGCTTTAAAACGTCTTGGCCGCCATATTTACGGGACGTTTGATAAAATTTAATATGTAAAATGGAAGCAAAAAATCGTGGAGAAAAATGAATCGTAGTGGAGCTTTCAAAAGGAAAGTAAATCGAAATTTCCTTTTATTAAAAAGTGCAACACCAATAACCGTGGAATTAGTCACAAATGTTGAAGGAGAAAAGTGTACAACACATGAACAACAAGAAGGTTCAGTATCAATATTTATTTTATTTACTGCAAAAATTTTTGTTTGATTTTATGAATTCAATTTTTATCACTAAATATTGAAATTATTTATGTATTTATACTATAAAAGTTAATTTCATTTTTATTACAGTTGACGTTGATAAACGTGTTCCTAGTAGGTCCGATGTGTTAACGTAAGGTAAGCTTTTTCGTAACGTATTACGTTTAAAGTATATTCATGTGAGTTTCTCGATATTTTTTAAGTTATATAATACAATAAAATGATTAAAAATTATATATTTGTTTTTCAGATAACTATACTAGTGATCATTCAGAGCTGTCAAGCACAAGAGAATCAATAATTGAATCTTCTGATACAGACGACGACAAAGACAATACGTTTTGGGAGGATTTGAAAAAAAAGGGCTCTTGAATTTAACATTTCTCATCATACCCTCAAAAGTTTAAGCGGAATCGTTAACAAAAGACTACATAACATTGTTCCTAACGATCCTATATCTCTTCTCAGAATAAATGAAATTTTTTTTTTTCAGTAGGCAATGGTAAATACTGGCATAATGGCTTATCTTTGCATCTACAAAAAATATTAGAACACATTGATGACGTTCCAAATATAGTTTCATTAGTATTTAACCTAGATGGTCTCCCTCCTATACCTATAAGTACTTTGTCAAACTTATGAAAAAAGACATCTTTCACCAATTGTTGTTGGTATTTATGAAAGAACAGGCAAACCAAGCGACCTGGAAGCTTACTTAACACATCTTGTGACGGAGTTGAAGGATCTTCTTCAAAATCCTATGGAAATTAAAACAAACAAAGGGCTTCAAATAATCTACATTTTTTAAATAAAAGCTTTTATTTGCGCTTTAAACCATGTTTCAGATAACAGTTACTTGAATATAATTATCAAAATATTTTGTAATCTGCACTGAACTTTTACTACGATCAGTTTTTACCTGAAATAAATTTAAAAATAAATTATTTTGGTGAATATTGGCAAAATCAAAAAAAGGATCTTTAATTGTTTAAGGAACCCTAATAGTCAGCGGCAATGGCGTAATGTATGGTCGTCCAATAACCTTAAAACGATATTTTTGTCTTAACTACGTCATAAAGAGATAAGTGTGTGACAAAAGCGACAGGTTTTACACTTTTAGAAAAAAACATATTTTATAAATAGAAAAAACACAATTTTGTTAATATAAATTTAATGTTTTAATCCAAAATTACGATGAGGCATGAAAATATGAATAGTATTTACCCCGGTATATTGTCATAAAACTTACATTCCCAATCGAACTAAGCGTTATGAGAGATAACAAGATATGCATGTAAAATAATAATCACCTTTTATTTCCTATTTATTTGAAACAAAACTATAAACACGATTCGAATCACTAACAAGAAAATTAAAAATCAGTCTTACAGGTATTGTTATTTGACCACAATATAACGAAACGAGTCGTTGTAAAGTTTTGATGCGACTACTGCGCGATGACAGTGGTAATTTCTTAACGTTCACACGACTTTTGAATGACGATAAGTTCGTCATCTTGTGACTTTTGTATGACCATTAAACAACAATGTAGGTCGTATAAATGGGGCCCTTTTCGCGTTTAGCAAACGTTATTATAACGTTAGTGTGACCTAGCTTTTGCGAACTGTGCGCTGTAGATTACGTTTACTAAACTATTAAACGACGTCAAATTGTTAGTTGGGTATTTATAATTGCATAAGTTGATAAAAAATGCTATGCAATAGCTTTGCCGCAGCAGTCTCCGAGTGCCACACGTCTTTTTTTTTGTTATACTTTTGTAATGCTACAAACAAAATATGAAATGTCAAAATTCAGATCCCTGAACAGAGTAATTCCGAAAAATAATTTATACAAAATAATCGACCAGACTCATGGAAAATATCTATTGCTTCAATAATTTATTATACGGGGTTCCAACCATTATGTTCTATTCTCTCGTGTAATCGGCTGCTCTTCAATCGATGATGAGACTGATGCCGTCTGAGCCAGAACAATAGCGTGATCAATTCAGTCTAGACAAACATAAAAGAATCACTGTCTTCAGCCTTCAACATCTTAACAGAGGTTATTTTATACGTCAAAAGCTATCTCTATTCAGGCAGTCTCTCGTTATACCTGTAACGATATCTTTTAATCTGCTCCGTTATCGAAAAATCAATCGACGATCCGGACCGCAACGCAGCAGCCATGGAGCGAGATAAACCAGGTTTCTCTCAACAAGCTTTGTGATCCAAATTCTGAAGTCTCAGATAAGCTACAGTTTCAACTGCTAAACATTGAATTTCGCTTCGAGTGCATATTGTAAACTTGAGAAGTTCAGAAATGCTATTGAGGTTGATAGGAAATATTTTAATGGCATTTTATCTTATCTATTCTATACTAATATATAAAGCTGAAGAGTTTGTTTGTTTGAACGCGCTAATCTCAGAAACTACAAGTGGGATTTGAAAAATTCTTTTTGCATTTGATAGCCAAACTCTAGAGGAAGGTTATATTTTGTCCCAAAATTCCGACGGGACCAAAAGTTGCGCGGGTAAAACCGCGCGAGGTGGCTAGTCAATTATAATTAATTATATCTTGTAGCGTGGGGTATTTGTTTTTTAATATTTATTGTTATAAAATTATGTATGATCTATGTTTAAAATATTCCGTGAAAATTAATTTATTATTCTACACGGTAGGTAGTTTTCTTCTTATGATTTCGCATAAAAGACCCTCTTATTTTAGGAGCAATAATAAAAAGGAGTTATTTCCATCATAGTTTCAGTTCAGTCATAATACTAAAGGTATTTCGATAGGTCGATAATGCCTCCTTGATGACTAATGAAAATTGTACATTATAAAAACAACTCTGTTTTCAAAGTGGAGGGTTGGGTTAGGTTTCCTTTATTTAAACAATACATCATCACAATACAAATTTCTTCGAAACCCCCATTATAGATTGCAACCCTGACATATAGACTTTGGCATGAGGTGTCAACTTGTCACAAGTAAAAAACGCCGAAAATACTCATCCATCACGACCTGTGATATCGGGGAACCGATTATTACAGATTACTGTAGAATGGAGTTTTTGTGTACATGCATATACCTATATTTCTGAGTATTGGTTATTATTTTTGTTGATATTAATTTTATTCATAGGATCCGAATTTTCCGGAAAATCCGGGGGCTATTAACTGTCTAAATAATGTTTTTTCAAATTAGTATGTAAATTAAAATTTAGGAGCAGACGCCATATCTAAAAGTAATTGCAATTATTTTTATTGTTTCCGAAGTCTATTGGTTCTCTCAAATACACCTCCAAAATTAAGTGTATTGATCGACCCTAACAAGAGTTTTTTTAATACATTTGAAAATAGCTTGATAAGACTAAAATTGATATAAATGATGATTACATTCTATCCCCAAAGTTAGTTTTATGGATACGATAAAAAGGTGAAGCTATGGGACATTTTTACATACACTCAGATCCAAGCCAGCTAAGAAACGTTCATTTCACAGACTTACCCGCCTGAGACTCGAACTCAAGACTACTGGTAACGAAGGCAAACTCTTGAACAATGCACTACGGATGTCATCATAAAAAACAAGTAATCTTACATAAATAGTACCTACCAAGGAACCTGCTTGACAAGACGTCCGCAACGCAAAACAACTGGCATTTAAGAAACTTTAACTTTCTTCTTTCTTGCCTTGAGCGCTTCTTTCGAACTTTTGATGTATAATTAACGGATGCAGAGCATTAAAAAAACCGTCTTCACGTCACGTTTGGCTGATTCAAGGTAAACGATCTCCGAATTCAAACATATTTGAACTCAATCGATTTCAATGAAATTTATACGGGCCAAATGAGAGACCAAACAAGTATCATCAAAATCGGTTCACCCAATCAAAAATTATGAAGAAACAAACATTAAAAAAAAACATACAGACGAATTGAGAACCTACTTGAAATGAAAAGTACTTTGGCTCAATGGATCTGGATGAAATTTGATAGTGTACAGTCAGCACTGGAATAGCACATAGGCTACGTTCCCGCGTGATTAGAAATTGCGCGGGTAAAACGGCGTGAAACAGCGAGTTCGAAATATATCTAACGTAGCATAACGAGATGCTGTTTGACTGTACCGTTGTACAATCAATGACTCTGTATTGTAGTAAAACTCCATAAAAAATAACTTTTTCTTTGTTTCGTCCCTTACTTAACCCTAGATAGCTAACCTTCTGGCGAAACCTGTTTAAGCTAACCATCCGTCGAAACGACGGGTGTTTTAAAAAGGCTTATTTTTTATGAAGTACTTAACTTTTTTAACTTTTATTTAACTATATGGTTAAAACTGATTGTTTTAAATAAAACACTCGTTTTATTAATCAACTTTATTTATTTATTTATTAAAATATACCTACTTTTTCTAAACATCTAAAAAAAAGGAACTTTTTGTTATTTATAATTTAAATTTGCAAAATTAAAAAAATAATTCTAAGCACATGTACTTTTTTGCCATAATTGGACACATAGGAACACAAGCAGTACTAATAACATAAAAAAATATATTTTTCTTGAGCACAAGTGACACAAAAGTCAACTTTACGTTCACTACCTACATATCGGTAACTTGCAGTTGGCACAGACACTTTTAGTCATACGCTTTTTCTTATGGTGGCATTTCCCACACGTTTTTCTTTTGCGATTTTCATGAGAAAACGCCGGTGATTCCTCTTCAGGTATTACAGCAGTGGAAGTCGATGCCTGCAGGTCTCGGCTGGTGGATGGATGCATCGGATGGACTGGCGCTTTGTGTCGCGGTCACAGTTTGATACAAACATCTTTTCACAGATATTTCAACGTTCGTCCATTTCACGATTTCTTCGCGAAATTTCGTTTGTGAAAAACTTTCCGAAACAAGATACTTCCTTCACCAATCCTCTACATGAACGGTAAGGTCCCCTTGCAGTGCGGACAATTTTCCTCGCCGACGTTCTTTTCGAGATGTTTCCTTTACTAGTAGCCCAAACATATCGATTTTTACCTCGAATATTCCTTTGAGGCAATTGAATGATGTTGTTCTCCAAAGTTTCAGAAGCAGGAGTATCAGGGCTTAAGTCTTGAGATGGAATCACACATGATTCTTCGGAATCAGACGGTTGATAATTTTCATCACTTTGTACCTCGTCTTCCACCACAATATCGTCGGTCTCACTGGCTGAACTATCATCCAGAGCATCATCACTAAGTCCTTGCCAAAGCAGGTTAACTATTGCATCATCTTGCAATGAAGACATGATAAAAATCTAAAAATAAATAACAGATTTTGTTACACACTCACAATAAAAACTAACAGTAAAGCTAACCACCCGTCGAATCGACGGGCAAAGGTCTTGTACCTTAGAACCTATGACACTTACCTTACCAACGCGTGCGCCACTACAACGCCAGTGGTGACTACTTAGTTGGCTAGGCTAAACAAAACCATTGAATGCACCGTTAAAAAGATATAGCGATATTATTTTACGCTGCCCGTCGAATCGACGGAGGTTAGCTATCTAGGGTTAAAAGGTTTTTGGGAAGAAATCGTTATTTGTCAATAAGACTGCCTCAATTCAATTCAAGTCTTGACAATTTGGCAACCAGCCGTCGATAAGACTGCCTCATCAATATTTATTTAATGTCATGTTTCTTAATTTATATTAGTGCGATAGGTACTGCAATAAAATATGAATAAACAAATGCGATCCTTAGGCCTATGCATAAATCTGATTGAGCATGCATATAGAAATACATGCTTTAATTACATCGTTTAAGCAATGTATGGACATGTAGGTTGCTTTGGAGGTCATCTGGCATGCCTTGTCCCGGATTCAGGTCAGAGAACATAACCTTAGATTCAGTCAAAGACCATTGGTAAAGAGTAAGTTGGTTCAATCACTTAAAATAATTAATGACCCAACTCACTTTATTTTATGTTTACAACGTTTTTGAACTGTCGATTTTGAGTCATCTTGTTTTACTCGAATCCCATACGAAAACGCAAACAAATATCAGAAATAGGATGCATTTAAAATGAATTTGTCAATGCATTATAAAATATTTTCCCATAGAGTTTGACAAAGGAGTTTAATCTATGATAATCGAGGTTCGTACCCATAGACAACACAGAAGTTTATGTCTATTGCGCAGAATAAAGACTTCACCATTGTCATTTGTTGCATTAGTGTCACTGGCTGTTACGAAATAAGCTGCAACCGAAACAAAGCCCATTTTAAAAAAAGTATACTTTATTCAAATAAAGAACACAGTAGCTAGCACTGCCTTGCTTTATTGTATCAGAAGATACGACTGGATGTTGTTGCTATGTAGGTTTAGATAAACTCGCTATCTTTTATAAGTTGCACTTATAACGCGGATCATGGATGTTTATAAAGTTTATTTAAAATGGTTTTGATTATTTATAATGTTTCCATGCTGAACTGGGAGCAAACGAAAAACCTAGAATGTACCAGCTGCTTCCATTCCCGGGCACACCGTAAAAGTCAGTTAAGGGACTGATGTTTTGTTGGCGTTATTGTGGACGATAGGCCGACCCTCTGTCACTGCAATAGCCTCTCTCAATCAACATAATACCTCCAAATTTGTCAAACGTGATATCGGATGGTTTTAGAGGCTATCTGGTGTTCTACCTACCCCATAATGGATTTAGCGTGAAGTTATGTATGTATGGAAGACCGGGGCAAGACCAGGGGGCGTCGACATTGTATGGAGATGGTGCAGACTACGTACTGGAGACAGAGTGAAAAAGACAGAACACAATAAGAGGGAAAAGAGCAAGAATAATACCAGTGTAGCCCATGAAAAAAAATATTCAATCGATCGTTCGAATACATCGCAGTATTTTTTTGAGTTTACACTCTTTCATATTTTTCTTCAAGAAATCTTCGCTTTTATTAGAAATAACATTAAACGAAAACTTTACATTATGACTTCTTCATAATTTTTAAATAATTTAACAAATATTTAAAGAGACCGTATTACATAATCGAATGAATTAGCAAATCGATGTTATTTGAATATAGCAACACAGACATAAAAAGAAATGTCAAAAATTAACTTCTACTTCACAATGTGAAAATATTTTTTCGCGATTGCGGTTTTGCGATATTTTTAAATTGTGTTTGTGTTTGTGTTTTAAGTTTTCTTGTGATTTAATCGACTTTTCTCCCCCTGATTGCTTGAAGAAACTCGCGTCAGTGTGAATTTGTATTTTTAAGAAAGAGTGTCAATTTATCCACACTTTTTGTTGTATTACTTTAAATAAAATAAAAGTATCAAATGCTTATTTATTGTTTTACTTATTGTTCATCAAGTTAACCTTATATTTAGCCAGTCGCAATAAAAATAAGCAAACCTTACAGAACTGATGGTATGGTATTTCACCTAACAAGTTTGTTAGTATTTGCTTATTTTTATTCAGACCAGAGCAAGTTGAAATCTCGAAGTCGTTTGAACTGTTTGAAATTCCTGCCATATTAGCTATGTGGACCGTTTTCAGATGGCGTCTCGTCTTAACTTTCAATGTATGAAGTTGTACTTCTTCTCTTGAGTATATGTGTTCTATGGGCAAGACCGTATAGCTAAAGATCTGGCATGTAGTTCCTCCATTTCAAAACGCAAATGTATTAAATCAACATATTTATTCAGTCAGACTCAGTTAACATATTTTAGAAAAAATACATAAAATTAAGCAACAATTATAATAAAATAGCAAATAACTACTTTTTCCGGGTTTGCCCCGACCCATTGGTAAAACCGTATACTATATTGTATGATATTGCCCCGGAAGTTTCCGTGTGACATTGCATCTTGTGCAAAAGAAGTCATCCAACTCCCCTGAATCACAGCTGGTGCAGCCTTCATGAGCCCAAACTTGATAGTCTATACATTTGTCTATGTCTTCCGAATATCAAAACTGAAATATGTCTTAGAAATAGTCCAATAATGTGCATTAGAATTTTTAATAAATTACCTGAAGATATCAAAACGATGCCTCTTAATAAATTTAAATACGTCTTACGACAATGGCTAATTAATGAATGTTTTTATGACATTATTTATTATTTATTTATTTACACTTTATTGTATGCCAATTTGTAAATTTGTAATGATTTTTTAAACTTTAAATTTGACATAGGTAGATAAGAATGTAAATAATTATGACATGGAGTGTTATGAGAATTATATGTATATATATTTTTTTATAATAATATTGTAATACCTGGTAATAATATACTAATACATTGTAAATATTGCATGCTGTAATACAGTAAAGTATGCGCTCATACTATAATGTGTACCATCAAATATTACCATAGTTTTCGCAATAAATTGATTTGATTTGATTTGATTTCACGAGGGCGAGTTGTGTAGTGGATGTTGATGAGATCGGTTTTCGACCAAGTTGCTGCGCAGTGGAAGTTGTCTTGAATGACACATTGAAAGTTGATGGTGTTTGGTCAACGAATAGCGATGATGAAAAAATGATAATAATTTTGACTTATCTATCCGGGTCAAAATCATACATAACCCGTTTTACCCCAACCTAGTTGATTAGTAACTTACCTGTAGCGTATGTACACTTCACAATCGCAGCTTGTATATTCACGAAATTAGGATCAAGACTACCGAAAAAGAATAAAATTAAATAACTCAAAATTGTTTATAAATATTACTGATTGGTAGGCGCCTCTGAGCGGCTTGTGCGCACGAAATTTGGATTATTGGCGAAAATAGGTACGCTATATACATATACGGTTTACGGTTTTGTACTGGTTTCCCCTAAGTATTTATACTTAAATTCAATATGTACATCTTAAATGTATTTATTATTGTATTCTAAAGCTCTTTGTGAAACTTATTTAGGGTAAGTAGTTTAGTTTGAATATCAGAGAAATAATCTGACATCAGACAAATATTTTGTTGAAACATTTACAAGAGCTTATCGTTAGACAGGTAAATGAAAATGCAATTTCAACCAAAAATTTGTCTAAAGACAGCGAAATTGCCAGACCAGCTACTTTGGAGCGGTGCACCTTTTATCCCCGGATGGGCTATTCCACAAAAATAATACGCTCGAAAGCTCATAACACGTTCAGTATGAATGGCCCTCGTGTAATGGTGAACTGAACATCGGGAAGTTATGTAGCTGGTTTCTCTGTAAAATCGATTATGTGGTCATTGTATGGATTTGCTGTTAAAACTGCTTCAAAATGTTTATTTCTAGAAATTGCGGACTCATAACAGTTTTTTGTAGTAAATGGATTAAATGAACTTGCAGACAGAACTTCCATCCGTATGTGGTAGATATTCCGAAAAGTCGAACTAAGCGCTTTGACAGTTCCTTTTTGATACGGTCGCCTGCGTCTATTTTCCCTGACCAGTATAGTCCTAGTACTTTTAAGCGTCGAGTGAATAGGTTTCTCGTGGATGGACGTGTAACATCTTAGTCTTCATGTTCACTTAACATCAGGTGGCATGGAAGACAAACGTCCCATCCATAATTCACAAAAAAAAAAAAAATGAAATAAGGTACTTATGAAAAATGTATTTATAAATAATTTGATATTATTTCAAGTCTTGTTTCAACACCAGAGTTCTACGCCGTTAGAGTAGCAACTCATTTGCATGGATTTATCAGATTCTTACAAGTTCTTAGAGTTCATAGGTTTATGTCTAAAATATACATTTTTTTTTTTTTTTTTTCAGTTTCTTTATTCAATATATAATAAGATTTACATTTTTTTTTCTTAAATCTACACACTTGAAACCTATTAAGGTTTATTTAAGTGCGAGTAAGTCGCATTAAGTACTGTACATATCTATTTTATAATAATGATTGAGCAAACGTTTACATGTTTTATGATTTTTTGTTAACTTTAAAATTAGTTCCTCGGGGATTGTATTTAATATATTAGGAAGCATGTATCTCCACGTCCGTTTACCATATTCGTTATTATATTTAGGTAGTATATATGTTGGTGTATAATTAAGTTTACGTAAGTTTTGAGGTCTATTTTTCTTTTTGAGATTGTGTATATTATGATATTCGTCGAGGATTAAATTATAATTTATTTTATTAAACACAGATATAATTTTACAGTATTTTAATAAACCACTTTCGTCTCCTTTATATTTTTCCCTTATGTTTTTAGGTACTATATTTTTTAATATGCTAATTTGTAAATTATATATAAGGTTCGTATTAGTTTTATGGGTCCGACCATAACACGACAATCCATAGCTTATTATTGATTCCCCTAGTGACATATATAATAGTTTAAGGATATTATATGGGATTTTAAATTTTAATATTGCGAACTTAGCACGTATCGATCTTAATTTATTACATATTTGTTCAATGTGAGGCCTCCAATTTAAATGCTTATCAATTGTAAGTCCTAGGTAGGTATGTTGGTCAACTAATTCTAAATGTGCACAGGTGCAAGTATCACGATGGTCGTGCATGCACTGGTGTTCGTGAGCAGTAATAGTTGGGGTATATGGAAACTTTATATAGGGTGATCTTATATGCATGAGTTTTGTTTTACTTGCGTTGATGACCAACCCCATATCATGTGCCCACTTACACAATGTATCAAAATTATGTTGCATTATTGTCGAAGCTTCTTGAATATCCTTACTATGAGAAAGAATACACGTATCGTCGGCAAATTGATACACTGTGCCCTCAGTGAATAAATTGCACATATTGTTGACATATGCCAGGTATTCTATGGGAGCCAGTATGGATCCTTGAGCCGAGCCCTGCTCGGTGAGGATAGGATCACTGTAACAGTCATTTACCCTCACCATAGTTTTTCTCGATTTATGAAAGTCGCGGACCAAGTCTAGTGTTGGGCCCTGTATACCAACCTCCTCCAGTTTGGAAAACAATGTATTGTAATTCAAAACGTCAAAAGCCTTCGTGAAGTCGATGTAGACTACCAGCACATGTTCCTTATTGTCCAGGTGCCGGTTGACCTCATTGACAAACCTACACAGAAGTTGACTCGTACTGCGCCCCTTTTGAAATCCATACTGGTTCTCATTTAATAAATTATGTTTTGCCAGGAAGTTTGATACCTCGGTACCCAAGTATCTTTCGATAATTTTATCGATACTGCATAAAATAGTTATAGGCCTAAAGTTATTGATGTCACTGTAACAACCTTTTTTATGAATCGGTCGAATAATACCTACTTTAAGTTGACTAGGATAAAGTGACGTGGATATACATGCGTTCACTAAATGAGTAATTACAGGGGTGATCTGTTCATTTATACACAATAAATCTTTAATTCGTATTTTATCGATTCCAGGACTTTTTTTCTTATTCATACATTTTATAATATTATATATAACATCATTAGTAGCCTTTCTAAGTCTTATTGATACTGATGTTGGATTACTATACGATTTTCCTAATAATTTACTGTTACAATTACTAATAATATTTTTCACATTTTTTTCAAATCCATATGCAAAGTTATTACATATCTGTTTAATGTCACCCTTAAAATACTTGCTTATTATTTCATCCACAGATTTACTCACTTTGCCACATAGGTTGTTAATGATTCCCCATATTTTTTTGGAGTCTTTAAAGTTTTTATAAATATTCAACTTAATATAATTGTTTTTGGTCTTATTTATATACTTATTGGTTAGATTTCTATATTTATTATACAATAATCTGTTGTTTATGTTATTTTCATCACTTTTATATATTTTATACAGTTGTTCTTTCTTTTTACACATATCTATTACACGTTTGTTTACCCAATTGCATTCATTTCGTTTACTACAACTTATTTTACACTTCTCATAAGAAATATAAAATTGATCTGTTATATAATTTAATATATCGCTAGGGTTATTAAGTTTTAAAGCCGGTTCCCAATTAATTTCACATAATTCTTTTTGTAATTTTATCTCATCTATTCTATCGATATATCTATACTGTTTACTTTTATTTGTGGAGTTATAAACAATCACGGAACCGGTTATGTAGTGGTCAGCGATCTTATCATGCACAACAGCTGTTTTTACCTCACGACACTCAATAGTTCTCAAAAATATATGGTCTATGCATGATTTTGTAATTAAATCTTTTTTTACTTCAACACGGGTATACTGTGTAATTCCACACTCTAATCCTAATTCACACATATTGTTTAGGTATTGGGTTCGCACTCTAGAATCTTGGCATAAGTCAATATTTACATCACCTATTAATATATAAGAGTACTTACAGTTTGAAAGTTCAATCACTCGCGATAATTCTCTTATAAACGACACTTTATTTAAATGAGGTGGCCTGTAAACTGCACATAAGTTAGTCTTAAAATGATCTTTAGTTTCAATTTCACCTATTATACACTCAAAGTACAAATTAGTAACTGGACTCCGTGTAAAACTCAAGCTGCTGTGTATGTATACTAAAACTCCTCCACCTTTTGTTTGTGTTCGCAGTTGTGAGTACATATCGTAGTTTTGTAGTTGAAATAAATCCTTGCAGGTGTCTTTTATATTAACTTCAGTTAGCACGATTATGTGAATAGTACGGGAGCTGGTTGATATAATATAATCCAACTGATCGAAATTTTTAAGCATTGATCGTATGTTGACGTGAAGTATGCACAGATTGTTACATTCTGTCAATTCAATATCATCCATGTACGCATTCCAATTCGTAAAGTTTTTTTCTTGAATACTGCAATATGAATCCTCCATTGTGCTAGGTAGATAGATATACGTTATGAATATAGGTACGATTTGTGTATTACACGTTATTTTGTGTTGGTTAGATTATGTACTATGTTTTGTAAATCATTAATATTTTTAATATTATATATCTTTTCGTTATCATTTTTCCTTGCTAAAATGTTTCCATTTTTATGCCATACGTACTTAAACAGCCCAGGTTCTTTAAGGCTTTTTTTTGCTTTCCACAACAGGAACGACATATGTGGAGTGAGTAGTTCTCTCACATATATTTTATTGTTTTCGTTTTGTCCTATAGTTTTACCGGTTAATTCAGTTTTTTTCGATGCATTAATCCAATCGTTTCGGTGACCTTCTCGCAGTTGAAGTACAACGGTAGATGACAAAGTGGATTGAGAAATACCCTTCTTTTTTTTACGATAGGCTTTCAATATGTTATCAGGATTCAATTTTAGTGGAATGCATATTTTAGTACATATATCTAATATGTTCTCATTTTCATGTTCTTGAATGCCACACAGTTCTACCTGATCTGCTATCTGTAGTTGTTCCATAACCGACAAGCGTTGCTCCAACGACTCATTTTTTATATTCAGATTCTTACATTGATTTTGTAGGTCGTAACACTGATTTTCTGTGACTTTGAGTTGTTTTACCAACGATTGCATTTTGAGCTCATAGTCATCGATTTTATCCGAGATGAACTGTAACGATGTTTGGAGTTCTACTCGAACGATTTCGCGAACTTCTCTTCGAATATCCGCCAATAGCTGGTTACGGATGCTGGAGCTCAGAATTTCACGATCGTTTTCGTCGTCATCTTCTGGAGGGATGCAGGACAATCGTTTTGGTTTGCCCATACCCGTGCACGAACGACACTTCCAGTCCACTGAATCAGTAGTTTGTAGCACATTTAATTGTTCTGTTGATATGGCCATACACGACGCATGAAACCATTTATTGCATTTATTACAAAGTATTCCGGGGGACTTTTTATTTATAAGTTTGTTACACTTATCACATTTCATTTTTATTGTGATTTAATAAGTCGCGATACTAAAAGATATACAATACTTATTCGTGAATTGAACTTATCAATACAATACGCGTCCGATAGTTATCATTGCACGAATCATAGAAAGGTATTTGCGTAGACTTTGCGCTAACATTGAATATCTTTGAAACGAGATTATCTTCAGACTAAAAGAAAACCTGCTCTTATACACCACTATTCTTACATAAGACTACTTTACTACAGTGAGTACACAAGATCTAATATATTATTAACTAAAAAACTATTTCTGCCCTAATTTTGTGAACAGTAGAGTAGTAGGTAGTACAAAAAGGACAGAGGTGAGGTATTTTGTTTGGTTAATTATTCACTGGGCGTGAAAGGGCAAAGGTAGTTCATGCGGATGTAAACGAGAGAACTTAGAATAAACCTGCTGAGCTTTTAATCGTTGGGAGGTTTTAATTAAGGTTAAAATAATGAAATTATTATGTTTGAAGTCTATTTGGTAGATACAGAATAAATCCTTATATTCGTTTCACCAAAGTAGCGTGGCATTTGAGGTATCTGAACGAAGTGGGCGTACACACCCTTTTAGTAAGATCCAAATTAATATCTGTAAGTGATACGCGAGATGTTGAGATTAATCACCGTTGAATGAAAATTCTTTGTAAAATATGCACATATCTGTGCATTTTTCTATGTACTATAAATATATATCTACAAAATAAAACTATTAGGTACCTACAATATTATATCCATTATATAGTTTTCATCTAACAAGTTCAGATCTAAATTGCGTATTGTGAAAAGATCACAATAAATAATGACCAGAAATATTTATCGTGGTTTCTCCGTGTTTCGATCGATCCAGTAACGTATTGCTGCTATGCCACATACGATAAAGCCATTTATTAATGCTCTATAAACCACAAAAACTACAATTTCCACTAAAGTAATAAAGTTCTCAACGACTGCTATTATCTAACGGTCATTTCGCAAGAACTTTCATAAGAAAAACTATATGAAAATGTTGATGACCGCGCGCTGACCTTTGACTCGTGGTAAAGCACAAAAAACATACAATTTCTAAGTCTCTCGACTTGACCTTTACTTAAGATGGAAAGATAAGACAGTCTTAAGTAAGGGATGAAATAACCCTTGTGATTGTGATCCTGAAGTGATTAGACTAATTTATTTTTAAGCCTTTTTGGAGTGGAATTTATAAATAGAAATTTTTGTTACTTTTTGTTTTTTGAACCCCTACATTTTTTATGTGTTAAAACTTGCAATAACCTAAATTAATGTTTTCGAGGATACGGCTAGCGATTGACGGTCAAGATTTGAAGATTTATTACATTTCAAAACATATTACTTACAGGAGTAAATCATTATTATAGCGGTGATTTCTGGCCGCAGATTCTATTCAGGGTGACTGGTGAGAAATTTTAGATACTGAAGGAGAGCACTCTGTTCTCGATTCTGATTATAATTATATAATAAAAGTAGGAACTTTAATTTTTCACTGGAATTGCCTATAAATAAAGTTTTGTTACTATTTACTTTACTTACGCCTGAGTCAATTGCGGCACGTGACCTGGCACGCGGATTGCTTCCAACGCTAGTAATACGGTGCGTAATTAATTCTTTAACATTCGGTTAAGTTTACTCAGTAAATAGTTAATAGTAATTTTTTATTTTATTTTTTCTCTTCATGTGTGATCTCAAACTATCGCGTTCTGGAATTTCGAAAATGACCCACCAGTCACCCTGTTTAAAGGTCGGTCGCAAGTCTGCAAGATTACACTGTCCACAACACTATACCACTCCGGTTCAATAATCAAATATCATATCATGAAAAGCTATTTTTAGCCGGTCCTACACCGATGAAATTGTTTTTTTTTTGCATTATTTAATTAAATGTTTTTCGTAGACACCTAATAAAGAAGTTGAGATATTTTCTGAGACGTAGGATGGAACTACATTTAATCAATTTTGCAATGTAAAGCTAAACTAAGGATTAGAAACAATTATTTTGATACACATAAGCTTACCGCTTTTACGTAGCAACTGAAATGGAACTAAATACTCCATTATGACCTCAACTAAAACCATTAGGACTTATCACATGATACCCTTAATTTCGAAATTTATCATGCATTTTGGCAGTAACGTATAATAAAATACTTTGTCTAATTACCTCTATTTTTAGTGTAGTCTTGATAATACAAGCTTACTTTTCACAGTAGTCAGCCGGTTTGGAAAATTTATTTATTTATTAACTACACTCTAAAAACATTACCTCTTTTCAATAAACACTAATAAAGAGGTTTTATTGACAGTTTTGTGGGCGATAGGCTGACCCCCTGTCACTGCAATAGTCGCTCTCCATCATTATAATACCTCTAAATTTGTTAAACGAGACTTCAGATGGTTTCATAGTCTTTGGTGTTCTGCCTACCCCGTCAGGGATACAAGCGTGAAGTTATGCATGTATGTACTAATAAAGCTGTGTAGTTTGTTTGGTTGAACGCATTAAATTCTGTAACTTTCTTTTTTTTTTTTTTCTTTTTTTCTACCGAACTCTTTAGGCAGGTTACCGTTTTAGTCTAGGTTATGTTTATTTAGAAATGTCCATTATTCGGACATTACGCGGGTAAAACCACGCGAAGGTGGTAGTTGTTGGAAATAAGTAAATTCGTAACGCCACACAAAACCTACGCCACATTCATCATTGTGACATTTGATAAGAATAACTACGAACGCGCTCACTGACCGCGACATTTTCAAAGGCTGCAATGCAAGTCACACGATGAATTTTAAACTTTAGGTACTTCTAAAGCTGAATTGATTGTAGTTGAATTATCAAGTAACGGTTCTAGGCTGTTATTAATTTAGTTTTGATGCTAATCAGGCGGGAAATATTCAAAACAGCATTTGGATTTTCTTAATGAAATTCGGCATTTAGAAATAAGATTAAAACTAAAAACAATTAAACTTTTTCTGGCCTATTTGTTATTTTAGCGTTATCTAAAAGTTTTCGAGATTCATAATGCGAAATGGCGCTCTGTGAATGCAAAAAATATTTTCTTATTTATTAAAGGGTTTCCGTTTGGTCGAAATTGGAAATTGATAAGTTCTTACCTTTTTTAAAATATCTATTACCTATCCGTCTGATACATATTCGCATTTCAGAATATAGTAAGGGAATTTCATCTCGTTATTTTATTATTTTATTTTACTTTTTTTTTCTAGAAAAAAGTTTTAATGATTGTAACAATAAAATACCATCTTTTAAGTTATCGGAGTTATCGGAGTAGTTATATGTTTACTATTAATTGTCGGTATTTTTTTGCTTTAGGTATTTATTTTTTTAACATACCTAAATCCTACATACATAACTCCATGCCTGTATCCCTCATGGGGTAGGCAGAAAACCAGAGGCTATAAAACCATCTGATGACACGTGTGACAGATTTGGATTATTATTATCATGGAAGTCTCCTTCCATCACAGTGACAGGGGGTCAGCCTTTCGTCCGCAAAAACGCCAATAAAACCTTTGTCCCCAAACTTACTTTTACAGTATGCCTGAGAAGAGAAGCAGCTGGCACATTCTGTGTTTTTAGCCCATTTTTGTTGTTATTTTACTTTAAGGGTGTCCAGGGGAAATTTTTTTTTTGTATTTGAACGTAGGAAATTTTATATTTCTGCATTTCATCAATAGATTTAATTAATAAATAACCTAAACTGATTCTTCAACTTTGTTGCCCAAGAACTAAGTTGCGTCGTGAAGCTTGAACAGTGGAAGTAGGAGTTATCGTAGGTTAAGCTCAGACCCGGACCTAATAAGAAAAGCTTTAAAAGTCAAAGTCAAAAAAGTCAAAAAGCCTTACTCGGCTGGAGCTCGAACCCAGAACCTTACACGGGCAAACCATTATATTACATTGTCAAATGTTAGCTAGTTTATACTTATTTGGATGATAAAAAAAACCTTTTGTATTTAACGACACATTACCCACTCCAGCTCACCCTTTTAAAAGATACTAATGAGTAAATTACCAACATTCAAAAAGACACAATTTCTCTTAAGAAAGGAGATTTAAAAGTGTTATAACCTATTTTTAAAATTCCGATCTGCCGAAAAATTGGCGCTGCTGGCAGCTCATGTTAAAAAGAAAAAAACAAATGAAGCCACCAACGAGGCGAGGTTTACTTTTCTGCTTCGATATTTCATCGTTAGCTTGAAAGCTCAAATACGATCGTGAGCGCTTACGCGATGAGAAATCCCTTCAGGAACACTACACAAAGTTAGAATTTTTCCAATGTTGGTAAAACTAGGATGTTTCGTTTTCTTTTTATGTGAGAAAAAATACCCATGCAAGAAAATTATTCATATTTTTCTCTATGAGTCAGTTATTTTTATATGTAAAAAGTTTTAACACTACGTAAAAAAAACCAGTACTATAATGAAAAGTAAGTTTTTACTATTTCATTATTTTTTTTATGTTCACCCGGCCGTGTGGGGGTGATACATATGTATTTAATATCATCCAGCATTTTGAGTAACATATTAATGCAGCGTATAATACAACCTACATTACAAAAACAGCTTTTGATTTAACCGGATTAACCAAATTAAATTGTGTTGTTACATAACTTTAATTCTACAAGAAAACAATTTAAACATAATGATTCACGACGTGCGATGCAAAAATACGGAAACACGATCTCGCATCTCCAATGTGTCTGGAACCAACATAACCACTTTCACTATGGAATCTACTTGTGACATAATCCTCAGCGTAAATACCGTCTTAAAATCTTCCTTCGAAAACATTCTTACATCAAAATATTCAGAGAACGAATCCTTTTCCGATATTTTTATTATCCCTTTCGAGATAGCGGGACTCAAAGTTATCCTTCATTACCCACCCTCGATCGGATCCAACAACTACGAAGTGACACTAGAACTTTTATTGGAGCTTTAACAAGCTACTCTAAAAAACTCCTTCAGTATTAATTACATTTTTCTACAAGTTCAAAAACTGTTATTTAAAACTGGAACGATAAAATCAGACTATAAACCGGAGAAAGTTCACAATAAAAAAAGAAAAATAAAAACTTACAGTAACTGAAAGTTCCTCGGCAATAATACTGGCAACTCACGAAAAAAAAAACAACAATTGATCCGCGTTTAAAAATGGAAGCAGCGGGCTCCGTTCACAAAGCACGACTGTGGGTCCGTCGTACGCGCAGGTGAATGTAAACGTCACTCTACCACAAGACTATTAACCGCCTTGAGAAATACACAACATTTACTTTAAAACTAGGTATTAATTAAACGACTCCTTAAATTGACACCTTAATACGCTATTCGTATACTGTGCAATGAACTTTGCGGTATAATTTAATTATATTTGTATGCATCACTTGTGCGCTCAACTCATTTTTATTCTTTACTGAGCTTTGTCGTTTTGATCAAACATTGAAAATACATTCCGATTGAAATCTTGTAGAATCGAGTATACAAGGAAAGTCGAGCAAATCAAATGTCGGAGAATTTGCAGCTGAATACCTTAAACGTTATTTTATACATTGCCTACGCAGTCTTTACAATATCGAATGCTCAGCCGGTAATGTATGAAAAAGCAATCCAAAATGTCCAAATTGTAAAAAAAAAAATTGTATTGCTATTTCATACATTATAAAGCTATTTAACACATTCAAACGGGTCAAATTAGTTTATTTTTGGAGATATGTTCGTCTCTTATTTTCACATTACAAATAACGAAGGATAATCGTTCAAAAGAACACACTTTGTAAGTTTTCCAATAACTTGTCTGATTGAAAGTTCTTATTCAAGCACCCTTATTTATTAGCTTTGAACTAAAAACTGAAATCCTCCTCAATAATAAATAACCATTAATGATCTTGCTTTGGTAATCGATTTCAATCGGCCTTGTTTTCAAAATTCGTCCTAAATGCGATTGTGACTGGTCCCACGGTCCATAATTATCGAAATAATACAAGTAAAAGTATAGCCTTAGTATTAAACGGTCATACGTTGTGACCTTTTAACGCATCTGCTGAACCAAGGTCGACTAGATGTTCGGAAGACCAGTTCCTCAGGCTATATCTTTGCAGGTATGTTGCAGTGATGCTGACAAAAAATATCTATTTTAGGGATATCGATGTTATTTAAGAGTAACTAAACTGAAAAAAGATTTTAACTCTCATTTTTTGCTAGCTATGCTAGCATTACTTGAAATTCAACCTTTACATAGTCCATGAATTTAGTTTTTGCATTTTAAATTTACAAAAACTTAAGTTATTTACTTTTTGCGCAAAATTAATTAAATCTTTTTCCTGAGCCTATACAGGGCATACTTTCAACAGATTTTTATGTAAGTGGTGCATGTCTTTATATCGATATTAAAAGTATCTATATCTTCGCAACACTACCTATCGTCGATAAAAGTTAGAGTATAAAGGGCAATTGAGGCCATAGTTCGGCCGCTGACCGCGTTACTTAAATACGCCTGTAGCAGGGTGGCGGAGTTAATGACTGGACTCAATGGTACATAATATGGAAAACTACTTGTTAAGTACAAAGAAAATAATGATAATTTAGGACGAACCTAATAAAATTCCATTCAACACTTCATAAGAATGGACGGAATTTTATCAAGATTTTGATAAACTTCATATCGTTTGCGATATGAAATTGATCAAAATCATTTCGCAAGGATATTGCTGTTGGCTTAGAACAGCGCTTCCATGTATACAGAGCGGATATTGTCGAGAGTCGGACTAAATTTGACAGTTGCTTTTTGCTTTTTTTTGAGTTCCCCACGTTATTTGCCTGAATCTGTTTATTCCAGCGAGATGATATCCATGGAGATGTTCTATTTTTCTATACATACTTTATAGTTATATAGATATTAAGTAGGTATAACTAAAACTCTTTTATCTCACTCTCCCAATACAAAAACCATTGAAGAAAAAAAGAGATAGTACTATTTTCATTCTCCTACCGAATGAAAAAATTAAAGGCATGACGTCATACGAATGTCATTAGAGTGCCTTGCCGCCATGTTGTATTTCAGAATTCAGAGTACTTAAGATGTCAAATTGTGTTTTGGCTGAAAGGTTTTTTCAATTTACTAATTAAGTGGCTGCAAATTTGTGTTTTATATGTTAATATCTGCAAAAAGTGCAAGCAGTTTCCAATATGAAATGTTCAATTTTGTGGTGTGGTGCGAAGAAAGATGATAAATACCCTAATTTAACTTTACAAAGGTTAGTAAGATTTTCATTGATTAAAACAAGTAAATTGTTGTTATAAAGTGCTCCACATAACTTTTTTTGTGATTTGGACATGCAATCTTAACTATACACTACATTTTTTTATATTAAACATGTTTTACTTTGCCGAAAACTATTGTTGAAACTGTCTTGTTTGTTTACATTAGAATTTAATAGTGATGTATTTTTCTTAAAACTCTATATCGATATTTATAATTTTAGGTTTCCAAGAAATGTTAACTTAAAGGGACGGTGGTTAGAAGCCATTGGAAGCGAGTACTTAAACCCAAAAGTTAAAGTTTGGTATATTTGCTCTTTACATTTTGAGGAAAATAGCTTTTATAAGACTACTTGATGTAATTAGATTGCGAGATGACACAGTACCTTAAATTTTCCAAAAGGTAAGAAATCTTATTTTGTATTATTCAATAAAAATAGACTTTGTACCTTTTTTTTTAGAAATGAATAAATATTTGTAAAAATTACTATGTTGTTTTACTGCTACCTGCATAATACGAGTGTAAAATCTTTCTAACTTTCATAATATAAAAGGAAGGTATGGTTAATTATTACATAGTGGCCATGTGGATAGTTATATTTTATAATTACTATTATTTTGATCAGATTTCACTTTTTATAATTGCAATGTCCACTTTCATTTATTTATTTATTTTCATTTTTATTGTTACTATTTTGTGTTCCTTCGTAATTCATGAACCTCTCCCTCTCCCTCCCCAGTATCGAAAGAATCGAAGGAATATTCTTTCAATACTTCTTTCGATTTTCAAAAACGTAAACAACACCTGTCATTAATTCGATACTTGCTCTCAATTTCGAATAAAACGCTTCAAATATGCTTCGAAAACACTCGTAGACTAATAATCAAAGTCAAAGAAAAAGAAAAAACTGGTATATATAAGTAGTAAATGGAAAAAAAGGCAGAAAGTTTTACTAAATGGCAGATGACGGCTAAGGGGCGTCTCTTTTAATAGTTGCATAAGACGCCCTAGGACCGTTATAAAAAATGGTATGACCGCACCAGGCAGAAGTTTGTAAAAATAACCGTCGCAATTAATCGGATGTGTGTTCCTTCCCTGTCAAATACTGTCAATAGGAGAACGTAAGTTTTGAACCCCTAAATTTTGGTAAGACAATTTATTTCTGGTGGCGTGATAAAGTTATAAACAAAGCTATCTAGAAAAAGCGTATATTTTTCCTGACAAATAATAAGTTAATAAATCCCCAGATGAATCATTTCAAGCATTTTCATGGTAAGCATGTGGGATAACTTTAGTAATTTATATATTTTTTTCCAATACCAGGATAAAGCACAGACCTAAAAATTTTTTTTAAAAATATCTTTGATCATCAAGTTTTCAGTTATTTACTAATAAATGATGCTACAACCGAATAGTTTCCTTTCTCTATCAATAGCATAAAGCTTCATTTCGCATTTTTGAATACACATTTGCTCAAGAAAACAAAATAATCGTCCGATGAATCGGACATTTTCGCTGATAAGCGCTTATAAGTTTCCAGCTTTAATTCTGTATACGGCCTTAGAAGTATCGATATCGATACAACTTTAGTATGCTCACTATTAGCGGCCATTTTATGCTACGATTTAACTTTAGGTATGCACCCATTTTTTGCTGTTATTTCAGATCCATAGTGTTAGAGATCTATGGTTTATTCAGATCTTTATAAAACTGGCTCCTTTGAATGTTGGGTGAATATATTGTATCTTGTGGATGTACCTGTACGTAACACTTTAGTCTTTGTCGTTTATCAGGTGATATGAAGAACAAGGACCTTTTGTTATAAAAAATAAATTCTCTGCCATTTTACCTATGCCTGATCCTTGCATATGGATTAAAATAAAACGTTTAAAAAAATACTTAAAAAATAAATATTTAATTATTTAAAATAAAGAAAAACGATGGATAATTAACGAAGACTTAAGCCTCTTTTGTAGTGATCGTAAATTTAAAAAAGAAAATTGTTTATACTACGTAATATCAGAAACTTTATTAAAATTGGCGAGTAAGTGTAGTAAGAGTGGAAAAAAACGTAAAAAGAAACAATTAGTTCTGAAATGGAATCTTACCATATAAGAGTTATGGCCGCTATTTAAAAACAAGTTTTTTTTTATCTTACGTAACGTAATGTACCGTCAATACGTTGTCAATTCTTATGGAGTCCTTTTTCAGGGTTGAGTGCAGTAAACGGACGTATCCGACTATAATCATGTGCCGCCTTTGAAATAATGATTAAGACTCACCTCACAATTTTTAATTCAATTCATATCTGCCTCAGACTCCAGTGGTTGCGGATCCGATTCCCGCACGGAACAAGAAAAAAAAATCCGTGTCTGGGTGTTTATCTCTATGTGTATTTATATTCTAGGTTCCCCCCTAATTCGCTACATGGTATCCCATATCACAAGCTCTGCTTAGTTTGGGGCCGTGTAGTGTAAGAACTGGCTCTTCATAAAAAACTGTTAGAAACATTTAAAAAACCCATACAATCACACCAACTATATGGCCCCAAAGTAAGCATAGCCTAGAATGTAAATACATAAATAAATAAACACGAACCGAACGAGGCGTCTGAGGCAGACAGGTTAACCCCATCGCCAAAGTGGTCGTCATTCAGTTGTTGCCCTTTCGGATACGTAGTCATATAAAAGAGGCTTATCTAGGGATAGTAGGCTTTTACTAGCGTCTATTATCCACGTGGTAAAGAACTTGTAAACACGCCATAATGATTTGTTGATTGATTGTTCAAGATACCATAATGTCCAATTTGTAGCTCACACGCGGGGCAATTGAGATAAGATTTAAAATATGACTGTTCCCTTAGGTACGACTGTTTATTAAGAATTTAAGCGATAGCTCCGAATGGTGAGCTTTATTTTAATCTTTTACTTAGACCACACCATTAGAAGGTAGGTGATAATTTATTTATCAACGTACGAGCTTTTTCCCGCAACTTCGTTCGCGCATAAATAGAAAAGTCTTATTCTTCCCGTTCCCGTAGGAATTTAGGAAATTCCTTCCATAATACAAACAGACACTTATTGAGGAACCTTTATACCAAATATCACATCCGTGCACTCAAGGAATAAGATTATTTCATACGAATTAAAACATCATATATTTCCCATTCCCGTGAGAATTTCGGAACTTCCTTTCATAACACAACCAGTCACTTTTTGAAGAACCTTTATGCCAAGTATCACATCCGTGCACTCAAGGAATAAGATTTTTCATACAAACTAAAAAGTCCTATATTTCCCGTTTCCGTGGGAATTTCGGGAATTCCTTCCTTAGTGCACCCCTACATCCCCTAAAAAATGTATATTCCAAATTTCAGCTCTCTACGCCCAGTAGTTACGGCTGTACGTTGTCTGTCAGTCACTCAGTACCTCAGTCACTCAGTCAGTAACGGAACAGTTTCATATAAATTGATTATTGAACACGAGGGAAGCGAAAGAGGTAGGTCTGGATCGTAGCAATTGGTGTTCCCTAATCTCTGCCTACCCCAAAGGGAAACAGGCGTGTAGTTATGGTATGATATGCGAGAACTCAACATTCATAATTTACTACAAGAAATTACATTACGTTCGCTAATTGTAAGTAGGCATCCCTACTTCACAGTTTTTTTAGAACCTACAGAATTTCGTGATTGGTGCCATTGGTTCGTCATCACCTGCACTATTGGCTAGTGGTTCGCTGGTACCTCGGTCCTGCTTAATTCCTCTCCGAGCAGCTTTTGTTCATTTCTGGATAAAAGGGCAGAATCAGCAATGTGAAATTAGCGGAACCAGAATTTAATTGACAAAGCATCAGTATACCAACGCCTTTTCTCTTTATAATATAATAACTATTGGGACCTATATATTTGTCGGAGCTAACGATAAGTTGGCGATATTAAGATGTTAGTATGACTTCATGGTAACGGAAGTATGTTGGTAGCACTGTTAAAGAGGGCGCTAAATGCAATGACTGACTGACATTCGATTGCAGCGCCATAGGTTATATCTTGAAGTAGGATGATGGCAAGTGACGCAGATACGGTTAGGACGGCTAGGTGCGCTGACGTATCTCGGACGGTCGATAGTAGCTCGGTATTAATTGAGTTGGCATTGTAACTGTAAAGTAACTGACGAAACGGACTCGCGAATTAAGATTTTGTTGAGACTAAGCCAGGGTTATACCCAAGCCCACAGACTCGGTACTAAGTAACTGTCCAGTGATTAATTCTATCGTGTTTTGTGAGTAACGCTTCTTTTCGTTTTGTCTCGTTTTCCGACATCAGAAGTGGGATGAGCCCATGCATAATTAGTGTTTCGGTTCATTTTGCGAATAGACTTCCGGGATCTGACCAAGCTTAACTTTCGTTTGTGATTAGAGTAAATTCACGTGTCTTAGAGAGTTCACCATTTTGTGTGCCGTGTTTGTGTAAAAATATTTGCCATGTGTTGTTAATTAAATTCGTGATAACTTAGTGTGTGATTTAAAGGGATCCAATACGTTAATTTTGTTATTTTCATAACGTGTTTTTACTTGGTTCATTTCTATTGCGTGCGAGTTTTTGAAACATGGCAACTAAATTTCAATCGATTTATTTTGCGTTAATTTTGTATAGCTTGCGCTGCTGTGGCTTAATGCGTTTCTTTTTGAACCTTTAGTACCTACTTGGTAGATAGTAATGATATCACGGTTGAGCGGGTGAAATTTTGTGGTTAAGCGGCCTTCATAATGCCTTTTTAAATAGGTAGTCTGAATATTGAAGTTGTAGATTTTCTTTCTGATTATCGTGTATCCATGACTCGGTAGAAATCGCTTTGTATCTTGCCGATCTTCGATTATTTTGCTGCGATTCTTAGGAGACACGTTTTCTTATGTTTTGGTAACAGTAAACTTGTTATTATTTTGACAATTGAAACGTAATATTACGATAGTGTGTGTTTAATGAATCACGGAGATAGGTAATAACGTCGAGATTGAAAAGATTGAAAATTGAAAATGCGTTTAAATAATACTTTGAATTCGTTTCGATTGACAAAAGAGCTGGATTTTACTGTCGAACTGTTTGCGGTTGTCGAACAATTTTAATACTTTGTTGTTGTGAATTATGAAGTACAATGCAATGACTAGCCTGTGTGGCAATGACAGCCTGTGTGGCAATGACTGGCCTGTGTGGCAATGACTAGCCTGTGTGGCAATGACAGCCTGTGTGGCAATGACTAGCCTGTGTGGCATTGAGTAGCCTGTGTGTAGCCTTTGCATTGTTTGCTAATTGATTGGGTTGTTCTAGCAGCTTATGCTTGCTTTGTTTATTGTTCGTTCGCTGTCAAATTGTTTGATGTTACATTCAAAGTAAATTTCATTGTTTAATGTGCGGTTTTCTTATCGAAAATATTGTAGTTCGTACAATGCGTTGACGTTAGCCGATTCCTACTGAGTTTCTTGCTGGTTCTTCTCAGTAGATGGATCTTCCGAACCAGTGGTAGCTTTACGTAAATTGTTAAATCGTGGATTAAGAATTTTGACGGAAATATTAAATTGAAGTAAAATTTTAAAAAATCTGTAGCGGTTAAAGTTTTGAATTTGCCAAAAGTACAAGTATCCATTGTAGTTGTAAAGAAAGATGTTATTTTTGGTGTTTGGAAGAGATTTAATGTGTTGTGGATACAGGTTCTCGTTCGCTGGTTTTGTGACTACGCCAGAAGGATTCTGGGTAGTGTGTTGAAGGAGTCATTGGTTGACTCAGGTTTCCCGTGGGGAAATGGTGTAATTGCTGTTAACCACGAACGATGTACCTTGTTGTTAATAATGAAAATAATGGATTTCAATGTTTGATTTGGAGATAATTGTTACTCATTGGTGCTTGGAACTTGGTTAACTGAAACGGTATTTTCAGTTAGGTATTAAAAATTCAAACTTGTGTGTTTTCTTTTCAGAATTTGCCTGAATTCATTGTCAGGAGTGGCCGAGCCGCCACTTTGGTATGATTGTTTCAGAATATCACACGAGGACGTGCTCCATCGCAGGATGGCCGTGTCGGAGCTAACGATAAGTTGGCGATATTAAGATGTTAGTATGACTTCATGGTAACGGAAGTATGTTGGTAGCACTGTTAAAGAGGGCGCTAAATGCAATGACTGACTGACATTCGATTGCAGCGCCATAGGTTATATCTTGAAGTAGGATGATGGCAAGTGACGCAGATACGGTTAGGACGGCTAGGTGCGCTGACGTATCTCGGACGGTCGATAGTAGCTCGGTATTAATTGAGTTGGCATTGTAACTGTAAAGTAACTGACGAAACGGACTCGCGAATTAAGATTTTGTTGAGACTAAGCCAGGGTTATACCCAAGCCCACAGACTCGGTACTAAGTAACTGTCCAGTGATTAATTCTATCGTGTTTTGTGAGTAACGCTTCTTTTCGTTTTGTCTCGTTTTCCGACATATTCTACTCCAAGCTGCTGATTTAATTTTGAGATAAAAACATTTCCAAAACTTTTTATCGTTGGTTTTCCGAATATTGTTTTTAGATTCTTATTCGTTATTTATAGTTGCAGTGTATATTTTCTGCTTATTTTACTTATAGGTGCGATAAGAAGGTAATTAATTTAACTGTTTTGCGTGTACCAAATGGTTATGTTATGAAATAATTTATGAAAAAGAATTCCTTCTATGTTTAATTTGACAGCTAAATTAACTCCGGTACACGGCATCATCTTACCTTGACTTAGAGAATAATATTGAAAGTCCTACTAAAATTTAAAATGAATTAGAAAATACATATGTACATACATTTCTTCAAATTTAGAGGTATAATAACGATGGAGAGAGACTATTATAGCGAGAGGGGGCCAGCCTATCGCCCACAAAAACGCTCATAAATCCTCTGTCCGTTAACTGACTTTTACAGAATGCCGGGGAAGAAAAGCAGCTGGTACATACATTCGATGTTTTTCTGTCGCTCCCAGTCAAGCATGATATCCGATGTATCCAAAATAAAAGTGTTATTCAATAATTCAAGTTGTTCTTTGCTTCAGTCACTAGTTCCAATAAGAGATATATCTAACAGACGATTGCTCTGATTTTAAGCAAGTAAAACTACAAAAAAATCTTCTGGACAAACAAGATTTCCTCTATTTATAACAATCATACTTCTTTATTAAACGTATACAGACATAATTTTAAAATAAACTAGCTGTGTCAGTACATATACTGCTGAGAACAGTTTTTCAATAAATTTTGAAATTTAGCTTTGGATTCACCGACGTGACAGTTCAGTATATTATCAGTACGAAACGAAATACACTAAACAAAAATTGTAGCTTAAACAAAACATAAATAATTTGTACTATACCTAATAGAAGTCGTCGTGGCGTCGTGGTTACTGTGCATATCAAACGATATCGCAGGTTAAGCGCGCTCGGTGCGGCCGGTATTAGGATGGGTAACCGCTGACCATTCATTTCTCACGACGACTTCCGTGTTTCGGAGGGCACGTTAAGCAGTCGGTCCCAGGTGCTGTATACTTGTATACAGTAGTCGTAAGGGTTTTTCAGAAGCCTTTTTGGCACCCTGAAATATCTGACATCCACTAATACTGACTAATAGTGTGGCCACAAACGCAATAATTACTGCGGTAATCTTCTTTGATGTGCGAAAAAAGACCGCAGCCGGAGCTATTGCCTACCGCCATTTGCCATATTGATTGGCATTGTAAAATTATGGCCGTAAATCATGGTTACACCTAGGTGTTGTTTAAGTTATGGCAATAATTATTGGCATATCACGGTAGTGTAGCCTAAGCATAACCAACACCGGGCCAGCTTGGTGGATTACGGCCTAAACCGAGAGGAGAGACTCATAGCCCTGCTCAATACACGAAGGCTCAATACACGAAGTTTTGATGATGAAGATACCTAATAAGTTTAGTGTAGATACATCCTTCATAACATAGAAATAGGCCGGTTTAACGACCCTTTTTTCAATCGACTTCACAATAAAGCTGGTATTTATGTTAAGGACATTCAACCCATAATTTCCTAAAATAAACACAATTTGGAATAGAGAATGCAGAATGTTATGTCGACTTTTGCCTGAATGAAGGAAAACCGTATAACAAACAAAACGTTTGTTATGTCAAAGGGACGCGTGTAGGTGTAATACTAATACAAAAGAAAACAGTAGCTTTACACGCTCACCAAATAATACGCGTAAAAGCTACCCCATTTCATTTTCTCATTGAGTTTGACACGGCAACGAAAACCAAAACATTAGCCAACAAAGAAACATTTCAAAGCAATTAATTTAAGCGAACCCTTGTAGGAATAAACATTTGAATCAAAATTAAACAAATGAATCCTGCTCTTCATTATTATGTTTCATTCATTTGATGACATATGGTATTTTTTTTCTTGTACCTCTGATATATTTCGGAGCTTATTCTTTTCAAGTTTCGTATCATACCTATCGTAATTTCTTCTATACATATACTGGTTCTTTCGTTCATTCATAAATCTTTTATACTTGCTCCGAGTCTGGCTCGAAGTCTTTTATCCAAGGAGTTCTAGTCTATTTTCCTCCTCCTACTTTTCAGATCGTTTCTTTTGTTCATGTTTTCATTCTTATAACTAGGGAGGGGAAGGGGTCGAAATAGGAAGGTTTTGTGACTCAGTGACTCAGCAGGAACCATTGACGCTGTTATTTAGCCTTTTACGACACCGCTTATCCCTGGACGGTAGGGTTTTTCTAAGCCAACCCTGCACCTTAATGGTTTTCGTCATTTAATAATGAAGGTTAATAATTAGGTATAAGTAAAAGAAACCACTGTTTCTTTTTTAATTTATGATGAAAAATATTTGACCAATAAATAACTGAATATAAATATAAACAAACTTATATACATACTTTTTAGTACACAATTTAATGAAACACCAAAGTTTTTTTTTAAAGTGTATTGTTCATTCAGAAACTCCTGTTACTCTGGATAAGCCTTTTGATAAAAGATGACATTTCTAAGCGATCTCTGCTTGGTGGTGGGAAGCACGTGGGAAGCCTTCAAAATTTACCATACAAGCTGACAGCTCCGGCGATGAAGATACCCAGCATATATTTTACATTGAGATATTATTACTACGTATCTAATATTTTACGTTTTTTTTTGTGTTTACACAAAAATAATGATGTTCATACAGATTTAATGTGTTCCGGATAGAAGACCAAGGCAGACGGATTAATTTAAATACCATTAATCAATTCTCCAGGTCAACGATGCAGTTGCTCATGCAGTTATATTTGCATCGTTCATGCTCATTTGCAATGTGACATAAAAGGTACTTTTAAATGATTGTTTTGATTAAAACTTTGGTGAAAGCTTATTGAATTGGTGCGTGTGCAAATCGCTCTTAATTTGTTATATTCTATGGCAACGCCGCCATCGTAATTATTAGTTGAATAAGCGTCATAAGTACCGTCTGAGCTCTATCGATTAACGAATAAATGCAATAACATTAATAATGTTATCTGTGGATGTACAGTATTATATTATTAATGATGTAGGTATTCTTATCTGTAGAAAGCAGAGCAGGACATTTAGATGGCTGACAGGAGTTAATGAAGTCGAGTAAGCTTCCGACGTGACGTAAGCCGGAACCAGTAGCATTTTTTAGAGACTGCGAAGAATATTTTTGTATCGTTATTTTCATCACATACGTTTTTATTATGATGGCAAGTGAAGATCGGGTCAAAACGGAAGCATACGGGCTTAGGAAAGATATTTTTTTGTAGTTAATCTATAATGATGATAATGGAATTAATTAACTGAGAGAATTTATAATTTTGTACGCCAGTAACTGTAAAATAAAGCAAATTTTTCTAATGTAAGGATTTATACTTCCTTAATATTATAAGAGCCTTATTTTTAAATATTCTACAAGGTGTTCCGCTTGATTTCCCATAACTCTCGGGATCATATGTATAATTTTTCAATTTTAATTATGTTTTTATTTTTCATACAAAATAATTCAATTCAGTCAAAACATATTATGTAAAACACCTTTATGGGAAGTAGGCAACGTGGCATTTTCTATCCCTTTTTAATTGCTATGCACAGGTACAGATCGCAAAGTTTTGCGTTGTAAATTGTATGCAACGTTCTTCAACGATTAAAATGTTTTTGTAGTTTATTGTATGTCTTCAGTGACACGCGTCTATTAAATGAACGCTCAAGAAATTTTACATGGATGATAATTTATGAACTCATTATATTTATATTAAGATTGATGATATCATGGAAAGTATGCACTTTTGAACCACATATTCTTTGGCAAAAAGTATTATTTTTTAGTACGGAACAAAACCTCATAGTTAAGGGAAATAAAAAAAACACCTTGTATAAATTACCCTTAAAAATGTCCCTGATTTAATTCTATACTAGCTTTGCCTGAATGTTTAAACTATTTTAGCCTTTTGTGAATTGTACAAATTTAAAAATCATATTGAAATCTCTTTCCAATGCTACCCTATAAAGTCGTGATGCAGATATTACAGTATTGTTCCATGGGAACACTTTCCAACACCTGTCATTGCGAAACATCAGCTGTTTAAATTTTGTAGCTTCCATTGCGCTGTAACTACAATTTAGATAGTACACGTGCGTTAAAAAGACGTCAATGTAATCGTTATAATGCGTAGCGGTAGTTAATAAAAGAAGACATGTTTTCTTTATAACAATCTGCATGAAAATCGTGTTCTTTGTTCTTGGAAACTGTTAACACGATGTATTTGAGGCCGCTTATCGACATATATCGGGGAACGAGAAGAAAGCGTGGGTATGTGAAAAGGTTTTTTCTTTGACTATCTCGAGCACAAGCGATATACTTCTAAGAATCCTGGTGTGTTGTGTCGCAGCGGAGATGAGTTTGCTATCTTTGTGGCGATGGGTAATGGTGCCAGATTTAAATGGTAAGCTTCCGGGATTTACTTTGTCGCTATGCTGTCGAAGAATCAAGAAAATCAAATAGTATAATTATTTATAGAAAAAAACTGCAAATGTTGACAATGTAAGTTCCTAACGATAGATTAATTTGAGTCTTTTATTTGAGTACACGGCTAGTAAAAAAACATATAATGGAAAATAAAATTTACATATTTTTGCCCAAGTTCCTATCGTATTTGTATTTAAGTATACTTAGTTAGTTTACTATATATAATGTTACGAACTTGATTGCTTTCACAAGTGTAATTTTTTTCGGATATAAAAGTACTTTTGTACATTATATGGAAATTAATAATTGAGACTGTAAAAATTATATATGTATTGTCTAAGTATAGATCACAGACAAGTGTATGAGTTTTCACTGTGTAGTTACACATATTTGTTTCTCAAACAATTATTGTCTTCATTAAGAAAGTAATTTAATCTGCTTAAGACAGAGAGAGGGCGTTCAACTCTCATTAGATCAATACTTCCAATTAAAAAAACAACTTGAATAAATATAGTAAGACTTTCGTAAAAAAATAATATTTATTCAATAAATTGTGTCGTTAGAGGTCTTTCATTTCTAAGTCTTCATAAGTCATGCCAAAAGCGTAAATTAAGTTTTTACTATTTTTACAAATACAATAAAAAGAAAAGCTTTATTTCGTGACTACTGTCCTTTCCAAGGTTTTGGTAAGTACTCCCAAAGGTACGATGATTTTATAAAGACCACTTTAGTTTTCATCTGTTAATTAAGAAAGCGGGCGTAGGAAAGTGAATTAAAAATAATACCCGTGATATTTTCTCATCAGGCAACCCCGGAAATCGATATTAATGGCTGTTCCGTGGAAACAAAGAGAAATATATGTTTATGAGCTGTTTTATTCATGATATATACAAGTGGATCGCTTTTTGTTAAGTAGTTAATGATAAACCAACGACTAATACTCTTATTATCTAGAACGATATTAATTCAAATGATGGATGTTAGCACTCTTTTTTGCTGGTGTATTTTTGTGATAATGTTGTTCTAAAAAACAACTAATATATGTGTAGCGACATCTAGTATTGCTTCATAGTAACTACGACGATGACGCCACAACGGATCCTACAAACACCTATTCCTACAGTGGTGACCCCTAGCTGAACAACCGTCGCAGCCTTCGAAGAAGAGGACCAACATCTCCGTCGTCGTCATCGTCTCCATCACTCTCCACCCAACAGCAGCGAGTACCACACGCCAGCCGCCAGCACACTCCGGGCTACCATGGTGGATCACTAGCTTGTAGCGCTGCAAGCCTGGTCTGCCACCTCCAGCCTCCACCTGCAATTCGGCACAGCGCCCTGTACTTCGGCCGGTCACAAGCAGAGCACCCGACTCACTGGGGCCTTTGCAGAGAAGAACACTCCTAGACTTACTGGAGCTTCTCCCGACTCAGTGGGACCATAATCAGTTCCGACTCACCGCGAACTAACTATGCGGCAATACTCATCCAGTTCCGACTCACTGGAACCCATGAGCATACATTTTAAATTCTCTGGACACCGGGACAGACTCCCAGAAAGCGGGATGTATGGTCACGTTATTTATCGGATGTATCGTTAGCCAATTTGTCACAGCTGCTGCAAAGACCCCAGTAGGTACAACATGGGCGTACTCTCATTCGAATCTAATGCTTTCTCATAATCTAGATGTGGCTAATTATAACTTACCGCAGCATATGGAAGAACGATGATTCATTTGCTGGTAGGTATGTTTATTAAACAACCAATTATTGGTTGCTATTAAATACGATGTTCATTTCGTTACAATATTTTTTTTACACTATTTTACTGATTATCAACATAAAAATATTAAGAATTGTGAAATATAAATTTAAAAAAATGAAGACAGTTGTATTTTTATAAATTCTTGCTTTGTTTGATAACCCTCACCATAGCGGCTAAAACTAAAATATTTAAATATGTGCGTGTGTTATACTTAACAAATATTCCAATATACGTACGTACAACCAAGGTACTTGACCACTATGAATTAACAAACAGCCAAACCACTGAACTATGAAAGTAATTAATTACATATTATGCAAAGCGTTATACTTTCTGAGCATTAATAACCAGGTCTTTACATAGTTCATTGAACTAAATGGTCCTTTTGAAATAAATTACCGTACGATTGTATGGTGGCTGACGAAGCTAGTTGTGTTGTTGGAAAACGGGTATAAAGTGATGAGCCAGTTCTATCTAAACTCATTAGGCGAGATTGAGTTAAAACACCACTTTGGACTCTTGGACTTTCATCATCACATCTCTTTTCAATGATCCCACTGCACATTCATGAGATTCTCACTGACCGACGAGGAGGTTTAGGCCATTATCCACCAAGCTGATTTATTCATATCACAATTTTCAGAGCGCTTAAATGACATAGGCAATAACGGCCACTACAAACGAGTAGCACAGCACCCGAAACCGACTGTTCAAGGTTCCGAAGTTTCCGAACAATGGAAATATTCGTAAATTAAAAATCGGCGGCGGACACCATTCCTTGTACTGAGACCAGGCCCAATGTTGCTATAGCCCGTTTCTTTAACCTGCTATATAAAATAATATCCAGTATAATGCCCGACTAAGTTCATAGCGACTTAGTCGGGCATATTATTATACTACGCGCCTTTTCCGTCAAGTCCTACACTAAGTGAGCCTTGTGACTTAGAAATCTGAAGAAATCTGAAGAATAGATTTTGTGGGCCGCGGCCTGCCATCCCTTTTCTGGGGATTGGGAACGAACACCTTGTTCCCAAAGTGTAAAAGTCAGTTAAAGGACAGAGGTTTTATTGGAGATTTGTTTGTGGGCGATAGGCTGACGACCTGTCACTGCAATAGTCTCTCTCCACCATTATAATGCCTCCAAATTTGTCAAACGTGACATCACATGGTTTTATAACCTATGGTGTTCTGCTTACCCCGTGAGGGATATAGGCGTGAAGTTATGTATGTATGTAGATTTTTCTTGTACCCACATACATATACATAAGCCACATAGAACAACATACAGGCCAATGACATATCTGCTGATCATACAAACATTAGTCATGTTCAACTATTCGAGTGTAAGTGGACTATTCACACACCGCTCTGCTTATGCTGTCATAATATTTAAAAATCTTATTTGCTTAACAGTAATTGACCGCTAACATATTCGAATGGTTATAATATGATGATCTTCCACGCTGGACTGGGAGCGAAAGAAAAACATAGAATGTACCAGCTGCTTCTCTTCTCGGGCATACTGTTAAAGTCAGTTAGGGACAGAGGTTTTATTGTAGGCTTTTTTGTGGTCGATAGGCTGACCCCCTGTCACTGCAATAGCCTCTCTCCATCATTGTTATACCTTCATATTTGTCGAACGTGACATCAGATGATTTTATATAGCCTCTGTGGTTCTGCCTACCCCATAAGGGATAACTACAGGCGTGAAGTTATATATGTACGTATAATATGATATACGTACATATACATAAAAGAAAAAGGTTCAAAAATATGTGTTAAGTAATCAGATTTCCTTACAAATCTCATTCGCCAAGGAAATAAAGCGAGAGTTAAATTCTCAATATTTCAAAAAGAAACAGTCGAGAAAATTACAAAAAGTAAGCTAAAGCGTACCCAGAGAGGAATAAAACCATTTTCTTTCCATCCCGAGACGTTACTTTCAAAATAACATTTACATATTATCATAGAAGGATCATGTTTGTTTATTTTTGTTTACATACGCTCTGTAAGATTGAGTTTATTTAGGTCACGCTTCATACAGACAAAGTTTTACAACTCAGCGGCCCTTTGATCCTCCAGTATGATTTTACCCGCGTCCTTACGGTGAAACCTCTGGCTTAGTTAGGCATTGTTATCGCAAAGTTGAAAAGTTATTTCACGCAGTAAAAATAATAATTGTATAATCTGATGAACATTCTTCTAAAAGGATACGAAATTCATGAGCACATACCGACACAACTTCATTGTTTTTTTAATACGATAATTAGTGACCTTAAGGTTGTTAGTTTTACAATAATAGGAATCTAAGGAAGTAAGTTATTAAAGTTAATAAAAAAGAAATTTTATTGTTGAAGCTAACGAATAATACTCGAATAAATACTCTGAGCATGTACAATGTTATTTTTATTACAAATGCCTGCGAAAGATTGCAATTCACCTTCGCATTGCAAAGGTATTCACACAGAAATTGGCAAAGATTCTTTACAATGAGACGATTTAATGAAAAGCAATGTTTACTTTTAAGCTACAATAAGATTTCAACTTTCGAAATGTCCTCGTTTGGGTCCTGGGTAATAATAGCAAGGTTGTGAGTGCAAACAGTCTCGTCCTTTCAAAACAGCCTATGGGAAGGTCGCAGGTTCTGTGTAGATCGATTGGAATTAAGGCTTCAAATCGATGATAGAGTTATTTTAGAGCAATTAATTTGCTTTTTCTTAACAAGTTGAAAATAGATAATACATACTTACGTACATAACTTCACGCCTGTATCCCTTATGGGGTAGGCAGAACACCACATGCTATAAGACCATATAATGTCACGTTTGAGAAATTTGGAGGTACCTATTTTAAAGATGGAGAGAGACTTGCAGTGACAGGGGCAAGGTTAATAATAAATAATAACGAAAATAAGACCTTTGTCCCTTAACTGACTTTTACCGGTAAATAGATAATAATAGGTATAACTTGCCACTGTTTTCATATACCTTGTTAGTCTATCTCTAACGTCGATAAACGCCGATTTGTAACTATAGAACTAAATAAAAGATCAAACATGTTTTATTTTACAATATTCCTTTATATAAACGTACATATAACAGGTAATTTTATTTCAATAAATTACTTACCTACTGAACGGTTTTCGAGTGGACTGTATACAATAGAATGAATGGAGATGATAAATGAAATGAATGAGAATGATGGTGCAAATAAATAACTGTGAATGAACTAACCTCGTACAGTCGAAACCTCAGAAGTCCAGAAACCAAGGAATCCTTGGATTGAAATCAGATTATCTAGACTTAGCTCAGTCGCTCCGCGAATACCTGGTAATGGATAATGAGTGTTGATGATGACTCGATGAAGTCCAAACACAGGCTCTTACACGTCACAGACACTATTACAATACAACAAATAAAAATATACTAAAATAACGACAAACGAGAATTAATTTAACGAGAACGAAAATTGCGACAGATTTACTTGGATTCAAAAGAGCATTCCATATTAAATACAATACAATCCATTCGTATAACTTGCATGGCAGCAGGGATCGTCTCGCGTTTTATTTTTTTACTACGTGATCGAACAACTTTATAAATCTGGAAACTTTATTCCTAACAATCCAAAAAAATGACGAGAATTTAATTAATTATTCAAAAGAGTCGGCCATTTTACTTGTCAGGGTCGCAAGCCTTTGTTTTACCCTTTAGAAGCTTACTTCAAAAACAAATAGTCGCCTTAGATCTTTCTTAGTTCTTTTGACTCTGATGGTGAAAAAAGTAGTGAGTAGTTTTTTGTCTGTGTTGGTTTAGAATGGCCCTGCTGGCCCTGGAACAGCGTGTCGTAACAGGAAACTAACCCTCACTTGGTGGTAAGATACCGTCAGGTTCCAACTGGCTAGCGAACACCCTTCATACATCTGCCACCAAATATTACCGCTCCGACGGCGATGTATATCGGTAATATTTTGTAAAGAGCCAGTTCTTTCCCTGCACCCGTGTCATCTTCATTTACCATCATCTGAGATTGAGGTCAAAGAACGGGCTTAGTCTTTATTCAAAAAAACATCGTTATTTTTCAACCGACTTCCAAAAAAGAAGGAGGTCTCAATTTTTTTGTGTCTTTGTTACACGATATTTCGGACAGTTATGAATCGAATTTAAAAATTCTTAGTTCATATGATAGAGGATACTTCATGGTTGGTCCCATATAAATTTCATCGAAATCGGTTGAGTACTTCATTGAAACTTTCAAATTTTATATATGATTTCGGAGAATGTTTACGTGGATGACATTATTAGTCGGCCAAAGTGTTGAAGTGTAGTCGGTTTTTTTATTGCTCTGCATTCGTTGATTATTATTTGGTGTTCAGATTCATTCTAGCATAGATTGAATATGCTTCAAACAATTATTCTTGTACGTTGGAGCTCTAAAATAGGTTTCTAAACATTTTATTTTTGTTAGCTGACATATATGTTCCAGTTTCTCAAATTGCTTTTGATGATAATTACGTTCTGACTGTCAAAAAATGCTTGGTCTTATTTTTATTATATTTCGTGATTTCACAATATTAGCAAATAAAAATTCCTTTGATTACCCTTTTTAATAACTTTCCATGGCTATATTAAAGAAACACTAATCATAATGCTTAATATTACATCTAAGGAGTTCTTCATATTATGGTAGTATATACCATTTAAAACGACATTATGATTTTGTTGTATTTTAGGGTAGCTTCATTATGTCACACAACTAACTTTATCTGAGTGACAAGTTCTGTTTAATTAGTTCCAAATTATGTTTATTCTTCTTCAGACATGTGACACAAACATTGTACCTTAATGTACCTTAAGTACCATTAAATGCAATGTGGGTTTTTTAACAAGGGACTAAAACGAATTTTAGCAAAGCTGGGCGAAAACGTGTTACAACCCTTTTACAGCGTTTCATTAAAAACAGCCCCATCTGGTTAAAACGAACAAAAGCAGAAGAGTAAACATTGTAGGTACAGCCACGTCTAATAAGATGTACACCAATGATATTATAAACTATAGATATGTTACGTTCATAGTAATTTGCGTTCTAAACTGTTCCGAGCAATCAAAAACTGCATGCATTGACAAGTTTCACTGATAAGTATAACAAAAGATAAGTAACAGCACGCTAATACTGAAACGCACGCTAATACTGAATAATGAAAGAGATAGCTATAGTTTTAATGATTGCACTTCAATGTTTTCTTGTGTCATAGTTTAATATTTACAGTCGTAGAGTGGACACTTGATTGAAAAGTAATTACATAGGTAAGAAATAATAGAAAATAACATTTATTGAAAATTTTGATATTAAAATAATAATTAAAAATAGAAATACAATTAATATTATATACCTTCAAAAAGATTTAATTTATTTCTTTTTTGTCTTTTTGAAAGTTTTTGTATTTCGGGGTTATTTTTATGTGCGGAATGGAGACGAATATTTGTGTATTTATCAATTATGACTTTAATCAGATGTACTCGATGATTGAAAATGGGGATCAAAACAAAGTAAAAATAAAGAACAACTGAACTTTAATTGTAGGCATTTTATTCACTATCAATATTCGTTCTGCACTAATTAATCTATGTCCGCAGAGCACGCATCTATCGCTCTCGTGTTGCTCTCGCGTCAAAACTAGATCGCTATCTCTTTCTTCACCTGCATCAGTTATAAGATTGATTGAAAAAATAATTTAAAAATACAAAATAATCTAAGTACTTTTACATACTAATATGTGGTATGAGATCCCTTGCATTTTGTTTACTTTAGAGTTATAATTGGTACACTTCCGAAACGCACACGACGGCATTTTATATTTATTTTGGTAAGGACACAGGAACCTAAAGTGCGTCACGCTTGTGATTGCGCTCGACGCAGACTAATTACAAGACCTACCATTTGGCTCGTATTTGAGTCTTCATAACGCGCGTGCTTATAACATATCTGCTTTTGTTTTATATAATATCATTGATGTACACATTTTCGTTGAAATTCGAACCTTATCGTAACCAAATAAGCTGCGAAGTGTAAACATCTTATTAAACTTGACTGTACGCCCATTAGAACTCACAGCAAAGGCTTTAGAAAGTATTCTCTTTCCTTTTCATATGTAATTGACAATTATTTTAAATAATAAAAAATCGAATACCTTGTTGGTGTAGAAATAGTTGAAGTCGTCTTCTTCTTCCGCGGTCTTGGGGTTGAAGCGTATTAATAAAAAAATCAGACAATCACGTGGCCTCAAAGTAAGCAGAGTGAGTAAGATTATGTAAATTGCATTAGATATGTTTTCGCGTCACGTTGCGCCGAGTAAGCTTTTTGATACCTGTACAAACACATGGATTTTTGAATTATTAATAAAATGAACGCCGAACAGTGAACTTGTGTTTCATTCAACAAAACCACCGAGTACTAACCCCTCATGGCGACCTTGCCTACCTCGAGCCAGCTACTACTTTATTAATAGAAGAATATATAAAAATAAAAAGAAGAATATATAAAAATACCTACAGAAAACAGAAGACTTAATTATGGGTAAAAGTTATTCAAAGGAAGAAGTCATTGTTGCCCAAAACGCGAACGGAAAAGCTTCTTCAAATACAAGATTAAATAAAGAAGGCCAGATTTACGATATTATCCAAACCCTGCTTATCATAGTCGTCGTGGTCATCATCGCTGCCGCTGTCTACTATATTTTCAAGAAATGCCGCAAAAGCGCTATCACAACATTAAGGCGAGAATTGAACGCTATTTCTATTGAAAATCTCGCCCCCCCGTCAAACTTGTAAGAAGAAAGAAGAACGAAGTCCATAGAGATACCGGCCCACATTCAGGATCTGTCAAGATTAAGATATATAAAATCAAGATTAAGATATCAAAGGGTTTACATTCAAGAGGTTCCCGAGGACTATCCAGCCACTAAACGCATACTGAAGAGGTTTCCAGAGGTTTGCAGCCCACAGCCTGACGAGCCCAAGGATATTTCGATTCAAACAGAAGCCGTGTTCCCGTGAGGCCCCCTGCCGCCGCGCACTGAGTACCGCCAGCACACACCGTCCAGGGTATGACGTGTTAATTTCAATCAGTGCTAGATTAGTTATTTTAGTTTTTTTTTTTACTTGTTATTATAGTTTTTTACCTTAGTTAAGTAATGTTACAGGAGTTAAATAATATCCTTAAAAGTTTAAGAGAAATTAAAGAATACTTAATTAAGATAGGCCCATCGCGTAGACAAAGCTCTGAGTCCGCACAAAATAAATTTAAAGAGGCACAGATTTTGTATTCTCGTTTGGAGTATATTTCGTCCGATATTAAATTTAAGATAGAGAATTCTGAGATAAGCAGCGATAGTTTAGTTTCTTTTAATAAAACCATAGAGGAAATTCATAGTTTATATAAGAAAATTTTAAGTCTATTTAGTATATCTGAAAATTTTGAAGAAAGCGTAGCCAACATGTCTGCAATTAATTTCGATTTAAAAACGGCGCTTGCTCTTTTACCTATAATGACCGCGCAAGAGAGCGTGCTTATTCAATTAATAGACAGTATTCAACTTTATAGCGACATGTTGAACGAAGATGGCAAAAAACAATTAATAAACTTTATCTTAAAAACTAGATTATCCAGTAGTGCTAAACTTAGATTAAAATCTAATTATTTGAGTGTGCATGACTTAATTCAAGATATGCGTTTATATTTATTACCGAAAAAGTCTGCAGTTGCAATTCAATCTCAACTCCATTGCGCTACCCAAGGTCGTAGGTCTATAGACAAATTCGGGTCTGAGTTGGAGCAGTTGTTTGTCGATTTGACTATTGCGCAGTCTGACGGAGATAGCACGAAATTCGATGTCCTCCGTCCATTAAATGAAAAAATTGCAATCAAGCGTTTTGCAGATGGACTGTCAGACTCACGTTTAAGTACGATTATTGCTTCGCGCCAGCTTAATTCTCTGCCTGAGGCTATCCAAACAGCTCTCGATGAGTGTACCTTGTCCACAGGGACACCTTCATCGCCTTCTATTATGAACTATAGGTCAAATAGAGGCAATCGATTTAATAATAGGCCTAACCGCGCTAACAAGACACGAAATAATTACGTGAATAATCGTCAATTTTCTCAACGCGAGAGTAACGCTAGGACTTTTTATCCGTCAAGAGCTAGGCCATCACGAGGTAATGGTCAAAGGAGATACCAGCGTGGTTCTCCACGGGGACAGTACGGCATATCACGGCCAATTTTGACGTCCCATAGCGTGTCTCAAGTGCAGCCTGAAGTGAATGAGCACTCGGAATGCACTCAATCTGCACCTAATAGCGAGTTTTTTCGTTCCTACACTAAGTGAACATTTTATACTTAACTATAACAATAATAGCGTAGTACAATTAGAATTAAGTGATAGTAAAATAATAAGTTTATTAGTTGATAGCGGCGCGAGCATCTGTGTCATGAAATATGAGTGGCTACTTGATCACCCACAGTACATGACGGAATTATACTACGATAAGCTAACTATTAAAGGTGTTAGTGGCAAATTAGTATCTGAAGGTTATATTTACTTAGATTTATTAAGCAATGGTGTTAGTTTAAGAGAAAAATTTTACGTTTTTAAGAATTTATCTTGTGTTGCAGATGGAATATTAGGTGAAAACTTTTTTAGGCGTTTTAATGCGACGATTGATTACGAAACGAATACTTTACGTCTATCGAATAATGGATCTTTAGTTTATTTAGACATAGGTAAAAGTAATGGTAGTTACAGCCATATGATACCTGCACGTTGTGAAGTAATTAAATATATTCCCTGTAGTCAAAAAGGGGACTGTGTAATTTTAGCCGAAGAGATAAAGACAGGAGTTTATATAGCCGGAATGATTTCAAGGCCATCGGAAAGTAAAATTCCGATACGAATCTTAAATACGACTAACGAGGACATCAAGTTAGATTTTTCAAATATTTGTGTACAATCTTTGTATAATTTTGAAGTGATTAATACCGGAAAGGAAAGTAAATCAGTAGAAAGGGTAAAAACTTTATTCGATTTACTTGATTTATCCTATTTGAATAAAGAAGAAAGGTTAAGTATTGAGCAGATATGCGCCAAATATGCCGATGTTTTTCACTTACCAGGTGATTCTTTATCAGTATCTAACCTTATGGAGCATAATATAGTCTTAAAAGATAACGTAACCCCCGTTTATGTAAAGCCCTATAGGGTTCCCCAAGCATTGAAAGGTGAGATTGAGAGACAGGTTCAGGAAATGTTAAAAAATGACATTATAGAGGAGACAGTGTCGGAATGGTCTAGTCCAGTTTTACTCGTTCCCAAAAAGGCCGATAAATTGAACCAAAAAAAATGGTGATTAGTCATTGACTATAGACAGTTAAATAATAAAATTCAAGACGATAAATTTCCTTTACCAAATATCACAGAAATATTAGACTCTCTGTCCGGAAGCATATATTATTCAAAGTTAGACTTATCACAATCTTACTATCAGTTATCCCTGAGTCCGAATTCACGAAAATATACTTCATTTAGTTTGAATAAAATGTACCAAGTTTCTTTAGATAAAGATTCTCGAAAATATACTACTTTTACAGCCGGAAAACAATACCAAATGAAACGATGTCCAATGGGACTTAAAACTAGTGCTAGTGTTTTTTCTAGATTAATGACTATAGCCATGGCCGGTCTCAATTACCAAAAATGTTTTATTTACCTTGACGATTGCGTAGTAATAGGAAATTGTATAGAAAATCATAATAAAAATCTCATAGAAGTATTAGAACGTTTAAGAAAAGTTAATTTAAAATTAAATCCAATGAAATGCGATTTTTTACGTAAAGAAATAATTTATCTTGGTCATAAAATAACTCAGGACGGAATTTTCCCAGATCCAGGCAAAATTGACACCATACGTACTTACCCACGGCCAAGTTGCGCTGACGACGTAAAACGTTTCGTCGCATTCGCCAACTATTACCGACGGTTTATATCAGGTTTCGCCGACATTGTTTTCCCACTAAACAGATTATGTAAAAAAGGTGTATTATTTGACTGGACTGAAGATTGCGAAATTTCATTTAATAAATTAAAATCGGCTCTCATGAACCCTCCCGTTTTAGATTATCCGGATTTTTCAGAAAATAATATTTTTAAATTACATACAGATGCGTCTAAATTAGGTTTAGGGGCAGTATTATCAAACGGAAATGGAAAAGTAATCGCTTATGCTAGTAGAAGCCTAAAACCAGCCGAAACCAGGTACCCAATTATTGAATTAGAACTTTTAGCAATAGTTTGGGGTGTGCGTCATTTTCGACCTTATTTGTACGGCCGAAAGTTTATAATTTATTCCGACCACAGGCCACTTGTTTATTTGTTTGGTTTAAAAGATCCCTCCAGCCGTTTGACGAAATTTCGATTGTATTTAGAAGAATACGACTTTATCGTACAGTACGTTCCGGGTCGAAATAATGTAGCTGCAGATGCATTAAGTCGACTCCCGGTGACGTCTCAAGATTTTAAAGATATGCAGAATACAAAAGTAGTTTCGGTTTTGACTCGAGCTCAAAGAAAAAAAACTTAATAGTGAGACAATACAAGGACAGACTGACGAAATTTCTTCAGCACGCGGGCCTGATCAACCTGCTGCTGTCGAAATTCTAAAAATACCTAATAATACCGTAATCGAGTTACAATTCTCGGATTGTCAAAAATATTCAAAAAGTTTGAATAATATTTTATCTATATTTATATAATAATAAATATACTACATGTTTACTGCGCAGTATACACAAATGTAACATAAAATCGCCAAGATTTTTAATAATAAAAGATTTAAAAAGAATAAATAATAAGGAGGAAATTATTACTATTTTAAATGACTTTCACCTCTTGCCCACTAGTGGACATGCTGGTATAAATCGAATGATAAATAATATCAAAAAATATTATTTCTGGCCAGGAATGTATAATGACGTCATTAGCTATGTGAAAAAATGCAAAAGCTGCCAAATACAGAAATCGTCGAATAGATATATAAAAGAACCTTTAACGATAACTTCAACTGCCAATTCAGCATTTGAACGTATTAGTTTAGATATAATGGGCCCACTAGATTTAGATAATTATAATAATAAGTATATCTTAACTATTCAATGCGATTTAAGTAAATTTGTAGAGGCTTATCCCCTACCACGGAAAGATAGCGAAACTGTAGCAAGGTCATTTGTTAATAATTTTATTTTACGTTATGGAATACCACGTCAATTTATAAGTGATAAGGGAACGGAATTTATGTCGTCTATTATGTCGGAAACTTGTAAATTGCTGAATATTGAAAAAATCCATTCAACTCCATACCATCATGAGACTTTGGGCGGAATAGAAAATACACATAAACATTTAGGTGTGTACCTCAGAATTCAGTGTGAAAACAATAAATCAGATTGGAGCGATTGGATCCCGTTTTGGTGTTTTTCATATAATACCAGTGTACACTCGCAAACTAAATATACTCCTTACGAATTAGTTTTTGGAAAACTTTGTACTTTACCAAGTAATTTATCAGAGCAGATTGACCCATTGTATAATTTTGAGAATTATCCATTAGAACTAAAATACCGCTTACAAAAAGCTCAGAAAGATGCCAGAGACAATTTATTACAATGTAAATTTCTAAGAAAAATAAATTATGACAAAAATCAAAACAGTGTTTGCTATAAGCCAGGAGATTTAATTTTAGTTAAAAATCAAGTAGGAAATAAGTTTGATTCAGTTTTTAATGGTCCATATAAAGTTATTAGAAATATTTCACCAAATGTATTAATTTTAAAAAATAATAAAGAAATTTTATTACATAAGAACATGACCAAATTGTTTCATGAATAATTATAAAAAAAAAGTTTTTGTTTTGTAAGATCAGTAACTTTTAATTGTGTGAAAAATGTTATAACTTTTTTTTCCTTCAGATGGGAAGGGCACCTACCCCTTACTTTTCGGGGGAGGTGAAGTATGTAAATTGCATTAGATATGTTTTCGCGTCACGTTGCGCCGAGTAAGCTTTTTGATACCTGTACAAACACATGGATTTTTGAATTATTAATAAAATGAACGCCGAACAGTGAACTTGTGTTTCATTCAACAAAACCACCGAGTACCAACCCCTCAAGAGCTTGTGTTATGAGTTACCATGTGATACCTAGAAGATAAATAAAAAATGTGGTAACTAATTTCGAGGCGTACCGCCAGGCCCCGGTAGCTCAGTGGAAGAGCACTCGTCCGGCAAATGAGAGGTCCCAGGTTCGAATCCTGGTCGGGTAATTTTTATTTCTCGCATTTTTCATTTATTTAAGAATAATTGAGCATTTTAAATGCAAAAACTTAAAAACATTATTAAAAATGCCTCACTTTAACTGGGATTCACAATTTCTGTAAAGAAATTGGTCTCGGGTGGTCTTAGCTGCAAAGCTATACCATAAGATGCAGCTTCGTTAGAAATATAACGTAAAAACAAAAAAAAAAAGCAAAAAATGTGGTTAGTAATTTCGAGACGTACCACCAGGCTCCGGTAGCTCAGTGGAAACGCACTCGTCCGGCAAACGAGAGGTCCCAGGTTTGAATTCTGGTCGGGTAATTTTTATTTTTTATTTATCACATTTTTCATTTATTTAAGATAAATACATATTTTGTTGCTTGTTCCGTGCCGGGATCGAACCCGCGACCTCACGATTAGCGTAGTAGCGTCTAGACCACTGCACCACGGTCACCGTCACTTAATGAAGACCTTTGTGTGATCAATATATCGACCAGCGGGGCTATCATGCTACCGTCGACAACGATAAATCGGGCCTTTTATCGATATTTTCTTAGAATATGGTATTTAGTGTAGGTATGATATTTATTAGGATTATGACATATTTGGTTCTGTGGTCTTAATCATGGTATGAAATCAAGTAATTCTATCTACGAGTATTATGGTGCGCATATTAAATTACATAATAGGATAAAATAACAAAATAATATTTATTTTGTCGATTCGAGTATTTATCGATGTGAGCATGCTAGCCCTGCTGGAAAGGGTTGATAGAGCAAGACACAGTTACGAGTTGATAGACAAATTTATTAGCAAGAGAAATGATTTATATACTTAAATCTACGTGTATAATTAACTTTGTTAGCAATATTTTATCTTATCTAAAATGTAGTAAGTATCTAATACTGTGCACTGGTCAACATGTTTTTATCAAGCACGTTATATATTGATAGTATTGATAGTGACGTCAAGGGACGTCACAATCAACATTGCTAGTTTAGAAGTAATGGTAATTTTTATCTTTTTTCGAATAACATTGTCTTTAGTTTCCTTGTTGTAGTTGTCTATTCATCATAATCATCACAACTCTTTTGTAATGAGCCCACTGCAGGGCATGAGTCTCTCCCCTGGGCGACGAGGAGGTATAGGCCATAATCCACCAAGCTGGCCCAGTGCTGGGTGATGGATGTCAGAATTTTCAGGGCGCCAAAGTGGCTTCTGACAAACCCTAACGACTACTGTATACAAGTATATTACAGTTTTCTATTACATGAAGTAAAATACTTTTTAATACAGTTGCTCAAAAAGTGGCGTATTGCAGGGACGTTTAGCGTTCGGGATGTGGGCTATTACACACTTGTGCTTTTTCTTTACCTTTTCCGCACTCGTGCGTTCTCTTTCCCAACTGTCAAAATAATGTCTATTAAAAAGAAAAAATCAACCACAAAGTTTTTACTAAAAAAAAATTATTAGAAGTTTTTACGATTCATGCAAATATTTCTGAAAAGAAGCTACTAATTTGTTTCAATATCAGATATAATGATTTGATGCAATGAGTTAGGTTAGGTTTCATTTCATTTTATCTCATTAAATTCATTTTCATTTCATGTCAATACAAAAAATCTACTAAAGACTTGGCTGTATGGGCATAGTTCCCTTTGCCTACCCAGAATGGGTAAACAAAAAAAATCTCTGTTTATAATCTTTCACGGCTGGCGCCATTTTGTATATTTTATAAAATTGCTTAATTTTTTCGCAACTGTATTAAAAATAGTCGTTCAGTACACGTGCGGAACCGTCATTGCAACTCGTTCCGACTGTCAACCCTCGCCTTCGGCTGCGCCTCGGCTCGTGTAGAGATTTGTCGGAACTCTTTGCAATGACAGGCTTTCCGCACTCGTAATGAAATATACTATTTTATCCAGATTTATCGCGTGATATGATACTTTACATTTACCCCATGATACTTGACCAAGTGCTCACTCGTCGTCTGTTAAGTATAATACGCGATTAAGTTCAGTATTTGTTGATTGAATCAGGCGTTACTTTGCGGAAATCCATGACAACTACTTTAACAAAGTTACCTTGCTAATTCTTGCTACCTAGCTTGAGGTGTGGGTTACAGTTTTCCAAGTGTGTGTTCATTGCATTTCTTGCTTCTTGTTTGAGGGAGGGAGGGCGGTGAATCAACGCACGAAAATTCTGCATCACTAGTGCTATTATTAGTCGCGGAATTAGCAAGATAACTTTGTTAAAGTAGTTCAGTATTTGTGTTAAAAATATCTTTTATTTTTGTCTCACCGGGTGAAGTTTTAGTTTCTATATAACGCAGTGTAATTTTTTGAAATATGTTATAATTTATATTAAAAGGCTTATTACAATATGTGATGGAACATGAGACTTTTCTCTTTGTCGCTCGCTAGAGTCAAAAAGTCATTAGAATTATTCCGTTAAGTCACAGCAATAAAGCACAGAAGGGTCAAACAAGAAAACAAGAAAATTGTTAGTTTTATTCTATGATTAATAAAATTGCAAGAACGGGTTTCCGTTAAAAGACGAAAAATATAAAATTATAAAAGTTTATTATCAAAAAAACTCTTATACTTACATACATTATACAAACTTATACATACAAATAGGTATATAATGTATGTATAAATTATGTATAATATTGTGTGTATGTAATGGTATGTATTCATATGTATCTATATTTAGTACACACTATTATTGCAGTTAATTCAAACTCTCCAGTCATGGGTCTGCTGTAAGAAATTTCGATAGAGATAGCTGTACCTTTGTACTTATTTTGTTCTATGTATCCCTAAATTGTATCTAAACTTACCTATGTGTACATAAATTGTTAAATAAATAAATAAATAAAATACTGAATAAAAAACAAAATGAAAACAACGCCTCTTTACTTATAAGGTTTCTTTTATAACTCGTGCGAAACCATCAATAAACTCTCAGTTGAAATTTGCCTTCTGCGAATAGCAGTGTCCTTTTACACAGATAATCGCAATATTGCGAACGCTAACCCTCTTACTTCGTGAGAAGATTAAAGCACTTCCCTTCCATTGAGAGGTGACCTTTGTCCAGCTTATGTCCATAAATCCGACGTCTGATTTATTACCGTTATAGGGATAATAGAGACTACAGAAAGGAGCTGGAGGATGCCTAAATTTAGTACGACGCATTGATAAAATTTGACGTATAAACTATCCATCTGTAATAGCAATTATGCGTGTAACGTATATGTCTAAGAGGTGAATTTGTTGAACAATTCTCTATTAAGTTGAGAAAAGTTATTGCTTGAATTGGGGCCGCTGGGAAATGAACTTAGGACATTGACGCAGGTAATTTACCGTAGCAGCGCTGCGCCCGAAAGCAATATTTTTTACAAACGTAGATCTTACGATTTTATTGTTTTATTTTAGCTGCGTAGAGTAAGTTTAGAATGGTCAGCCATAGGTAAAAATAACGGTCTCAGCTACACTAAACCTAAGAACTTAAGACCAATCCAAAGGACTGCTTCCAAAATTACAATGTCAAAGTTTCACAATTCTAACTAAACATTTTTAAAACCTATTTCTGTCTCAACGAAAAATTGTTCTAAAAATCATGCAGAACACTATTTTTCTACGATCCTACCTCACTGAATACGTGGATTAGGAATGAAAAAACGGACCCTCTGTTTCTTGGAATGAAGTATCATACAGAAGTGTCATTTGAATTTCGTACAGCCTGGGAGACTCTCACTATTGTGCGGAAATTAGTCTTTGTCTATGAACCTTGACCGGATTTGTGTTTTCTAAGCTCGCACATTGTAGTAGAATTCAAATATATTCGAAAACAATTGAATTTCGTATATTCATGCGATTGGAACGGTGTATACAGGCTGCTCTGTAAAAAATCACTTTTGAGAATTTGTCGGGTCAACGTAGTCCCACAAACACTTGAATAAGCTTGTCATACGTCGGTGTCCAACACAAATGGTTAACAGCACCCATAGCATGGTAGGCAATCACCCTTTTTATAAGGTATGTATTAAGTAGATCGTTTAAAACGATTCGTTTCATCGACCCATATATAAAGTCCGGTGGATATGTTTAACTGCTTAATTGACCGATCATACAGTGATAGGATACCGAGCACTGCAATGCTTCGAGCTTTGGCCATGACTTTCGTTCTAATGAGCCTTACGAGATATAGTAGAAAACTTAAGTAATAGTTATTAAATTTGATTTGGTGATCAAAGCTTTCTCATATCTCTAGATGCATGGACTACAGTCTACACATGTCTTAAGCAAATGGAAAGATTTCTTACTCGTGTCGTGGGTTTTTAAAATCGGTTCAATAAGATGTATAGGTAACTTTATATTTACCTATAACAGAAACTAACACACTAACATTGTGTTCCAAAGTAAAAGCTTGCGTTATGAAGTTGACCCAGCTCGTTTCCGGGTGTAAAACCCAGGGTCTTTTACGTAGCAGACAAACACTTAAGCAATATTGCCTATAGTTAATACAGCAGTTTTTATCTTTTAATAAAAAGAAGAAACTACGAAGTTTAATGTGAAGTTCTATATCAAAATCTCGCATTATATCTTTCATGTTTACCTAAATTGTTATTTTGGGGAAAAAACAACTCCAGTCTCTATATTAATTAAGAGTTGTTTGTAGTTCAAGACTGTTTTAAGCTTTTTCTTTGTAAACAATCTGATTCTGCGAAAAAAAGCGTTCATGAATATCAAAACGCCGCTGAGCGAAGCAATTTGCAATGTGAAGGAAAATAACTTTTCTATTTCAATTGTGTAGGCGTTTTGATCAAGCTTGAATCTTGTTAAGGGCATCGTATATTTATTGAATGTATTTATAAGGATATTTTGATATTATAAATTGGTTCAATAAGTTTGTACTTACATGATAGTTATGATATGGTGAATTTCGAGAAATTTCTTTCGAGAAAGGTGCATTCCATGCTGGACTGGGAGCGAAAGAAAAACGTAGAATGTGCCAGCTGCTTGTCTTCCCGGGCATACTGTAAAAGTCAGTTAAGGGACAGAGGTTTTAAAGGCGTTTTTGTGGGCGATAGGCTGACTCCCTGTCACTACAATAGTCTCTCTCCATCTTTATAATACCTCAAAATTTTGTCAAATGTGACATGAGATGGTTTTATAGCCTCTGGTTTTATAGCCTACCCCATAAGGGATACAGGCGTGACGTTATGTATGTATGTATGTATGCAAGAGTGCCTTTGTAATAATTCCTGAACCAGTGTAAATTCTTTTACCGTCTACAGGTGAGATTGACTTGGCTACCATACCAAAAGGATGATATATTCCATATACTTATCATATATTGACGACCGGCTGGTGTAGTGGTAACATACATTGCCTTCTATGCCAGAGGTCCTGGGTTCGAATCACGGCGACGGCGGATATTTGTGTGATGAACACAGATATTAGTCGTCAAGTCATGGATGTTTATATGTTTATTTTCTAATAAAAAATATGTCATTTATTCAATATGTATGTTAATATATTTCCTAAGTATATCAGTTATCTAGTATCCATAACACAAGTTCTTTAAGAAACTTAATTTGGGCTAGATAATGTTGTGTGAGTGTCAGAAATATTATTATATTAATTTGAAAACAATATCAAAACCCAACCATAATAACCAACCACTAACTACCACTGGGTCAGCATGGTGGTTTATGTCTTGTAATAAATTCCTAGACAGTCACACCAACTACATGGCTCCAAACTAAGCAAAGCTTGCGATACCATAAAGCGAACTAGAGGGCCTATAATTTTAAGAATCCACACCCCAACCCGAAACTTTGTTTTTAAATACCTAATATAAATTTGTTAGTAAAATAAGTCACATTTTTATGCACGAGAAACAATCTAGGTACTACTCTACCGTAGACAAGGATGATTGTGGATATGATAATTCGTTCACAGATAATTTATGTTTTAGATGTTATTTCAATAATTAACCTCTTATATTAATTGTCTTTCTGTCAAATTTAAGTATTAGTCCCTCAAATATCTCATATCCTTAAAGTAATTGTAATTTTTTTGTGTTTTTATGCTTTCAGGACATGCTTCGATTTGCTTATCATCAACATATTTTTTTAAAAGACTTCAAGGGGAGCATATGTAGGTACCTATGTCCCACTCCCATTATTTAAATTTTTCTCAGCCCTCGTCTCAGTCTTACAGTGCTTTTCAAACTGTTTCCACATTACCATGTAATATGAAAATATTATTTTGAGACCCCCTCAATAATACGGCACAATACTGTTTCTGATTTGGTTAAAATATCAGAATGTGTAAGTTAAGGGTAAAGAACTAAATCAATTTTTAACCCTTCCAAACACCTTTGATATTTAGTAATATTGCATTCTCTTGACTAAACTCCATCGGGCAAGTCGAAAACGATGTCTCGCAAGGAGAAAATCACATAACTTACCTTTTTCCTACCACATCTATGCAGATGGCTTGCAAATATATAGCTACGTACGGACAGTTCTCGCGATGGAATTACTGTTGCAATTCAGCTAATTAATAATAATTTTCCCCGAAGTACACAATGCAGCAAGTCTCATGGGCTTAAGTTAATCCAGCAAAGTCATAATTGACAGCGACGGTATAATTAACCATTTAATGTATGAAAAGCTAAATATATTGAATGGTTAATTAAATTACACCAGTGCTGTATCCTATAACAGTTAATGGCATATAAATCTCTTATCATCATCATCATCATCACAACTCCGTGTAATGAGCCCACTGCAGGGCTATAAGTCTCTGCTCTGTGTGACGAGAAGGTTTAGGCTGTAACCCACCAAGCTGGCCCGGTGCTGGTTGGTGGATGTCAGATATTTCGGGGAGCCGAAATAGCTTCTGACAAACCCTAAAGTCTACTGTATACAAGTATACAGCACCCGGGAACGACTGCTCAACGTTCCCTACGAAGCACAGAAGTCGTCGTGAGAAATGAATGGTCGGCGGTCACCCAAATCTCTTATAATGATAGTCAAAAAATTTATAAAATAAAATTTTTGACGAGTCTGCTCTGAAACCATAAATTGGCAAAGGAAGATGATTGTCATCAGCAACGACTTAATGTAGGTATAATATGATCTTTTCTCAAAATTCCGTGTTAAACTCAAAAAGCTTCCGATTCATCTTTGTTGGAACACTCATGTTCTAGAGTTGGCAAAGGGTATCCGTACCGTAATTGCCTGTGGAGTTTCTATTTTTAGGTCTATTTAAATTGTATCCGACAGTCAAGATTTAATGTGTATTAGGTCCGCCTCTAACCTTGAACCTCGAGGGATGCAGAGCATTAAAAAAACCGACTCCACGTCAAAACTTTGGCTGAGTTATAATGTCTTCAACGTAAACATTCTCCGAAATCATCCGGAATCATCTCCGAATCATATTTCAAAAATTAGAAATTTTCAATGAAGTACTCAACCGGTTTCGATGAAATTTATATGAGACCAACTATGAGGTATCAAAGACACATAGACACAAAAAAAACATACAGACGAATTGAGAACCTCCTCCTTTATTGAAAGTCGGTTGAAAAGTGAGTGCGTGCGGTCGTACGAGATCACGTTGCCTGAACTTAAAATATGACAGTAGTAATATTTCGAAGTTTACTTAAACACGTCTTTTTTATGAGCGAGGGAAGAAATCTTAACGCAGAATTACGTTTTTGCTACGAATTGTTAAGATGTGGACTAAATTTCTAATATCTGTTTTACCTGACCACTTTCCTGGTATTTTCAAGAGTAGAGAGTAACCAAATTTTATACATTTAACTTATAGATAGACTCGTTATATGTAGTCCTTACCATCAGTTCACTCGGTTCAGGGCAATAATTTAAAAAAGTGTTGATTTCTTTTTTTAACAGAATATTTTCATCGGAAATAATATTTTAAACATCATTTTTTAAAGTAGTGCACGACGGCAAAATTGTGTGATGAATACTCAAACCATCATTTCTTATTTTAGAATTTTCCTTAATTATTCGTCAGGTGTTTCTAATTAGCAACAATCCACCCTAGCAGTGCCGTCGCAGTCTTGCCTTCCGTGTTTCGTAATTGAGTCAATTGCCCGGTTCAATCAAATATTGTTCTCATGACAGGGCATTTAAGGTGCAAATTTACTCGCTCTGTCATTAGAATATTTCTGTAGATTATAACGAGTTTTTCATAAGAGTGAACTTTACGGAAGGGTGCGAAAAACGAATTTACCAATACCGTCACTGACAAGTTTAATATTTGACTAGCGGCCTTTACCCGCATAGATTCCTGTTTTACTATTCCTTAGCCCTCAATATACTGTTTTTGATTTAAGTGCCTAAATATTAAGTTTTATGGTTTTTTTGACGGCTTCCTTGGTGCAGTGGTCGAGTCTTCGAATGCGTCGTGGGAGTACCTTAGTTCGAGTTCCAGCCAGGTCATTTTACGGAACGAACTTTTCTTAGCTTGTTCGGGTCTAGGTTTACCTATACTAGGAAACACCCTAATTCCACTGCGTGGTCTTCATAACACGCTTATAGAAAAGGTTAGGTACCTATTTGGTGTGTCAGTTTGTGTAAATTTATTTGTTTTCGAAAATGACGAACTTTCCTCAAACACTTCTATCTATTCAAGACTTTTTGGCTTGCCCATGTCCTTTTGTAAACTATAGGCTATATTTGTACCATATTTTAATACACGTGCTTCAGTGATTAGGTTAGGTCAGTGTAACAGATAGAGTACCTAACTTTCACATTTCTTATATTAGTAAAGAAGTAGGGCAGAGGTTTTATTGGCATTTTTGTGGGCGATAGGCTGACCCCCTGTCACTGCAATAGCCTCTCGCAATCATTATAATACCTCATTAGTCAAACGTGACATCAGTTGGTCTTATAACCTCTGATGTTCTGCCTACCCCATAAGGGATACAGGCGTGAAGTTATATATCTATGTATGTAAGTAGGGCTAAAAGCTGTGCTTCAAAGTAGTAAGTAATAAGTCTTCACTATTAATTAACGGAAGTCAACAACTTTAACCGGGAAATATCATGTTACGTGTTAAATTAATGATCTTCGGTCACCTCTTTATGCCGACCGGGTCGAACATTGACCTGGTATATTGAACTACATAGGTACCTGCACAAGATCCATTATGCCAAGACAAATTTATCGAGTAGTGCTTTATATTTTTACTCAATTTTTTGGCACTGTTTCAGTAGAGTCGCTATCCTTATACCTACACATGACAAAATAAATATATATGACGAAGAATAAATTAGACTTTGATTAATTTTACGAATATACGTAATAGTAAAATTATTTATTTTCCCACAGTATTCAATGAATTAAACTAACTAAAAAATAGATTGTCACAAACAGGATCTAAGAACGGATTCATGGAAAATATGAAACATTGTACACACCATTGACACACCACTTTGGCGAAGGGGTAAACCTATCTGCCTCAGACGCCAGTGGTTGCGGGTACGATTCCCGCCCGGAACAAGAAAAAAAAAATCCGTGTCTGGGTGTTTATCTATATATGTATACATATAATAAAATGGTAGGCAAGTCAAATTTGTACATTGAATATTTTTTTAAAAGAATACTTGGGGTATGATCTACAATCGAAACAGAAACAAAAAATATAGTTTTTAGAATTTTTGTCTGTTTGTCTGTTTGTCTTTCCGGGATAAACTCAAAAAGTACTAAATGGATTTACTTCAAATTTGGCATGAAGATAGTTAAGAAGTCGGGTCAACATATAGGCTACATATTATCACGCTAGCAGTGTTATAATCGTAGGTGCGTTTGGTGCTGCATAGCGTTCACGCAGACAACGTCGCGGGCAGCAGCTAGTGTATTTATATTCTAGGTTCCCCCCTAGTTCGCTACATGGTATCTCATAACACAAGCTTCGCTTACTTTGAGGCCATTTAGTTGGTGTGATTGTCTGGGGATTTTATTTTTATTTATTATTTACACCTTTGCTTTATTTAGAGACAGAATGTGATACTGGTTCCCGTTTCTTTCATTAAAAGAGCATTTTTTATGAAAGTAGTTGCTACTAAGCTTTTACAATGACAGGGCTAAAAATAGCACTCGTAGCAATGCGATCGATAAAACTGCTGTTCATATTAAGAGCAAAGCAACGGAGACCTTCTTTGATAGAAATCATAATGCAAGAAAGGGCTTAATTCATTTACATTTTTTTTATAATTTTACTCTTTACTCACATTAATTAATATAACACAACTTATACTTGCTCAAATTACCTTACAATTTGTACACAAGGTAGCAGATCAAGCGTTACATTACCTACCTGTTCTCCAACCAATTTTAACTTAGTGTCGAGGGCATAGAGTTCAAATTTTTTTGATAGATTTGTAACGCTTGATGTGCTGCCTTCTGAACATACACGAACCTGACCATACTCCTCGACACAGAACTATGGCTTTTCGTGATAGTTTTAGGTATGTGGCAAGCAAATGTTTGAACAATATACCGCCGTTCATAGGGAGTTGAATAGCTATGTTATTGCGACATCTACATCTTCGAGAACCGAATAGGTAAGCGTAGGGAAGTGCTATGAAAACGAATAGTATGTTGTTCATAATATGACCGACTCTGTGTGAGATCAAGTGAACTTTTAAAAAAGCTTTTCACGTTAATTATCTCTCGTCACATAAATCATTTCAGTCGGGGGATTTTAAATTATTTTATTCTATTTCAATTAATTTTTAACCGTCGCGTCGTGGGTTTTTCAAAATTTTTATTTTGTTTTTTATTTCTGTAATTTTTAGTTTCTATATCACCCAACATAATCTGCAGGAGTTGTTACCGTAACACCCATCTAAGCACATGCACCAATCAAATCCAACTAAACCCATCACTGAAAACCGCATTAAAATCGGACCAGCGGTTTTAAAGATTAATGGTAACATGCAGCGCCCCCTGGCGAGTTGTTACAGTAACACCTATCTAAGAACATGCACCAATCAAACCCAAAGCGATCACTGAAAGCCACATTTAAATTGGACCAATGGTTTTGCAGAATTAATGGTTGTTATTTTGTAATAACTAACAACCATTAATTCTAAATGTTTACTGCAGCGCCCCCTGATGAGTTGTTACCGTTAAACCTATTTAAGAACATTATACCAATCAAACCCAAAGCGATAATTGAAAACGGCATTCAAATCGGACCAATGGTTTGCAAACAAATATTTACTGCAGCGCCCCCTGGTGAGTTGTTACCGTAACACTTATCTCAGAACATGCGCTAATCAAATCCAAAGCGATCACTGAAAACAGCATTTAAATCGGACCAATCGTTTTGCAGATAAACGGTAACATTGGCTTTTACAAACAAATGTTTACTACAGCGCCCCCTGGTGAGTTGTTACCGCTACACCTATATAAGAAAATGCACCAATTAAATCCAAAGCGATTATTGAAAACCGCATTAAAATCGGACCAGTAGTTCTGGAGATAAATGGTAACATTGGTTTGCACACCCTCTCACCCCAAACGCATATACCGTCTCCGTTCCGTCGTGGGTAAAAAGAGAAGCTTGCCATGGCAAATATTAAGAGTCATTTAATTTGAACGATTGATTATTTATGAGTATATTTAAGTTTATTCCTATAAAAGGTTGATTTATGTCATTATCTTATGTAGGTATATACAGATGAGTTTTTAATATTAATATACATTTTTATTTACTTTTTCATATATTACGAGCGTTTGCCCGCGACTTCGTACCCGCATAAACTCAAAAGTCCTATTTTCAGTTCCGTTTCCGTTTATAACACAACCAGTCTCTTTTTGAAGAACTTTTATGCCAAGTATCATATCCGCGCACTCAAGGAATAAGATTTTTCATACATACAAAAAAAATCCAATAATTCCCGTTTCCGTGGGAATTTCGGGAATTCCTTCCTTAGTGCACCCCTACATCCCCTAAAGAATGTATGTTCCAAAGAATCATGACCAACGATGTATGGAAATCCGTCTCAAGTTGAATGACAATAAATCTTTATTTATTATAGACTACGTTTTATAAACTATTAAATAAAAGTGTTAATTTTCACACAAGTACCCGAGATTTGAAGTAATGCAATAAATTCTGAGATACACCGGCATTGGTTGATCAGAATCAAGCATCGACATGATTGATTAGGTACAGTAGACTCGAGAGTTCAGAAACACAACACAAAACATACTGGCGTAAAAAAACAATTACATTGAAAACGTTCTGTCGTTAGTTACATGAAACACGCTTAGTTTTTTAAAACAATCACACTAACAAATTTCCGTAAGGTATATTACTATTTAAGTGGAGAGATTAATCGCGGTGACTATTCTCAATCGACAAATAAACAGTAATGGCGACTACCGCAGGCGCCGGCTTATGGATGATGACAGTGGAAGATGACATCTATCTTGACAGTTGCACCTGCATGAAACGAAACACAAAACTAAATAATTTCACAACGGTACTATAAAATAAATACATATACAAGTATACAAGTTTCGTTGCTTGGATATATTGGTTTTGTTATCTTTAATATTCTTGATTTTACTTGATATTGTTAAATTTCAGTGATCTTGAACAGTAACACTAAAGCAGATCCCTCGGCCAATAATATGTCCCCTTCCACCTAAGTGGGACGGAGGCGCTGCCTGAAAATCATAATGCTGAGGCGGTTTGCCGTTTTCAGATTCACAGTTTTATTATTAAGTATTTTTTTACTTTTTTTTATTATTTATACTTTCAATATTTTGTTTTAAGGTGAGTGGGGGCAAGATCGAACGGGTTTTCAATGAGATGAGTAGTGTTGTTTTTGAATCCTTGTGAAACACTACATACTAATCAAAATTTAAACTTGATGTATTGTGGATGACGACCAGAGAGCATATTTTTAAACTAGTTTGTTAAATTTCATTTAAATCTATAAAGAAATGAGTGCCACACTTGCAATCATTTGCAATGGACAAAAATAAAACAGGGGAAAGACGGAAAGGTGACGGAGAAAGATCAAACTATTTTCTAAAATCGTTTACGAGAATGACATACATTCTTGGTCAATACTAGTCTATGGAATTTAATGCCCTGAAAACAAAATAACAGACTCAAGCATCATTACGCCTAAGGAAACAAAGACAAGATAAATATTTTGATTTTTGTATTTCAGTCTTACCCCACCGGGGAAAGATCGAAGTGGATGTTCTCAAACATTGCTGAGCGATTGTTTAAAGTAAAATTGATAATAAAAGTTAAAGGCAAAATCAGAAACAAACAAAAAATCTGATTATGTTACATTTGTCATATTTGGTAGCATAATATTATTCCAAATATCTTACTCGAAAATTGATATGTTCATCTTACCCCATCAAAATGTAATGGGTAAAGATAGAAAATTGTTTCAATTCCTAAAATACGAGTAATGGCAAAAAATGTATTTAATAACTCAAAGGTAAATAAAAAGTAATTATTAAGTATCCAAAAGAATCAGTTGTACCTAGCTTTTAATGATAGTTACAGGATGCGGGGTAAGATAAAAATAGTTGAAGAAACACGCAAAAAGTCAGATTGTATAATTTTGTAAAAAAAAACATGTTTCTGTGCAATAACCTTCAAACATTGACTATGACATAGGAGAAAATTAAATGGCGGCTTAAACAGTGCTACAAACACTTCAAAAAATCTGCTAGATGTGGCGTTATTGTTGACTTTCTGTCTTACCCCGTTTTCCATCTTCCCCCACTCACCTTAATGTAAGTTATTTTTACTATTTCAACTTTGTAAACAGTTTCTGTGTTTGCGAAATAAATACTTTTTATTTCTTTCTTTCTTTCACATGAGATTCCTTTTATCCCAGAAATATGCTCTCGTAAGAGGATTTACCTTTTTACTTTTACTTTATTACTTACGCTGTTTAAAATAAAATTCAACTGCAGTGGTTTTCATTGCTTTTCAACCGACTTCCAAAAAAGGAGGAGGTTCTCAATTCGTCTGTATTTTATTTTTCTGTCTTTGTAACACGATATATCAGGCAATTATGTATCGATTTAGACGATTCTGATTTCATATGATAGAGGATACTTCATAGTTGGTCTCATATAAATTTCAGTAAAATCGGTTGAGCACTTCATTGACGATTTCCAATTTTTGAAAAAAACATGTATGATTTCGGAGAATGTTTACGTCGATGATATTATAACTCAGCCAAAGTTTTGACGTGAAGTCAGTTTTATTAATGCTCTGCATTCGTTGATTATTGCGATTTAGTTTTCCAATACTCGAAGAGCTCGTGTAACTCCATTTCTCAATCAGGGAAATCTTATCAACATGAAGTTTAGACGTGCACTTTATTTTGCCTCTCTATTATTTGGTAGTGCTAAGTCTAAATATGGTGCATACTTATTTGAAAACCTTGTGTTTAAACATGAATAGGCCAGGATATTGTTTGCCCTGTATGTGTAAAGATAATCTACCACTAAATGTTGGAATAATATCCTACTCCTCTATGATTTTACTGTAAAGTTATTAAAGTGTATACGTTAAAACATATTCTGTATTTACGAAGAAAATAATAAATAAATTGTTTACCTTTACGTCTGTGTCCATATTGGCTCACATAAAATTCTAATCTATATTGTGTTGGGTTGTCTTACTTCCGATTTGTGTTCATAAAAGGTAAAACCAGGATAGATGGACCAGCGGTTGAGATGGACCATCGCAATTTCTACCTGACTATTAAATTTATTTGAGCTTTGCCAGTTGACACGTACTAGTTGACCTGTCGCCTCCATGATGAAAACGCCTCTGTTTTGTTTTTGTTTATAAAATTAGTAAAATACGGATTGAAAGGTATCGGAAGGTTAATATTTTTGTGTTCTGGTGTTTCGAAAGAAGGGTACGTATAAGATATTGTGTTTTTACAATAAGAATAGATGTTTTGTGGTTACTATGTTCATGAAACGATAAACTAACCTTAAAATATATTATTTATTTTTGTGATTAAAGTACATCGAAGCGGTCTCACAATTTAGGAGAGATGGACCACGTTATGTATGGGTGAGATGGACCAATCTTTAACTATTAAGTTTGTTAATTTTAAGCGTTTTATTATTGCTTTTTGTTTTAAATTTAATTATTTACTCTGTTGCTAGGTAATACGCCTCTTATTTACAAACGGCGATGTATGCCGAGGAAAGTGGTCTAAGTAGGCACGGAATGATGTGTTTGAGGTTATTTCCAATATAATGGGTATCAAGCCGCAAGAAAATTTGGCATACCCAAAACAAATTTTAAGCGGAGACTTTCCAATAAAGAAATTACATATCATTTTCTTTTTTATGTACCTATATAATTTTGTTAACTATTTTAAATGTTTATTAGATTTATTGATTTGTTTGTTTACTCTTTATTGTACAAAAAAGGCGGTCTTATCGCTCTAGAGCGATCTCTACCAAACAACCTAAAATAGATTGTTTGAGACATTTAAATGACATTTTTTTGTTAGGTCCATCTCTCCTTTCTTACTGGCCCAACTCACACTTACAGTATGGGAGAGACGGACCCAAAGTAGTTTTTAAAAATATTGTGATGGTTCATATAAAGAGGCTCTAATAGTGCCATATAACAGTTAGAAATGTTCAGTATTAACTGCTTGTCAGTTGAAAATAAGAATTTATAATAGTTGTTTAAAAAATTAAAAAGTTATTAAGATTTGAAAAAACGTGGTCCATCTCTCCTGGTTTTGCTATATTCTCTCTTCATAATTTTATTTTTCATATTTTTTTTATTACTTACTACCAACGGAGCAGCTAACAGTAAGTAATCATATTTTTTTTATTAATACTGTAACTCCCAGAACCAGTTTAAATTCGTAATTTTCTTTTTCAGATCTTTTTTCTTCATAACATTTAATGATCATATTTGTTACTAAGAAAGTAGGTACGTCAAGTCATAATTCCGTTGTTCAGAATAGCTTACTTTATGACATACAATATTATCATAAATTTAGTTTTGATTTAATAATAATAATGGTTATCTTGATGAGGTATCGCTTGAATATTGGGGGTCCATGTCGGGGTTGTGGTGACCGACCTAACACTTAAGGGTCTATGGCGCTTAGCCAGCCGCTGCCGCGGCACCGCTCGCGCACGTGTTGCCTATTATGCAACTTGACTGCTTCTCCTCTCTACGCTCTCCGTCGTACCTAACTGTTCCGACTACATTTTCCTACAATTTCGACACACTGTAAACGAATATATTAGTATTAAACAAATGTATGAATAAAGACATTGATTTTCAATAATATGGATAAAAATACTTATCTTATCTTACTAATATTATAAATGTGAAAGTTTAGATGTATGGATGTTTGTTCCTCAATCACGGGAGAACGGCTCAACCGATTTGGATGAAAGGAAACTGAGTAAGCCTGGGCCACAGGGTTAACAGGTTGACTTTGGTCTAAAAAAATAGCTTATTTTATCCTTATTCAAAATACATAAAACCCCTAAAAATGTAGTGAGTGGGAAACAAGTTAATTCAAGATATGGAAATCGCTGTCATGGGTTTTTAGTATAGATGAATAACTCATAATATAATTGAAAATACGCTGAGTAAAATTGAAGAAATATTTAATGAAAATCATTATAAGGTTAAATTAATGTAAACTAACCGCGTTAGTTTTATTTTAAATAATTATTTTTTAATTAAAATAGGCGAAATTCTTTATTAGGTTTGGCAATACTGAGTGAATGAAGAATGAAACTATGGTAATTGACTCGTTCAGTGAGTCAATCGATCTATTTGTTTACTCGTTTGTTTGGTTTCTTTCCTTGCGCTTGAGTATTTTCATGGTTTTTTTCTATTTTTAAGATAGCCCTTAGAAAAGTGAAAGTTGTTAGAATCAATTTATTAGTTTGAATAGTTGTTTAAAACTATAACTAAGTAAGTATAGGTAATATCTTATAATGTCCTATTTTATCTAGTATGCTATCTAAGTAAAATGTGCTACTATTTATTTTTAATTATAAACTCTCTAAATAATTCAAAATACAATAATACAATAATTTATAGATCTCAACAATAAGAAAAAGGATAGCTTTCGAAAGTGATTCTAAGCTCATTTAACTTCTGTGTATACCTCTAGACAAAATTATGGATATCTCAATTCCTCAACACTGGTTTATCTTGAAAATTTCGGTGATGAAAAATGATTATATTTTAAATAAAAAAAACAAATGTCATGTTGTTAACACCGTGGCCCAGAAATGTATGGAGCAGGTTCTGTCTCCTTTGGCATAGTGATAGTGTACAGTCTGGAATAGCACAAAGCCTACTTTTATCCCAAAATTCCCGCGGGATTCGAAATTGCGCGGGTAAAACCGCGCGCAACAGCTAGTAAACCATAACTTTGATTGCTCAAAAACATGATTTGATGATTTTGACAGGACAGTTTTTTTTCGAAATCACTTATAAAAAAATACTTTTTCCTAAATTACCACGTAGTTATGAAATCCGAATGCCTAAAAATCACCTAAATACAATCTGCACATTATTGTTCGAACTTTGGTTGCTCAAAATTTACATAGCTATTACTATTTTTTTATAGATTTTTGAAACGATTTCCTTGTCGGCGTGTTAAAGTGCTAAGTTTCAAGAAAAACATTTCACTGTGCCGTCTTAACCTGCGATATCGTATGATACACACAGTAACCTCGGCGCGGCAGCGGCGGCGGCACGAATACTCAAAATATGTACAACAAATTGTAAAGTGTCACTAGGTGCATGGAGTGCGCTGGTCGGGATCCGGGCGGGCGCGTGTGGTTTTAACCCGCGCATAGGTGATTGCAGATTACGGTAACAAGATGTTTGACATGAGAAGCTATTTCATGAAGCAGACTGTTTTGATCAAAACGGGTATCTCGTGTAGTACTGCTAAGTAAATGCTGTAAACAATGTGAGGAAGTTAAACTTTTATATTCGAATCAGGAAAATTCATTTTCTGCTTTTAAACCATTATTGCCAATAAAACCTAATTTGTAGAATATCAAAAATAAATCAAATGTTTCCCAGAACATAATAAGTAATACCTTCATTAAAATATCCTTTTTTTCTTGGAACTAGATTATAATATCTATTAAAAAAAATGTAACTATATCATAAGAGCGCGCTGCAGTCACGGTTATTCTAAAGAACCCTAATATTGTTTTGAAGAACAACAACGCTATATCCATAATTCTGTTACAGATCAAAACCCAGCTAAAGTCTGGAAGTTTCTAAAAACTTTGGGCGTAGGCAAAAACACGAATCATACCGATCCTAATACCTTCGTTGTAAACTATCTTTATAGTAATTTCTCTGCTTCTTGTCAAATCGATGACCACGCTAAGTCTAGCATATTACCCCACATCTCATCTTTGCCTGCCCCATCTTACAGTCCTTTTTCATTCTGTCAATTCACTGAATGTGATGTTAAGTGAGCTATTACATCTATCACATCGAATTCAATGAGCTGTGACGGTATAAGTCGTAAGATGATAATGATCCTACTCGATTTCCTGCTTCCTATTATCACTAGTATCCTTAATAAATCGATCATGACTAATACATTCCCCACACAATGGAAGGACGCTCAGGTATTACCTCTCCCTAAAAAATCCTCACCCCAGTCCTTTTCCGATTTACGTCCCATTTCTGTTTTACCCTTTTTATCCAAAGTCCTTGAACGACTGACACATCATCAATTTTCCAATTTTATTAATAAAAACAACATTTTGAGCCCTTACCAGTCAGGGTTTCGGCCCGGACACAGCACCGTAACATCCCTAGTCAAAATAACAGACGACATACGTAAGGAGAAAGAAAATTCCCACCTCACAATACTGACTCTATTAGACTTTAGTAACGCCTTCAACAATGTGGACTTTGACGCTTTACTCCAAATTTTGCGCTCTCTTAACATATCTCCATCAGCAATTGACTGGTTTCGTACTTACCTACGTGGACGTCGACAACGTGTTGTCATGGATGATGCTTGCTCATCATGGGCAGAACTCAAAGCCGGCGTCCCGCAGGGTGGCGTGTTGTCTCCTCTTCTCTTTTCAATTTTCATAAACTCAATTTCTCTTAATATAACTTCTTCCTATCACATGCATGCGGACGATTTACAGATATACACAAATAGCACTCTCGAAAAACTTGCCACTGCTATAGAGCAAATAAATTGCGATCTGGCTAGAGTAAAGGACTGGAGTCATTCACATGGGCTTACTGTGAATCCAACGAAGTCCCAAGCAATAACTATTGGCAGCTCTAACATGATTGGTCCCATTGATTTTCTTAAGATTCATCCTATAGTTTTTGACGGTGTGATTATATGTTATAGTGACATGGTCAAGAACTTGGGTGTCATATTCGATAAAACCTTATCATGGAAACCACAAGTCGAGGCAGTCAGCAGGAAGATGTTTGGTATCAATAGCTCCTTAAAACGATTGCGCAATCTTTTGCCGATATCAACCAAAATTTCCATAGCACATACTCTTTTACTCTCCATTCTCGATTATGCCGATGCCAGCTCCCTCGACCTGACAGAAGAACTTTTAAATAAACTTGAGCGGCTCCAAAATCTTTGTATACGCTTCATATTCGGCTTACGTAAATATGATCATATATCCGAATTCCGCACTAAACTCAAGTGGCTCCCGATTCGCCTTCGCCGGGATACTCATATTCTATCTTTACTGTACCGCGTGCTGTTTAATCCTGTGGTTCCGAGCTACCTCGGAGATCAATTCCATTTCCGACATGAAACTCACAGTAGACATCTACGTTCCACTAATAATTTAATGCTAAGCACTCCTCTCCACAAAACGCACTGTTTTAACGAATCCTTCACAGTGCGAGCAGTGACCCTGTGGAATAAGCTTCCTTACGAAGTAAAATCTGTTCCCTCATTAAACTCATTCAAAATTAAATTTAAAAAATATTACCTTTCTCTGATTGAAAATTAGAAGAAGTATTTAATAAGTAGGTATTTTATTATTATGTATGTATGCTTATTTATTTATATATATTTTGTTTATATTTCATTTAGTTACCTATGTATTTATAATTATGTATATATTTTTTTATTTGTTTATGTAGTATTTATATTCATAAAACTAAACATAAGCTTTATTATTGCCGATGTTTGTACTCTTTCCTTTTTTTTTTGTTGTATACAACTTGGGATTGTCTGGTAGAGATCGCTCTGAAGCGATAAGGCCGCCCATTGTACCATTCTTAAGTTTGTCTTTACATTGTTTTTTTTTCTCCTTTTGTAATGTGTACAATAAAGTGTTAATAAATAATAAAAAATAAATAAATGTCTTAAATCAGACAAAAATGAAAGTAAAATACTGTGAACACGATTTGAAGACTGTTATTTTAAATCCATACCTTTGAATACTAGTGCAAAATTAGATTAGGCTAAAAGTAGTTGAGTACCTACCTATAAATGTCTTGTGATTAGAACATGAAATAAAATATATATTTATGTTCTTTAAAAGAAGTGTTTCGTTTCATATTTATTGGATTTTAGGAATTTCGAATACCTTATTTCCTTTACCTTTTTTAATCATTGAAAAAAGGGTAAATGCAAGTCGGACTCGCGCACGAAGGGTCCCGCACCATTATCTATAAAAACAGCAAGAAAAAAACATTTTTGTTGAATCCCTGTGAAAGTTTACACTAAAGGGTAATAATGGTCCCATTTTCCCCTATAAGGTCGTTACTTGCAACTTATGCTATAGTCAACCTCTCAAATACTGAGCCATGGCATTAATATCTTATCTCGAAGAAATTATCACCATATTTCTAAGCTACAATGTAGTTTTTTTCTCGGATTGATTTCTCGTTACATAATGTTTAAAATCATTTGGTATACCTATGTTGCACCTTCGCATAATTTCAACCCACGTAGTTTGTGTGCTTGTCTGGGGATTTTATTATTTAAGTTATTAATAGTTTGCGTTTTCAAAAGTTTAGAGTCAGCCGACTAATCAAATTATTATAACAAGTCAGTTTTCCCCAGAAACCGACCCCAGTTAATCAGGGTATCTAGGTGATATGGCATTTGCAGCACTTTATACTCTCAAAAAAATCAAGATCGACATGTTTTTTCAAACGCAGACAAATACTTTTTAGCCGAGAGTCACAGTAGTTCTGCCAGAACTGAATCCATGTTCTCTCATACCGGAGGCAAATGCCAAGGATCACAAACAAGAGCTTACACCGTCAAAACCGTCACCTTTTGGCACAAATTTTAAAATGTTTAATGAGTGCGCTCAAAACGAGATCGTAAGTTTAATGTGTTAACAGAGTAATTGGGTAACGAGTAATAAAAATGTCAGTGTTAATGGTAACGAACGCTTAAGAGGCGTGAAAAGTGGGATGATAGGTTTATCTTCTTGTGAATCACATTTTCAGTATCCTTGTCATCTCATATTGATAATTAAGAACTAAGTAAGTCCTTACTAGCAAAAATATAATCAATAATTTGAGTAAATCTAATTTTAATTCGAAATTATTAGTGTTTCGTGGATTGAGCTGGAGTTTTGGAGACAAGCAGGGCCTTATTGTACCTTATAGAATAACTTGATTTTATCCAGTATCCGGAATTTTTGAGGTTAAAGCACCCGAACCGCATGCGGGTGACCCGGGTTCGATCCACGGCCGGGATAATTTATTTTGCATTTTTGATATTGAAGTACCTATACAATTGCAAAAAATCTTTGAAATATTATTATGATCCTTTCATATTCCATTCAATCCTTATACTTTTTTTCTGATCTCTACTATTCATTCTTTTTGGATCCTACCGGGTAATAAATTTTGTAAGTAGTAATAGATATATTATTTAAAAATATTAAGCTAACATTGTACTAGATTTATGGCTCCTAGAGGAAATCTTGACAACTACTATCAACAGAGCTACTCAAAAGATCAGTTTCAGTTAAACGGAATAAATACTAATATTAGATTTAAGCTTTTCATGAAAAACTAATAGAATCTTGAGACATGCTGAGCCTCAATCGCTGTAGCTCTGCTGTAAATGGCAAATCAAAGACCACTGAACTTTTCACTGAAAAAAACACGTGATTAAGAAAATATATACGAAAAAATATAAATATCATAAAAGATATACATATAAAATAAATAAAAAACAATAATTTTATTTTTTAACAATTAGGTACCTAACTAAATTAGACAATTGTAAGAAGTTTTTAATAGTCATTCGTTAACACGTTCTGGCAAGAGTTGTTAAGTAAAATCGCATCACGAAATGCGCTGTAAACCGATGTTAACGTCTTTTATTTTGATATAATAACAACACAATAATCATGTATTGATAATGGCAACGTTATAATGCTGTCATACAGAAAACTAAATGATGCCACTCATAAACAATGACTAACTGCCACAGGCTAAAATAAAAAACAATATTTTTGACAAATCTGATTTGACTGCACGGAATTTTCAAGGAATTACAAGTCTGACTGAGAAATTATATTTGTACTGTTTTCAATGCAACATTTCACTGCGCTAAGAAAACAAACGATTCAATTTTTGACATAAAACTGAAGTTTCCAAAAGATCTATTTAATCGTAATGTTTGTGTTTTATTAGACGCTGCTTTAATAATGTCTGAAAATTCACTGAAACTTCAAATTAGTCAAATTCGATGGAATATTTTTCGACAGAATATTTTTTTTTCATTTCATTTAATGAGTGACTTATCAACCGACTTACAAAAAGAGAAAATTCTCAGTTCGTTTTGTATAGGTATATATGTTTTTCAATTTGTGTTCTTTAGCTACTATCAAAAAAGAATGGAAACGGAAAATATTTCGTTAACCAGTTTTGATACGGAATCAGAATAAACAAAACAAAAATCCAAAAATATCTTGTGTAATAAAGCCGTAACTATTATTTAAATATATTTTTGAATAGTCTCAATAGTCTCTTTCCATAATTATAATACCTCCAATTTTGTCAAACGTGACATCAAGGTGTTATAGCCTGTGGTGTTCTGTCTCAGGGATACAGGCGTGAAGTTATGTATGTATGTGTAGGTATGTATATTTTTGATTGATTTCTCTAACAAAAATGTATGGGGGAAATCGGAAAATCCAAATATTATAAATAAATAAATAAAAATAAAAAATTGAGCTCTTTTTACTTAGTATATTATTCTTAAAAGTCTCTATTATATTAAACTTGGAAACTGCAAAATCAGCTTTTGTTAGTAACTTTTAAATTTGAAGTAAGTATCCTAATTTGACATTAGAGACACTTAAAATTTGCAAATCAAATTTCGAATCGAGTCCATGGTAAGAATTAATTTATTATGAGGTGAAATTTATTTATCTATGATCAATTAAATAGGAGATCATATAAATAAAATACAAAATTTTTTTGACCGCGTAGCATTGCGTATATCTAATTATATTTTAACTCTTTACAGAACGCTCGGTCACGAGCGACTGTCACTCGTAAGAAATTTACTGTATGAAATGAACCATGAAAACTTAACACAAGCACGAAAAGTTCAAAACAAAAACATTTGTTTTTAAATCTGGAATTATGCTTCATCATAAATCAATCTTACGTACAATTGTCTCTAACAATAAAGCCACAAACGAACCATACAAAAGCCACTTTTATCACGCGAATTACACCCTAAACGCTATACGAAATAATTTATATACTTGTTGCATCCAATACATTGCGCGAACTTTCATGCTTCAGTTTTCAGTCGTACCCGAATGCTCGTGTCGAATGTACGGGACGGTCCCGATCGCGCGTCAGCTGTATAAACGTATACCTTTGACTAGTGTCGGAAAGTTCACCGTTCTTTATTCGAAATTAAAAAGTTATTACGTGTGTGTAAACATATAAAACCTCCTTGGTATTTTAAAAAAAGTTATTAAGTGTGAACATATATAACCTCTTTGGTTTTTTTTATATTTCGAACTTTAATTTAAATATCATTCTTTTGTTTAAAAAAGTCGTCAATTTTTTTGTTGCATTTTTGATGCTCTAGTAAAATAAACAGTGGAAATTTATTGTTTGATGAATGTTTCAAAGTTAATACTTAGTATTATATGAAAGTTAATAAACTGTGTTTGTGTAATGTTATTAGATAGGTAGTGTGATAATCTGATCATTATCGAACGTTTGCCGAAGTGATGGTGTGTGATTTTTATTAGAAATCGCCGAAGAATATTTTTGGTTTATAAAGGTAAGTTTAATTTATAGAAACAAAACTACTGTTAATCTTAAATATACGCGACGTAATGTTTATTTTAAAATTAAATGTTTCAAATTCTTTCAGCATTTATTAAAATTTTAAAGATATAAATATTATTTTAATATGATAAAATCTACATAGGTATTTTGATTTATACGGTTTTTTTAACGGTTACAAAAACTGTTTAAATAAGGAAAGAAAAGGGATTTGGATCCTGCATTAAAAAAAACTCTCTTTGCTTTAAGCCAACAGAATGACAAAAAAAGCATTCGATTAAAAAATGTACGAAAAATGTATTTATAAGGGATCGTGAGTTCTACCTTCGAAAACGCCTGAAAAGTTTTATAAGTTACAATGTACAGGAAATCTTCTAAAAAAAATTATTAACACAATGCGCGCAGATAGTTAATAAAATAAAGTAATTTTTTTATTTCATTTTGATATTAAATAAACAGTTTATCAAAAAAACCCCAGATAACAAAATATACGGGGTGACTCGTGCGTCATTTTCGAAATTCCAGGACGTGATAGTTTGAGATCATACAAGAAGAGAAAAAATAAATAATAATTATTTAGTTCGTAAACTTAACCGCAAGTTAAAGAATTCATTACGCAACGCATGGTTACATAAGCGTAATGCAATAGATAATTAGCGGGTGGTGGTGTGTGCGTGTGGCGGGGCGGTAACACTGCTGTGTGCGTGTTGACTCAGGCAGCGCGTCGGGAAAAGTGTAGTAAGGTCTCTTTATTTATTTATAGGGATAGGAAAAATTCAATACCTACTTTTATTAAATAATTATGATCAGAATCGAGTTCAGAGTTCTCTCCTTCAGTATCTAAAATTTGTCACCAGTCACCCTGTAATATCCCGAACATAACAAAATATCTTTGAAAAATATATTTTTATTAAAGTATGACAAAATTATATATCTGCAGCAGTGAAAACCCTTGTTCTATACAAATATTGATGCTTTTTGTACCAACATAACTCAAAGTTTTAATGGTAGGACCACTGACATACATCTACATAGACAACGCAAGTGCATGTACTTCGCGTGTCTGAACCCCGACCAAGCGTCAAGGTTGGTCGCCGCTAAATTCATTCGCGCGTATGTATGTCTGTTATAAAATCGATATCAACTAGCTGACCAGCAAACGTTGTTTTGCCATATAAATAAAAAAAAAATAGATGTTGGCCGATTCTCATAGATACCGGATAAGCACAAAAAATTTCATCAAAATCGGTCAAGCCGTTTCGGAGGAGTATGGCAACGAAAACTGTGACACGAGAATTTTATATATTAGATGAAAAAAAGTATATATCTCCAGCAGTGAAACCCTTGTTCTACTTACACAACTTTTGACGCTTTTTGTACCAACATAACTTAAAGTTTTTATGGTAGGACCACTGACATACATCTACATAGACAACGCAAGTGCATGTACTTCGCGTGTCCAAACCCCGACCAAGCGTCAAGGTTGGTCGCCGCTAAATTCAGTCGCGCGTATGTATGTCTGTTATAAAATCGATATCATAATATAGATATCGTTCTTAATAATCGATTTGATCGGCGGCATCAGTGTCTTTGAATCGGTTTGTATTCTATATCACAAAATATCAGCTGTGACGTCATAAAAGGTGTTGAAAAGTCGGGACGCTTGGTTCAATACAAATCGTGACACTTGCGTGATCTATGTAAATGTACGTCTGTGGGTAGGACCTTTTCTGAAAACAGTAATTCTAGAAAAGCAAAGAGTAAAAAAATTGACTCTTCGTAAAATTTAAAAAGTCGTAAAAAGACGCAGGCCTCCTAAATGTCCTATTCTCATTCGTGGCTTTCAACCCCTTTTGCCACAAATAAAAAATAAACGACCCCTGTGTCGAGCCATCATTAAATTCTTAATGTCAACCGACCTAGATACTTCGTTATTGGCTACGACTAAAAAGTTTTATTTATTGCATTTGTTTTTTTTTATATGTACCTAAGGTACCTAAGTTTACATACGTTTGATGTTTATGTTCGTATGAATCTTCGGAAAAATGTATTTTTTATTAATGAAAAATTACCTTTATGAGGTAAAAGATAGAGTTCACAATAAAATATTTCTCTATATTTATAACTGGAATACGACATCGCATGAGCAATGATATTTGGCCGCTCAACTAACATGCAGATTGACAGCCAAGTGGTCGGTGAAGAGAGTCTGCCATCAGCAACGGTTGTCATTTATAAGGTCTTCGTGGTGCAATGGTCTAAAAAATCAAAATCTTTAAAATCATGTTTATTGCGAAAATATGGCATTACAATTATTATTGTGGTAATAGGTTTTAAAAAAAAAATAAGGTATTCAAAATTTGTTTATAAATGAGTGTTAGTATCACATATTTTACTGTCACACAGCATGCAATATTCAAAAGAATAAATTTTAAGATCAGAAATGTCAACCTATTAATCTAGTTACAAAATAAATTTAATTTAATCACAAATATAAGAGAGTTTAATGTGAATAGTTTTTAAATTTAAATATTCATTTACAGAGTAAAAACATCTTTCGATTAACCATCTTTTAAGTAAGATTTAAACTTGTTAATTGGTAGGTTTTTTAGTGAAGTAGATAACTTATTATTTATTTTTATAGACATTGTCAAGCTATTTCTATAGCATATATCAGATTTTATATCTGGTAAACATATTTTGTTACAAGGTTTCCTGTATTAAAATTACAAATTTGTTTATTTTTGTTTGTTTGTTTTGAAAAAAAATTACATAAAAATCTGACTCATTTTGGTTAATTTTTACAAAAATATAACATTCAAAAATATACATGCTTGGAAACTTTTCCGTTTCATTTCTTCAGTTTCATTTTAACACTACAACCCAATCATGAGATCCGCATCTGGGCGGTTATCTATATTGTATTTATATTCTAGGTTTGTTCGCTACATGGTATCTCATAACACAAGCTTTGCTTACTTTCAGGCCATTTATTTAGTTGTTGGTCTTATAATATCGACAAAAACCGTTTTTCGCTATCTATACTAGATATAAAATATGAAAAACATAAAACTAGTAAAACTGTCAAATGGTGGTTACTGCGTTTATGATCTGGAGGGCAGTATAAAGCATCTCTCTCGATACGCTTTTGGTGTGTTCGATTGCCGGGCCAGTTTGGGAAACGAAGTTGACTTTAAACAACTATCGATAGGATTATATAGTCAGTACGTCACCATAATTGATTTATTTAATTATTAAAACCGATTCTACATAAACAAACAGACTACCTAAGTCTTCATTAACAAATTATGTAAATGAAATTATATTGCAATCAGAAAACTAACTAAAACTTTGAACTACCTCTATGATCTTATTACACAGGTACCATAAGATGTATTTTGAAGTAAAATTCAAGTTGATTTACTGGTAGGTAGGTACGTATAATGGGAGTATTGAGAAACGTCGGGCGCGTATGGTCATACTCATACTCTCAGGTATGTATAGGTAGGTACTCAATGGCAAGGACTGTATACCGGTATGAATTTCTGTACAATTTTTTTCTGTATGACGTCATACCGTTAAATTAGGTGTATTTAAAAATAACAGGAATTCATACTGAAATAATTCTTGTACCTTTTCTATTATTGTAGCATAACTGATTTTTTTTTCAGTTAACTGAAATTTTCCGGTATTAATATTAATATTAAAATTTTATTTTTAAATAACTGTAGAATGTTCGATAGTTTAGTTGAAGCCTATGAAGCGTAGGTAAATATTCTGACCTATACATTTCGTTACAGAAATTCAATAAGTTAAAATATTTCTGTACTTAAAACATCTACAGAAATTAATCCGGTACAGTTATTGTGTTTGATGAAGCAGTACACTAATAAGGGTACTGAAATTTTACTAGTACTATTTAAAAAAATTATACCAATATGCAGTCCCTGCTCAAAGGTATTTATTACAGTGATGATTGGCACCGCAATAGCATTGCTTCGTTTCGGATAGCAGGGTAGGAGAAGCAGTGTAATTAACACCAGGACTTACTATCGAAAGTTTCAGGGTTGGCAACGTTTTTCTTCATGGTCGGTGGCCATTATTTAAAATCATGGTTGTTTTACCTTTATATCATAAAAAAACTTCTTCATTGTACTTAATTTCAGTGTTGCTCTATATTATTTCAACAATCGAATGAGTAATAGATTAAAATAAAATTCGATTAAAGCCTTATTACATTAAAGAGACCCCGCCAAGGACGGCTACCATTCCTACCATTCTATAGAATTACATGCTTTTTTGGCTAGAATAGGAGGGCCCGAAAACATAAACTAAAATTTATTATTCGTTTTATCAGAATTATTCTGTAAATAAGTTTGTACAAATCTTAATATTGAATAAAAAGTTTTCTAGTGTTTTTTTAATTCCATAATAAATTGTGTATTAGAAACCGTCAGAATATTTTACAATAATTGACTACCTATATCAACTGCCGTATCAAAAAAACTGTTCTATTATTCTTAATCATCGTTACCATTTCTTTCTTCAGAATAAAATAATACACTTTAAAATCTGCTGAGCTTAATTCACTTTTCATAAAGTCCTTACAGCAGTGGCTCATCTCCTGGAATCGTAGTTTCATTTAAGCATAAAAAAATTAAGTTTTAAAAATACAACTTTCAAATTATGGCAATATGTAAACATTGCAGAGGCGACTTTCTTTTTTACTTTTTTTATGGATTTATAGGGACTTTATATTGTTTTTCTTTCTTAAAACAACTTCTTCACTTTTACCACCACCATAAGTAAGCCCACATTTTATGCACTTTGCCGTTTTATTCAACATTTTTGTTAATTTAAAGTACAACAATAAATATGAGACGGCAAAAGTCTTGAAGTTACACCTCATAAGATCGCGGTTAGTTAATTTTTTTGCCACACGCCATTGTCGGCCTATACATTCACAGATACATAGGTACGTCATATTATTAAGGCTTGTACATGCGCCAACAACCTTGAGAGTTTTAAACCTCTTCCCCGCACCTGCCTCTTTCAAAGAATCTTCACAGTATATTATTACGAACTAAATAAAACGTCCTTTCGCGGCGGTTCTCAGATATTATTATTTTACAAATCTAGTAGTGTCTTTTCACAATGCAATGTACAAACAAAATAAATCGTCCTTTTGCTGTTTTTCTAACCAGAAACTAATAATTTCACCGACTCGATTATTTCAATGCAGAGCGACAATGGACACAGGTTACCCGTACGAGAGCCGGAGGCCGTATGCCGCCCGTCGCCCGCGCAGAGCGCCGCGTTCACCAAAATATTAACAAAACAGGAAATCAATAATTAAAAAACTCACAATGAGTAAAATGAAAATTCCTCGTGAGTGATTGTAGTGCAATTTAAGTTGTATTATATAAAAAAATGCATTCATGTAAGCCGCGTAGTTACGTAGTTTATCCATATTTTGCAGTAAAATCGATATCCACGGTAATTTTTTTTTCTAATGAACTAGAAACTTTGCAAAAAAATCCTCGTGAGCAATTAAAGAATGAATATATATTTTTTTCGGTATTGTGTTTCAACGTTTTCCCGTACTTTATAGAGGTTGAACATACCCCAATTTCGCCAAATCGCCCCGGGTGTCACCTTAAGATAAGTTTGTGTGTATAAGGTGTTTTTTGTAAAATGTATTGGGTGTCACCTTGCGCGATCTATTAATTACCTAGTATGACGTAGGTATTATGAAAGAACTTTAAGAAAGCACCTATTCAATAATGTTCTAGGTATAAGATATTAATTGGTGCTAGGCATGTGTTCTTTTTCAGTACAGTTTTAGGTATTTTATTATAACTAAACGACTTTTTTTTGTACAAAAGCATGTTACAAGCTGGTTATAACATTATTTAATTATTACAGTAACTTTATTTTTATTGGAGTAGCTAACTGTACACTTGGTAGCCGGCAGTTATATAAAATATGGCGGAAAGCCTTTATGGTATCACGAACAAGTAGGTATGTAGGTGTATATTAAAAATAATCTAATATCGTAATATCTTAAGCGTAAAAGGATAGAAGATGTATCGTGTTGAAGCATTAAATATAGGGAAATTATTCTGGTACTTATTTATTTCGTTTTCAGTTTCCGGTGGCCAGAAGGGTTTCGAAAATAAATATATTTCGCACACCTTCCGGTGCTATTTTGAAGCAAAATATAAAAATGCCTATTTTAATCTAATATTTATCTAATGCATTATCGGTATAAATAAGTATCTCGTATAAGTACGAATATATTTTAGATATCTTAAGTTCGAATCATCATCATCATCACAACTCCGTGTAATAGTCCAGTCAAGGAATGAGGTGTAGCGTGCGTGAGCAGGTAACTAAGCGATTCCTTCAGAAACTTGTTCAGGGGGCTTAGGTTGTTAACATACCAAAAGTCCCGACTCCTAGGTGATGAGCGGGGGGAAGGAGGGGGGGTAAAGGTACGAATTTTGGGTTTTTCGCTTATATCTCGAAAACGGTGCATCGGAGAGAAATATTTTCAATTAATAAAATGAAGTTCCTAAAATTATCTAAAACTTTTATATTTTATGTTTTTTTCTAATTCCTAACCGTTTTCGATACCCTCGGAAAAAGTTGAAATTTACAAAAAAAAAACAATTTACGTCAAAATATTCATAAACATTGCATCATATTGTCTAAACCGATTCATAAACGAAAAGTATGAATAGGAAAGAAGTTGTAGATTTTTAAATTCCCTTTTAGAATATATATACATTAATGCCAACCCGCCTAAAGTTACAGCTATTTTAAAACTTATATAGCATTTTGCAATTTTCAGAAAATTAGTTTGTATATCATATTCTTGACCCACAACCTTTGTTCGTTCATCTTATAACATAATATATGGCCACTTATAAGCAAGTTATTAAATAAAGTAGAAAAAATAATGATGATGACTTTCACACTTTATTCTACAGATAGTTTCGTTACACCAATACAATAATAATTGTAAACCCCATTGTTCTCAATATATTCCTAATGTTTTACTCTCGACTTTAAAAGTAATCAAATTTTCATCCTCTTTGAACTTGAGGGCCCAGGCAATGATTGTTCTTCCATGGCAACTTCTTCCTCAGTAGCGCGTTGCTCTTGCTGAATGGGCTCTACATCGTCTTCATCGTCCTCATCGTCAACAGTTACACTGTTCAGGCACTTCCCTTGACAGTGGATGCACGCTGCAGAACAGGTGAGCATCGCTTTTCGGCAGCCACATTTTCCAATTACACAATCCTTGGTGCAGCGGCAAAATATAGTTTTCAGAAGAACCTCTGGTCGCAGGAGTGGAAGCAATCAACAGGACAGCAAGGTCTACATCCTCACCAACGACAGCCACAGAGTTGTGAGTGGATTGTTCAACAGCAGTCTTCACGATTAGGATGTCAGCGTCATCGGTAGCCTGAAGAGTATGTATCCCTTTCTTCTGCAGCTTTATCTCCAGTAAGGAGATGAAGTTAGTTTTGTTGGTAGGATTTGATAAAAAGTTTAACAGGTATTTGTGTGTCCCATGTCAAATTGATGTCGGCTGACCTTTTTAGTCTGTAACGACGCATTTGTTCTTGTGATTTAGTGCTATTGGCTGTGTTTGCGTACCCATCAAACACCACAGTGCGAGTAGTCCTAAGATAATGGTGGTCGACGTAGGTGATATAACTATTACAAATAGTCACAACCGATACATCTTTTGGCCAAATAACTCTGTGGAGTAGAAATCCTCCATCGACTACAATGTTCATTTGAGGCAGAAGAATATCTTTCTTGGTTGGCTCAAATAAGTTGTACAGCACTGATTTGTTTGTCTTTCTCATGCCACTTTCGTTGAACAGTGCCAAGGGAAATGGGACCAACTCATACTCAAAATATGTCATCAAATCCTCATCTGATCGTTTGCTTATACATATCCGCTGAAAGAGCAATGTTGGGTCAACTACTACCCTTTCATCGTGAACTTTTATCGATGAGCTGACAGAAGATATTGGCTATGCCCGATCCTTGCGCGATAACTTAAAATGCTATACAAGTTTTAAAATAGCTGTAACTTTAGGCGGGTTGGACATTAATCAGCACATGTATATATATTCTTAAAGGGAATTTAAAAATCTACAATTTCTTTCCTATTCATACTTTTCGTTAATGAATAGGTTTAGACAATATGATGCAATGTTTATGAATATTTTGACGTAAATTGTTTTTTTTTTTTGTAAATTTAAACTTTTTCCGAGGGTATAGCTCGAAAACGGTAAGGAATTAGAAAAAAACATATGATATAAAAGTTTTAGATAATTTTAGGAACTTCATTTTATTAATTGAAAATATTTCTCTCCGATGCATCGTTTTCGAGATATAAGCGAAAAACCCAAAATTCGTACCTTTACGTAACCTAAACCCCCCTCCTTCCCCCCGCTCATCACCTAGGAGTCGGGACTTTTGGTATGTTAACAACCTAAGCCCCCTGAACAAGTTTCTGAAGGAATCGCTTAGTTACCTGCTCACGCACGCTACACCTCATTTTGGGTCATTTATTGACTGGACTATAATGAGCCCACTGCAACGTTATGAGTCTCTCCTCTGGGTGCAGAGGTGGATTATGCCATAGAGAACAGACAAAAATCTAACCATAATTACTAAACCATAATATGTAATCAAAGACTATTTATTATATAATTTTCTTCGGTAACATTTGTGTATGTATCTGGGTGTATAGAATAAAAACAATATAAGTTACTTTTTACCCACGACGGAACGGCGACGGTATATGCGTTTGGGGTGAGAGGGTGTTTGTGCAAACCAATGTTACCATTTATCTCCAGAACCACTGGTCCGATTTTAATGCGGTTTTCAGTAATCGCTTTGGATTTGATTGGTGCATGTTCTTAGATAGGTGTAGCGGTAACAGCTCACCAGGGGGCGCTGCAGTAAATATTTGTTTGTAAAAGCCAATGTTACCGTTTATCTGCAAAACCATTGGTCCGATTTAAATGCTGTTTTCAGTGATCGCTTTGGTGTTGATGTGAAATGTAATGAAAAGTCACGCATATCAGACTATTTACTTATTAAATTATTTTGACTAACTGCAAATCATGTTAATCAGAATGGCACCAAAATTTGATGAAAGCTTTAGTTTACGTGTTGGAGCGGCTTAATGCGTCTCCTTTATCCTTGTTACCAGACCGTCCTTCAATTAGGAATCAAAGGTAATGAGGATTATTAAGAAAGGATTCTAAAATAGTATGTTCTACAAATAAATTCTCATGTCTTTTGTTTAGAACTGTCTCTGATTACTTCGTTTTAGTGCTGAGTTTTCTATAGATAATCCCGTTTCCCTGATAGGTTGAGATTTACTCAAGTGAAGCCGCGAAGAGCAGCTGATATTTAATGATACATTTACAAACAATAATACAGTGCTCCATTTAATAGTTATTTTATAAAATTAGGTACATATGTAACACATACACATGAGCGTTTTAAACCAATTTTTTCCTCGAATATAGGTTCTGTAGAGAACTGGGTCTTCACAAAACATGTGCCTGGCACAATATCTCCCTTTTTTACGTAGGTGGTCTGAGAAGATTATTCGAATAAAGCATATTTTACAACGTAGGTACTTTATGTTTCTGAAACAAAGTGTCAAAATATTCCTTGATAAGCTATGTAGTATAAGGTTTCTTCATTGTTATTTTACTCTTAACAACTCAAACAGGTACGCTTTACCATAATATCCAGCTGTTCCAGTAACAATTACCTAATTAAATAATGGCCTTAATAATTTGATATTAATTCAAACTACCTTTACACGACGAAATTTACTTTGGTAACCTGAAAAGACAGTGACAGCGTTACCTATCAGTTTTCCGTCTCTTGTGTTTATTCGCGTAAAGTGCTATTTTGGTAGGCGAAGTGTTTTTGAGATGTTATCAAGTTTTGGGCTTCGCAGTATTAAAGCATTGTTTATGCCCCAAATATTGTAGGGAGATGGAGGCTGTAAAGTATAATGGCTAAAATTTGTCCCTTCTAAGTAAAGGAGAATATTTTAACTGGTCTTGATAAAAGCACACTTCTACAAAATGGATGTTTTACGTTAACAATAAATTTCCTTTTTACGCATCTCCTGTTATGGAAACAAGGATAGATACTCATAAAATGTTGTGTATAACACACCAGTGACTCAAGGTCATTTTATCTTAAAACTTTGCTTAAATGTGGAGGGTTCTCATAAATAATAATAACTTTAGATATATTTTGCCTGTGCATCACGACTATCGACAGGGCAAGATAAAATAATCTGTCTCTTACTACGTTGCGACTGTCTGTGTCCTTTTTGGTGTTCCCTGTACTTATTGCATCATACATATTATGTATCATCCATTTGAGTAACATTAAACGTTTAGTACTTACTGTATTCTTATAAGTATTTTTACAAGTTTGAAATAAGTATAATTATAAATAAGTGTAATATAAGTTTTATCTTTTAATATATCTCTGGGTTGGTATTACACTGATTAAATTGTTTCATAAAGCATAGTATGTCAAGCAGATTTCAGAAAAACCTAAAACTTGCTTATATCGACGGTACATGTGAGGCCCTAAGGACTCACAAAAAGATTATAAATTTGACTCCTTGACAATTGAATGGTTAAGTTACACTATGCTCTTTTCAGATTTCACTCTAACAGAGAACGCGGCTGCTTTAATTTATCGTTGTTGGGTCTTAAAATGAACCTGGATAAGATGAAGATCATGTAGAACGTACATGTTGCACCTGCTCCTGTGGTAGCTGGAGGTACCACGATCGAAGTTGTCGACGATTATCTATACCTAGGACATAAATCCAGTTAGGCAGGTCCAAGTTTCAATCGTCGAATCCAACTCGGCAGCATTTGGAAAGCTCCATAAAATCTTCTTCAATGGAAAGGGCTATGCTCGGAGTTTCCCTGCGGGATCGAATCAGGAATGAGGAGATTTGCAGGCGAGCCAAAGTCAACGACATAGCCAGAAGGATTGCAGAGCTGAAGTGGCAATGAGTAGGGGCAGAGCACATAGCAGATCAGATGGCCGTTGGGGCAGAAAAGTTCTTGAGTGGTGGCTACGTACTGAGAGACGCAGCATAGGCAGGCCCCCCGCAAGATGGACCGACGACCTGGTCAAAGTCGCCGGTAAACACTGGATAAGCACGGCGCGGGACCGTGCGATGTGGAAAACCTTGGGGGAGGCCTATGTCCAGCACTGGACATCTACTGGCTGTGGATGGGATTTTATTTTAGCCATTTTATTATTTAAGTTAAATAGGTTTTGAGTTATAGAAGGGTCAAAAGTGTCACCAGTTTCTTGTGTAGCCAGTTTCTTTGCTTGAACATGGCCTGACACGCTGCCGCGTGTCTAGATTTCCAATATTTTCGAGGTTGTAGGAAGTGTCTAAGTAGTAGAACGCGTTATAAGTCAACATATTTGTATTCTATCTACCTCGTATAGTAATACAATTTATACTATAATATAATCGTATAACAATCATCTACTTGTTTTAAAGTAAAAATCCGATTAATCTTAAGCGAGCTCTACGCATTCACATTATACTTGCATGCATATCATCGCATCGCGCATGCTTTGAAATTAAAGCTTTGTTTATTAATGTAATAAAATCTGGTTAAAACCATCTTGTAAATACGAAATAATTCATAGGGTAAACAAACACCCTAACACGCATCAACTCCGAAAAGTTTCTTTATGAAGCTCTGTCGGTTGAAAAATGAATACTCAAACACGTTACTGAGACTGCGATATTTAACTCTCAACAGTCTAATTACGGTGCCTATTGTTCTTGCACTAAATGATAACTTTGCACCACGTCAACTGTACTGGCTAAATAGAACTACGTAACTCAATTAATAACTTTGCGGCGGCAGCTGTTAAATGAAATAGGTGGTTTTGATCCGCTCTTCTCATTTAATATTAAAATAGGCTTTGTAAGTTGGAAAGTTTGTAGCTCTAGTGTCATAAATTAGTAGAGTTCTGATGTAGCTAAAGTAGGACTGTTGGCGGAAAGTAATCTCTCAGAAGTTTTTTATAAATCAATAAATAAATAATAATAAATAAATATTTCTGACGCTTACACAATATTATCTAGCCCAAATTAAGTTTCTTAAAGAACTTGTGTTATGGATTCTAGATAACTGATATACTTAAGAAATATATAAACATACATATTGAATAAATACATATTTTTTATTAGAATAAATTTAAATAAACATATAAACATCCATGACTTGACGACTAATATCTGTGTTCATCACACAAATATCCGCCGCCGCCGGGATTCGAACCCAGGACCTCTGGCATAGAAGGTATTGTATGTTACCGCTACACCAGCCGGTCGTCAATTATCGATTTTAAAAATGTTTCACTGTTTATGAAGATTATTGATTGAATATTTTCACGGTGAAATATTTTGATTATTTAACGGCCTGGGCACGGGACACGGTGGCACGAACGGCGCGGCATTGTGGCAGGCAGCGGCGGCATGAAATTGTGTGCAGTTACACGGCAGAAATGTTATATTAGGGAAGACGAACATTTCGTTATCATGTTACTCAATAGCAGTCAAGTAACAGTGGTGACGTTGCATGCAGTCATCTTGTTCTTATGACGAGCGACCCCGCCCGCGCGTCTTGCGTTTTGGTAAAATCCGACGTTGCCATACTTACCAATCATTCCGAGATCCTTGCGACGCCCAGCGCTTGGCGATTATACACTTCGTGTTTTGTATGGAAGGTTCGTGGATAAATAGAACGACAGAAAGCAATCGATTTTTTTTCGTAGCACAACCAGTCACTCTTTGAAGAACCTTCATGCCAAGTATCAGACCTGTACACTCAAGGAATAAGATTTTTCATACAAACTAAAAAGTCCAACCGCTTCCCGTGGGAATTTCGGGAATTCCTTCCATAATACAAACAGATACTTATTGAGGAACCTTTATATCATGTATCACATCCGTGCACTCAAGGGATGGGATTTTTTCATACAAATTAAAACATCATATATTTCCCGTTCCCATGGAAATTTCGGGAATTCCTTCCATAACACAACCAGACACACATTGAAAAACCTTTACACCAAGTTTCACATCGGTGCACTCAAGGAATAAGATTTTTCATACAAACTAAAAAGTCCAATATTTCCCGTTCCCGTAAGAATTTCGGAAATTCCTTTCTTATTGCACCCCTAAATCCTCTAAAGAATGTATGTTCCAAATTTCAGCTCTCTACGCTTAGTAGTTACGGCTGTACGTTGTCTGTCAGTCACTCAGTCACTCAGTCAGTAACGGAACAGTTTTATATATATTGATGCTATGGATGAAAGCAATAACGCCTATTACTCGGCAAATAATCATTAAATTAGTCATGTTACATAATGTTTTCTTTTTGCATACGTCACGTCAAAATTATAAGTGCTTATGTAGAGTGAGTGTTTCTTAAATCTCGTAAACAGAGTTATATTATTAGATAATATGAAAGTGCGCGATATTATTTATGTTATAATAATATTAGAATGAATATAGTACATTTTACGAACTAGATCAGAAACTCAAACTGTAACGTGAAATTCAAAAAAATTCAAAAAGTTTTATTCATCTTAGGAATTTCAAAAAACACTTGAAGTCAGTCATCACATACTTCGGCTTTAGCTAGTTGTTGATAGTTGTTAAATAAGATATTACAGTAGACCAAGAGACAAAAAAAGCCGGCGGAAAAAAACTCTTAGCACTCTTTTTCAGTCAGTTTATCAAATTAATACAACTAGGTACAGTACAAATTGACCGTGACATGAAAAAAACAAACACAAGACAGCTGATTGTGAGAGCCAATGTCATGCCACAACCAAATTGCTTACATAGCAGATACAATTAGCTATGGATGCACAATACGAACATGACAAACTGGGACCAGAGTATTTGAACAAGAATGGAATAAAATAGTCATAGTATCATTAGCAAAACGACCTGGCACCGCTAGCAGCACCCGTTCACGAGTTAACGCAAGCACCAGCCATCACCCTCCTCAACCATATTTTAGGGAAGAGGGTGACCCGATACCCGACGCTACCACTAGCCATGCCGCCTGAGGGAGCATGACGTTCTTGCTGATGTCTTGACAAGAAAATAAGTGAGTGGGACAGTCACCAACATGTCATACATATACTGCACAGCCAAGCCGTAAACAAAATTATTAAGTAATTAGAAACTTTTAGAAATATCCTGTTGTGCTTAATCCCATGCCTTTTTATCATCTAAGTAATCTTTAGTTTTATAATAAGCTTTTCGAGATAGAGTGTTTTTAATGATTGATTTAAATTTATTGAATGGCAGGGATTGAATTGACTTCGGAATTTTGTTATATATACGTATTGACATTCCAATAAATGATTTGCTGCTTTTAGCCAGTCTTAATTTAGGAAACGCTAACTTATGGTCGTTCCTAGTCCTTACAGAGTAATTTGTATCATGATTATCTTTCCTAGTTTTAAATTTATTACTATTCTTATAAATATACATAATGTTTTCATAAATATATTGTGATGCAAGGGTCAAGATACCAATCTCTTTAAACTTTTCTCGGAGCGATTCTCTGTTTCCAAGTTTATACATTCCACGAATAGCCCTTTTCTGCACTGTAAATATCGTGTCAATATCTGCGGCATTGCCCCAAAGTAGGATGCCATAGGAAATTATACTATGAAAATAACTAAAATATATCAGCTTCGCTGTATTAACATCAGTCAATGAGCGAATTTTCTTTACTGCGAACGCTGCAGAACTAAGTCTACTCGCTAGTTGTGAGATATGGGTGCCCCATTGCAATTTAGAATCTAAGGTAATTCCAAGAAAAACAGAGTTATCTACTAGATTCAATCTGTTCCCATTAAGGCTGTTACCCAGTAGCATTTAGAACACCACGATATTGATAAAGCGTTATATTAACAGGCATATGAAAATTCGATCCTAATATAACACCTCTACCAGGGGCTGGCGTTTGCCGCCGCGACCAGTAGGTACGGAGTACATAAATTGTATAGTATTTGGGGTATATGGGTATACCGTATACCTATATTTCTTTTGAACTATTGGATTTCAAGATATGGAAAAGCAATTTGTATAAATAAGAAATAAAAGGCTTCATGAATATGTTTTCCTCTTATTTATAAACCTTGTAAATACCAGAGGTACCCCTATGTTTAGACTACACGGTTTGCCTTTTTAATAGTCCTGTTTTGGTCGAAATTTAAAAGCGTAGGTACATACAAATCATTAGTTACAAATAGTTCACAAGCCTTTTAGCAAAGGGTCCTGCTGGATATATGTCTATAATTATTAGCACCTATGAATAAAGAAATGCTGCTTGCCTTCAAAATCTGGGAATTTAATTTTAATTTCTTCCCACAATCTTTTGACTATAGTTTGTTTAAATGTATGCTGTGGGTGGCCGGACTTCCGAAAAAGTTAATATTTCGGTTATAAAAGTTTCGGTGTTTAGTAAGAAAAAAATAAAATCCCCGAACATTAATAAATTCGCGACGAAAACAACTGAACTCATGTTGTTCACCGTATTATTCGCTGCGACTGACGCGGACGCTCGACTCCGTGGCCTGCGTCGTCGTATGTACATATTCATATGTTTGTTTCACTCACCGCGGCGCCGCCGCCGCATTTCGCCAATAAAATGCGCCGCTGTTCGCGCCGCGGAAATTTTCGCTATGGCGAATGTATCGTTTTTGTATTTTTTAACATGGATCTAGTGCAGCATAATGATGTTCGATTGTCAATCATACGCGATAAAGCCGTTTAAAAAGTGTTGTGATATTTATTTTATATTTTTTAATGAGAACTTTATTTACATACAAGTTAACTAAAATAGTCTAATATTTGTTAGAAACTGGTATTTTTACCAAGTAAACGTTATTCTAAAAATATGCAAAATTTTGATTTGAATGGAGACCAATAGTCTAGAATTTTAAATATTGAGCTTTTGTCTTGTTTTGCTTATTGATAAAAATCATAGAGTACAATGCTATTTTTTTGCAAAAAATATGAATGCAGACACAAACACCAGGAACACTATGAAATGAAATACATTCATGTGTATTTTGCAAAATATGGTTATCAAAAGGAATATCTATAGCCACCAAGAACATATTTCTCCTAGGGCTCCTTTAATAATTTAAAAACAACATTATATTTTTATGAGATTAATTTTGAATTCCAGCAAAAATCCCTTGCACCTCAGAAAAGCCTTTCGTAAAATAAATTCAAGGACAAGTCAACTTCTTTGTTCCTTTTTAAAAGGTTAACATGATATTTAACTTCGTTTCATTTTGATTACTTTACCGCATTTCAAAGGAAATAAAATCTTAAAGAAATCTTTTTGGGCTCGGAAATAAAAACAAGTGTTAAAATGAAATAAAGTGAATATAAACATTGAAGCTATTTATCAAAACGCAATTTAGAATCAGATTGAGAAGTCACTTTGACAAATTACTAAGAGGCGTGCTCTGCCTTGTAAATCTTGGAACTGTAGCTAAATATTACATAAATACACCTATATGCGGAATTAAAATTATTTTTATATTAAATTTTCGCTAAATATTTAAGCTTACCCCTCCCTATTTGCGTAACAGATTTTCTTTCACTCACTCTCAGGATACGCCATGTAGAAGCACATGTGCGCACTCTTCTACACATGCCCATTCATAAAACTGACTATTTTTCCTACTCTTTCTCGGTTCATGCAGTCAGATTGTGGAATTCACTACCTCACATTATACGGGAGTCTCAATCTATATCTATTTTCAAGAAAAAAGTAAGACCTTTCTCTATGCTAAAAGTATGTATTTTGTGTGTATTTTTATGTATGATATAATATGTAGGTATATATTATATATCTTATGTATGTATTTAGAATTTGTTATGTAGGTTTTTAAATATATATTTTAATAGTATAAGTAATTTATTCGATTTATATTTATACGTACACACTATTATTGCATTTTAACCAAACTCTCCAGTCTCAGGTCTGCTGGAAGAAATTTCTTTAGAATTAAGCTGACCCTTGTAACTTTATTCTATGTTTATTTTCAATTGTCTTTTATCCTGTGTACAAAAATTGTTAAATAAATAAAAAATAAATAAAATAAATATATAAAACTCTTCCGTTACTAACTGAGTGACTGACAGACAACGCACAGCCATACTAGTGGTTGTAGAGAGCTGAAATTTGGAACATACAATCCTTAAAACTGTGGAGGGGTGGAAGGAATTCGCGAAATTCCCACGGGAACGAGAATTATTGGACTTTTTAGTTTGTATAAAAAATCTTATTCCTTGATTGCACGGATTTGATACTTAGCATAAAGGTTCCTTAAAGAGTGACTGGTTGTTTTGTTTGATATATGATTTTTTAGTTGGTATGAAAAAATCTTTTTCCTTAAGTGTACTTTCAATTATTTAAATTTATTTATTAATTAAAAAAGACAATAATTACAGAATTCTTTATCGCAATGATCGACGACGTTTATTTGACCAGTCACTTGCTTCATCATTGCTTCTCGAAGCGTGGCCTCCTTTGAATGGCCTATGTATGTTACTTTTTTTACCTGAGAAAGGTTTGCAATTATTAAACATTTTGTCGGGAATTATTCGGATCAAAACGTTTGGTTTACGTTAGTTTATTTAATAAAGGTACGTACGCCAAATTCTTTCACGTAAGGGGTAAGTAAATAGATAAAGATATGGTTAAGCAATGCTGTTCTGTCTTACATTATTAATAAATGCCGGAATATACAAGAAAGCAAGTATTATTATCACAGGTTGTGCTTTTCTTAAAAGTCCAGCTGTTTTAATCGTTAACTTACAGTAGGTACTACGTGTGGTGTAGAAAAAAACACTTCCAAGTTCACAGCAACCCTTCTGGTAATTTCAGCTCTATTACCTGAGAAGCAAAGACCTATTCTTGAAAATGTATCGGTAATGGTTTACTATTGTAACATTTATCGCTACCTTAACTTGAGGTCGTCGGGAAACTCGTCCTTGACATTAGAGAAACCATTTCAGAGTGTTTTTATAGTTTTTTAGTTCAATGGTTGTATCAGATTAAATAAGTTTACAGAATTCGAAGTAATCGAATATATTGCAAGTTTTTCTGTATTTCGATGAGCTTTCATTTTTAAACAGTCTTTGCAAAAGTTATTTGTGATTTCGCTGCCGACGGTCAACCGACGTTATTGAACCTTATATTATTTATAGCCTTATTTATTAGGTTATCTCGAATGGTGGTCTAACTTAACTGTTTCTGGTAAATCAACTGCGATTCAAGTTGTAAAATAGGTCAGTAAAGTTTAGTAATTACCAAACGGACATGGCAGCTTAGAGCCAAAGTTAGCTTTAATTAACTTGTGATATGAAGAACACACAGATAGGGGTACAGTACTCATAAGAGGACTCAGAGATTGAGATTTGAACCCAAGCAAACCTTAAATTCAGAATCATAAACTCAGTTCTAAAATTTAATCTCAAACTTAAAGCCATTGCTAAAAACTTAACGAATTTTAAAAGTTGCGACAGTGAAACGATAATTACGATTTTACATTGCACATAGAAATATACTATTCTACAACTAAAACTTGCTCAAAATGTCGCGGCATAGTAAATAAATAAATAAAATAAAATTCCCAGACAATCACACCAACTATATGGCCTCAAAGAAAACGAAGCTTGTGTTATGAGATACCATGTAGTGAAATAGGAGGGAACCTAGAATGTAAATACATTATAGATAAACACCCAGACCAAGAACATTTTTTTTTCTTGTTCCGGGCAGGAATCGAACCCGCAACCACTGGCATCTGAGACAGATAGGTTTACCCCATTGCCAAAGTGGTTGTCAAATAGTGAATGTAGAACGTTGAATATAAATATTGTATTTAGATTTATCTTAACCGAGTTGGCAATACAATTAATATCATTCTGTGCAGTTCTGCTGTTAGAGCCACAATAAGACTCAGATATTTGCGTTCATTTATACGGCGTTCTACAATATTATTGTCAATGCATTTTGTCGTTTTAATAACATTACGACATAACTTTTGGTAAAACTTTTAGTCGCTCTCTTGACTACGGGGTCTGTAAAAATACCGAAACGTCAAGTTCATCATCATCATCACAACTCCTTGTAATGAGCCCACTGCAGGGCTATGAGACTCTCCTCTGGGTGACGAGGAGGTTTAGACCGTAATCCACCAAGCTGGCCCGGTGCTGGTTGGTGGATGTCAGACATTTCAGGGTGCCAAATTGGCTTCTGACAACCCTAACGACTATTGTATACAAGTATACAGCACCCGGGACCGACTGCTTAACGTGCCCTCCGAAGCACGGAAGTCGTCGTGAGAAATGAATGGTCGGCGGTCACCCATCCTAATACCGGCCGCACCGAGCGCACTTAACCTGCGATATCGTTTGATATGCACAGTAACCACGGCGCCACGACGACAACGTCAAGTTAAAATGTATAAATCCGCGTAGGATCGGCCTAGAAGAGCCTTACCACCCCTGGATAAGGGTGTCGTATAAGGCGACTAAAAACTATTTCATTTTACTGAATCAAGACATTTACAGCCGTTGCGTAAAAAGAAAATGTCCGATGACCTTTATCTATTACTAATATATAAAGCTGAAGAGTTTGTTTTTTTGTTTGTTTGTTTGTTTGAACGCGCTAATCTCAAAAACTACTAGTGGAATTTGAAAAATTCTTTTTGCATTTGATAGCCCAACTCTTGAGGAAGGTTATAGGCTATATTTTATCCCGAAATCCCCACGGGATTAAAAGTTACGCGGGTAAAACCGCGCGCGGTGGCTAGTCAACAATATAAAGAAGAGTGACAGGTCCATGGACATGAATTTATATCTAGATAAGAAAAATATAGGGCATGGTAGCTAAGTTGGTTAAAGCACCCGTCGGGCAATCGGGATATCAAGGTTCGAGTTTCGTTCTAGATATGTTTCTTATTTATCAAATTATATTCAAGTACTACAAAATAAAAAAAAGACCTTTGAAAATTATTAGATGTGATTTTGTAGCATGTAAGGAACAAAACATATAGGTAAAACTCTTCGCTAGTTAATACCGAGTATTTCCGAGTAACTAATTCTACATACATAACGTCACGCCTGTATACCTTATGGGGTAGGCAGAACACCAGAGGTTATAAGACCATCTTTTGGCCTGCTCAGAAGGTGATAACAAAAACAAATAAGTTTAGATCTGTTGAGTTTATTTAAACTCCTTATTAAATAATTCACAATCCTGCCACAGCGCTCTGAGATTAATGAGATTTTCAAAGATTAGTACGGAGACGACTGTCAGTCTTGATGCGCAGCTTTTGACCGCTGAACCGATATTGGTTAAGTATCTTTTTCAAATTGAATTACCAAGTGGCACGCGGCCGGAAGTCAGTCCAGTGAACATTTTTTAAAAATAGTCCAGCAGCGCCAAGTAGCGACAATTGGAACTAAATATGAGTGAGTGACTACAGACTATATTGAATGTATACTCTAGTGGTTGCTCTGCGAACTAAATAACCGGAAGTGTTTGGAATAAACGCTAACAGCTCGGCCATCTGACTCAAGGTACGTCCCCGTACTTTACAGAAAATATAGCTTAATTTAATACATTTTATAATCAATCCAATTTCACAGATCTTATAATAAACACTTTGACATTATTAATTTTGACCTTAATAATGTAATATTGATTCATATACTATTGATACAAACATTTTAATGAAATTTAGACTATATAAGAGAATAATACATGTAATAATTGATACATCATAGTTTACTTTAAGCTTAAATTTAATTAGTTTTATTTACAATTCGTGACTTATACAATTTTTGGCATTATTTACAAGTAGCACAACGAGCTCTTTTTTTTATTTGAGACATTTGTAATTATATTTTATCAACTTGATCATTTTGCATTTATTATATTATTGAATAAAGATCTACATATTCAAACATTAAAAATTTTGGAATTAAATCAATACTTTATTCTTTCTTATTATTACAGATAAGACACAAAAACATTGTTTGAAATATTCAGTGATCTGTTATGATTCTTTATACCTTACTATTACAATATATATTATTATTATCATTCTCATATTAATTCGCCCTACCTATGGATCAACCAACCATTCATCACTTCACTGCGGTTTATTAATTTAGTTAGGCATCACTTTCACTGTCAGAATTTCCGCCAAGATCTGTGGATAGGTTCAACCAAGGACGTATTTTATCAATTGCAATTATGGCTTCATATCGGCGGCTATTTTTACGTGACAATGGAGTATCCTCGATAACAAACCTATCATTTGGCAACATTTTAAGATACGGTACGGCCCTTGAAATTTATCGATAAGTTTCTTTGATTTACCGTCATTGGTAGTTATTTCCCTTTTGACCCTTACTAGATCTCCTTCTTTATATAAAGTTACCCTTTTTCTCTTTTTATTAAATTACTCTTGATTTTTTGAATTTTTTTTTCTTGTTGTTCTCTTATAAGATGCCCTACTTTCTGCCTTTTTATTTATAGTTCATCAGATGGGGTTACAGATACAGTATCATTTAGAACATCATTCTAAATTGACTCTGACATGTTGGTCACTCTAAATCCAAATACGAGTTCGGAAGCACATTTCTGAGTAGTTTTATGTTTTGTTCAATTTACACCTATCTGAATGTCAGGAATGTATTCATCCCAACTCTTTACCAGGAATCTTGTCGAGAGTGCATCTAGAATTGTCCTATTGAAGCGCTCTACTTTTGCCCTAGGTGTTGCTACTGCATTTAGTACGTGTTTGATAAGAGTATCTTTTATAAACTGTTTAAACGATATACCATCTTCTCTCTACAATGCCAAAACAATAGAGTCCTTTAATCATCATTTAAAAACCTTCTATCTCTCATACATATTTCATATTAAGTAAAATATATATTTGTTTACTGTATATTTTAATCTATGTATGTATTTATTCAATTCTATAGTGATTTTATTTTATATTATATTACTATACCTATTTATTTTAAAATAATTTACCAAGATAGGACATAGTATAATGAAATAAGGAAATGTTCTTTCTACTAAATTAAAACTTGCATCTTTGTTGCAAATATTTATTAGCTTATGTTAATAGTATCTTTTTACCTTTTATTTCAATTCTGTAAATATCAATTTCTTTATGTATTTTGTTGACATTGTTTTGTTTTGCACTATTGATATTAAGTATATAAATTTTGAAATATTTTCTACAGGGAAGACTTGTGTCTAAGAAACAGGCTCAACCCAGTTTGGATACAAGTAAAATTATTGTTAAATTACAAATTATTTATTGAAATCTGATGATGAAAGTTGATGTGAAATTGATTTTTTTTAATCTGAATAAAATTATTTTTATTATTGATGTTAATTAGTATTATTTATATAAAAAAAATATTAATTATGCCATTTTCATGTTTTTATTTTAATGCATAAGATTTCGTTTAAGATAGGGTTGCCTAGTAGAGATCGCTTAGGAGTGTTGAGGCCGTCTAAATTGCACATTAAGTGTAATTTTGTATATTGTTTGTTAATATTTTTCCATTCTATGCAAATGGCAATGAAGTATTTGTATTGAATTGAATCGGGAAACAAGAGCCTTTGTTCCGTGATAAGTCACGTCGGAGTACCAAAATACTAATATACTTTTTAATAGTCTGATTGCTACTAATGACTTAGTGTTACGTACTGGAGCTATAAATACAAATTTGGAAAATCCATCTACTATGGCTGACAGGTAACTGTTTCCACGCTTACTGCAATCAAATGGGCCAAGATGATCAGCGTGGACGGTATGAAAGTGACGTTCTGGTTTTGGAATAGGATGCAAAGCGCCTTTAGGCGCACCCCGTGTTGCTTTATGATGCGCACATTCTAAGCACGCAGACACATTTTTTTGAATCTATGCAACTTCGGAACACAAAACGATGCTTTCATCGTGATAGCGTTTTGTCGAACCCAAAAGGACCAATGTCATCATGATTCCATTTCAATACTTGCCACCGTACAGCTTTAGATACAGCCCAGCGTAATCTTCCATCCACATTCCTACAAACCCTACCACCTTTTAGTTTAAAATTATAAAATATATCTACTATCCTCTCGACATCCGGGTTCTTTAGTGTACCTTATAAACATTATTTCCCCATCGATGGACTGTGCAGTACTCAACCAACATTCTGCATTAAAACGTCCAATATATGCGATTCAGGTACAGCTGGCGCAGCAGGATTTTGACTTTACGCGTCTACGTATAACATTTTATTTTGGGACCTGTATGCCGCATTCGTACTCCTGGAGTTGTATCCACCAACCCGATGACTCGTGGGACCAAATCTCGCTTTGTCATCGTTGTCCGCAAAGCATTGCAAACTCTAAAGATTTTAAACGGAATTCCGAAAAGATACACCCTAGCTCGAGATTTGCCGATAGGGTTGACTAAATTTCCACCTAAACCCTTAATTAATGGCAAATTATTTGTGTCTATTTCTAATTTCAACTAATTAGCTTCGTACGTACATACATATACATAACGTCACGCCTGTATCCCTAATGGGTAGGCAGAACAACGGAGGCTATAAAACCATCTGATGTCACGTTTGACAAATTTGGGGGTATTATAATGATGGAGAGAGACTTGCAGTGATAGGGGGTCAGCCTATCGCCCACAAAAACGTCAAAAAAAACCTCCGTCCCTTAACTGACTTTTACAGTATGCCCGGGAAGAGAAGCAGCTGGCAAATTCTATGTTTTTCTTTCGCTCCCAGAATTAGCTTCAGTATATCGAATAAAATAAAAAGCACTACCTAAATCAACGAAACATTCAACGGGTTTATCCTCTACTTTATTACTTATCAATTACAGTTGATTCCAGACATTCATGAGAACAATCTGTCAGAGCTATATTTAAAACCTGCTTATCATTGTTAGGTTTATTATTCTGAGCACTAGCACGATCTTTATTGGAACCACTAAACGTACAATGTGTTGATTGATGACCAATACGATAACACAAGTTACATTTTTCCAAAGGCTTGGGACATCTGAAACTCGGATGACCGTCGCCATTGCAATTAAAACATTTAATTGGGGTCCTGACCGTTGATGTCGGTTGGTTGAATGTCGCTACTGAACGAATAGGTGGTTTATCAAATTTGTTATGCTTGGTGGTGTATTCCTTGGCTTGACCTACCTTAACGGACCTAAAATATTTAAGAACTTGTCCTGGAGTATCAAATTCAGCCGCTTGCGCTCCAAGCTTTATAGCTCTGTCTTCTACACCAAATAAGATACAGTCGACAGCTTCCTTGCCCTCTATTCTACACCTATGTAAAAGATTCAATTTGGAATAATAATAAGGTTCCAAGGGTTCAGCAAACCTAACTTTTAGAGCTAACATTTCCGACAATAATTCGGCATAATTTTCTCTAGACGGAAATGCATCTATCAGTTTCGCTTTCCAGTCTCTCCAAGTGAATCGTACGCTTGGAAGACTTTGGTACCAAAATTTCGCAGTTCCTGATAACTTAGGCAAAGCATAGTGTATGATTTCACGTTCATTCCATTCGTAAATATCTGCACATTCCTCAACTTTAGTGATCCAATGTCTAATTGGTTGATTTTTAGACATTGGGTCAAATTCGGGCACAACATCAGCCATATTTGACAACCTAGAGCTACCTAACTTAGACAAGTCTTTGATCGCATGAATAAATTCACTTAACATATCAGTCCTTTTGTCACTATCAGGAATGTTAAACGATCTGTTATCACCGAGCCGTTGTCTACGAACCGGTGACCTAGAACGCAGGCGATTATTTCTGAATCCCGGTAGTGAATGAATGGTTGACCCATAGTTACATTGGCCTTCTCTAGAAGTTCTATACCGAACTGATCGCACATCATCAATATCGCACCTGACCATGCTTGGCGAGCGTCGCTCCAGCTCACCGCTTCGCCAATCATGATGAGGTTCGCGGCTTTCGCGGCTCAGGCGTCGCTCATGCTCACCGACTGAACCACGAAAACCACAATCATTAATTCTAGATTTCGGACGTTGCTCATGCTCTCCGTTCGAAATACGAGGATTGTTTTCCGTCAAACCACTCAGACGTTGCTCATGCTCCTCGTCTGGTGTGCGAATATCAAGATTAACACTAGATTCTGGACGTCGCTCACGCTCACCGTCCAAAATCCGAAACCTATTTATCATCGTACCACGCAGACGTTGCTCATGCTCCTCGTCTGGTGTACGAATATCACGATGAACACTAGATTCTGGACGTCGCTCATGCTCACCGTCCAAAATCCGAAAATTATTTACCATCTTACCACGCAGGCGTCGTTCACGCTCCTCGTCTGGTGTACGAGTATCACGATTAATACTAGATTCAGGACGTCGCTCACGCTCACCGTCCAAAATCCGAAACCTTTTTGTCATCGTACCACGCAGACGTTGCTCATGCTCCTCGTCTGGTGTACGAATATCACGATCATAATTAGAATAGTATTCTAGCTCACCAATTTGTCCTTGGTTCTCGGCCCGTCCTTGCCTTTTGGCGTTCCTTACTCGCACATCCATTAAAAGTTGCTGACGTAAGGACTCCTCCTCCAATAACGCATTGTCATATTCAGTTTCCATTTTATTTGTCACTGAAACTTTCAAAAATATGTGTGAGTAAATGTCGCTTCAAAGTCTCTGACAATCATTAACTTTTATAGTAAAGTAACTGTTGGTTTTGAATATTACAAATCCAATCCTGAACAAATGTCTTAAAATCGCAAGATCTAAAATCACAAGAAATTCATTTTAAAATACATTACAAATGAGTTTAAATTTCATAAATCCTCTTCATCATCAATCCTTACATCATAATAACATTATTTCAAACAATGCTATTAAGTTTAAAATTGGAAAGCCATATTCTGTTATGTAACGTATGGATAAAAAAAATCTATTGCAATTAAATGAACTAAAACCTTTCAAATACTCACTGGATAAGAAAAAAAAATATTGAAAATTAATGTAAGTTCAATATAAGAGAGAATAAAAAAAAATCATTCAAAAGTTAATGTCAATAATATCTATAAATGCATGAAATTAAATCGTTCCTTTTTTTGTATACAAGACTCTAAGACTATAAAATAAAGTATTCGAAAGTCTTACTTACGTTTTCACTTTTGTGGACGTATTGGGAGATTTAGAGAAATTCCCGGTTATCCCACTTCTGAGCTTTTGGCCTGCTCAGAAGGTGATAACAAAAACAAATAAGTTTAGATCTGTTGAGTTTATTTAAACTCCTTATTAAATAATTCACAATCCTGCCACAGCGCTCTGAGATTAATGAGATTTTCAAAGATTAGTACGGAGACGACTGTCAGTCTTGATGCGCAGCTTTTGACCGCTGAACCGATATTGGTTAAGTATCTTTTTCAAATTGAATTACCAAGTGGCACGCGGCCGGAAGTCAGTCCAGTGAACATTTTTTAAAAATAGTCCAGCAGCGCCAAGTAGTGACAATTGGAACTAAATATGAGTGAGTGACTACAGACTATATTGAATGTATACTCTAGTGGTTGCTCTGCGAACTAAATAACCGGAAGTGTTTGGAATAAACGCTAACACATCTGATGTCACGTTTGACAAATGAGGTATTATAAAGATGGAGGGAGACTATTGTAGTGACAGGGGGTCAGCCTAACGCCCACAAAAACGCCTTTAAAACCTCTGTCCCTTAACTGAATTTTACAGTATGCCCGGGAAGAGAAGCAGCTGGCACATTCAACGTTTTTCCCTCGCTCCCAGTCCAGCATGGACAACTAATTCTAAACATTATAAAAAAGGAAAGCTAGGTTAAAAGATATTGCATTCTCAATCAACCTGTCACCGTTTGACTCCATAGTTGCACGTGTCTTATTTTGCACAAGCAAGCCTATAAAATTGATTGCATGCCCAGAAACATATACCTAAAGCTTTTCATCACCATTTCAAGATTATTACGACTTACAAATAGGTACTAAGTAATAGAATTCTACCATTAGTATCTCAGTAGTTTTTCTAATAAGCCATTGTGAGCATTTTTAAATAAAAACACTAGATTTTGGCGGTTTCTGAACGAATGTTGTCAAACGTCATTTTTGATGAGTAATGAGTGATGGATGTTAAATAAGGATCATAGACAGCATTCTTTGGAGAGGAGCTTGGTAGAAAACACATCATTGAAAATTAATCGAAGAAAAAGGAAATAAATAACAAGTTTGGACTGATGCTCATGGTTTCATTTATTGACCACTTCTGTGATTTTAATAGTTCAGAAGTGGGATACTAATGAATATTGTGCAATATTCAACACGCTCACTAAAGTGGATATTGGGTAAGATACATAAATATAAAGGAAGTAGGAGGTGAGTTCAATTTTATTTTATTTCTTATTTATGAATCGATAAATATCTTGTGAATCATCAGCAAAATATGGTAAATTTACTTGTGACTTGTATTTAATAATGCTTACTATTGGGAAAATGTATTTATTTAAGAAAAATATTTATTTTGAATTTATTGCAATTTTGAATCTTTAAATATCTAATTAATCATTAACTATAAATCGTCAATTGATACGTGTTTTTTTTATTAAGGATGTTATTTTCAAAAAGAAACATGTATTTGAGCAAAACAATGAATTATTTTAATTTAAAATAAACAACAACAAGATGTTACGCTAAATGTTACCGATTGTTTTTTTTTTTTATGAAGCAAAGAGTAATTTCGCACCCAAACTGATTACAGATTGATATACAAAAATCGTTGGGAGTTGCCATGACAGACAAACGGCATAGAGAGGCATCGAGAAGTACGGTACCTCATGATGGAGGGACTCCGCCACACTGCCACCCCCGTAGCCGTTCGCGGTACGGTCACGAGCGTCGGAAGCACAGCCGCTCCCGATCGGGCTCTCGAGTGAGCTCAACCAGTTTGCGGAGGTCCCAACGACACCGTCAGGAGCGCAGAAGAAATAGACGACGAGTATCCGGCACGAGGCACCGGGATGAGTATGACGATAGGCGACACAAACGTAGGCGCCGCCGGACTGTAAGTAATTCTTCATCGAGTAGTAGTGAACGTAGTTTTAGAATAAGATCAAAGGATAGAAACAGTAAAACTCGCCAAACTATAGATAACAATAATTTTAGTATTGAAAATATTATTGATATTATAAAAAGTCTACCTTCATCGACATCTCAGTCCCAAAATCATTTTAGTATGTCCACAAATGCATTGCCCGAGTTTGACCCGGTAAATAAGGAACAGACAGTAGATGTATGGATTAACAAAGTAGAGGAATGCGCGGCTTTATATAATTGGTCAGAGACACAATTGCTTCATTATGCACTACCAAAGTTCGCGGGTTTAGCTAAAGTATGGTATAACGGGTTGCGCACTTTAAAATATAATTGGATAGAGTGGAAGCAGCTATTAGTGTCACAGTTTCCTGCGGTGGAAAATTACGCTCAACTTTTGCACGAGATGCTAGGTAGGAAGGTGAAACCGAATGAATCGTTGGAAACCTATTATTATCACAAGGTAAATTTATTAAACAGATGTGATATAATAGGGAAGAGGGCGATAGACTGCATCCTCGATGGAATAGAAGACAAAGGAATGCGACTGGGGGCACAGGCTGCTAACTATTCGCAACCAGAGGAATTACTTACCTTTTTCAAAACTATTAAAGTAGATGAACCTAAGGAGAAAATACATCGTCCGATGTTTCTTAAACGACGAAACGATACTTCAAATGACTGAACCAAGTCAAATAATGTAAGATGTTTTAATTGTAATGAGGTAGGACATCCCTCTTTTAAATGTACAAAACCATTATTAACGTGTAATATATGTAAAAGGTTGGGACATTTAAGTGTTAATTGCAAGCGATTACCTAGGAATGACCGAGAGGTAGGTAGATCGGTTGACAGAGGGAAGTCATTATCTGAAATTAAGTTAGCGGGAAATTTAGATGAAAAATATGTTTTGCCTGTTTTTATAAATGAGAAGCAAATGACTTGCTATGTTGATTTAGGTAGTCAAAGTACGTTAATAAGAAAAAGTGATTTTTGTAATTTAGGTATAGCATATAGTGAAAAAGACTTACCAACGCTAAAGGGCTTTGGAAATTCAGTTATTGAACCTATAGGTAAAGCAGTGGTTGAAGTAAAAGTGCAGTCCGTTAAAATTCTTGTTGAGGTTTTGATAGTTTCTGATGAATTATTGAAACATCCAGTTTTGTTGGGACACACCTTTACAGAACAAGCTGGTGTAATTTTGATTAAAACTGATGAACATTTGGTTTTTCAAAAGAAACCTGATATAACGTACAATTTATTGAGTGAAAATCAAAGATTTAATTTAGTAGTTGATTACGATGTTACCGTAAAGTCTATTAATATGGTGCCAGTAAGGGTGATTGATAATGATATTTCAGTAAATTTATATGTTAAGGGTTCCGTAAGAAATGTTGGTGTTAATAGTTATTTTATGATGCCAGGTTTATATACGATGATACAAGGTAAAGGTCACATTATGGTAATTAATTTAAATTCACTCGATATAACACTAAAAAAGGGAAAATTACTGACTAGGGCTTGTGCAACCAATGAAAGAGAATTCGTAAATGTTAGAGTGGTGGAATGTGACAAAGAGGATTTGATCAAAAGTGAACTTAAAACGAGTAAGGAACTGAGCATCGAAGATAAAACTAAATTAGAGGGTTTATTGAATGAGTATAAAACTTGTTTTTCTTTTGGCTTATCAGATTTGGGACTTACTAATCTCACAGAAATGTCAATTTCTTTAAGCGATTCTACGCCAGTTGTTTACAGGCCATACAGGCTAGCCTATTCAGAAAGAGGTAAAGTGAGAGATATGGTGCAGGAAATGCTTGATTCAGGAATAATCACAGAATCGGAGTCTGCTTATGCAAGTCCAATAATTTTGGTACAAAAGGAAACAGGTGATCAGCGACTATGCGTTGATTACCGTGCATTAAACGCTAAAACAGTTAAGGAACATTACCCACTTCCGAGAATAGAAGACCAAATTGATCAACTAGGGGGTTATGAATATTTTATAACCTTAGATTTGGCTTCTGGGTATTATCAAATACCCATAGCTTCATCGTCACAGGACAAAACTGCTTTCGTCACGCCTGATGGCCAGTATCAGTTTACTCGAATGCCATTTGGCTTAGCAAACGCTCCGTCTGTCTTCCAAAAAACGATTAATAAAATGTTGAAGGATGTCAAAAATGAAGCCCTAGCCTTTATGGACGATATTATAATACCAGCTGATAGCATAACGCAGGGAATGGAACGATTAAGGACTGTACTCGAGTTAATTAAGGCGGCGGGGTTGACATTAAAGTTATCAAAATGTACGTTTTTCAGTAAAGAAATAGATTATTTAGGTTTTGAAATTAGTAAAAAAGGGGTCCGGCCTGGTTCGAAGAAAACGGAGGCAGTAGAAAATTTTAAGCGTCCGTGTAATCAGCATGAAGTGCGCCAGTTCATAGGTCTGGCTAGTTTTTTCCGAAGGTTTGTCAAAGATTTCGCTATCATCGCAAACCCACTAACTAGGTTATTAAAGAAAGATAGTAAATGGGAATGGGGTCCGGAACAAGAGAAATCTTTTTCTACCCTTAAAATGGATTTAATTAAGAGGCCCATTTTGGCCTTATATAATGTGAAAGCAAAAACACAAGTGCATACCGATGCATGTAAAACCGGTATAGCAGGCATGTTATTGCAAGAGGACGATAGCGGTAGATGGCGAGCAGTTGCTTACTACAGCAGGCAAACTACTATCGAAGAACAGAAATATCACTCCTTCGAACTGGAGACATTGGCTGTTATCGCGTCATTACAACGGTTCCGAGTGTACATTTTAGGAATAAAGTTTACAATAGTGACCGACTGTAACGCGTTGCGTACAACTTTATCTAAAAGAGATATGATTCCCCGAATAAGTAGGTGGTGGTTACAGCTGCAGGAGTATAATTGCACTATTGAGTATAGGGCAGGAAATCGTATGAGTCATGTGGACGCACTCAGTAGAAATGCCATTCCGAAAATAAATGAACCTGATCCTGTATTCGATATTTTAGGAGTAGAGACTGAAGATTGGTTGATTACAATTCAGGGAGTGGATGAAGAAGTTCAGAGAGTAAAACAAATTTTGGAAGATCCTGAGACACCTAAAATAAGTGATATTTACCAAAACTATAAATTAAAGAATGGCAAAATTTATAGAATTGTTGACGGTCAAATGAAATGGTTAGTTCCAAGAAGTTTCAGATGGCAGATGTTAAAAAAGTGCCATGATGAACTTGGCCATTTTGGGGTAGATAAAACATTAGAAAAACTAAAGTCTCTTTACTGGTTCCCTAAAATGGCAAAATTCGTGAAGAAGTATGTTCATTCATGCCTGGAATGTAGTTATCACAAAATACCGTCAGGAAAGAGACAAGGGATGCTTCATCCTATCCCAAAAATTGATAAACCATTTCATACGGTACATATGGACCATTTGGGGCCATTTGTACGGAGTAAATCAGGAAATTGTTATTTGTTGGTACTCGTTGAAGCTTTTACTAAATATGTTACACTATATGCGGTAAAGAATACTAAAACTAAGTCCACTATTAAAATCTTAAACCAATACTTTAGTTTGTTTGGAATACCAAGTAGATTAATAAGTGACAGGGGTACTTCGTTCACGAGTAAGACTTTTAAGCAATTTGTAAATAATCTAGGTATACAACATGTTTTAAACGCAGTGGCGACACCGCAAGCTAATGGTCAAGTGGAGCGATACAATCGCACCATATTGGCCTCGCTTGCGGTTAAGAACCACAATTGCAATGAAAATGAATGGGACACTCATTTAGAAGAGATCCAGTTGGGCCTTAACACAACCATCAATAAAGGCACTGGAAAAACGCCAAGTGAAGTATTATTTGGTATTAAGCTTAAGGCTAAAAGCGAAGGAATCGTTGCCTCTTTACTTGATCATGACGAAGTTGATAGTTCACGGGAGGACTTGCATACTATTAGAAAGGATGTGAATGTTAAAATTAGTGAAGAACAAGCGAAACAAAAAGAACGTTTCGATAAAACTAAGAAAAAAGGTAGGAATTACAAGAAAGGTGACTTGGTTAGGATTGAAAGGGAGATAGGAAGTAATAGTGGACAATCTAGAAAGCTAATGCCTAAATTACAAGGCCCATATAGGATTGTTAAAGTACTAGATAATGATAGGTTCGTGATAGAGGACACACCTCTGACACGCAAACAAAATCGCAAATATGAGGCAGTTGTGGCTTTAGACAAAATATACCCTTGGTTAAGCTTCACTCTTGAAAGTTTACCAGATTCTGATGAGGCGAGCTCTTGCTCAAGTGCTGAAGATGACGTTGTAAATGAACCTGTAGTAGAGTCCCGTAATGAAGGCATGCAATTCAATAATGAAAGTACACAAATTGAATGTGATGAGGGTGTCGATGAGAGTAGTTAATCATGTAAGAATTTAAGGATGAATAGTTTTTTTTTTTTTTTTTTGTGTTAAATGTAAAGAGATTATTGATGAATTAAGGAATGAGAATAATGATAGTGAAATTAAAATGGTTATGTAATCAGACTTAATTAGACTTATTATGCTTAGTTTTGATTTAGATGATATATATTACTTTTTTTATTATGTAAAACTAAAAAAAAAAATGAGTCCTTTTGACGAATCACTATGATTTATTAGATATTTATTAGATTTTATGAAATAATTGTTGGTAATTGAGATTTCTACACACAATGGAGTCTTATGACAAATGGGAGTGTGTTAGATTTTGATGATAATGATAAGTTGCTATCTACACACAATGGAGTCTTATGACAAATGGGAGTGTGTTAGATTTTGATGATAATGATAAGTTGCTATCTACACACAATGGAGTCTTATGACAAATGGGAGTGTGTTAGATTTTGATGATAATGATAAGTTACTATCTACACACAATGGAGTCTTATGACAAAATGGGAGTGTGTTAGATTATTTAGAATAACGAGGTGTTGATATATGTATGATAATAGTGTACTAGATATGAGAGTGTACTTTAATATTGATTTTGATGCTGTTCTTATACAAATACTTCTGATATTGTATTTTGTTGGTATTTTTAATTTCATTGTAAAGCCTTTTATAATTAAGAACGAATATGTATTAAATTGTAAAATATAAGAATTGTAGGAACAATTTCAGTTTAAGATGGCCGGATTTGATTTATATAAAATAATGTATTTCACAATTATTACACTAACTTACATAATGTTTGGTTTGATCAAGGAGTATTATGGTAATATTTAATGATTAATAATTGAATATAAGTCTTTATTACCTAATTTATAATTAAATATAATTAACGAGTATAAATAATAATGATGTATTCGACATAGACTTCAAAATAATATACAGTTTTTTTTTTATTATTATTATTTTTTTTATATACTACGACTGAAAATAAGTCGAAACTAATATAATTAAAGTTAAAATTTTACCGGAAGGGACTCCGATTGTTCAGGATGGCCGACTGTGAGCATTTTTAAATAAAAACACTAGATTTTGGCGGTTTCTGAACGAATGTTGTCAAACGTCATTTTTGATGAGTAATGAGTGATGGATGTTAAATAAGGATCATAGACAGCATTCTTTGGAGAGGAGCTTGGTAGAAAACACATCATTGAAAATTAATCGAAGAAAAAGGAAATAAATAACAAGTTTGGACTGATGCTCATGGTTTCATTTATTGACCACTTCTGTGATTTTAATACCATTTAGATGCTTATTGTATATCTGTTGCGATTATTTTATTAGCATACCGTGATTAAAAGAATTTTGATTGGCGAGCACAGATTATTTTAAGCCCTATTAAATGAATTTATTATGAAATGTAAATGTATTGTACAAATAAGAAAAGTAATGTTCATTTAAGTGGATCAACTTTTATAAGACGGCATGATTGTTTAATATGTACAAGTTTGTAATAAACTATAAAACAACTGGTATTATTATCAACCTCGTCTTTTAACAAGAGGCGTCAAAACGGAAACAGTTACGCTTCCCATTTTTTTAACCACGTTTCAGTCCTACTTAAACCACGTTAAGTCTATTTATGTTTTGGATAAAGGTTTAAACTAGTCAGTCAAATAAATCAGGCTGTGAAACTTCGCTTTTTCAACTTAAACCTTCTCAGAAATACATTGTTGATCCTACGATCCATACTTGATTAATAATAATAATTGATGATTAATTGATGATCCTTCCTAAACCCGTGTGCTTTCATCTTCGACCTGATCGTCACTTACCATCAGGTGAGATTGAGGTCAAACACGGGTTTAGTCATTCATAAAAAAAAAAAAAATTTATACTTGATACTATCTGTCTCCAGGTGAATTCAGTTCTCATCTAATTAATCCTAATCATCAACCCTTTGTATTGAGCTGCCTTACTGCAAGGATGAGTTTCAGGCCGGTTTTAAGCCATTAATCACCAACAAACATCACCAACTAAGGAATAAGTTGTTACTTATAATACTTATTAATATCTTAGTCTAGAGAACAAAGAAAACAATATCTTTAACTAAAATACATAAAACATAATCAAAACGGACACTAAATTAATTACGTCATGAACGTGGTACGTTGTGCGACGCGATCGTGTTACGCGGTTTACCAAACGACATATCCGTGAAGGTGGATAATTGATACTTTTGAACATTTGCCATAAGTAAGGCAAATATGATATTTTGAAGTCAGTCCAATTTCTTGATTCCTATAATGACTGCTTTCAAAAACCATTTTAAAGCGCTGAAAATTAATAGAAAAAGATAATTATAGTGTTATATTTCACCATAAAGAGTACAAATTAATTTACATTATGAAATTGTATTACGAAAATAAGATAGCGGATCAATATAATGAAGAGGAGTGAACATAAACAAACTTATTAAAATGCATAGATATATATACAAGCATCAATGACTTGAGAGCAAGCAGTCGTCATAGATATTCGAATAAAGAATAAGAATAATAAAGAATAATAGCGATTTGATAGTTTCTTTTGGTACGGGTCGCCAAGGTATGAAAGGAGCCTGTGTTTTTGTTTTTTCTGACCTATGCATACAAGGTGTTCCGCTTTATTTCCCATAACTCTAGGGTATTCATGGGATTATGTAATAGAGTCAAATAACATGTGAATAATTTTTAATTTTTTTTTGTTTTTATTTTTCATACAAAATAATTCAATTAAGTCAAAACCTTTTATGTAAAACACCTTTATGCGAAGTATGACAAAGTGGTATTTTCTATCCCTTTTTTATCGCTATGCACAGCTACAGTTCGTAACGATTTGCGTTGTACATTGTATGTATGTTTAAATTCTTTTTGTTGTTTATTGTGTGGCTTCAGTGTCACGCGCACGTCACGCGTCTATTGTATGAATGTTAAAGAGATTTTAGAAGGGTGATAATTGATGAACTCATGATATTAAGATTGCTGATATCTTGAAAGGTATGCACTTTTGAACCACATCTTCTTTGGCAAAAAGTATTATTTTTTAGTAAGGAACAAAACCACAAAGTATAAGATATCAAAAAGAACACCTTGTGTAGTCCTGACATTTTCAAGCGTCAAGTGCTTTTGTTTCTCTTTCTTGGAATTGATTTCCTCAAGTGACAAAACAAATGTCTAGTCCTTTGTATAAAACAAAATCTCAGTTCTTCATCAAGGTAACGGTAGTTTATTTTAACATTTACTCTTAATTATCGGCTTTTCTATCTAATTTCATTATACAGTAAGATCTAATTGATCTAAATAAAATTCTTTGAAGGCCTCAATAAAAGCAGCACTTCTCTGTTTTTTTGCATGGACGGCGTTCGTTGTTGATATTTTAAAACTCTTCGTGATAAGTAAATTCATAAATTGGCTTCTAACCTTTCCCATGAGCGAAGGCACAAAATGGGAAAGAATTTTTCAAACCTTTTTAGTAGTTTCCGATATTAGAACGTCGAAGTAAATATACCAACAAACCTCTATTACCTATGTTCGTTTACAGTTTAATATAATTTATTAATTCTATGTTAAATATGTCGCCTCGTCATGCAGAATGAAAAAGTTCGAAATAATGTTATACCTGAATAAACTCATTGAAATAATATTCGTGCTCATAAATATGAGTTTGAATTTAGAATACCAGTAAAGAACTAGCCAATCATACTCACATTATGCGTAACCTATTTTCGCACTTTAGATTCCTACCAATAAAAGGGCATTGCAACCCATTAGCTGGGCAATATATCTCCATCAATAGTACGTGATGAATCATCCAACTCATTAATTATAATGACCGTCATGTCCATTCCAAGGGCGTTGTGATTGAAATCAGCATCTGCATGCTTAGTTATATAAGCTATGAGACTATCAACACCTATGTTTAGATGTTCTAGCAAATATTTAGAGAGTGCTAGTTTTAAGTAGATTGAATTTTGAAATTAGCTGAAGAAAGGCGTAAAATGTAAAAAAAAACGTAAATAAAATAATATAACAAAATATATTAATCAAATATTGCCACAAATATAATGTTGTGTGAGTGTCAGAAATATTTATTTATACATGTTGACATGGAGAATATCCTATTTCTACAGGTATTATGGAAAATCTGTATTCTGTAAATACAGGCGACTGGAGAAAAATAAATCTTGAACAATAATTCCTATTATATCTAAAAGTAAAAAAATACGCCAATATTATGGCCATATGGATCTATGTAACGATATTTGTTTTAATTTGTGAATAAGTACACAACGCCAAAGCTTTATTCGCTTTGACATATCTGAAATGGAACTAAACTGAAAATGGAAATTCTAATTCTAATGGTTTGTGTGAAAATAACCTTACTTTTCACAGCACTGTTAACAGTTTATTTGTTTCGCCGAAAGGTCAGCACTTTCAGCAATCTTGTTGATCAAATAAAGTTAATAAAGGAAAATGAAATGTGGTAGATATTTTGTGGGTCAAGAAAATCAAATAGGAATGGTCAGAAACGAAAATTTCGAGTTGCTTGATTGGCTTGGCTGGCCTTTGTTATATGCGTAAAATCTATTAGTAGGCCATTCTTACTTAACTTATCTAAACTATTTTGTAAATAAATTCCAAGTAAAGTTTTTTAAAAATAAAAGTATGTTTTGTAACAAACTTTTTGTGTTTTATATTTAAGTTGTTTTAGTTACTAAAGTTTAATTTAAGACAAGAATAAAATAGTACTCTTTTACTTTTCTACCAACTTTCTTGAACAAACAAATGTAAAAGGGAGTAAGGTTCGGGAACGGTCAATATACAATAAATCTATACTAATATATAAAGCTGAAGAGTTTGTTTTTTTGTTTGTTTGAACGCGCTAATCTCAGAAACTACAAGTGGGATTTGAAAAATTCTTTTTGCATTTGATAGTCCAACTCTTGAGGAAGGTTATAGACTTTATATACCACCGCGCGCGGTGGCTAGTAATAAATAACCAACAAAGCGCTTCGACAGTTCCATTTTGGTACGGGTTGCTGAAGTGTGGAACGAAAGGCCTGCATCTTTTTTACTGACCACTACCTATAACAGTAGCCATTAAAACGAGAAGCATGTCAAACAAATACAGATTATACAAACAATTCAGCAGCCCGATCGATATCAGCTGGCTATCCGCCCATAGCACAAATAAAAAAAAAAAACTTAGTTTACCTAAAACTAGCAGATGTCGGATCTACGCTATCCCAGTGAATATCAAGATTAAAAAAAAACTTCTCACGAGTTTTAACTATTTCAGGTTCTGCTCTAACTTTGTACAAAGGAGGCAGCGCACATGAACAAACAAACCACCCCATTAATAAAACTTTAATCGATTTTCCCCCATTAACAAAAACGAAAGGTAAATAAAAGAACCGGAGTAAATCTTCAACGATAAGTAAAAAGTATTCGATCTGTTTAAAAACGGCAAGTTAAAAATCAAATTGCGCTTTCTAAGTAATAGGTTTAGATAATTTGCCTTTTGGCGCAATAGCATTGAAAAAAATTTCGTTATGACCTATCTTATAAAATAGATTTATGAATGACGTTTTTCTTTGTGGCGCCCCTAACAAAACGTTTGTGTAAGAGCTTGAAGATTCGGGTCATATTTTATTTATTTGAAAAATATATTCCTTCCATGATGGACTGGGAGCGAACAAAAAACATAGAATGTGCCAGCTGCTTCTCTTCCCGGGCATACTGTAAAAGTCAGTTGAGGGACAGAGGTTTTATTGGAGGTTCTTTTTGTGGGCGATATGCTGACCCCCTGTCACTGCAATAGTCTCTCTCCATCATTATAATACCTCCAAATTTGTCAAATGTGACATCAGATGGTTTTATAACCTCTAGTGTTCTGCCTACCCCGTAAGGGATACAGGCGTGAAGTTATGCTGCATGCTGCTGAAAACTATAGATCGTTCCAGTAATATTTTTAAGTGCCTATTTATAACCCGAATTTTAGATTAAAAAATATAGTAATAAATATACTGTATTGTCTGGAAGGAACCGCTCGACAGCGATAAGACCGCCTATGTAGACATTTTATATTTTAAAACTATTAATTGTACCTTTTTTGAATAGATGAGTTGTAAAATAAATAATAAATAAATAAATATTTGCTTTGAATTTAAAAAATAGTCCTGTTTTTACTCTATGCATATATGACTCAATTTTACAAAAAGACACTTAAAAGAAAGAGCATCAGATTTTAATATAATTTATGGGATTACTTGCAGAAAGTGCTAAACTTAATGACTGAGCTTAATGGTTGGTCGTGCGGTTCGCATGAATTAGCGGCACCGACACCGTTTTAATGAAATCAAAAGTCTTGTGTAAGTAACACTGTTCAAGCCAAAAATAGAGGCTTTTTAATTGAAATGATTTGAGTTAGGTTTTGTAATTCGAACTCCTACAAGCACTGTGGTGTAATATTAATTTAATTCCGTTTTGGAGTGTTCCTCTTTTCAATTAAATTTATTAATCCTTTTTCAAGTTTTAAGTGCCTATACATCTTTATTTCAAATATAAATTAGGTAGGCTATTTCATAATGTAATAAATAAAATTATATTTATTGTCATGATACTTAGTAACGTAACTTTAAAAAACAACGAGTATAAAAATTCTGTAATTAATGAAACATGCATTATTCACAACTTTATCAAATGACAAACAACGCTCCTGATTGGTCGAAACTAGGATAACGTAACGTGCTTATAAAGTTCGCTGGACATCACGCGCTATTTACATAGAGAACTACAATTGGATTTTTTAAGAAACAATAAAATAGCATATAATAAAATAAAATATATACTTAGTTTTAATCACAGACATACATCTAGGTACATAGATAATGCAAATGCATGTTCGCGTGTCCGAACCCCGACCATTCTTCAAGGTTAGTCGCCGATAGATTCAGTCCGCGCGTATGTATATCTGTTAGAAATTCGACATCACAATAGCAATATCGTTCATAATACTCGGTTTCATCGTCGGCATTTCGTTGTCTTTGAATCGGTTTGTATTTCCCATCACTAAATATCACCTGTGACGTCACAGTAGGTGTTAAAAAGCCAGCACGCTCGGTTTCAATACAAATCGTGACACTTGTTTTATCTATGTAGATGTATGTCTGTGGTTCAAACTAAGTGTAGGTATATATTTTTAATTATATGCTAATTGTACGTGAACGCTTCTTTTTAAGTGGTTGTAACTAACTTTGTACCTAAGCATATTTCTTTGTAGACTTTTACTACTCAATAGAAATACAATTTTGTCTAGTACCTACATACCCACTCAGATGTGAGATATTAGATAGGTACTAAACTGTGACAAAAGAATGTTAAAGTTAAACTTAATAACTTCGACGCTGAAACCCTAAAAGTTAAATAGGGTCGATTAATTATTTAAACAGAACTATTTTATAATGGCTGTGGGTAAGGTCTAAAGTCAAAATTAACTTTAAAAGAGTTTTTTTAAGTCCAACGGGTTGTAGGTAATTGACTGACGAAGTGTCATTGTTATGCAATTTTTGCTTCAACTTGCCAATATTTGAATTTTGACAAAGGTAATAAATACTTTGGCATGAGCGCCATCTTACTAAAAATAATTTATATTAACTGTAATGTAATATCACTTGGGTGCAGAACTGTAAAAGCTCTCATTATCCAAGCACTAAATGAGTGCTGTAACATAATTAAGTCAGATTGTTTAATCTGTAGCTGTGTGTCATCATTCCTTTAACTCTTCTCCACTCAGTTAGTTTGTAAAACGAAAATCAACAACTGCAAAGCAAAGTAAATATTTTATATTAGCTTCAGTTTCTAGGCTTTATTATTTGAATAAAATTAGTTTTTTAACTGTATTTTATAGCTAAACTTAATTAAATTATAACACAAATAATGCTCATATGAGTAATCTTCAGATTTGATTTTTTTAACTACCTGACTAAAGTAATATATCATGCAACTTGTGATAATATTTTTAGGATATTTGACGCGTGAGCGCTAACTTATGTAATAAGTAAACTATTTCTTGTTTTTTAAATTAAAGTCAAAGCTTTCTTACTATCTCACTGCAGTGCTATGACTTCCCTGGGTGACGAGTAGGGTTTTAGAATTTTCAGGGCGCTAAAATGGCTTCCTAAAAATGGAAATCAGACCCTTACGATTACTGTATACAAGTATACGGCACCCGGGACTTACTGGCACGGAAGTCACCAAGAGAAATTGTCTAATAAACTTTTACATCTTCGACACGGAGCCCTAAAAAGCCCTTATTAGCTTTGCACTAAATGAATGTAACATTGTTAAGTTCTTGCTGTTTAATCCGTAGCTTTGTGTCAATGTTTTAATTCTTCTCCACCCAGTTAGCCTGTAGAACGTTAATCAACAACTGTAAAGCAAAGTAGATGTCTGATATTTAACTTCAGTTTCTACGATTATCCATGAAATAACTAATCCTGACTCAAATGAGTAAGGTCTGTTTTTGAGTGCAGTGTATAACATTTGGACACGGTGCCTTCATTCATGCTATTGAGAGACTGATTTGTTGATACTATAATAATACCGATACTTTTTTTTATTTATTGGTTTACCAGAGAATGTTACATCGATACATACAAAACGAAACAATGTTAAAAACATAAAATTCAAATGTACTATCGAACCAACTGAATCATGACCCACAACAAGCTCATTTTCGCAAATCGTCTAAATGCTAGTAGGTCGAAATTTCCTTGAAGATAGGTTTCCTTGGTGACGAACTTGTTATCATTTGCATTCGACACTGACATTTAATGAATGCAGAAATCAAACAGTATTTATAAAGTCATAAATGCATTATACGCGATAGACCTTACAAGTTTGACAGTTTCAAACAAATTTTCAGCAAAATGGGTCATGCATGCATGATGCAGTTGGTTCGATGGTACATTCATATTAAGGTAAACACATTATGCATTACAAAGGGTGGTTCTTTAATACTACTCAGCTAACAAATTATAATTTAGTATCATATAAAAATGTAGAATATAAGCACATAATCTGAAAGATTAAAAATACTTATGCAAGTGACAAGCAATTAAATTAATTAAAAATAAAATCAATACTATACCAAATATGAATCCAAATATTAGATAAAGATCAAACTCAAAATTAAAATCAAATTTTTAATATTACAAATTCAAAGTTACTATTAAAATTAGATTCAAAATTACAACCATTACAATTCAAAATAGGTATTAAAATCAAGATCAAAAAATTCTAATTTAAACTTTTTAATAAATGACAAAAAACAAGTCCGTTTCAAAACTTAATTTAATATAAATATAAATTGTGAATATCACATACTATTAAGATCAAAAATTTTAATTAAAACTAAAACCAAAGTTACAGTGAAATAAAATAATATAAAAAGTAATATTATGTATTACTTGTTTATAATTAAAAGAAACAAATTCGTTATCTCCAAGACTGTCCCTATCATGTTTCAACCATCATTTTCCTTTACAATAGTTAGTTCATATCTAAGTTTTATACCTGGTTGGATAGCTTAAACAATGTACATTATTATGATGTAATCTGCACTGTAAGTTACTAGGACTTTTTTTACAGATGACACATTATAAATGCGATGTTTTGGTTTAATTTAAGAAGAGAACTCATTTGACGTTATTTTAGGTTTTATGTTTCATATCATGAACTCTTTAATAATTTACATGATAACGTCAAAAAAAACAGTGAAGTTCTTTTTTATGTCTCACAAATCTAGTGAAAAATGGGTGTTCACGGTAAAATCCTAAAATGTGAAATTACTCAAAAACGGTTAGGTTTAGGATGGGTCTACAACCCCTCAACAGATGTGAGAACAGGCTTTATAATGTAGTGGTCATTCGTAGATGATAAGGTGTTGAATTTACTAACCTGTCAAAATAATATTATAATTCATTATTATTTTTTGAGGACTGTTCATTTATAAGAATTTATAAAATAAAAATGATGAAAACTTTATTCCGTGAAATCGAAATACCGTAAATCGAAAGCGTGTGACAATCACATTTAGATTAAGATACGTAAGACTTCAAATTGCTTTTTAAAAATGATAATTTAATATATTTCAATTAAATGTATATCAAGATATGATTTTATTGTTCATTACTACTACTAATATAGACAGTGATGATGATATGTTCTAGTGAAACATAATAATTCTACGAAAATTAACTAGGGTAAGCTATATTTTGCTATGAAGTACCATTTGCAAATAATTAACAATGCAATAAGAGGTTTTCTGACAGCTCATTAAAAAAACAAAACGGTACAAAAATGGTACAAAAGGCTTCGATAGATGGCGCTTTACAAAAGGCGAAGTCTTGTCTGTCATATAGCCATTTATTCCACAATGCGTTTTTAAAACTAAAATAAATTTATTGACGTCTGTATCAGATATACAGACGTCAATAAATTAATTAATTAACCTTAGATGGTAGATACCACTTACCTACATTATAGTATACAGACTTAACGCCTTCGGCTTTTTAAAAGTGCCATCTATAGAGGTTTTTTGAACTAATCTTTATGAGCTGTCAGAAAACTCCTCATTGCCCCTTGGCTTTGAGATTATTAGTATTCGATTGAGTATAGATGGCCATCTTATGACTTGAAAAGTACGTTAGCGCCATCTAGCGCTCTTACCCCGAACTAAATTGAACATTCCAACGCCCAAAAAACGTTATGCTAGCTACTTTTAAAATCATTTTTAATTTTAATTCTATGCGCCCTTTTATTTCACCGATTTTTGCCATAAAAATGACAAAACAGTTTTTGTGATCGAAAAAGGGCACATTACATTATACTTACACATTACATTATACATTATACTTAAGCACAAGATGAAACACAGCACAATTTTTGAGGCATTTCACAACATTTCTCATTTCGTCAATATCACACAAACAAACTTATCAGAGTCACTACTTGACAAAAAACACCAACACATCACGTAAGTTCTCGTATTCCTTCGCTGTAAAGACAGGAGGAGCTACACTCTACTCAATGTTTTTTTCAGGCAAAATGGAGAAAACTATTGTTTAAATTGTGAACAAATCCGGAACAGCAAAAACAGATTTCTTTATCTGAAAAATCAGGTTATCTTCAATTCAATTCAATTCAATTTTTGGGTTGAGTGGCAACCAGCCGTCGATACTAAGCGACAGGCTATTACTTAGGTTATCTTAGGTAGTGTAAAAATCAAAACTAGTCGAATTAAAATATTAAGATGAACTTAACTACCCACACCGAGCGCATTTTTTTTAGAGTTGAAATACTTCGAGGCTTGTCAACTAGGTGGCGATAAGCGATATCCTTTAAAAACTTGAAATTATATGAAAGACAAACTAGCATGTTCGATTGTATATGTCTGATCAGAGATGCCTCAGTTAGGCATTCATTGTGTAAAACATCATTATTTACGAGTTACTTTTACCGTTTAGCGTCGCCTCTGCTTACCTATATAATAAGCACGTCAATAAGTGATAGTCAAAAATACTAATATAAGTGACCCCCGCTTGGTGCTAGGATTCCGTCAGGGACTGACTGCCTAGCGACCACCCTTCGTATAAAATATGTCTTCAAATATTACCGTTGCAGCGGTCATGTGTTCCGGCAATAATTTATGAAGAACCAGTTCTTTCCGAGGCCCATGTGCTCTTATCTTCAACCACATCTTCACTTACCATCAGGTGAGATAGAGGTCGAACGGGGACTTAGTCTTTAATTAAAAAAGTTCATAACAATAAATTAGCTTTAAGTTTTTTAACCTCTAACCTCCTCGTCACCTAGGGTACTGATATCTCTGCAGTAGACTCATGACAAAGTGTTGTTATGATATATTTTATATTCTATAATAATCTTTTTTTTTCTTTTTTATAAAGTAAGGATGGGAGGTTTGTCTTCCATGACACCTGGTGGTAAGTGAACATGAAGACTATGGTAGTACACGTCCATCCACGAGATACCTGTTCACTCGACGCTTAAAAGTACCAGGACTATACTGGTCCGGGAAAATGACGCCGGCAGTTCATTCCAAATGTATCGAACTTTCACATTATTTCAATATTTAAAAAAAAATCGAACCAATGACATATAAATAATCACAAGCAACTCCCGAAACGCCTAAAATCCAAACCATTTAATTTTCAACTGACTTCCAAAAAAGGAGGACGTTCCTCAATTCGTCTGTATGTTTTTTTTTTGTGTCTTTGTTACACGATATTTCGGACAATTATGAATCGATTTTAAAAATTCTTGATTCCTATGATAGAAGACACTTCATAGTTGGTACCATATTAATTTCTTCGCAAAAATTTGTATGATTTCGGAGAATGTTAACGTTGATGACATTATAACTCAGCCAAAGTTTTGACGTGAGGTCGGTTTTTTAATGCTCTGCATTCGTTGATTATCAACTATAAATGAGGTTCTAAGCTTATATTTTTTTAATATTCTGATAATAATAAATAATAAATATTTCTGACACTCACACAACATTTTCTAGCCCAAATTAAGTTTCTTAAAGAACTTGTGTTATGGATACTAGATAACTGATATACTTAAGAAATATATAAACATACATATTGAATAAATACATATTTTTTATTAGAATAAACTTAAATAAACATAAAAACATCCATGACTTGACGACTAATATCTGTGTTCATCACACAAATATCCGCCGCCGCCGGGATTCGAACCCAGGACCTCTGGCATAGAAGGCAATGTATGTTACCGCTACACCAGCCGGTCATGAAACTCTCATTTTGAACTAACACGAAACTTCTTAATTGAAATTTGTTTATATCAGCACAGTTAGCAACCTTAGCTAATTGAAATTGAAATCTGAAATATCCACACTCACGTTCCCAGAAAATTGAAACCGCAACCATATATGAAACTCATTAGACCCAGCGATACCTTCTATGTGCAAAATGAAATTAAGTCCGTTATTCGATATTTTATTAAACCTAGAGCTATTAAATCCACGAGGAATAACAATTTTCGTCAAGTTTATTAATAAACTATAGAACTGGTCCATTTTAATTAAATGCTACAAAATTGTTTTATGAGCGTGGTTTTTGGCGGACATTGTGTGAAATTAGTGCTGGTATTAAAACTGTTTGTTGAAAATTTTGTTGTTTAACACAATTCGAGGACATATTTTCTATTTTGAACTTTGTTTAGGAATACATTTATGTATTTGTGTGTACTGTTTACTATGTTCTCTGGATCAAGCGGTTTCGTTTTAATTGTTAAGCGACCATATCATGTTGATAAGCCAAATATGTTTTTTTATTAATAAATAAAATTATTGAAATAATGATAGGTATATGATGATGGCGAATTTATTTAAGCAGCTACTAATAAGCAGTTATCTTAGTAGTCTTTTGATGAGTCACCTTCTAAAGTATACCCATTTGGTCATTCTTGCCCACTCTAGTTGCTTCTACTCTAGGGCTAATGCTCTGTGAAGCGTGTCCTTGGGCATAGATATCAACATCCTGCTTATTTGTGCTGCCAATCAGCTTTCCCGTTTTCCCGATAAAAGGTGTAATTGCTGGCAAAATATCCTAGGGCTGGCAACACGTTTAATATTCGATTATTATTGAACATGAGCTTTAGCACATCAGCAAAATGTAATTTTATTTTGGGGATTGTTGGCTGGTGACATCAATATTTTATAAAATGATTTAGTACATTGGATTTTTATGAGATATCCCTTTGCAGCTTTTTCATTCGAGATAATTTTTTTTTTACAGATATTATAAACCCTGGTAAAGATGAAACATTGCATAAATATAAAATTGAGAAAGCTTTTATATATATTAGAATACTAAATTAATTCGCTCCAACCAGGATTTGAATCAGGGTCCAACGGTGTCAATGATCATGATATTTGTAATATTAAACAACCATGATTCGTTTGAAATAAAAGGATTTTGGGGATTATTTTTTTCAATACAATATTATAAGTATGTTCATGTATTTTTGATGGTAAATTGATTGCTTTAATCTCGGTCTCAACTGATGCTAAGTGAAGGTTAAAAAAAAGTTTTTTTTTTTTTTTTATAAGTGACTAAACCCGCGTTTGACCTCAATCTCACCTGATGGTAAGTGACGATGAGGTCGAAGATGAAAGCACACGGGTTTAGGAAGGAACTGGCTCTTTATACAATATTGCCGGAACACATTACCGCCAGAGCGGTAACATTTGGCGGCAGACTTTGTATAAAGGGTGGTCGCTAGCCAGTCGGACCCAGAAGGGATCCTACCACCAAGAAAAAAAAAAGAGCTGATTTTATTTCGTGATAACACAGAATATAAAGCCTTGAGATCAAAATGATTGTATCACAATAATCTTTATTTGCTAGTAAATGCTAAATATTCAAATCAAACTATTTTTATCCTCCTGTGTCATTTTCAATACTTGCACTACAAAAAATAAACGAAGTATAAGTATACTAAAGGAGTTATGGGGGCGAAGCTGCGGGCAAAAGTTAGTCTGTCAATTAGAATAGTTTGCTTACTAATTCAACTAATTCATGGTCAGTCAGTCATGGTCAGTCAGCCATATTGAAGTCTAAACACCGTTAGTAAGTACTAATATTAGTAGTGTCATTCAACTCAGGACGTCAGTACATTACTAATCTTCAAGTCGAATATTCAAGTTAGTATTAGTAGTTTATTCGACCGACATGATCATTCGCAGTCGCGCATCGCTGGTACAGGGTGACTGGTACATGACCCGCCATCGGAACATTTGCAAGTATTTAAAGCTTACTTTCTATGGGCTAAGTCTTGTAGCTTTGGAGGCATAATTTTGTACTTTTTAGAAGGTAATGTACAGTCACCCTGTATAATATTTAAGTGGTACAGTCATCTTGGGATTCTTGGGTAGCTTTGAACTTCATTCTTACTTTGAATACAGCCATACAAATGTTTTCAAGCTATTGCATAGCTTCTATCGCGGGCCTTGAGCGCGGGGACCGAATCCAGAAATTCCAAAAAACCCTACACCCCCCACTCCTACCGGCACAGCGGTGATACTTTGGTTTCATAACTTTACATGCGGGCTTTAATAAACAATCAGCGCCATCTACTAGGAACTTGTGGAACTTCATGTTAGATCAAACATTACTGCATTAATAAAATAAATAAATAATTATAATTGCATAAGTTGATAAAAATGCTATGCAATAGCTTTACCGCGGCAGTCTCCGAGTGCCACACGTCTTTTTTTTTACATTTTCCCACTTGCTTATAATAAAGCTTTTCCCACAAGCTAAATAAAATAATAATTTAATTCATGTCTTTTATTTACTAATACATTCTTATGTAAACGTTTGAAGACTTGTGTAAAAAAAATTGCTTTCCTTTTTTATAGTAAACGAGCGTTTGCCCGCGACTTCGTACACGCATAAACTCAAAAGTCCTATATATTTTCTGTTCCCGCGGGAATTTCGGGAATTCCTTCCATAATACAAACAGACACTTATTAAGGAACCTTTATACCAAGTATCGTCTCCGTACAGTCAAGGAATAAGAATTTTCATACAAACTAAAAAGTCCTATATTTCCCGTTCCCGTGGGAATTTCGGGAATTTCTTCCTTAGTGCACCCCTACATCCCCTAAAGAATATATGTTCCAAATTTCAGCTCTCTACGCCCAGTAGTTACGGCTGTACGTTGTCTGTCAGTCACTCAGTCACTCAGTACCTCAGTACCTCAGTCACTCAGTCAGTAACGGAACAGTTTTATATATATTGATGATTGATAAAATGAATCTATAGCTGTAAATTTTTGGAAGAAAACTACGAGTATTTCTCATATACCTAGTCAGGTAAAAGTTTTGGGTAACTTTGTGGATGTATTTTTTAAACTAAAATACATCCACAAACTTACCCAAATAATCAGATTTATGTCTAAACATAGCATTTTGTGGGGTATGGTAAACACCATTTAATGTTACCCGAAAGTTATGGTAACGTTGAATCCCTCGATATTTGCAAATTGGAGGCAACATGAAGATTCCGCTACAGTTCTCCAAGGGCCGATTCATCGATGGACTGTTCGCCGACAGGACGATCCACTTATTTCCTTCCGATTTCACTTAGGTAGTTGTTCCGATACGACAATAAACCTACAAGTTGCTTTACTACAGACCCTTTGATCTTCCAAATTTCTGCAATTATCTAAAATCGATCCAGGGACCGGAAAACCCCTTTATTTGATTAAGCCTATTGAGAGGGTAACCCTATCAAAATCTTACCATATGGAAGTGTAACCCTATTGATATGGTAAGCCTATCGACGTGGTAACACTTTGAATAAATAAAGTTAACTACTTTCGGATGCGCTTACCCTGTGATAGGGTTAGCCTATTTCTATCTCTTTTCCGCGCATGCTGTTGAATTCGGAAGTATAATTCGAAGTGCGAGATTGAATAGATGGTGATATTTTTGATAATTTGATATTCTTAGAGATTAAATTTGCCTGCAGGTTTTAAAACCCTATTGAATCGGTAACCTTCAATAGGGTTTTCGATAGGCTTACTGCTTACATGAAGCTAACTCTATTGATATGGTAAGCCTTAAATTATTATAATTATTATCGATCACACTGTAGTATCCCACTTAGCAAAAATGTGGGTAGGTGGCATATAATTATATTGACAATGATATTTCTTTCCTTGTTTACGTTTTCTGTGTGTGGTGCGTCGTACCTAAATAAATTAAATATTTAAAGACTTCAAAATAAGTGACTGTGAAATTGTGAAATCTAAACGTGGAAAAGAAATTTTAATTTAAATTTCTCTTAATTTCATTTAAATAATGGGTGTGATGCGAAGTTTCACTGGCGGTGTACGCAAAATCAATCAGCTCGGTGCAACGTTTTTGTAACAACGTTATGATGTCGCAAAATCATAAACATGCACATGCATCATAAACATGCACAAAATCATAAATTTGCCTGATCCTGAAAAATGGCTAGATTTGAAACTTAAGGCAAAATTTTAAAGAAAAAGCCCGCAGTTCGATGGAGACACCTGTACAAATCATCCAACGGTGCATCCAAGCTGTATCCAGTACTTCTTCACCTCATATACCTAAAAAGGATGCGATGAGACGATTTCTACGGACATATAAAAAAAAAGTCTGTCGGGCAAAAGGAAATAAGTGAATCATCCTATCGGCGAACAGTCCATTGATGAATCGGCCGTCGGAGAACCGTAGCGGAATCCAACAAGAATGTTTAAAATAACCTAAAAATTACATAGATTATTGGAACACATAAAACTATATAAAACCTGCCATATTCACATAGAAATAACATACTTAATATTCATAAACTCTATAAAAAGCATTCAAAATAACCCGATGACTGTAAAGAAATCAACATTATAGAAAAAATATAAAATGAATTTCCATTTACCTATTTATGTGAACAATTAAGCCATTTTACATAGCCCTAAGTAAAATGTTCAATAAAATTTTATCCTGATAAATTAAATTGCAGGAAAATTAAATTAAGTTTCAAAGTATCCACGTGTAAGACAAAAAACTAGTTTAAATAAACCGTTGTGTAGTTGCCATTGGCAACGATGACGAATACTAAACCGTTAGGGGTGAATAATGAGTCATGAAATATAATAAGAAATGAATATTGCTTTAATAAGGTTATTTATATGAATTGTTTGTATGGAAAGATACTGAATTGTTACTTTTGGGTCATAGTAAAAAATGTGAATATGATTAAGGAAGGATGGGTTTTAGGATTTCGTATCAAAAAGGCAAAAGCCGAACCCCATTACTTAGACTTCGTTGTCCGTGAGTCACGAGGCTGCTCATGAAACGAGATTGTTAGACTGAAATCACAGATTTCAGACAGATTAGAGACACTAAAACTTATAGGAACATAGTATTTCCATTATACAGGGTGTTTGGTACACAGTTGGCCAAATTGAAATGGGGTTGTAGATGAGCTGATTTTGAACATACTTACATTCTTTAAGTACTACTAGTCTATCTCTTATAGTTTAGTAAATATGGTTGTTTTTCGGAATTTAAAAAAAAAAACCCAAATTTTCACCTTCTAATCTAAATAACTTTTTTTTTGTATAAGTATCTTCACAAAATAATTTTTATTCGTGTTATACAGCCTTATTATAACTGAATGGGTATTTGACGCAACAGTTCGAAAAAAAAAATGTTATGGGTCTCGAGTGCGAGGCAAAATTTTATCAGATATTTTTTTACATTGCAATAAAAAAATAGAAAGAAACGATGGGAATTTGAATATACCTTTAAAAACTTCCTCAGTTTATCCTCTTTTGATGATATGCTACACATTATACAAAACTTAAAAAATCACGACATTTTTTTAAATACTCCGATTACTCCTAATTCTTAATAATGTATCATCGAGACAAATGTACTCCAAATGTATTGATGTTTTTTATTCTAGATAAAATGTACTACATTGAGGCTGTATGATTATGTTCTACTCTTATAAGAGTAGGCAAAGGGACGAGTAGTACAACAATAAGATAAACACTTGCCCGCTTTAATATGCAAACAGTGCCATATTCTAACGACTACGGTAGGCAATTATAGCTATGTATTTGTTGTATGGAAGCCCTTGAGTATTTTTTTTATCTAATTTTTAGTACTTATTTGTTATTATTGCGGCCACAAGAATTCATCATCTGTGAACATTTCAAGTGCCTAACTATTATGATTCATGAGATATAGCCTCGTGACAGACTTACTGATAGATAGACAGTTGGATAGACGGACTGAAGGATAGACGGACAACGGAGCCTTAGTAATAGGGTGCCCAAAATTTAGGAAAATTGGGGAACGGAACCCTAAAAATTTAATTGAAAACATATACAGTTTCCAAAGAACTTTATTGTTACAAACAAAAATGAATATTTCATTTTTAACGAAAATATTATTGTTTACTCAAAACAGGTGGTCGAGTTTCAAACTCAATTGTTTTTGTTATGTTTTGATTATAGTTTTGCGGTAAGTTTCACAGAAATATTGTTGAACTGTTTCGATGCTTTAATAACAGTTTAAATTAAGTAAAATAACAAATAGATTATCCAATAACAAATACGTTGTACTCAGTTTGTTAATGTTGTTTCGCGATCGTAGATCAGCATTGTAAATTGTTATAAAATTTGTAATTTGCTAGGTAGATTTTTTTGTATAGTTTACTTTACGTTCCGAATTTGAATTCAATAATACCTAACAATGAGTTTTAAAGTGTACACTAACTCAGAAAAAAGCTGCCTACCAAATATGCCTAAAAAACCTAGGTAACACAAGATATTAGCTGTCCAGTTCATACGACATGCTTGCCCAGAAACATCTAACATCTTAAATATATTCTCCAATATACATATTATTTCACAGCAAAAAAAATTGTTTTATTATACTTGAAAAAAAGAAAAGAGTCATTTATCGCTGTAAATCAGTTCCACAGAACTTGTGCTGAAATTATTCACGCATTTCAGTCACACATTCCTTGATCAATAAAATTCACATTATTTATTTAAGTTGACAAGTTTCCCTCTCGGTTCTTTATTGAAAGTTCTCTTTGTTCTAACTTCCTGAACTTTGTTGATGGTATATATGGTTAACTAGAATCTTCCTACACTTTAGAATTGGAAATACAGTACCTATATAAAAATCAGTAAAAAAAACTGTAAAATATATCAGAGCATATGTAGATACTGAAAGTAAAACAGTGTAAGTAAATGAGTACACCAATTATTTTATCTGGGGAAAACATTATGCATAAATTATCGTAATGTGAAATTATAGTAAGCTTGGATAAGCTCATTGGTGTAAAATAAATGGTTCTTCATAATTTTTTCTTTGAAAATAATTATTTATTACAAAATTACATTCATTTCACAGGATGCATTATGAAATATAACATGTTCATATCCATTTGGTAGTTCCAAGGATATAGCGTAGTTACTTTAAAATTTTTACAAAAGGTTAATGGTATCTGAAATTAAGATATGTGTGTTAGAATAAATTAGAAACTTCGGACTTGATGCATAACGCTTGTCATTCATAGATTAAGCATAGATTTATGTTCAGTACGAGTGACGGGTCAGTCTTTGTGGTGCAGTACGCATGAGGCTGCCGGTGATATTGGTCCCAGATCCTCACATTTCTTGCATCTTTGCTTACTTATAGTATAAATTTGAAAGTTAGGATGGATGAATGGATGTCTGCTCCTCTATGATTTCAGAATGGCTCAACGGATTTGGATGAAATTTGGCATAATGATAGAGAAAGTTGTGATTATCCATTATAAAAGAGTTTTTAAGTATTGCATCAATTATCTGGTTCAAATGCTCTGCGTGGATTAGGACCTGGTGTTACCTACATACATACTTACGTAGCTACCTACATACATAGCATTTTTTGTTTAAACTAACTTAAAAACAATCTAGTTCTTTAAAAATAGTTTACTTTGATAACTCTAGTTCTTGACAAATCGGCTTACACACGGACAAAATAGTGATCCAATAAAGGCGCCGGTTTTTTTAAATTTCGAACCCATGGAATCTTAGAAATAATCCGCGTAATAACAATTACTTACAGATCATACTTATTAATATTTTTACAATTATTGATGATACATTTGGCAGCACGGTGGAATATGAAGCTTATTTACAGGTTCTGTTCTCTGTAAGATGTAGATACTACACTCTTGAATTACCTTGAAACGTCAATTGAATACTTACAGTTTATACTAAACTAATTGATGATTTCAGCAATTGACCTTTATAAGGCACTTGAGTTTTATCGCCTCGTCGTATTTGAATTCGTTGTCTGTTTAGTATAATGTTTTTACGGTCTTGTTTATTTCAGTACTTGATTGCAAGTTCTGATTTTGATGCTGGTGGTGAATAGATTGTATTGAATCTATTTAAAGGGTGTTACGAAAATGTATATAAACTAGCAGAAGTTGGTAGAATTGTATTGGCTTTTAATTGAAATAAATTAAATAAATATTTCTGACACTCACACAACATTATCTAGCCCAAATTAAGTTTCTTAAAGAACTTGTGTTATGGATACTAGTTAACTGATATACTTAAGAAATATATAAACATACATATTCAATAAATACATATTTTTTATTAGAAAATAGACTTAAATAAACATATAAACGTCCATGACTTGACGACTCTTATCTGTGTTCATCACACAAATATCCGTCGCCGCCGGGATTCGAACCCAGGACCTCTGGCATAGAAGGCAATGTACGTTACCCCTACACCAGCCGGTCGTCACTTAGGGCTAAAAGTAATCCATTCACCCATGAATAAGCGTATACGAAGTGAACATTGACTATGACAAGTGATCATGTTTCATATAAGGTCAGCTGACAAATAGTTTCGGTGTATAGCTGCATTTTGTTAAGAGCCTTCATAACCCTTAAACTCTACATTCTGTCTCTTTCTATCAGATGAGATAGTCATAATCATATATGAATAAGACAAATAATATATTGTTTGCTATAAATATACGAAATGCTAGGTTAAGCTACCGCCGCTAAGCGAACGTGAGCAAAATTGAGACGATCATAGAATATCAATTTGTGGGTTGATACTCGTGGCTTTGGTAAATACTATTTGACGTGACTGGATTATTCTGAATATAACAAGCAGTTTTATGTGGCTTTACTCTCGTAGCTTCTGATCCCTTTTGAGTTTATTAATTTAATAAAACATACTACTGTTGAGTTTACTGTATGTCTTTATGCAATGCAAACATCGTTAAAATTGGTTATGTAATTTTGAGAGTCTGCCTGCACCAGTTGGTGTAGTGGTAAATGTAATACATTATCACTTAATATTACCATTGCTAAGATAGAAGTTCCTGGGTTTGAATCCCGGTTACGTGTATATTTGTGTGAATAAGCTATTTCTTAGGTACATATTCAATATGAAGGTTTTATCTAGTATCTAAAGCGCAAGTTGTTTAAGAAACTTAATTTGGACTCGATGGGGTGTGGTGTGATAGTTGGAAGTATTTACTGTCTTTAGTTATTTAATACACATGCACGAATCTTTTCTTTTCATGATCTCTATAAGACAATCCACTCATGTAATTCTGACTTCATTTAACTTTAATTATTCACCCTCATTCTTAAATCGTTGAAGAATGTCTTCGCACTTAATAAGTACTTGTAGATCAAAAATTAACGAGTCGTTCAGTGGGCGTGGAGAATATTCAAAAGATCAAGGAGCAGACATTTATGCACTTATCCGAAGAATTATTGATACAAATCCAACGGCTCAGCCTTGGCGTGACGCCAGCCATAAATTCAAGATGACATTTTATGCACCTATAAATTACAGCCGCGTTTGAGTAAATTATTTATGGACATATAGTTCGTGAAAAGTCCGTTTTCTTATTTGTAAATTGTAATCTATTAGAAAAGTAAGTTTGAAGAAGAAAAAGATTGATGATATAGATATTTGCATTTTTGTTTGTTTCAAACTCACGTGTCTTAGGCCCTTAGAGTCGGCTTATCCATGAGAGGGTGAGAGTGTCGTAAAATGCGATTAATCCTTGTTGGACCCCTTTACGGTTTGCCTTCTAAGTATATAAAGACTTCCGCAAACATTGAGTTACTATATATACGTAGTAATAATAATTCAATGGCCGCAAAACATTAGCCAGTAGCGAAATGATCCGGCAATGTTATATGAAGAATCAGATCCTTCGAAGACCAATGTGATATCAGCTATCTTCAACCTTATTTTCACTTACCTGGTGAGGTTGAGGTTAAACATGGGACTTAAAAAATATTTTACAATATCTATACTAAAATATCTACCTACAATCTTTCTAAAACAATATTCTTAATGGGGTTTTCGAAGGTCTTATATTATCAACAATACGCACAGCAGGATATAATAATGCTTAATTGTATGTACGATGTACAGATTTGTAATCAACATGCCTCTATTGCATGAAAACGGTAGGTAAGTAAGTGCCTTAAGTAGGTTCTTCCGTAGAAAGTATGCTACGAATTTCCATACTTGAAAAATTTCAGTCAACTACTCAAAGACTTGAGTAAGAATATGCTTCTCAAAAGTTTAATCCGCGAACTAGCACTCGCAGAGGTTTTAGGACGTTTCTGAGAGATAGATTTTCAGAAATAAATAATTTTACATCTACATAAAATATAAAAAATCTTATATCTTTCATCATAGGTTTTTATTCAAAATATTCAATACAGCATTGATTTATATGAAAAAGCATCTTCTAGATATTCTAGATACACTGCTAGAAAACAATATCCTTAGAGCTTAATATTTTGAATTAAGGTACTCGCATATTCGATGTGCCTGATCTTCTAAGATGCAAGTAGATTCGAGGATATTTTTTTTCATACAAATAACTGCGTAAAATTTAAATGTTAGAATTTCACCTATTAGAACAGTCGTCTAGAAGCACATAGTTCATAAAAAGGACTAAATACAAGATGACTTGTATCTTATAAGTCGTCCTATAATTGTATCTCTAATACCTTCTCCTGATACAAAATGAGAAAATTGTTTGCTTTATAGAAGATAATAATAATAATAATTGTTTATTTCAGATATTAGCATCAAAAAAAACAGTAAAAGTTTTACAATATTTGAATAATCTAACAATTAGGAATATAATTTATTTTACTCAGTTCACTACTCCCTAATAAAGGGCAGAGCCCTGTGAGCTTAGGATGAGAAGTATGCTCGACCCAAATAATTGTAGCTGTATTTGCCAGATTCAGAAAACAATAAATAGTAGTTTTTTCGTATACTTAAAATTCTTAAGGATAAACAATTACTTTTAATCAATTAAATAAAAAACATAAAAACATTACATTAAATTTAAAAACAAACGAAAAATAAATCTGAAATGAACATAAATTTAGGTATGTAGCGAGGTGGTTTAAGAAAGTGTAAATTAAGTGGTGTAGTGTATGTGTAGAGTGTATATGTTGTGTATTAGCGAGTGTGAGTTTGTGTATTTTTTTTAGAAGATGGTCTAGAACCTAAGAATAGAGGTATCTTTTCTTATATTTATTTATTTCTTATACAGAAACTATTGTGATTCCTTAAAGAATCTTACGAAGATTCTGAAGAATCCAACCCTGAAGAATCCAACCCTGCATTAAAAGTTTAAAAAATATTGTCATCTAAACGTCGTATAAAGTTTTAAATATTTAAACCATTATTATTAAACGTTATTGATCTAAACTTTTTAGTCTGGCTGTCAAAATTAAAATAAGACTTCATCTCCGTTGACTTTGATGTTGACTTCTCCTCCGCCAGTAAAACATTTGAAATCAGTACATAGTTTTAAATCGGAATACCGAAATTATTTATTTTCGCTTCAGGTTTCGCTTTGTACATGAAATTGCATATAAAAATTTTTAAATTTATGAATAAGGGGGTTTGAATAAGGGGGTTGAAAAAGGTGAAAAGGAAATAATTGTTGAGGATTATCTTTTATCGTCCAACCGCTCTTTACTCAATTCTCCGGTCCTTAATCCAGAACTGAAGGCATTTATATCAGAATCCGCTTTAAAAAAAAATCTATATTGCAAATTAATCCAAATGACCTAGGCGTGGCTTTGGCCGCCTTAAGTCGCTCGATGGACCTAATAGTGTCAAAAAGGAAAACCTTCAAGATATCCTTAAAGTCGTCGTGGCGCCGTGGTTACTGTGTGTATCTTACGATATCACAGGTTAAGCAACGTTCGGCGCGGTCGGTACTTGGATGGGTGACCGCCGACCATTCGTTTCTCACGGCGACTTCCGTGCTTCGGAGGGCACGTTAAGCTGTCGGTCCCGGGTGCTGTATACTTGTATACAGTAGTCGTTAGGGTTTGTCAGAAGCCATATCGGCACCCTGAAAATTCTGATATCCACCACCCAGCATTGGGCCAGCTCGGTGGATTATGGCCTAAACCTCCTCGTCACCCAGAGGAGAGACTCATGCCCTGCAGTGGGCCCATTACACGAAGTTGTGATGATGATGATGATCCTTAAACCCTTTAGTGACGCATTTAGATTGTGTGACATCTATTATTCAGATATAAGTATTCGGAGGCATCAGTCAACAATATTATAAAAAATAACTTATGATCCGTATCAATATAACCCGTGATCAATATTTATTTGGAGAGCATCTAGCAGATGAATAAAAAGATGCTAAAAATATAAAGAATGTAGGAGATAGTCGAAGATACATACAATCGACCTGGCACCAGCGAAAGATTATCACAACAACCGGCCAGTGCGGCCGCACTCGCCGCCACGCTGTCGGCCGCCACCGCCGCCTCCACCACCTCCGAGAAAGAGGTTCTAAATATTGAGGTAAAATATGCTTCTCGTCTTCAACATTATTATAAATATTGGTCTCACTTGACTTATTATTCTACCATTTTAAACTGGATAAAATGTACAAAATACCCTTCACTTTAAAGCCTTTTTTTTATAAAATGAAATGGAACGTTTGTCTTCCATGACACCTGATGTTTAGTGAACAAGAAGACTAAGGTGGTATACGTCCATCCACGAGAAACCTATTCACTCGACGCTTAAAAGTACTAGGACTATACTTGTTCAGGGAAAATAGACGCAGGCAGAATAGATTCATTATGAAAATATGGTTTCTCAAACGTAACATAATCTTTTAGATTTCTATGCACCAATTAATAAGCTTTTGAATACTAATGCAATATCGGAATGTAGCAACGAAGTTGATGAATTAATTTCAAATATATTTTTAGTTCCCAAACCAAAAGGAGATAAAAGATTCATTTTAAATTTGAAAAATCTCAACAAGTTTGTCAAAAATCAACACTTTATGAAGGTGGATTACCGTACTGACTGGCTCAAAACTAATTATCCAAGATTGCTATATGGCTACAATCGACCTAAAAGACGCTTATTTTTTATTAAATATTCATAACTCTCACAGAAAATATTTACGATTTATTTTTAACGAGCGTTTGCCCGCAACTTCGTACACGCATAAACTCAAAAGTCCTATTTTCCGTTCCCGTGGGAATTTGTAAGTAAGTAAGTAATAATAATAATATATTTATTTCCAAAAAGTAGTTACAAAGCTGAACAGGTTTTACATAGTTATAGGAATTAAGATAATGTACATTATATATATTCTTCTTTTTTTATACAACAGACCCCGAACAATAATTCCTTCCATTACACAAACACACTTATCGAGGAACCTTTATACCAAGTATCACATCCGTGCACTCAAAGAATAAGATTTTATCATACAATCTAAAACATCATATATTTCCCGTTCCCGTGTGAATTTCGGGAATTCCTTTCATAACACAACCAGTATCTTTTTGAAGAACTTTTATGCCAAGTATCATATCCGTGCACTCAATGAATAAGATTTTTCATGCAAACTAAAAAGTCCAATAATTCCCGTTCCCGTGGGAATTTCGAGAATTCCTTCCTTAGTGCACCCCTACATCCCCTAAAGAATGTATGTTCCAAATTTCAGCTCTCTACGCCCAGTAGTTACGGCTGTACGTTGTCTGTCAGTCACTCAGTCACTCAGTACCTCAGTCACTCAGTCACTCAGTACCTCAGTCACTCAGTCAGTAACGGAACAGTTTTATATATATTGATGACATTTTACATCAATTAAATTGTATGCCGTTTGGTTTGTGCACCGCACCTTTCGTTTTACTAAATTACTTAAGGCGCTTATAGTTGTCAAATGGTAGTTTTTGAAGGCCTATAACTCATAAACTGTGTAATAGAAAATACCAGAAAAAATATATCATAAGCATCGATACATATTCTTCAATCTGAGCGTTTAAAAATATTGCAAAACTTTAAATACAGTAAGAAAAAAAATTATGAAATGAAGCCGTTTTCAATCTTAAATGTGTTATTTCTTCTAAACCAAAAGAGATATTTTAACTTTTCCAACTGAAAAATAATGCTTATTTAGTTATCTTTAAACTGTGCGTTTTTTATTTTGGAATAATAAATAGTTTTGACACAAAGTATTTAATATCAAATTCACTTCGAATTGAAAGCAGCGGGTTCGTGCGCGGGCGACGGGAGGCAGTGCTCTGCTGACATTCAGACGGGGAGGTTGTGTCGCTTTGCGCTGCGCTGTCATAGTAAATTCAGTTACGTAAAACTGTAAGTTTTCTGTCGAAAAATTATTCCATAACACCTAGTTTTGTTATATTGTGAGTATAAAAAATGGGACGGAAAAAGAAAGCTGCAAAAAGTTGGGCTGAAAAGGCTCGGAAAATGAATGAAGTATTGTAAGTAGAACTCCATATTACTGTTTCAGTGTACCTACTACCTATTCATACAATTTGTATACGCTCAGTGCATACCTGTAATAATTTCTTGCCAGTCGTGTCTACGAATAGTATTTTTCCAAGATATTCGTGTATGTAATTTAATAATACCGTTCACATTATTTATACACAAGAAGTGTTGATACGAGACAACATAAGGTATATTTTCGATTTGTACGGTACCTACCATTCTTGCAAGAAATTATTTTGCAAGACACATACAAGTGTCTCATAGTTTGGTGCAAAATTTTGAAAACTGTGACTTGTAGGCCGCAACAAACAGGCAGACAATTCATTTTTTTGTTGTGTAGTGGAAATAGAGACTTCACTAACGCCCGATCAACTAGAAACTCATATTTTGTGACTAAATATGTTATTACTTTTTTAGGAAGTCAAGAAAATTACAAATAGAAAAAGAAACAACTATGGATTGTAGATCCTCTGTGTGAGTACTTAGTTTAGCATTACGTTATTGGTACCTATGCACTACAGATAAAAACTAAAAATAATTCTATTTACAGTTCAATAAATCAACCACAACAGGATCGTTGTGACCGATTATCACAAAAAAATTCGAGTGTAAATGAAACGAACGAGAGCACCAAATTGGTTCAGGTAGTGTATAAAGTAGGGTAAACTACCTGGTTTATGTCCAATACTTAGTAGTTATTTAATGAATGTCAGAATGGCGGATGTATTTTTCAGATTGGCATAAATATATTGCAGTAATAACTTCTGTGTACTTTAACGTACCTCTTCTGAAAACCTGTATACCTGCGTTCATTTTATGAATCCCATCCTGTCGTCAGAACCGCGAGTGCACTGTTAAACACTGTACCAAGTTACATGTATTGGTTAAATATATTTGGTACCTCATGAAACAAGTATAAAACAAATAAAATTTGGTACATATACTTTCTAAAATATAAAAAAAAAATTAACCCATTCACTGCCGAGGCCGCCCATGGGCTTGAGAGTTTTTTTTAAAAAACCTCTGAAATCCCTAGCCCAGCGGTCCCGGCAGCGAATGGGATAAAAATGTTTCTGTTTTTAAGTTCTCAGAAAGTATACCGTGCTAAATTTGTTTTATACTTGTTTCATGAGGTACACTAGCGGTACCAAATATATATTTAACCAATATGTGCACCAAGCACTGCTTAACATGGTTCTGACGTCATGATGGCGGTCGTACCTAATATTCGAAATATCATTGTACGGACGTAGGTACATAGATTTTCAGGAGAGGTACGTAAAAGTACACAGAAGGTACCAAATAACTTGAATATAATTAAGGCCAATCCGAGAAATACACCCACCATCCTGAAGTTCATGTCATTAACGTATGTCTCTGAACCTAATTATTGGATCTTACCTAATTCAATTCAATTCTGACGATGAAAATAATTATGATGATAAAAGAAAAAGAAGGAAAAGGCTTTTAATTTAACGCGATCTTTGATTTTTACAGAGTATATTTTATGTCCATTTTCAGGGCTAATCCAGTTTTTCTATTTGCTAGTAATAATGTATAAATAATAATTAGTTACGCGTATTTTTGCTATAACTATCATAAACATAGTTAACTATAATTAATTTCAAATTTTAAAGTTCATAAACTCATAAATATTAATATTATTTCAGCAGGATTTTATTTTAACTGAAACCACCGATACAGTCTTGTCTATTGATGATAAAAATCAAGACGATATAAACTGTTTTCAGGTAATTTTTCGTGGATTGATTTTTGTTACTTATTTTTTTATTGCTTGAATCTTAAACATTGTAATTTAATTTGTATACTTATAACAAAATTATTTATTTTCGTTTTAGCTCAACATTTCTTCAACACCGGTAGAACTTTCAATACCAAGTATTGAAGGTAGACGAATAATAAACATAACATATTTTTTCACCAAGTTAAAAGAAATCGCTAATCATGGAAATATAAACTGTGGCCTAGGCTGTGTTGAAATTGTTGGTGAACGGCATGTAGGACTTTTTTCAAAATTTACGCTAAAGTGCAAATTATGCAATGAAATTTTTTATATTGATTCTGATTCGCCTGATGATTTATATATAAATCATTCCGCTGTGGAATAATCGCTATTGGTGCTGGACATTGGCAACTTCAAGAGCTTTCAGCTTCATTAGAGTTGCCTCTGATGACGCCAAAAATATACCAACAATCTCATGCAAAAATAACAAAAGATATCGAAAAAATTTCGATTGACTCGATGAACCAGGCTGCAGAAAAAGAAAGACAGATGGCAAAAGCTGGAGGAAGGGTAGACAAAGATGGGATACCTATAATAGATGTGGTTGTAGATGGCTGTTGGAGCAAGAGAACTTACAAAAAAAATTATTCTGCTTTGTCTGGGGCAGCAGCCATAATTGGTAAAAATACTGGTAAAGTACTGTTTTTAGGTGTACGAAATAAATACTGCTGTATCTGTGCAAGAGCAGAAAAAATAAAGATTGAGCCTGAAACACACGTGTGCTATAAAAATTACTCCGGTCCATCTACTGGCATGGAATCCAACATTCTTCTAGAGGGTTTTAAAAGCTCCATTAAGATGCATGGCCTTGTATATGGTAGGATGGTTTCAGATGGTGATTCTAACACATACGCAAAAATATTGAAAGCTCGTCCGTATGACCACCTTACGGTAGAAAAAATTGAGTGCAGAAACCACGTGCTAAGAAATTTGTGCAATAAATTAGTCCAACTACAAACAGACACTAAATATGCATTGAAATTCCGGAAACAAATGACACAAAAAAAAATCATGATCCTCAGAAAAACGATACGCGAGATCATAAAGATTTATAAAACTGATTCTGAATCAGAGAGAAGGTGCAATATTAAGCCATTTTATGACGATCTTCTATTAGCTCATTTGCACGCTTTTGGCGATCATAGTCGGTGCAAAATATATTTTTGCACTGAAATGAATAAGCCCAGTGAAATGAAATCAGCATCCGATAAAAGTTTTTTTACAAGCACACTCTGGAGTAGAATTTGTTTAATCATGTCAAATGTTGCTTCACATGCACCAAGCTTGATTCATGATGTGGATAGTAACTCAGTGGAGCGATTCAACAGCATAGTGGCAAAGCTTTCTGGCGGAAAAAGAATAAATTTGAGCCTAAGAGGTTCCTACCAGATGAGGTGCCAAGCCGCTTTGGTTTCTTTTAACACACATAAATTGATGTCTTCTCTGTACAAAGGTATTCAAGGTCGTAGTCCTACAGGCAAAATAAAACGTTTGGAAAAGCAGCGATTGAAAAAAATGGTAAACATGAGAAAATTTTATAGAAAGAAAAATAGATTACTACTTTCAAAAGGGAACGACGAAAATTATGGGGAAAAGTGTGAAAAACCGGACATGCCTCAAGACATTTTTGAGAATAAAAAATGCACTTTTTTGCAGAATTTAAATCGTAGTGATGATGAAAGAGATAAAATCCAGAAGGAAACTATACTGCAGGGTGCCTGCAGTGAGTGGATGGAGATAAGAAGGACAATTTTGACTGCTTCAAACTTTGGAAGAGTGGTAAAAAGACGAAAAGATGTTAGTTGTGCTAATCTTGTGAAGGATATTTTATACAAAGATTCTTTATCTCATGTAACATCAATTAACCATGGTAGAGATAATGAAAAAAAAGCTATTGAACAATTAAAAATTCAAGAAAATATTGAAATACGTCCATGCGGGTTATTTATAGATGAAGAGATTCCCTTCCTCGGAGCTTCGCCCGACGGTATTGTGGGTGACAACATGATCGTCGAAATAAAATGTCCAATCACTGCATTTAAAACAGGTATAAATGAAGCCATAAAAAGTGGAAAGTTGCCCTTTTATAAAATGAACAAAAATGGAATTCTGCAAATAAATAAAACCCATAACTGGTATTTCCAGATACAGGGACAACTACATATAACAAAAATACCGAAATGCCTTTTAGGTATCTGGTATGGAGAAAACGAGCCCTTAAAAACGGAAATAATTATAAAAGATGACTCATTCTGGAATAATGAAATGGAAAAAAAACTTAAGAACTTTTATATAGATTGTTTGCTACCCGAATTGGTAGACCCAAGGCATGCAAGAAATTTGAAAATTAGAGACCCTGAATATATAGAAAAGGCTATAAAAGAAAAACAAAAAAATTATGATATTAAAAAAGGTAAAGCTGTATCTAAGATAAAGTTCAAAGAAGTTTATATAAATCAAAAATGGATAAAAAGTATGCAAAAAAGCGAAAAATAGATAACGATGAAAATTCTGAGAAAATGAATCAAAAAGAATCAATATGTCAATATATCAACAAAGAAGTATTTAATAAAAACCATGAATGCTTAAAAGATATCACCTTAGGGCTTTGCAACGAAGATCAATCAGTGTTAGAAAACTGTAATTTAAAAGAAGTTTATCCCAGAGTTGCATATGGCAGAAAGCAATTAGATTTTACTGAATTTTGATTTTTTTGTATATTCCATAAAAAATATAAAATACAATCTTATACATAGAGTCTGTCAAGCGAGTCTAGTCCACAACCATTTTGCTGATTTCTTATAATGGCAACACTATTATCTAAATACCTACATTGAAATGCTTTTTCTTTTATTTATCCTTAACAATTTTTTTTATTAGAATTCAAGTATCAAGAATTTTCAGCGTGTTACATCAGTGTTGACACCTAAAAGATTTTTGAATTTGCCGCCTTTTTTATGGGACTAGACTCGCTTGACAGACTCTACATACTTTTTTCTATTCTCCTCATTTCGTAACCAAACCTTTTTATATCCTGTTATTGAACTATATTTCTTATACGTGTACCTATAGATAGTATGAATACATAAATATTTTAGATTTGGGATTAACCAGGACCTTATGTAGGTGCCGATAAGTTTCCTGTTTACCTTACTTTTTTATAATGTAGGACGTATATTTCATGAATGTCAGAATGGCGGCGGGTGTATTTCTTAGATTGGCCTATATGAACAGGGTGACTGGTGACAAATTTTAGATATTGAGTCATAGCACACTGTGTTCTCGATTCTGATCATAATTATGTTATAAAAGTAGGTGCTAAATAAAAAGTTTTACTAAGTCGACTACCTTTCCTGAAGCCGTCTGTACCTGCCTTGATATTCTGTGTTGTTAGTACCTTGCATACGTCCGAACCAGTGTAAACATTCGTTGCTTAATAAACTCTGAAACTTTCGGCTAAGTTTACTCAGTAAATAAATAATATTCCAAAGTATCACATCCTCGAATTTCAAAAGTGACCCACCCGTCACCCTGTATTCCAAATATCTGGTACCTTCTGTGTACTTTTACGTACTTCTCCTGAAAATCTGTGTACCTATGTCGTACAATGATGTTTCGAATATTAGGTTATTATATTTTTCACATGGTCTCGGCAAGTGAGTAAAAATCTTTTAGCCGCCCATGGGTGGCCTCGGCAGTGAATGGGTTAAAAATGTAATTTTTTTTATTTCTCATATACCAAATTTTTTTTGTTTCATTCTTGCTTAATTAGGTACAGAAGAGGTACAAAATATATTTAACCAATATGCGTAAATTGGTACACTGTTTAACAGTACATCCGCGGTTCTGGCGTCAGGATGGCAGTTGTACCTAATATTTTAAATATCACTGTACGGACGTAGGTACACAGATTTTCAGGAGAGGCACGTAAAAGTACACCAAAGATACCAAATAACTACAATATATTTTAGCCAATCTGAGACATCCACCCGGCATCTAGACATTCTTTATGTTTCACGGTGTCATCTAGCACTAAAGTGAACGTATAGCTTTTGTTATAGTACAAGACAAGGGATATACATACTTAGTTATAAGTCCTTTTTTGTAAATACATATCTGCATATCATACCTACGTAAAAGCCGGCTGAGACGCAAGAGGTGCGAGTTCGATCCCCGCTCCATGACAAATATTTACATGTTATGTTATGCGTTTCTATACATAAAATAAAAATATGTGTGCTTATATCTATATTTCTTAAATTTATTTATCCGTTATTTAGTATCCATAGCATAAGTTCTTAAAGATACATTTGGGCGAGATAATGTGGTATGATTGTTAGAAATATTTATTCATTATTATTTCACATTATTTCACATTATTATATTCCACCAGACCAATACAAACAAACATTTTCACGTACACAAATGATAGCATTGTGCGGGGATCGAACCCTCGAACTCTGGCACCATTCGCGAGTACTGTTATGCCTCCACCAAACGGTTACTAACGCGCCGCGAACACGGGCCTGTCAGGCAAGCGCTTGCGATGTTTTGGTACGGGGGAAGCGCGGGTTGCGGAGCGGTAAGCATTACGCCACGCCTGAATGCCCAAGGCCGTTGACGACACTAGGCGCCTTAAACCTGACATAGAATACTTTCGATCTGTTTCGGATGTAATTCTGTGCATATCTAAATCTTATAAAGAATGTTTAAAAATTATAATCTTTGTAACCAGTTCGCTCAGAAATCTAGGTTTTAAGTTAAATTATGAAAAAAGTAGTCTTATTCCATTGCAGCAGTGTAGATTTCTTGGATTTATTGACGATTCCAAGTATATATAAAAATAATAAAAAATATATATAATTAAAAGCTTATCTGAAATCTTTATAAATGTTAAGACTTGTTAATTACGTGACTAATATAGTATAATACCTATACTCGTTTCCTGGGCCTCTAAATTTTTGCATGTCCTGCAGAACAGTACTGGTGGTTGTACCTACACTTAAGAGTTGGAACGCCATTAATTTTTAAATTTATTGGAAAATATACATTATGATCAAATAATTGAAATGAAAGATGATCTTAAATCGGATATGTCTTGGTGGTTAAAAGTAATCGACAATAGTAAGTGTCCATTTCGCTGTAGTCATTTTTACTTAGAAAGGCCGACGCATAACTTTGTATGAGAGCAGGTACCCGTCTCAATAGACATGTGTGATTTATCGCTGAAAAGGGTTCATCTTCTAGAACAAGAATTAGTATGGCGCCTGTCTTGATTCTGAGTCCAAGCTGATAACCAACCTAATAAAATTAATCAAAATCTTCGAAGACAAAATAAAAAAAAAAACCTTAATTCAGGTGTGCAACAGATAATCAGAGCGGCGGTGTCGCTTACTATCTATGCTTTAGGTGACCCGTCTGCTATTTTGACTCTGAACGGACTAACGATCGGAACTTGGCGCTATAGTAACTTTGATTCAGGTTACTAAGATCTATCCAACGGCTATTGGAGGTGGATACCAAAATTATATTCCGCCATTTTGGACCTTATAGCTCTAAACCATAGTGCCATAGTAACTTTGGTTCAGGTTACGAAGACCTATCCAACGGCGTATTTTACTTGGCTATTGGAGGTGGATATCAAAATTATAGTCCGACATTTAGGGCCTCATAGCTTTGAACGGACCAACGATCAAATTTGGCGCCATAGTAACTTTGATTCGGTTACTAAGACCTATCCGAAATTATGCTTCGGATACTAGCTGGGGCGTTTATTGTGGAAGTCTGAAGGCCTTCAGTTACTGGAAGGAGGATGAGAAACTGTTACATATAAACGAACTTAATTAAAAGCTGCTTTTTCGGACTTTAAAGTTTTGCGGATAATTTTTACGATTAGAAAAGCTTTTTCTTATTTAAATGCGAAAACATTTAAATGGTGTTTAGTAATCGTTTTTGTCATTTGTTTGTTATTGCAGCACTTATTGTTTTCCAAATAAAATAAAATAAATAAAATTAGATAATGTTACAGCAATTTCTAGCATAAATAGAATGGGAAGTGTACAAAACTTACATCTACATAATATTACTAAACAAAAATGGCATCGGTTTGAAAGGCGGATAATAACAAAAGATGCATTCTTATAAAAAAACAAGTGACAATATAACGCTGTCACTTAATCGTAAAAATATTTAAGAGATACTGAGCGGGAGTTAAGCAACTATGCGTTTCAAAAAATCAAATACTTGAACGTCCGGAAATAGATTTATACAAAATATGTAAGTTGGAGAAATTAACCCGAATCCTGGGATTAGATGCATTTGCATTATCAAGGTTTGGATTGTTATTTTATGCCTTTCCGCCATTTTATAATATACTAAAAATTATCCAATAAAAAAATTATTATAATAAGCAGAAGGAATAGTTAAAATCCCAGCTACACAAGCCTGGTTTTCTCTGTTTATAAGATTTTATCAGCTGACCCTATTTATTTTGAACCAAATAGCAATTTAATAATATTCCTTTCAATATTCCCTACAAAGTCCATTAGAATCTAATGTTGGTTGCCATAAAATGATCAGGGAAGCTTTATTGAAACGTTTCATGTCTTACCTACAACTACGCAGAAATAATATTATGCTCTCTAAGTTCCCATTCTTACAAACAATACGACGTTAGCATGAGTCGATTATTGTAAAAGACATAATCATAATGATTTATCATGCTCAATACCCACTACCTATAATACATTTTTAAGAGATTTTTTTGATAATACCTTTATCAATACAGTTAATGCTTATAAGTCAGCCCTTTTTTAATTCTTTGGAAACATTTCAGAAGATCAATTATTAAAAAGGTTTAGATCGAAACCTCCAAATCCAAAATATCATGCAACATGGAGCACATGCACAGATTTTTAGCTCAAAAAGGGCCTATTGGAAATTTGAGCTTGAAATATTGTCCAAAAAGACTGCGACTTTACTGGCTTTAGTGACAGCACGTCATCGGATGTAAACATTGTAATGATATATATAACAGCTGTACAATAATATCTATACAATATATATCCTGACCTAATCAAAACATCTAGACCAAACTCAAATGATCCAATTTTGAATTTACCATATTTCAATCATAGACCTGAAATCTGTCAGATATTCACAAATAGTTACAGATTTTAGGAGATTGCTTATGGAAAATGTATTACAATTAGAAAAAATGTTTTAAGCTAATAATATATTTATGATATAAGTGCGGTAATTTTCAAAGCGCACGTATGTCGTACGACGTTTTATAACATATTTACGAGGAAATTAATAAAACTCTGATTTTGTTAAACGAATAAATCTTTAATTAATTGTTTAATTTAATTAATTTGAACAATTTTTGTTATATTTTATTTCCCAAAGTTAATTTTATTTATAAAATATTGACCACTTTTTTGACATAAAACCTCTTTGCTAAGATTTTTAAAAGTGTCGTTCATTTTTAGACGGAGTATCTTAAAACTTTATTTTAAAAAATCACGTGCGTTTTACATTACATTATCGCACAAGTACGTAATGAGATACATTACGATATTGAAATTGGTGTAATTACAACCACTTTACGAGCAAATATGTTATAAAAAATATTTTAAATAATTAAATTAGTAATTCCATAGTATGACGTTTTTACGGAGAATGATAAAAAATAAATTCTCCAATAAATAACTATATTTCACTTTATTTTCTCTAAACATCCTACATCTTGTCAACTTATAAATCGCAAAGAATGAAGTTGTTCATATAATTATGATCGAACTTCACTTCAGGTAAGTTCGTTTGACCACTAATTATGCTGCAAAACAATAATTTAAATATTGACGAGATAAAACAGTATCATAATTCTATAATAAATATTATCAAATTTTTATAATAGATATAAAAATGCTGAATCTACTAAAAATGTATAAATATCAAGATATCCCTATGTGTTTAAGTTATGCGGATAAAACCATAAAGCTCTTAGTATTAATAATAAACAATACTAGAAATGTGTTTTTTTACGAACAACCCAGTTTAAATAAATACGGGCTAAAATTACATTTCCTTATTATTTATGTCATAATTATAAAGCTCATTAATGACCACGATATTTTTAAAATGCTTTTCTTTTGTCTCCAAATTGTTTTTGGACTTTTGAATTCAGTAGTTTTAGCACAAAGCAGATATATAGTAGAGCTGCTGTAAGCAAAGTTGCACAGCTTCAATTTGGGTTGTCCTGACGTCACAGCCTTTAGTTCAAGCTATTCCTCGCTAGAGGCACTAGCGTCAGTTCGTCGCTGACTTCTGTGAAGTATGTACACGCGTAGATATTAAAAAAAATTAAATCCTCTATTTGTTCCTCGATGTAAAATTTAGTTTTCTATACTTTTATAAAGGAATTACATTGACAATCCAAATAAAATTAACTTACCACGAAGATAATTTCATTCATAAATATTTTTTACAAATTGTTTGTTTTCCAATTATTTGTGTCCAAAATTCCAGACTGTTATTTGTTGCCTAGGTGATTTTTATACCGCGAAAAAAGGTTGCGCTATCTAGCGTCAAGTAGAAATATTTTATTTCGCGGTTTTTTCTGACAGATTTGGAACGTATGAAATTATGTTAAAAAACTAGAGCCACCTAGTAAAGTATAGCTGAACTTTTTTGATGATCATGTGAATATTTTAACCTTATGTTTCAACCGGTTTTTACTACTCGCTACTAGGTGTCTAAAGCCATCGCCTGTTTGGCTATGATTGGCCATAACCCACCGCTTACCCCTCCCGCACCCCGCGCGTAGGCTTCACTTGATTCCCTAGAAAAAACTGGATAGGGCAGCTCCTCTATATATTTCCTCCGTGAGTTTTAGTACAGGCGCTAGAAATATAATTTTTGGACGCTAAAATACTGAAAATCCAGATTCATATGAGAAGTTTAAACAACATCCCGGAGTAAAATAAATGAAATTGTATATCCTCGTAAAGCTCATAAATCCAGCAGAATTATTTATAGCAGAAGAGTCGCATTGAAATTTTATTTATTCACACGACATTGTTTCTTTGCAAAATTTATGTTGTAGGAGCTTAAAATTATATTATTGAATAAAAATTGGGTAACTTTCGCTTGTACATAAAATAAAAAGCCATATTCATCCATCGAAAATTATTTGGAAATGTTTTTGACTTATTTTAGTTATAAAATTCTTTGAAAAAATATACAACTCAGTGAACTTCAATGTCGACAAATTTTTTAAAAGATTCAGCAAGGAAAACTTCTGTGCTAAAAATTTGTTCGACTGTTTTTTCTAAGTCATTGAATAAGAAAGCCTCGTAGAATTGAATCGGTACTGGAAATAGATCGTCGACGATTTTATACACTTTTTAATGAGTAAGAATTGGCTAGCGTCGCAAATTTTGTTGCTTTCTTGTGTTTAAATCTCGGAAAAGTAGAATCGTTTGAAAAAGGATTTTTAACTCGAGTTTATGGCGTTTATGTTACGGTACCCTTCCATGGTCACTTGAGATTTAAATAAATAAAATTTTATTTTAAACTAGCTTTTGCCAGCTACTTCGTCCGCGTAAACTTCGCTTTCGGAGTTGGATGAATACTATTATAATATCCTCCTTGAAGTTCAAACTTACACTATTCTAAAGGTTCCATTGCATTCGTGGCCGCAACCTGTGCCAAATTTTTAGGAGCGTGGAAATTATTCACAAATGAAACAAAAATACCAAATTTAAAGTTGAATTAGTAATTTACGTGTACAAATGAAAAAACAAAATGACTGGGTCTGCAAAGACACCGAAACTTCAAGGTTAAATGTAAAATATAAATTATACGCGATTAATCCGGTTAAAAAGTAGTTTTATTTAAATTATGAATCGTGAAAATTTAAGGCAACTTTATTTAGGAATTTGGACACTCAAGAGGTTAATTTACACAAATTAACTTAATCAATTTAGTTTTATGTTTACAATTTTACCAAAACGAACAATATTATCCACGGATTGCACGGATGATATCGATATATACAACGCCTCAGTTATAGAGTGCCCCAGGCTTACTTTTGACATGAGTCCTATGCTAACATTTTTTCATAAACAAGCTTCCTGTAAGAAAAGTTTCAAACGACCTATTTTTGAATACCTATATTTTGTGGTGTAGTGGCTGAACAATGTTACGCTAGAATTTCCACGAGGTTAGGTGCCCGTAGGGAGTAAACATTTTCAGTTAACCGAAATTTACGGGACGGCCTTTACAATCGTAATTCTAAAGCCGTAACTCTGTTTGGTATTTGAATAGGAAGTTGGTAATATTTACTTCTTTCTTAAAGCTTCTTTATTTGACGTAAATTGCTTTCCTTCAAGCCTTTCGTGTTAGAATGTATTTGACGAAGGATAAAAATAAGAAAAGTATATTTCTAAAATCTCGAATTTTTGGAACATATGAAGTAGCCAAAAAATATTTCCATCAGATACAAAAGAAAGATACAGCAAACACAACAGCGTTATTAAATTCCAAACAAGTGACAATCATATTTTGCTCTTCAGGGTAAAAATAGGTCGTAAACATCGAATCGATTTTTCATTTGTTCTGAGTTTGAATTTAAAAACAACTTCAACGTTCCATTGATCTTGCAAAGCGTGCTTTAGTTTGTTGTAAATGTATTTAGAGAATACTCTACTACTCAGTCAGTTCGTTGGAGACGTAATATTTTTGTAACGCTGCTGCTTATTTTGACAGTTTGCCATGAATTTTTAACGGTGGCAGTAAATTTTATGAACAATATTACGATCAATCAATGTTTCAATAAATAAAAACACAAAGAAGTATATTGCAGGTCATGCTATAAATAATATATTTAAGCGAAGCCATTTTCGCGGACGGTCTGAAATATTCAACTACCGTACAAAATGAGATAGCGGTCCTCAATGGTAGATATATTTTGACTCTCTTATTAATATCGAACTACAGAATATGTTTTAGTTACGTAGCATCAGCTTACAATCGGTGTAGGGCACACCGTGGAACAAACATGTAGTTTATAGGATAATAATCTAGGTGTGCCCAGTTGGAGATAGAATTCTTTCAGGTTCCACCTGGGTATCATGTATCATCAGGCGATATTGAGGTCACTCGCTACTCTCATTCAAAGACGAGAGAATAAAAAAGTCATAAAGTGAAGGATTAGTCAATCGGCCTATATCTTACTTGGTCCCCAAATATCTCAACGTCATCAGCTCCTTGCTATGCACATCAGATGTTTAGCGATGACCTTGACCACTAATTGACGTTATTTCACCTTGAAACCACGCTCTGTCTCTCGGTATCTCAAGACAGACTTTATTACTGCAATTGTCTATCGAGCTTCTTGCCCGGCCCTGAGCCACTTTTTGTTCGCAACCCTTTGCCCAACCAACCATATCTGATTCGATATCATAAGGAAGCTCCTAGCAAAGCCCTTCCATTGCTTATTGAGTGGCTTTGAGTCTCTTTCTGAGGTACATAGCTTGTAAAATTATTATGCTTGGTATATTTAACATGAATATACAAAGTTCAAAATTATGTTTTTCACAACAGAATAAATATTTCAAAACAAAAACTTTTAGAACACCAAATATTTGTTAGGCTACGCACGCATACGAATAGAAAAGACCGAAAATTTAATTACAAAATTAAAACGTGCCTAAGAAACAATAGCTACAAAGCAAATGAAGATTTAATTGAAATTCTTTTACACTTGTCAACAAAAATAGGCGGTGGTCAAAAAAACTCTACGACAGGAAAGAAAGAGAAATCTTTAAATACAATAACAGTAGTTACGAAAATATAATTTATTTAATTAATGGATAAAGCTAACAATAACATTGCATAAGAGTTCAAACTAAACGAAATTATTAGACATATCCTATTGTTTTTGAATGAATTACGGTCGAATAACGATCACTGGGCTCTCACTAATTGTCTCACTCACTTGTTAATATATACCCTCCATTATAAGGTTCAACTGAAAACCAGCGCCTTGAGGTGACTCTCTTGGCATATGCTGAGTTGGACCTGCTCACACCTTATGACTTGTATAAACTTACTTTAATTTTTATTATATTTGTACATTGTGTGTGAATAAATATTTTTTCATTTTATTTCATTCATTTCATTTCATTTCATTTCACTTATTATTATATGAATGGTTTTTACCAAAGAACATTAAATTTTCTAATACGGCCTCCATGGTGCGTTAATAGAGTGTTCACCTGTGGGGTTAACGGTCCTATGCTCTATCTAGTTTATCAGAATGTTTAAAAAGATAGCCTCTCCCTCGATACATTGTGTCGTCTACATCACAAGCTTACGTAAAAACTACCCTTGAGGCTACCTTGTTGGTGCATAAGTTTGGGCAATTTCTTATAAGTAAACCTGAACTATAATATCAGAAAAATGAAATATTTTCTGTTACATTATGATTTTTCAATTTCAAAGCTGATTGTAATGTAATGTCGTTTGCAAACACGAATCTATCTCTGTCATTGTTGACTACACTTCATTCGCCTCTACAAATAGCTTGAACCATAACGTGTGGGATATTAGCTTATGCTGTAATGAAATTGTACTGTGACTTAATCTAAACCCAAAGTTTACGTTTAGGAAAATATTGATAATTCAATACTTTCTATAATTGGCCAACTTTCACAATAAACTTAATAAGAACCTCAATAACTGCAAAATGTTATCTAATCGAGACTAAATTTTTGGTTAAAATTATCACAAATGGAAGAGGTTAAGAACTGTCTACACTAAAATGCAAAAGGTCAATCTTGAAAAAAAAATGCCTTCAAAGGCATAACTATTTCAGAAGAAATAGAAAATCTTTTGCTCTCGTGGAAATTTACTATCTTTGTATAAATTAATATGTAATTAAATTGCACTCAACAAATTTTTTTTATAGATATATTTATCTATTACATTACAATTTTCATTGTTTGTGATTGAACTAACTTTTCTTGGCTTTATAGTAAAATGTAATTTTTGAGCCATGGTTCCTTGACAATGGTGACCAATGTATGATAGATCTATTGGTGTTTTAATACTTATCCTTGTATTTTTCATGTTTATGGATTTTAAACATCAAAGTAATATGTAATAAATACAGGAATGATTGGTAAGTTTAATTCTTAATCTTTACGAAACTTTCGATTTATATATGGATAAGTTAAAATAAATATGATAAATAAGTGTAGTATTAAATGCATCCTTATAAGTAATTGTAAAATATGGGTAGCTCAAAAAATTTTTTGGAAGTAATCATTCTCATTTGCTAAACAATAACAAGTACAAACTTTTCGGGTGTCGAGATTTTGGTAACTAAAATTTTAGTATGCATAATTTAATCGTAGTATAATAATGCATGATGTCACAGTTTTGTAAAATTTACCTATAATTCTAGGCTGAAGTTATACAGATGCTTGATATTCACAGAAACGAATATATTTCAAATCGTGCTATGAATAGTAAGAAATAAATTAAAAAACAAATAACTATTGAAAACTATGAAATTCGTTATAAGATCTTATATAATATACAAAAAGGCTAAAGGATAAAGGTTAAAATATCATAAAGACTACAAAAATACATGCAAATAAATGAATTCATCATTAACTTTCTGTTCAGATCTCTCACTGTAGTTCGCCACTCCCCAAACGAAAATCGTGCGGCCAAATGAGCAATAAAAACTTAGTAATTCAATATTATGTGTAAAACGTACGCTCAATTCCAAGATAAATAATACTCTGAGCAAATCAAATCCTTAAAATGTTTATTTTCCACCGATTTGTCTATCGGGGCGACATGAAAATATGAAAAAATGAGTTTTAGTGAATTTGTAGAAATACGAGACGTCAAATATTAAAATGGCTGTCATCCAGAAGGGTGATGAGGGGTGCGATACCCCTTTGTAGCGTATTTTGTCGATAAAATTTAACTTACTATACGTGGGTGAAGTATCGGAAATCTGTATATAGGAAAATGTTGATGTCTTATAAATAGACAGTACTACCTGCTGACGCAACTCTTATTTAGTTTTGATAATAAACCATGAATGCTATCTCAAATTTCCATCCTGTAACTATTCATAGAATCACGTAGGACCACAAAGCAGTTTCCTCCATGCGTAGGACGATCACTGCTACTTTGTGTTCGTTCAAAGTCACTACGGAGTCGTACTTAATGTTCGATCGATTAGCGATAACCGAGATCAACGAACTGGATAAAATTGGATGCAGAACCCATACAAATTATTTGAATTTTCAAGTAGTTCTAAGAATTGTGAACATGCCCTTTTAATAAATATAAAATATCCTTTTGTGACTTCTTCAATCAATTGACGTGTAAAATTGAATTTTTGTAAAGATAATCAAGCATTTTTTTTATTTGATTGTAAATTTGCAAATGTTTTTATGTAAAAGAATAAAAATAGTGCAAATAAAAGTTTTGAGTAGTTTAACTTTCTGTTATTTTGCTTTCGCTGTTAGTTTGTTTTATTCAGAATAAACAGGTATGCTGTAACGTAATGATGAATATAATATTACTAGATTAAATTCTGTGTAACTGTGGTGGAAAATAAACATTTTACTTATTAGTATTTGATTTGCTCAGAGTATTATTTATTTTGGAATTGAGCTTACGTTTTACATCTAATATTGAATTGCTAAGTTTTTATTGTTCATTTGGCCGCACGATTTTGGCTTTGGGAGTGGCGAACCACAGTGAGAGATGTGAACAGAAAATTAATGACGAATTCATTTATTTGCATGTATTTTTGTAGTCTTTTTGATATTTTAACCTTAATCCAACTGCCTTTTTGTATATTACATAACGTCTTTTAACGAATTTCAAAGTTTTCAATAGTTATTTGATTTGTAATTTACTTCTTACTATTCATAGCATGATTTGAAACATATTTGTTTCTGTGAATATCAAGCATATTTTTGTATAAATAGACTGCCCTTTTAAAGTTAGGTGTTACTGCCCTGGCAAAATTGTCGTAGAAGACATTTTACGAGTATCAAACTGCCCGGGCATGGTTGTACGATTCCGCCTCACCAACAAGTCTACCACCCAATACCATCTATTTCTATAATAAGAAAAAATTATGCGGTGAGAAAACAGTGTGAAGATCTCATGAGTTTTTTTTTAAAGGCCCCTAATGCTTCTCGAACCCAGGATCTCTCGATCTACATTACAGTTCAATTGTATGATTACAAATTTACAAAATAAACAGGATCAAGGATACGAATATCAGAATTTCTGAACCTGAAATTGAAATATTTGAATAAAAACACCTTTTTTTAATTCTATCTAAATATTTTTCTTTAAGAACTTATTTAAAACAAAAAAATAAACATGGGAGAAAATAATTTAATAGGTAGGTTAAGAATGTTGTGTCTGTTGTGTCTGTACTTAAATACAGTACAGGATTCTAAGATCTGACGAATAACAGAATAACCTAGTAATAGAAGACTTAAGGGATGTTTGCATTCAATGTAAAGCCACTCAGTGTGTACATTTATAATTTATTTATAATCCTCACATATGCGTCACCTAATGATAGTATCTTGGATACTGAGAAAAGTTTGCAGGTAAAACTACCTATTGATCAAAAATCAAAAGTTAAAATAACTTTTTCAAGATTTTCATGATAAGATAAACTTTTAGTACTCTCAAATAAACGTGTGTGTGCATGTGCAGCAATAGGCACAAAACCAACATAAATTATTTAACACTGCTATCTTTATTAAACAAACCGTGTATTTACCGACATATATTTGCGAAAAAAGAAGTGAAATTTTAATGAGCCTTATATCAGACAAATAAAGTTTAGTTTTGAAGGTACGATGAAAGGTTGACTTCTAAATATCGATATTATGAAGGAACAATGGTAACTATTCTGACATTTAAAACTCAACAATAAACAAAAGATCAGTATATATTCTTGTTAGATGCTAAAATTAGATCAGTGATGAAACAAAAGTAATATGGACCATCACAGCTTGGATGAAATCCTCTCAGAGGAGGAGAAGCAACAAATTTTGAAAAAAGCACTGGGAACCCAGGAGCCATGGAAGTTGGGGCAAACAGAAGTGAAACGTGCTATGGATGGTCTGGCAGGATTTCTAGGAGATCATTTTAGATTGGTCCTTCATGTTAAAACATTGGATGGCATGAAGAAAGTCAATCTTTTTGTGAAAACTGTACCATTATCAAATAAACCGAAGGCCCAATTTATTGAAGATTGCAATATTTTTAAGAAGGAAGTCTTTATGTTTGGAATTTTGGACGAACTTCAAGCAGCAAATGGTAAAGATGAACTTTTATTAATTGTATATTTTATAACTTGCTGAGAAAGAGTTCGTGTCTCATTAGAACTTATAGTTTTTTTTTAAGTTACCTACCAAAATATTTCAGGTTATATTATGATCTATTAAACGATTTTGCTACTTCGTAAAACTATTTAATTTAATCAAGCAAATATATTTATTTGCAAACTAAATATTGTAATTTTTGTAAATTTTTAATTTTATGATGTATTATGTCTATTTATTCCAGGAAAAAATCCGTGGGGCACATGCGCTTATTTAACGAATGAAAAAATAATAGTCATGCCAGATCTGGATGCTGCAGGCTATAAGACAATCCCAAAGGAGGCGTTTGATTTGACTCATGTTCTGGTTGTCATTTCCTCCATCGCCAGATTTCATGCAAGTTTTGCTAACTACGAAACCAGAAAAAAAGATACTTTAGGACAAGATTACTGTTTTCACACAAAACATTTAAACATGATGAATGAAGTTTCATTTTTTGATTCAGATTGGATGAAAGCAGGGGCAAAATTAAATTCCAATTTCTTAAAAATATTTTCGGATAAGTATTCCAACATTCCAAACTTAGAAATGAAATTGAAGCAGTTATTTATCGAAGCTTGCGATACATTGAAAACTTACGAAGGCGTTTATAATATGTTAATTCACAGGGACTTATGGTCGAGTAATATGATGTTTAAATACGAAAAAGGCATTCCGGTTGGTGCCATTTTGCTCGATTTTCAGCTAATCCGATATGCCCCACCAGCATTTGATGTAACTTCATTTTTGTACCTAACAACTTCTAGAGCATTTCGAACACAGTTTGAAGAAGAAGTGTACAAGAATTATTACTCAATATTTTGTGAGAATATTGACGAAAACACTACACAAAGATTAAAGTGCCTAAATTATAATTTTGAGCAATTTCGAGAATGGTGTGATAAATCTAGACTGTTTGCAATAGTGGAGGCAATAATGATATTTCCATACGTTCTAATGGACCCTCAAACTGCAGAGAAAGTATACGACGATCCTGATACTTTTGAAGAATACTTGAAAGTAGATAGGACACCACCAGTAGTGGAATACGCGAAAAATCATACAGGATTCAGAGAAAGTTTTTTAGAAATTTGTGAAGAAATAGTGGAAAAGTATATTGTATGAAACTATTCGATTTTCTTACTAAAGGAAAGTACACGTTCAGGTAGCTCATATAAAATTTATTAATATCATAAAATAAAATATGTTTTTATCCGATTTATAAAAAGTTACAAAAAATTTTGTTAAGAATAAGTACAATGAACCTTTAAAAATGGAAAATAAAACTTCGTTACAAAAATGAAGAAAAGCTAAAATTAAACCAAGCTTCCAGGCTTTTTGTTTTATTGCTTGCTTATCTAAAACTTACAAAATATAATATAAACTTACAATATATATTATAGGTTTCCGTTATTTGATGGATAAATTATACCTCTCATGCTAGTGGAATGATGATAATAATTATGTTATTGTTATTCTTTTTCCGATTCTTTCGTCTCAAAAAATTAACGAGATCACATAACAAGTTAGTTTATAAACAGTGCATTGCACAAAAAAAAAACAATTATATTTTACGATAGCAACAAAAATAAATAGCTTATCTGAAACAAACAAGTTGAATACCATAACTTAACTACTTACTTATACTTCTTATCATTATTTTGGATTAAAATTTCCGGAAGCTCGCGCTGTGCAAAACTTAGCTATTGATTAATTCAAGTTCTTGCCAAAGCTTGACGAACTTGTATACGGCTTAAGAGGAAGTTAAAAAGGAAACCTAAGCAACTATATGGATTCTTAAGTATGTTACTTTGTTTAAATATTATTTGTTTAAAAATCCGTATAAAAGGTGTTTAATTTAATATATTACAATGAATCGTCAAAAGATCAGACATTATTGCTATACCTAAATAAATTTTATTTGAACAATATCCAATTCACAATACAATTGTCATATTTATAGCTATACAAACTGTTCCTTGTAAACTTTACAGTGACTTTTACCCGTATGAGATTTTAAATATTCATGATCTTTACCTTCGAATTGTAGTTTTGTTAAACTGGCCACTTTGAATTGAACTTGTAGTAGTTTGTTGAAGTTTTCCTAATTTTATATTTAAGCTATTTGCATCTACTTAAAAAGTCTTTTTGTAAGTCAACGATATGACAATATACCATCGAGGATATGTTGACTATATGTCTGAACTATATCTGAGTCATTTGGCAATAAACAGATTCCCAATTCCAGTATTGAAGAGAAAACACACAGAAGGTACGAAAAGTGACAGGTAGAGAAAGTTATATTAGGCCTGATTTTTTTATCATCGGATACAAGACATCTGACGAATAATATATTACACATACATACATACATAACTTCACGCCTGTATCCCTTTAAGGGGTAGGCAGAACACCAGAGGTTATAAGACTATCTGATGTCACGTTTGACAAAGGAGGTATTATAATGATGGAGAGAGGCTATTGCAGTGACAGGGGGTCAGCCTATCGCCCACAAAAACGCCAATAAAACCTCTGTCCCTTAACTGACTTTTACAGTCTGCCCGGGATGAGAAGCAGCTGGTACATTCTACGTTTTTCTTTCGCTCCCAGTCCAGCATAATATATTACTCGGTGGAATAATGCTGTCTTAGATTTTTTATAACTGTATGACAGTGACATAGAATGACAATAAACTTGAGGTAAGCTTGTTGCTTTCGAGTTATACAGGGTTGTTTCCTAGTCACCAGCCAAATTTAAATGTTATTTTCTTTGATACGATATAAACGTATAACTTAGTTCAATAAAAAAAGGAATCTTAAATGGCGGCCTGTACATACGTTGACAGATAGTAAAGTTAGAAAAAAAAATCAAAACATTTTTTTTATTTCATAAATATTAATAAAAACGTAATTACATAAATTAAATAACCAGACTGCGGAATAAAGTAAGTTTCAACTAAAAAGTATAAAATAAGAACATATACTTATGAAGATAATGATAGCCCTTTATCCACCAATGTCTTGGTGTGGTCTACTACTACTTCTTCTTCGGCTTTAAAAAACGAAATGAAAGTAGAACCCTAGGTAGACCGAGAGGAAAAAAGCCGGCGGAAAAAAAAACTCTCGGCACTCTTTTGTAAAAAGTGCTTATTATAGGTACAATTTGGCAGAAATACAGCTCTGCTATGACATCAAAAACAAACAGAAGACAGCTATTCGTGCTTGCCAATATCATGTCGCAGCCAAGTTGCTTACATAGTGATGATTAATGTTTAATATTTATTATTATATTTATTATTAATATTAGATTAATATTTGGAAATAACCTGTTCTTTTCCAGTATTTTGCGAGAAATTTAAAGCACACTATTATAATTAAATATAATATTGTATTGAGTTATTTTCTGTTTTTGTAAAAATAATTAATAGTCATTATTTACTTACAGTTTATCAAACGTAAATAAAAATAAATAAGTAAATAAAAAGTAGATATTTTATAAAAGATATAAATTATAATGTTTATATGCTTTAACCGCCAATAAAATAGCAAAAAAATTAAAATATTGATATCAAATCTCTTTCAGTTGCGTGTATGCTATTAACTCGATGTGCGACGAATTCATTCCATGCAACGGTGCAACACATCGTTTTTACAAACGCCCACCGTTAAAACGCTTATTTAACATAAAATCTGTGGTATCGATATCGTTGACGAAAAAAACGATGTCAACAACGATGGTGGTTGAGAAACAACGATGTACATCGATACCTAAAAATACCATTAACGACCATTCCAATAAAATAATTATTAATATAGAATATATCTACATATATTAATAATACTGAAATATTTAAACTGAAAAATTAAACTAAAATATTTTTTTACTGACCGTAAGCGCGAGCGTGAATATAGACGGCACTAGTGTGTGAGTGAGAGAATACGATAAGCGCCACTTTTAATTCCTTTCTTTTATGAACCATGTTTAACCTGCATATTTATTTTAGTATCGTTTACTACAAAAAAAAAAAAATGCCACCACAAACTATTTTACAAATAGTCGCTGTTGATGAACATAGCTTCTAGGACGCGGCATTTCATTGACTTACTATGACGAAGTACTACAAGAAGTTTAATAGTGGCGCGCAGTCATGTTTATTTTAATGGAATTCATTCATAATTTAGAGTGACCATGCTTTATTTAATATGTTAGTGAATATATTTTTGTGAATTATAGTTTTTTTGTGTTTTTTACAAAGTTTCGGTATCGAAAAAGAAATAAATTTAGTCTTTGGCTTTACACGAATCTATTTTTTTAAAGAATAGCCAGGATCCAACTTCTTACAAATCTCTAATATTTCCTCTTTCAAATGATATTCCACATGTTATATAAACCATTTAAAACATCGCTTAGTTCGCTATATTAGTGAAAAGCTAAATTAAAAAAAAAAAAAAAGACAAATATTTTTTGCAAAAGTCAAGACATGGGAAATCGAAGCTGTTATCGCTCTTGCGAAGTATAATTTATCAAATATCTCTTGTAAAACGTGTAAACTGTGCAATTTTTCGATAAGCATATATTATTCGATAGCATTTTCTGATATGCTAAAACGAAAGTCAAAAAAGTGTCCAACCCTTGATTAAAGTCTTTTTAGTGAAAGAAACTAAAGCGTTTTGTAACAGCATCACAGATATATATTTAATAAATTATCATACAAATACGTAGTAAAAAAACCATTTGAAATTCACACATCTTTCAAAAAACACCAAATTTATGCGCATTTAGACAGCTCGAAATGAATATGTTTATATAAAAGGTTGGATCGCTTTTATTTCGTGCTATTATCCAGTGTTTACTTTTACTTCATATTCAGAACCATTCCTATGTATAGTGGCAAACCGAAACAATCTGTAAAACGCTGTTATAATAAAGGGGAATTCGTCGATTCATAAAATGTGGTTTTTCATTATAAATTCAATATTCAATTAATATATAAATAATAGCTTTCTTATTAATACTTATATTATGACCCAATAGAAAACAAAAGTTTTCTATTTGACTGGAATGTATAAATACATTTTTTCCTAAAACTGATCCGAATTAGAAATAATTCTTGTGCTTTCATGTGAAAAATATGCATTTTCAGGGATTTATTTTATATTTGGAAAAATTAAACTATATTGCAATGATATCATCTTCTATTGTCGTTCCTTAGTCGAATTAAAAAAATCAAAATTCAAAAAGTTTTATTCATCTTAGGAATTTCACAAAACACTTGATGAAGTTAGTCATCATATACTCGTACTTAATCGGATTTTATGTTATTCATGGAAGTATTACCGTTCTTATTCACTCTTAGTAAATTTACAGTTATAATATAATGCATAGAATAGCAGATCCAAGTAAAATATTTACTCAGTTTACCAATACTTGCCATGCAGTGCACATCGAATGCACCAACTCTCACGTATGTACTACCTACGCCATGAAATGAACTTTGAGAATGCAATAAAGTTACATCGTTGTCCCGCTGCTGTAGTAGCCGTTCATGAAGTCCACAATCGTACTGATTTTTTTATTTTATTGACATCAAATAGGATAATGGATTTGCCTCCGTTAGTGTCAAACTATTGGAGAAGTCATAATTAATAAGTTTTATTAAGGTTCCGTTTTGAAATATGCGATTTATATTTACTCGATTAAAACAATACTTAATTTCAACAACAACAAGGTTTATGTACAAGCCTTATCGCTCAATATCGATAAGGCCGCAGATTGTGTTATTTTTTCAATGTTCTTTATTTTCTATTTTGTGTACCACATAATATGTATACCAATATTGTGTAGTAAATAAATAAACAAATAAATAAATATTGTTATAACAATTAACAGGACTAGTTGAATAATAAACATACCTTTTTCATGTCAGTACTGCTTTTTTATGAAATATTTACCTTACTGTACCAATTAACTACAAAATCCTGTACACAAATTCATTATTTACAATCCACCCCGACGTGTAGAAGCAGTCATATTTCATAATTAACTGTTAACGACCTTCGTCAAAAATGATTAAAGCAACTTTCCTCTTGGCGACATACTCTGAAAATACTCTTACATATTCATGGAGTACGGTTCATGTTTTAAAACTTAAAGTTTATCCGAGAATTATTCAAAAAGTTAGGTTTCAGTGTGGCTGAAACTGTGCTGGACAAGCCCAGTGCAGAGTAGATATTAATAAACTTTTCTGAAAATTATCAAGTATTTAGTTCCACAAACAATAATACCAAACTTTAATAATCAAAATGCTTATATTTTGACCAAATTGGCTTTATTTAATTATAACAATGTAATATAAGCCAGAATTCTGGTGAAAGTCAAGTATAAAACAAAACCACAGGTTTGTAACGAAATATTATGCGAAGTTAGAATTTCTACTCCAGATCTGTGAGACTGTACCAATCTAATAAAGCTGATTGATTTGCTTGTTTGAACGTGCTCAACTGTGAAATAAGAGTCGATAACAAAAAAAATAGTGTTCTTAGGTTTTCAAGGTTTTTAATAGTAATAAAATGTTACTTTCATATGATCGGACAATATAAAAATATGTATTCGTAATCCCTTGTCAACTCTAAGCGGAACAAAATAAATTTGTAATGAGTTTATTGCAAGCCTTTAAACCTTGTAAGAAACAATGCCATATATACAGAAAATGCTTTTGGATAGAAAATATAATTCTCAATCGGCAATAATTACATTTTAACTAATTCGACAAACGTATTTCATCGCGAACAGTACTTTAAGTTACAACTCAAATTTGTCGCTTCTCAAAAGGATCATAAAGGAAAGTATGAAATAAATAATTCAACTTTAAAAAGGAAGAGGCCTTGTCGTCATGATAATAGGGTATAAATTTGTACTTGAAGTCTATATTTATTGAGCGCAGATTTAATCCTTTTGTAAGAAGCTTGAATGCTTGAGAAATTTGTGCAATTTAAGACTTTATTTATAGAGGAATACTGTCAGAGAAGGCTAAAAATTGAGTTATAATTTCCTTAGATGTACCCATTGACCTCTTGAAGAGAGCTTTGATGATGTTCTTTGGTTCTAAGTGCAGACTACTAGTAGACATATACAAAGCTATAAAATTAAACGTTTCAAACGTTGAAAATGTAAAAAATAAAAAGAAAAAATAAAATTATTTACTTAATATGGACTAGTGAAAGTTTGGTAAATTGTAATACAAAAAACGCTTAAAGGTCCACGGGATAAATTTGTAGTTTAAATTTTTGGTTAATAAAAGAGGAAATGGCAAAATCAGACCAGCAGCCAGCGTTTAAAATCAAGCTCGAACAACAGTCGCCGATACTCAAACCAAAAAAATGAATTTACTAGTTGCAAATTGCAGAACGAATTGGTACCAACATGATGGGAGTTCAAATGAGGAAACGGCTGCACTTGATATTCAAGTGAATTGGTCGCTTCGAACATGCAAAATGTTCATCTCATTTGCCTGTCGTAAAAAGGCCCTTTTTTAGGAAACGTTTGAGAACGCTGGAAAAAAATATAGCTATAGATCGTAAAAGCTATTTAAGTATTGCCCGGCCAAAGTTCTTGCCTAGCCAAATTTTATATATTTTCAAAGTTTCAAAATGATGCATTGCGTTCTTGAAAATGACCAACGTCGTCGTACCGGTAGAAGGTTTCTGTTATCACTGTGTAAAAAGTTGTAAATGCCTCACTTAAGCTGAAATTTGAGGGTTGATCTTGAACCCACCAACAGATAATATTGTAAATACCGTATATAATAAAATTAATATAATTTGTGATCACGAACTATTAGCTATATTTGCACTGTAGCATAGTACAGTTGCACAAGCTAAATCTTAAATTCTCAATCAATTAGAGAATGTTCTAATCTAAAATTTATTTATAGATTAGGGCATCCTGAATGGATTTGATTAAATCTACCACATTGTAAATAATTAAAGATATTTTTACTATCGTACAGCTGAATACTAAGTCATAATTTGTTAAAAAGAAGATGACGAAAATAGATATTTCTCGTTTTTTTGCTGCCCACAAACATACAACTTCTTACTAGTTTGAGATATTAGATTGAATATTTATGTTTGAAGTTGGCAACTTTACGCTGCACTCTCTAATGAACCGATTCAAAATCAGTATTTTTATATGAAAATGCAAATTATCTCAGTTGTATTTGATTTTTTGACGTAACATAAAATATAATTTGTTTGGTGGTTGTATTCAAGAATCTGATGTCTACTATTTAAGATTGTCTTTTTTTTGCATTAAGTATTTGCTTCTCTGTTCGAACTATTTTACTTAAAATATCATATTTTTTTTAGTTGAACAAAGCTGTTTGTTCCTTCTTCCATTTTCTTAACAATGTCTGTTTCTTCTTTTTATTATCTCTGAACAGTTTTTGCAAAGACTTATAAATGAGGCTCCTATTTTATATGTTTCCTTAAACATTTATGAGGTAGCTATTACAGTTAGTAAATTTTACGGAAATAAGTAAGTACGGAAATTTTAGAATTCAATTAAGTACGTACTTGACTTCAATATTCCAATACTCTGTCATAAAATCTCTCAAAATGTTTCATGAAACAATGTTTGATCGTTAGGTTCCGAAAAAACGCGACGATTTTTTTTGGATATCTTCCGCTTTTGATTTCATTTACTATCAATATAAAAAAACCTTTAATTGCTGTGTAGTAAAAAAAATGAAGAATCGGATAAATAATTACATAATTATTAAGAACATGAGATTCGTTTCTCAGAATATTAATATGAATGGTCTTGAACATTGAGCTTCAGTAAAACAACCCTTTAATTGTAGTAGTCATAAATATGTGTAAAAAAACCAACGCGTACACCAACAGCATAAAAAAATAAAGTAAAGAAAAGTTACATTTTAATTTCATATTGGCACAAAGCAGCCCTATCGCTGTAAAGCGATATCTTCCAGGCAGCCGAGTCTTGAGAGGATTAGGTAGTGGAGAATTAGGATGGGCGTTGGGACACAGGCTAATAGACTTCATACAAATAATCACACAAACATACTTACATATCAATAATACATTTAAATTCTAATAATACATATACCTATACATATACACTTACATATGACATTAATAAATAAAAAAAAATCCCAGACAAGCACACCAACTACATGGCCCCAAAGGCTTACTTATATATAGCTTGTGTTATGGGATACCATGTAGCGAACTAGGGGGGAACCCAGAAGATAAATACATAAAAAGATAAATTTATGTATTACTTAGAGAGCTAAGAATGAACAATGTTTCACAAGGTAATATTATTTAAACATTCCTTTAAAGCTGTACGGATTGCGAACTAAGCGGATCTTCAACGGTAGTTCGTTCCATAATTACACCGATCTGACAAAAAACGATTTGCCCAAAAATGTGGATGTATGTGATAGTGTCGCTAGAAGAACATTCGAAGAAGAGCGCAAGTTAAGATCATTATTGTTGAACTGATAGTTGATGCGATTTTTCAAATAATCGGGTACAGCTTTATCATACAGAATACGGTAAACTACAGATATAAAGTGAGTATTCCGGCGCCATGGGAAGCCATTTGAGATTATTTCGGAATTCAGATATGTGGTCATATTTGTGTAATCCAAATACAAATGTCATGCAGAGATTCTGATGCCGCTTAAGTTTCTTAAAGAGTTCTTCAGTTAGGTCAAGATAGCTGGCATCAGCATAGTCGAGAATAGGAAGTAAGAGTGCTAGCGCAATTTTAGTGGCAACGGGGAGGAAATTGCGAAGACGCTTGAGCAAATTCACTGCGGCAAAGATCTTTCTACTCACTTCGGCGATCTGAAAGCGTGCCATGAAAGATGATACCGAGATTATTCACGGTCTCACTTAAAGGAATGGAAACGCCATTAAATTCGACTTGAGGTAGTGAGTTAACGTTTACACGAGGAATCATTTTGTTGCTGCGGATAATGACTGTTTGCGTTTTGAGAGGGTTGACAGTGAGCCCGTGTTTGTAACTCCAGTCCGATGATATATTGCTCAATTCGAGCTTGAGCTATATAAGACTTTTCTTATAATAGCTTATAATGATTTGTTTCTTTATTTTTAACCCACTTCCAAAAAGGAGGAGGTTCTCAATTCGTCTGTATGTTTTTTTTTGTGTCTTTGTTAGGTACACGATATTTCGGACAATTGTGAATCGATTTTAACAATTCTTAATTCATATGATAGAGGATGTATAAGGTAAGAATAATAAGATAAGGATCGACCTTTTTACTGTCATATTTGTAACGTGAGCTAAATAAGTACCTACGTTACAGGAAGTTGGACTCTAATTTGAGGAAACACAGAAACGTTAACACAGTTCAAAAATTTTTTGTTGTCCACATTGTACCCTACTTATTTATTAAAATGAAAGTTCGTCACTAATACATATTTTCTCATTTCTTTGTTTGTTTTCTGCACACCTTAGACGTCTAATAAAGTGGTCGTGAACCTCGTAATAATATGACGTCAATTGGATCGCGTAGTAAAAGCATAACAGTGCCATGATGGCATCGTTAGTCACCGGGGACATTATTATTTTTACGGCTGACATGCACCTACTACTGTTAACAGACTCATTAAATCTAAAACACTTTTACCCTAAATACCATCTTGTTACTTCCGGTTACCGCAGTTCCACCTGCATTTCTCCTGTTCCTGTGGGAACTCCGTGATAAAAAAATAGCCTATAGTCTTCCTCGATAAATAGCCCATTCCTGAGATTAGCGCGGTCGACCAAACAAACAAACTCTTGAGCTTTATACACGGTTAATTTTAATTAGCGCATCACCTCTTGCACGAATCCTCTCCACATCAATCGCAACATCATTTATTCTACAACTTTATATAATTAATAGTTTTAAAAATTTTAGTTTTCCCATACAAAAAATATTTATAGCCCCTGTTTAGAGGCGTAACTCTATTTACTCTGAGCGTAGGTATGACACGCACCTTATTTTATCAATTATTTAAAGAAATATTAAAATAAGTGATATAATAAGGTTCTAAATTCGTTGGTTGACTTAGTTATCATCCATATACAGATTTCAAAAGTATTTTATTTCCTGCTTGACATGAAAAATAAATACTGAATCTCCTTTAGATTTTAATGGTCTTCTAAGTTAGATCTAGTCGATTTGAGTGATCAAATGAAAAAAAAAATGTATGTGTATCCACCGTCAAGGCTTTTAGTTCTATTCCAGGGTGAGCTAGTTAAGAGAATTTACATTTAAAAATCTCTCAGGTGAGACTGTGTTTCTGTTGTATGAATATATGTCGGTGGAAGGTTGAACATGTTCATTTTTAAATCACTTAGATTGTTAGTGCAAAACATGCACACATCAAAGAATTAATACAAAGGTCTTCTTTTCAATTATATCAAAACAATAGGTATAATGGAAATATACCATCATAACTAAAATGTGTTTGTTTTGATCATGATAAATATTTCCAAATTTGACTTTATCGGAAAAATGTTAATGGCTGTGATAACGAAACGATATGTTGAAATGTGCCAAAGGCAACATAAAAATAAACGTATATTTTGCACAATTTATAATGCTGAATTCATTTATCGCTTATCTTCGAAATTTTGGATTAAAACATATTTTAGTCCCGTCCCGGCTAAAAACCTTTTAAATATTTTATAGAAATACACATTTCTTTTGAAATGTAGAAAAAACACAAATTTCAAAGATAATCATTTGATGTTGCTTATTTCATTTTTGTTATATGAATGTATAACGAACATTTATCTATGCAGGGTGTCCAAAAAGTACTTTGGAGAAAAAGATTCTAGAACTGGCTAATCTTTCCCATTTGACTACAAAAAACCGTTGTTTATTTGGACTCATAGTTCTTCCATAAAAAAATCTGAATATTTCAAGGAAAGCCCAGGCGCGCGATCTTTTCCCTATCCAGATAACTCGCGCGCCTTAGGCTCAGCTGGGAGGTACTTACATAATAGATAAAAATAAACAATAGATAAAATAAATAAAAGTAAATCAAAAATTAATCAAACTTTTAACAGTAAATAATTAAATCAACTCAATAGTGCAATGCTCATCTAATGTTAATCTAAAGTTATGTACAAAATAATCTCAAATAAGAATCAAAATCACAACAATGTAAATATCTGCCAGCTGATCTTACGGCGCGCGCGTTATCTAGTTAGGTGAAAGGCCGCGCGTGCTTTCCTTGAAATGTTAAGGATTCTTTTATGGAAAAACTATAAATCCAAATAAAAAACGGTTTTTTGTAGTCGATTGAGAAAAAGTAGCCCTATGAAGGATATTTTTCTCCAAAATACGTTTTTGGACACCCTGTATTAAAAATATAAATGAGTAACATCAAATGATTATCTTTGAAATTTGTGTTTTTTCTACATTTCAAAAGAAATATGTATTTCAAACGAAATCCCTTTGTCTAGACTTGAATCATTAAATTATATTATGTTTGATTGACGCCTCCACCATTAGTCTGAAAATATCATCAAAAAATTGCAGCAAGCGTTAGAATAATAAATAATTTGTTTTTTCTTTTGTTCACAGCTGCCTCAATGACGTTTACCGACATGACAACGGATGCTATAAACTCACAAAGGTATTTATATTTTAACGAGCAAATTTTAAAGATGGCCGTATTTTGGTTTTAGTTGATCAGGTAGCGGCTGAAAAGCATTTTAGTATACGTAATGTACCTTTGTGGCAGTATTCTATTATGTAATTACTAAATAACGGGTTTCGTAAAAATAAGTAGCAACACTTTCTAATATGACCTGACTGCCTTGTGTACAACAATTAACCACCCTTTATAAAACGTAAGTACGCCAAATATTACCGTATCATTTTATGATGGTTTTGGTGGGCCAGAAATTGAGTTTTTTTTAATATCTATGGTCACCTAAAATTCAATAATTATATGAAGTTGGCGTGGCGTACTATTGGTTCATACATATTATTGGATAAAGCAGAATAAGCAAGGTTCGGCCCGGTCGGTGCAAGGATCGGTGACTGCGATTCGGTGCTATACGGTGCGATCGGTGATCTGCATTTGTCACAATATGTACAGGCGCTCATAAAAGTGCTATATACTAGTACTAAAATTCTGGCATAACAATATTAATTGCTTCAAACAGCAACAGCTCAGCATTTGTTACAGTCGATGGCTGCAGCGCTGATTTTTAGCTGTGCCGGTTGTCATGATGGTGACTTAAAATTATAGCAACGCATATGTCAAAGATGCAAAAACCAGAGAAGGCCCTTTGCCATGTCTATAAAAACTGAACTGAACTGAAAGACCCAAATATTTTGAAATGTTTTGAAAGCATCAACGCGGTGAAAAACAAAAAGGCCTCATAACATGTTGTGCTAAACATCAATCAGCAATCGTGCTAAAAACGTAACTTTGTTATTCTGAATCCGTTACGTAGAAAGAACGTAACTAAAACGTATCTAGATTAAAAATAAACTGAGCTTGACCTTGACATCCTTATCAGTCAAATTAAGACCGTTTTTATTTAGATACCTAAAAATAACGAACTCATGTGTGTGACTTCTGTTTCCGCAAAGAGCTTTAATATTTTATTTGGCAAACTTAGTAAGGTAGTATTAATTACAGTTTTATGTTTCAAATAAAAAAGTAATATTTTTGTAGGTACTTGTGTTTTCTTGATGAAAAGTATTGATAATCAAGCCTCAAACAGAAGAAATGTTACCGGAAAATAACAAGAACCGCTTTATAACTAGCGTAAGATTCCAAACGAGAGATAAATTGTATTATTTTACTATCACATTTTAGAAAATTTATCAACTTACAATTTATCAATTAAAACGGTACACTTTGGGATAACATGATTTGGGCTCAAATGATTGAAAATTTTCTGTCCTACGTCACCTGAAAAGATTTCAGTCTAACTACTAATAACCATGTCTTCCATGCTGGACAGGGAGCGAAAGAATAACATAGAATGTGCTAGCTGCTTCTCTTCCCGGGTATACTGTAAAAATCAGTTAAGGGACGAAGGTTTGATTGGCGTTTTTGCGGGCGATAGGCTGACCACCTGCCTCTGCAATAGCCTCTATCCATCATAATAATACCTCCAAATTTGTCAAACGTGACATCAGATGGTTTCATAGGCTCTGGTGTTCTGCCTACCCCATTAGAGATACAGGCGTGAAGTTATATGTGTGTGTACCAATAACCCTGTATACACGTCGCTAATAAAATAGTTGATAGCGCGATGTAGTGTCAAACATCGTGTCGTCATTGTCGTTACTATTTAGCGACTAGGATTAGCCAAGCTTTAATAAAATTGTAACATGCATTGAGTATATTTATATTTTATAAATTCTAGATATGAGAAATAGAGATGTAAAAACATACAGGACTTGAGACAAAATATTATCTGTGTTCAAATTTTGCTTGGTGGTAGGATCCCTTCTGGGTCCGCCTGGCTAGCGACCATCCTTTATATAAAGTCTGCCGCCAAATGTTACCGCTCTGGCGGTAATGTGTTCCGGCAATATTGTATAAAGAGCCAGTTCCTTGCTAAACCCGTGTGCTTTCACCTTCGACCTCATCGTCACTTACCATCAGGTGAGATTGAGGTCAAACGCGGGTTTAGTCACTTATAAAAAAAAAATCAATCACACAAGCGACATAAAAGTACCCAGCAGGCTCTGGTACGACCTCTGGAATAGAAGGGAATATAACTTACCACTAAGCCTCTCTATTCCAGGTCATGAAAGTGAAGCATATATTTAGAAAACCAATACAATATCAGTAGAAAAATATATTTTATTGGATTTTTATATCTCGGAGTTGGCAAATTACGTCAGACGAGCTATACAGAGGTTTCGTGCTAAAATTATAATGACCTATAAACTCTAACGCTTGTATAAACGGTTTACTCAGTCATTCATAAGATTTAAAGATTTATTACTTTTAATCGATGTTGTATATAACTACCCTAGTCAAAGTTATATCTACGTTTGTGGAGTTGAACGATTGTATCAGCCTCTATTTTTTCAGAGCATTAAAGCTCGGTCCCTTATAAGTACTGAGTGAATAGCTGTGTCCTGGATGGACATGTTCATTCGCTTGTTATAAGATAGCATGTAAGAAAAATTACTCATATTTTCATTTCAAAAATAAGTAGGCAAATAAAATACTATAATAATAAATAGATATTTCTGACACTCACACAACATTATCTAGCCCAAATTAAGTTTCTTAAAGAACTTGTGTTATGGATACTAGATAACTGATATACTTAAGAAATATATAAACATACATATTGAATAAATACATTTTTTTTATTAGAATAAACTTAAATAAACATAAATTAAAACTATACGAAATAAAATTAAATAATATCAAAGCAGCATGTCAATCATTCTGAGACAAAAGATTTTTCTTAAATACAATAGAGTATTAAATATCGCTCGGAAACAATTTCAAAAACTACATCATAATGTTCATTTCAGGGTCTTCAAGAAAACATCTCCGAACAACAAATTGACACTTTACCTAGCTTCACGAGACCTGGTGGTGGAAAATGGAGCGATAGACAAGATACAGGGAGTTCTTCATGTGGATCCACAGTATATGGAGAACAAGAAATTATTTGGACAAGTGACCTTAACTTTTAGGTAAGAAATTGTTAGAGTTTTATTTTTTATCCGTTTGCAAGCGTAACAGCCCGTTCACACATGATCCGTTCTACTCCATAACCAGCCGTTTTTGTATCGACACAACTCTATGCGCCATCGATGAAAAAAATCACGTATCCGGTAAAACGTATTCAGTAAAACGGACCATGTGTGAACGGGCTGTAACAGGATGATGCAAAAATATTAATTTTAGTTATGTGGCATAAGCTTAAATAACGCCAACATACCGTGGCTTTAAAAAAATATTAAAGGTAGACTAAGTGGAAAAGAACTCTCGGACATTTGTGCCGAGAGTGATGAAATGTGAAAATATGAAAAACATGTCTGCTAGTCGTGCGTGTTAAGGTGTTCCCAAATTATTCAAGGTCGACTAGAATATTACGGTATGAAAATCAGCAGTACGGTAGTTACTTTTTAAGACATCGTCTAAGAAAATAAACTCATTCCTAGTTCAACCTTCCTAATAAACTAAGTTCTAGTGTAGTCCAGTAAATAGAAGTAGAATCAGAAAAGAACATTTTCTATATTTACAGGAACAATCGCGATTTCAATTGAATCCTCGGGTCGATATCGCACTATTTCTATTACTTTTTATTTATGATATTTTATTTCATCGTAGACGGTATGTTTATGACAGAAATTATTGTTTTTTTATGAAGTAAGGATTTGACGTTTGTCTTCGATGGCACCTGATGGTAAATGATAATGAAACTAAGGTGGTACACGGCTATCCACGAGAAACCTATTCACTAGACGCGTAAAAGTAACTATACTGTTCAGGAAAAACAACCACAGAACTATTCCACACCTTGGTGACCCTTATCAAAAAGGAACTGTCCAAGCGCTGAGTACGACTTTTTGGAATATTGGAAGTTCTGTATCATTCTAGTAGGTAGTCCGATAGCAAAAGGGTGTGTTAAGTTTTTTCCAAAAGGAGCGCTCGCGCATTCTCTTAAATGAATCGTGTAGTACTCGGTTAAACAAGCAACCTAACGAAGATGCTCCAAATTTTGCATTATTTTTGTAGTAAGGTCGTTATTGTTAATGACCTAATGGGCTTTTCGGTCTACGGATACCAAGGTTGATACGCGGGTAAATCATACATGTTTATTTTGCTGTATAATTAAATTTCCTGTATAAAAAAATACCCCGGTCCCAGTTTGTCATATTCGTGTTGTGCATCCATAGCTCAATGCACCTACTATGTTAAAAAATTGCTTATGAAATGACATTGGCTCTCACAATTACTGTCTTGTGTTGTTTATTTTTCCTGCCACGGTCAATTTGTACTGTACCACTTTGTATTAATTCGTATAATTTCTGACTGAAGAAGAGTGCTGAGAGTATTTTTCCGCCGGCTTTTTTTGTCTCTTAGTCTACTGTAATATCTTATTCAACAACTATCAACAACTTGTTAAAGTCGAAATACAAAATTGTGACGTCATTAAATAGCCATTCAATAAAACTTTTTAAATTTTGCCATTGAAATTGAAAAATTCAAAAAATTCAAAATTCAAAAATTCAAAAAGTTTTATTCATCTTAGGAATTTCACAAAACACTTGATGAAGTCAGTCATCACATACTTCGGCTTTAACTAGTTGTTGATAGTTGTTAAATAAGATATTACAGTAGACCAAGAGACAAAAAAAGCCGGCGGAAAAAAACTCTTGGCACTCTTTTTCAGTCAGAATTATCAAATTAATACAAATAGGTACAGTACAAATTGACCGTGACATGAAAAAAAAAACAAACACAAGACAGCTGATTGTGAGAGCCAATGTCATGCCACAACCAAATTGCTTACATAGCAGATGCAATGAGCTATGGATGCACAATACGAACATGACAAACTGGGACCAGAGTATTTGAACAAAAATGGAATAAAATAGTCATAGTATCATTAGCAAAACGACCTGGCACCGCTAGTAGCACCCGTTCACGAGTTAACGCAAGCACCAGCCATCACCCTCCTCAACCATATTTTAGGGAAGAGGGTGACCCGATACCCGACGCTACCACTAGCCATGCCGCCTGAGGGAGCATGACGTTCTTGCTGTTGTCTCGACAAGAAAATAAGTGAGTGGGGCAGTCACCAGTATGTCATATATATCCTGCACAGCCAAGCCGTAAACAAAATTATTAAGTAATTAGAAACTTTTAGAAATATCCTGTTGTGCTTAATCCCATGCCCTTTTATCATCTAAGTAATCTTTAGTTTTATAATAAGCTTTTCGAGATAGAGTGTTTTTAACGATGGATTTAAATTTATTGAATGGCAGGGATTGAATTGACTTCGGAATTTCGTTATACATACGGATTGACATTCCAATAAATGATTTGCTGCTTTTAGCCAGCCTTAATTTAGGAAACGCTAACTTATGGTCGTTCCTAGTCCTTACAGAGTAATTTGTATCATGATTATCTTTCCTAGTTTTAAATTTATTAATATTCTTATAAATATACATAATGTTTTCATATATATTGTGATGCAAAGGTCAAGATACCAATCTCTTTAAACTTTTCTCTTAGAGATTCTCTACTTCCAAGTTTATACATTCCACGAATAGCCCTTTTCTGCAGTGTAAATATCGTGTCAATATCTGCGGCATTGCCCCAAAGTAGGATGCCATAGGACATTATACTATGAAAATAACTAAAATATACCAACTTCGCTGTATTAACATCAGTCAATGAGCAAATTTTCTTTACCGCGAACGCTGCAGAACTAAGTCTACTCGCTAGTTGTGAGATATGGGCGCCCCATTGCAATTTAGAATCTAAGGTAATTCCAAGAAAAACAGAGTTATCTACTAGATTCAATCTGTTCCCATTAAGCCGCAGATCAGACTCAACTTGTTTTACATTTGGTGCAGAGAATTTTATACATTTAGTTTTTTTATAATTGAACGCTAGATTATTTATATTGAACCACTGAACAACATTTGCGAGAGCATTGTTTACATCGTCGTAGTTTATTTTCTGTCTTATCATTTTAAAAATTAATGATGTGTCGTCAGCAAACAATACAATCTCATGATTATTGCCTACCATATAGGGTAGATCATTTATATACCTTGACGACCGGCTGGTGTAGCGGTAACATAAATTGCCTTCTATGCCAGAGGTCCTGGGTTCGAATCCCGGCGGCGGCGGATATTTGTGTGATGAACACAGATATTAGTCGTCAAGTCATGGATGTTTATATGTTTATTTAAGTTTATCAGTTATCTAGTATCCATAATAAAAAATATGTATTTATTCAATATGTATGTTTATATATTTCTTAAGTATATCAGTTATCTAGTATCCATAACACAAGTTCTTTAAGAAACTTAATTTGGGCTAGATAATGTTGTGTGAGTGTCAGAAATATTTATTTATTTATATTTATATAGACTAGAAACAAAAATGGGCCCAGAATTGATCCTTGAGGCACTCCCATTCTCACAACCGACCCAGCCGACCTTTTCCGGTTAACCTCAACCTTCTGAATTCTATCACTTAGATATGAATTCAAAAGTTTGAGGTCAGTGCCTTTGATGCCGTAGTGGTGGAGTTTCCTGATGAGAGTGTCATGCTGAACACAGTCAAATGCCTTAGATAGGTCACAAAATACACCTAGGGCATCCTCCGACCTCTCCCAGGCACCAGTGATTATTTCAAATAGTTCAACACTAGCATCAGTTGTTGAACCTTAGCACAGAAGTTCTTCGTAAAATGAACACTTCTACTGCTTTGTCTTAGCTTACTTGTTCTAACAGTTTACACCTTGTACAAATTCCTACTTATTGTTAATATTTCAGAAAGTAATACAATTCTCGAAACGCAATATGTATCCTTGTTAAGCAAGTTTTATTAAAAAAAAGTTACAATAATACCGCTGTATTTTTACAATTTAATTGAAACCGGCAGAAAAGAATATGGCTTAAATGAAATTATCGTCCAAGTTTTATGAAAACTCGTACAAAAATTGTTATGTAAAATCATTTATTTTATTGAAACAAGAATTGTTTTCATTTACGAGAGTATTAATAAAATGCCATGTTTTTTCTCCTCTTCATTCAAAACGTGCTTGTGCTTTGATATTTAGCTGTAAATCAAGAAGGACTTTTAGATGAAATTCCTCAATATTCAAAATAAATAGAAGATCAAATGAGGTTTGATTTTATAGTTTGCTTATATAGACTGCTGACACTTTTCCCATGGTTTTATACGTTGCTCGGTCCCTCGCCACTGCTTTTATAGATTATTTAATCTTAATAGCAAGAACTTCCTTGCGTAGTTAAATGTATGCACCCAACATAAAAAAAAACTCTCGTTGTTACAATAATCTTTCACTCATACAGCTACTTAGATAGTCGTAGTAGAATAAGGAAACCATTGTCATTATCCATCCAATCCCTTAACAACTTTATGGATGAATAAAACTTAGATTTTTTTTTTAATTGGTGACTTACCATCAGTTAACATTGATGTCAAACTCGTGTTTGGAAAGAATTCATAAAATATTGTCGGCACACATTACCGAGCGATTTTATATGTAGAGTTTTAGCTAGCCAGGCGGACACTGAAAGGGTCCTACCATCTTGGAGAAGCCACTCGGATTAATCTGTTGTCTTTTCTAGGCTTGACAGGGCTATTGTAAATAATCGAAATAGAATCAAATTTCATCGATTTAGGTATACGCCCAAACTATAAATCTATTATATAATATACTCTCAAGATACCAATGATATTTCAAGGTTTCATGTTTATAGTTTGAATTCATTGATTTAACAAATGTATGCATCGGTAGAAGCGTTTGTTCAAAGGCGCCTGAGTGGGAAGTGCTGAGTGGGTAGTGGTACTCAACTTATTTTACGCACCATGATAAACACGTGTAAACGCCGTTATTTTATGCATAAAAGGAAGTAACAGCTACTGAAATAATAGGAACTTCAGTATTTATTAGCCTGAGTCTCGAATGGTCAATGCATCATCAATGTGACCTTTATTATTATTTATTTTCTATGGGTCTTCTGGATTAACACGAATCTAGGTGAAATGAAACACTTACAGCTTGCAGCAATTTACTATTTAAGGAAACGATTTAAAACTTATCTTATCTTTTCACCAACCTAAAATTGGAGTATTCTTTTTTAACTTAAGGTGTTTTCCAGTCATCCTAAGCATGAACTATTTATCTTAGATAGAACACTACAGACACTTCTTAAACTACTTAAAATATACTAACACGTGTCTTCACTCACAGACTGTGTGTAGTACATAAAGCTATTAGCATATTCAATAGATCACATCATAATATTTATACATTCAAGCACGACAAAAGCCTACACAAGTTTAATTATGTCAAACACTCATTTCTCACGATGCCCTATAGAGAGACAGATGCATCCGACCGATAACCTTTTATTGATATCGAGAAGAATGAAGAATGGTGTGCTGCTCGTGTATGTTTTCTTATTACAATTATATGATCTCTGCAGTTGCACAACATTCACCTATTTAGTGCATAGCAAGTCTCTACCTGTTTAATATTATCCATAGGCAGATGTCAATAGTCTCTGATCATTAGGTACTTAATATCCAAACAAGATAAGCCTAAATTTTAAGCAATGCATTAGTGCACTGCCGAAATGCAATGTTTCGGTGGGGTCACCCATCTATATAAAATACGAAGTCAACTTATCTGATTCAAGCATAATCCGATCAAAATGACCGTTACTACTACTTGATACCCAAAATTATGATACATATAAACTACGTTGAGTAGCATCTATAGCTAAAGAAATTGTCAATCACCATCAGTCGGGATAAGGCCACGCCTGGACAAAGGCCTCCCCCAAGATTCTAAACGTTAATCGGTCGCACACTCTCTCACATCTAGCATTCATCGGCTATTCCGGTGACATTGGTTCGTTGCGAATCTCCTCGTTTCTGATTCGATCCTGCAGGGCCGCTCGGAGTTGTGACGCCTTCTCTAATGCCCATTGAGTGACATTGAATTTATTTATAAGGCCCACAGTTTGCGAATACGTCAATAGTCAAGACGGGCCACCTTCGCGTGTCTACCAGCGGGGACCCGCGCGTAGGTGACCCGTTTCACGTAGCGACGCTAGTTCAATTTCATTAGTTTGCTTATGCAATCGTGCCGATGGAGAATTTAATTTATTATTACGTAGCTAGACGGCGATTGGCAAAGTAAAAACGACATTCACCAAGTTCGTTTACTGAATCTAATATATATTGTTTTGCGGGGTTGTTTTGTTGAAGTGTCATGTTAAAAATTTGAATAAAATTAAACTGTAGCTCCGTTAGTATAGGCATAAGATTTTTATTAACATATTTTTTTATTGTTCATTATGCGGTTTTTACTCACAATTATTGTCGGAGGTGTCCAACTAGTTTCGAACTCTTAACTTCATCAAGGCTGTGCCTCGCCTTGCAGTTCGCACTTACTTACTCAATGACGTTTCATGACGACCACTATGGCGTTGGGGTAAACCTATCTGCCTAAGACGCCAGTGGTTGCGAGTTCGATCCCAGCACGGAACCAGAAAAAAAAATGTTCCGTGTCTGGGTGTTTATCTATTTATGTATTTATATTCTAGGTTCCCCCCTAGTTCGGCTCTTTCCTGATTCGATCCCGCAGGGAAACTCCGAGCATAGACTTTTCCATTGCCCGCTGAGTCACCCAACTATAATTTTCTCTTGGAATCTGACAAAAACGTACGGACATGTAAATAAATAATTTTAAATCGACTTACTGCAGCCGTGACTGCACTTACCCGGACTCCATAAGATTTCCTCCAACAATAAGTGTGAGTAGAAACCGTTCACAAAATATTTTTAAATAAAACTCATTTTTCTTTTTATAAAACAAACGAGGCGCTAGTCTTTCATGCCATCTGATGGTAAGTAATCATGAAAAACGTGGTGGAATTAAAAAACAATCCGGTTTGTAGTTATCAATCGACTTCCAAAAAAGGAGGAGGTTCTCAATTCGTCTGTATGTTTTTTTTTGTGTTTTTGTTACACGATATTTCGAACAATTATGGATCGATTTTAAAAAATCTTGTTTCATATGATAGAGGATAAATTTCATCGAAATCGGTTGGGCATTTCATTGAAAATTTTAATTTTTTCGAGTTCGGAGAATGTTTAAGTTTATACATTACATTATATATCAGCCATAGCTTTGACGTGAAGTCAGTTTTTTTAATGCTCTGCATTCGTTGATTATCTTGGTAACGCTCATACATGTAAATATTTTGGGTGTAACAAATATCGACTACGGAATTGAATATTCATCCAATAGGAATCCCCTTTGAGTGTAGTTAGAGGGAAAAAAATAGAGCTCATTTCGTAGCTGAATAAGTTTAGGTAACGTATTAGATAATCTTGTGATGACAGCCCGTATTACTGATGCGTGATGGAACAAAGGCAACAAAGGCACAGTGGTACACACTACTTCCAGGATACAGTTGTCGAGTTTTTGCTTGCATTTTGAGACGTCCTGGGTTTAAGTATGCAAGCTGGCTCAGATCTGGATGTATACAAGAATTACCATTTGTTCCGATATGTGGTCTCCATAATACACACTTATTAGGAGCCACATTGTGGGTGTGTCGGTTTTTTTAATTGTTTATTTGATGCGCGGACCATGGGCGTACGCAACACTGGGTCGAACGCACGGTTATACACAAATGACGGAAAACTTTTGCACGGAATTGCGCCCGCACTCGCGTTGGGAAATTCAATGGTTAAAAATAAAATAAATTGCTTACTGTATACCTTAGAAACGTCTGCATTTATCTTTTGCAAACATAGCTTAAAATCATGATGAAATCTAAACCGGTATTATTGTTTGCGAGCCACGATTCCACAATCGTACATAATATGTACATAAATATATATTATGTTAAACTTATAACACCCCTTACTTGATAGGGCTATGGTTTAAAAGGAATATATTGAGTTCATTTTAAAGGTTACATAATACCCGGCCACCCGGAAAGTTTTAAGAAAAAAAGTTTTTATGTATAAGCCACTGTCCACTTGTGATTATTTAAAAAACTTCGATTATTTGAAAATAAAAATACCATTGTTCTATTTTGCAATTTCCCTCCTAAATTTTTTTACCAGCCAATTAAAATTTTCTTCTCATTAAAAAATGGATCTGCTTCGAGAACATTTTATTCACGTCGCGTTTTCGACATTGTGACAGGTGACGAATCCTGGATTTATCAATACGATCCAGAAACAACGCGTCAGTCGACAGTTTAGCTGTTCCAAAATAAACCAACGCCTACATAAGTGAAGCGATCGAGGGGCGCAAGTAAATTGTTGATCGATAGTTACTTCACTTTAACGGGATATCTTATTTCAATTCCACTTCGAGGACAAAGCAGCATTAACGCCAAATGGTAAACCTCACATTGCCTGCCAGAAGCTTTTTTCTGTAATGAGCAACAAGTGACCAAAACCGGGCTCTGCGGAGTCCTTCTTCACCACGACAACGCGCCCGCGCACTCTGCGATCAAAACGAGGGACTTCATGTACTCCACACCGGTCAGAGTCTTTGGACATCCTCCTTATAGTCCTGATTTGGCTCCGTGTGACTATTTAATAAAATTACAAATAGCTCAAAGGGATACAGTTTTCATCGCCATTAGACGCGCTAGCAGGGTTTGAGAAGGCCGCGGAAGAGATGTCTGCGGAGGACTGGAAAAAATATTTTGAAAATTGGTTCAGACGCATAAAAACTTTGTAAAGAGGCTGGCTGAGAGTTCTTTGAAAACATTTAATATATATATTTTTCAAATAAGCTAGTTTTTTAGTTTCTTTAAACTTTCCGATTGTCTTACGTATACTTAGTTATTGAAATATCACAAATCTCAGCGCGCAAGTTTAAATAATCTTTTTTTAGTTTGTAATCATAAAAGTAAAGCATTGGATCAAACACAGTTCAATGTTCCTGAATTACATTTTCAACAAATTTTTCTTTGCCTCTCCCGTTATTTTGGCGTTTATTTAATTTCGACCTTAATAAGATTCATTATGATTTAGATTAACTATATTCCAGATCTAAAATATTTCATAGAGGTTTAATAGCTTAATTTAGTACAGAGCAATCATAAGTTAATTAAGGAGTCCTTTGCAAATCTGCTCAAACTACTGTGATTTAAGGTTTTATAATTATAGCTTGCTACGTTACAAAAATAAGTACCTACAATAAAACTACGATGATGGGTTAAGTGGCCACTGTTAAGAAATATGTATACAGAGTGACTGGTGGGTCACTTTTGATATTCGAGGACGTGATAGTTAGAGATCATACATGAAGAGAAAAAATATAATAAAAAATAATTATTATTTACTGAGTAAAGTTAACTGAAAGTAAAGAATTGATTACGCAGCGCATGGTTACACTGGCGTTGGCAGTGATCCGCGTGCCAGGTCACGTGCCGCGATGTACTCAGGCGTAAGTAAAGTATATGTTGTTACACGGTTTTGTTACAATAACCGTCAGGTGAGATTGAACTCACGCGTCACTAATAAAAGTATTTTTATATTCTTAAAGTTAGTATTATTAAATATATGATCCCCGCAACTTCATCCGCGTCATCCAGTTAACTTGGAAGTATGTTGATAAAAAAATATATTGTTATTTCAGTCTTTAACTATCTGTCAAAATTAAAAAGAAGTAGAAAGGATAAAAATACTTAACTCCAAATTATAATAATGAAACCTTGTACTATTTTATGTTGCCACAGAAATAAATATACTATGATTTGAAAAAAAATATTAAAAAACATTTATTTGTTGTGATTTTATAAAAGAAAATAATTTTACTTAGGCACGTACCTTTACTTAAAATAAAAGTTAAAAATAGAACCACCCAGTTATTGATTTTCAGCGCTTAAAATACTTATTCATGTTTATCATTTCAGTTGACTGATCATTTCTAATTTGTCTATAAACAAACACAGGGAGAAAATATCTTTTGCGACTTATTTTGGCATTTTGTCAGCTAGCGGTGAACAGAAATTTAAGATTTCTAATGTTTTTTTCACAGGACATTGGTCTAACAAAGTCCAAGTTGGGAACTTACATATTAAATTAGGTACTTAATTATACCGTGTGTCCCCGTTTGTGCGTAGTAATTTTTGACTACACGATTTTAAGACGATTTCATCGACGAAAATACCTCATCTGGTGGGTCAATTCTAAATCTCTGCTATTCTTTACCAATTTATATTTTTAGTTGCGCATAATTCACCTTGATTTTTAAAACAACAGCTGATCAAGCTTATAAAATCAAAGCCATCTTATTTATGTAATAATAAGCTAAGTCAGCCAGAAGTAGTTATGTACAGCGATGAACTTGGGAAAAAAATGGGCTTCCAAGTAAGTAAATATGTAAGGCAGCCAATAATAAATAATTGTTTCCCTGGTGCTTCATATTGTGATATATTAAATAAAGTTTTTGTGACTGACTTTAAAGTCAAAACTGTCTTGATTATTTTAGTAGGCAGACGGGACCATGCAAATAAAAAAGACATGATTCACAGTTTTTCCAAATTACATGAAAAGAAAAATATATGTAGAATAATATTATTTGCATTACCTTTTAGCCACTCTTTCTCAGAGCAAGAAAACAATATAAGGCACCATCTGAATAAAATATTACACACTATGACATGTAGGCATAGTGATAAATTCCATATGATTGATACTAACATTATAGTTAGTAAACCTTTTTATTTTAAGTATGATAAGTACAATTTGTACGATTATTCTATACGACAAATAGCAATTTCGCTATCTTATATTATTAGTAATGATTTACCAGTCATCTTGACTGAAACCTCTGCTTCTATTGAGCAGCCACTTATATTTATTAAACCGGTGGAATATAACATTCCAAGTAATAGTATTAGGACTGCTCTAGTTAATTTAAACTAGAGGCGACGACAATAGATAATAAGACTTCTAGCTATAATCAAAATGTTATTAGCACATATGCCCCAGCTGCAAAATTAAAATGTAGTAAAAATGTATTAAAGGTAGCCCACCAAAATATTGAAGGCATGCTGGGTAAGGATTTGCAAATTGAACTTTTTATGAATCAAGAAAATTTAGATATTTTGTGTGTAACGGAGCACTGGCTAAAAGACCATCAAATGATATTTTCGTTCAATAATCATCAAATAGCCAGTTCATACAGCAGAATCCAGGCTAATTGTGGCGGCTCCTTGATTATTACACACAAAGGAATGAAATTTAAAGAACGAAAGGATATTATTAGTCTTTCTGTTGAGCAAACCATTGAAATGGCATGTATAGAACTAGGGAAAGTTATTATAATAAGCGTATACAGGCGGCCGGCTTCATCCTTTGATTTGTTTGAAAAAATCATGGAGGAAGCTTTACTTAAACTTAGTGATACTAAAAAAAATATCATTGTCTGTGGTGATTTTAATATTGATTTATTAATCCAATCATCCCTTAGCCAAAGGTTAACTAATTTGTTTCTTTGTTATGGACTTAAAAATCTCTTTTTAGAGCCTACACGTGTTACAGCCACTTCAGCAACATGTATTGATAATATTTTCACTGATGCATCACCCAACAGTCAATACATATTTAATAAGTTAAAATCGGATCACTGTGGACAATTAGCATCTTTTAACATTAACACAAACAAGGCATTAAGAAGAGAGATTAAGTTTGTACCCATGAACGAGGGTCGGCTGGAGAGATTCAGAAGTAATGTCTTGGATAAGTTGTGGGAACTTAAATGTTATGATGATCCTGTTAAGGAGTATAATTGTATTTTTAATTTAATTAAATGTGAGTATGATACAGTATTTAAATCGAAAACAATTAAAATAGATGATAACTCATTTAAGTTTAGTGACTGGGCAACAGTAGGAATATTCAAAAGCAGAGACAGATTATATGAATTATATGATGAAAAATCATATAATCATAGCGAAACCTTTAAGGAATATGTTAAAAAATACTCCAAAATGTTCAAAAATGTGTGTAGTATTGCGAAATCAAATTTTATTAATAATAAAATTCAAAATAGTGTAAATATACCTAAAACTACTTGGCAAATTATAAACAGCGAAACTGGAAAGTCAAACATTAGAAACGCGGAACATAAACTGAAAATTGGTGATCGACTGTTGACATCAGATACAGAAGTTGCTGAAGCTTTTGAAAAATTCTTTGCAGACATTCCAGTTTCGACTACGAAGACATTAAATTCATCAGTTAAAGCTGCACAATCTTTTCTTGAAAATAATGTAAATAAGTGTAAAACTAACTTTACTTTCAGGCATGTTACTGAAAGTGAGGTATTGAAAGCTTTTAAAAGTTTAACAATTAAGAACACTGCTGATCTGGATGGTATTTCTGTTAAAATCATCCAATCTATCATTGACGGTATTGCACCTTATTTAGCCAGTATATTTAATAATTGTGTTGATAATGGTGTGTTTCCGGACTTAATGAAACTTAGTAAAATTATTCCCGTATTTAAAGCAGGAAGCATAACCGACCCCAGTAACTTTAGACCAATCTCTATATTACCAACACTCAGTAAAATTTTTGAAAAGCTTATTTTAAACCAACTAGTGGTACACTTCTTTAGCAATAATTTAATGAATTCAAATCAATTTGGTTTCACACGGGGTCGCTCAACAACTGATGCCAGTGTTGAGCTTATCAAACATATATTTGATGCCTGGGAGGAGTCACGTGATGCCTTCGGTGTCTTTTGTGATTTGTCCAAGGCTTTTGACTGTGTTCACTACGATACACTCCTCATGAAGCTACACCACTATGGAATCAATGATAGGGCACTGGATTTTATGAAATCCTATTTATGCAATAGAATTCAAAGAGTTGATATTAATGGAAAGAGATCATCGGGATCAGCAGTTCATATGGGAGTGCCCCAGGGCTCGATTCTTGGGCCTTTCTTATTCTTAGTTTATATAAATGATTTGCCATTTTTAGTGAAAGACAAGTGTGAGGTCATATTATTTGCTGATGATACCTCTTTTCTATTTAAAGTGAGTAGGCAATTGAAGCATTGCTTTGAAATAAACTGTTGTATTGAAACTGTGGAGAAATGGTTTTCAGCCAATAACCTACTACTCAATGAAAATAAAACTAAATTTTTAAAATTCTCTTTGCCTAATGTCCGGCATGTAAATACTAACTTAATTGTAAAAGGACAAGAATTGAGCCCTGTAAATTCAACAGTGTTCCTTGGCATAACCCTAGATGCACAACTACAATGGGGACCACATATAGAAAGGTTGGCGAAGAGACTTAGTTCTGCAGCATATGCCGTCAAAAAGATGCGAAATATCTCTAATGAAGCTACTGCGCGGTTGGTTTATTTTGGTTATTTTCATAGCTTAATGACATACGGCATTCTCCTGTGGGGAAATGCTGCCGATATTAAAACCATCTTTGTGCTGCAGAAACGGGCTATTCGCTCAATCTACAAACTTAATTCCAGGGCGACACTTAGAAATAAGTTTAAAGAAATTAATATTCTTACCTTTGCCTCACAATATATCTTTGAAAACCTTATGTACGTAAAAAAGAACTTAAACATGTTCCATAGAAAATGTGACTTGCATAATGTTAATACTAGAAATAAGTACAAGCTAGCCGGCTATGATAGTAGACTTCATAAAGTCACTAACTCATTTATGGGTCAATGCATACGTTTTTATAATAAGGTTCCCACAAATATTCAAGACTTACCACTTGATAAATTTAAAGAAACTATTAAACAAAAATTGTGTAGTAAAGGCTTTTATACAATTTCTGAATATATGGACGATAAAAGTCCTTGGTTGTAAATTGTTTTTCAAATATTCTCAATCTCCAACTCCATCTCCAACACCATCTCCATATCCTTCTCATCCAACGCCATCTCCATCTCCTTCTTATCCATACAACAGCAAGAACGTCATGCTCCCTCAGGCGGCATGGCTAGCGGTAGCGTCGGGTGTCGGGTCACCCTCTTCCCTAAAATATGGTTGAGGAGAGTGATGGCTGGTGCTTGCGTTATACTCGTGAACGGGTGCTGCTAGCGGTGCCAGGTCGTTTTGCTGAAGACTTTATGACTTGTTACTTTTTTGAATTTGACTCTGACTTCCCCATCTCCATCCCATTCCCCCATGTTCACGTCCGTGTTAGTGTCCAGTCTCTGTCCACGACTATCCTCATCTCCATCCACATTATCTGTAATATCTCTCACCTCTATCGCTACATCTATCTACTTCTATCTTTACCTCTATATCTATGTCTACGTTTCTGTCTATTACTTGATTGCCTAATGTATAAATATAATAGTAGACTCCAGAAGATCACCAACTCGTTCATGGGTCGATGTGTACGCTTTTATAATAAAACTCCAAAATATTTAAAATTAACCCTTCGATAGATTTAAGGATAAGCATAAAGTTTTATTATAAGATATCCGGATGCAAGAAGATTGTAAATTATTGTTGTTGTTATTGTTATTGTGTATTTTCAAAAGATGATTGCTGTTGAGTTTCTTGCCACTTCTTCTCAACAGATCGACTTTCCGAAGTGGTGGTAGATTCAGTTCAATTTGTAAATTGTGACTTATTTCAAATGTATTTTAATACTTACGAAATAAAGATTCTTTTGACTTTGACTTTGACTTTGGGTCTGGCAAGGGCCCAATATTGAAGTTATTTTAAAGACAAGGTGTAAAGTAACTAATAACATAAAACAATAGCAATTAAGTGATTTAATTGTTGTTTTGCCACCACAATCACATTTTAACATGAGTAAAAAACTTTATAAAAAAAAAACTTATCATATCATGGAGTTTATTGAAAGTATTACTTTAGATTACTAAGTAGATATATTAAATTAATATTATTTTTATTATCAGATATGGCCGTGAAGATGAAGAAGTTATGGGACTGAAATTTTGCAACGAAGCCATTATGAGCCTAGCGCAAATATGGCCTGTACATTGTAATCAAGATAGAGAACCCAACACACCGGTGCAAGTAAGTGCTAGTTATGAAGTTATAGAGGATTTGTTAAACGTAATATATTTACGCACGCATAGCTTTAACGCATGGATGTTGTTGCGCATAAAATAAAGTTTTTATCTACTCTCATATCATAATATTCAAAATATAAAACTCGAACGAATTTATATTGACATACTTTTTAAAATAGTATAACGAAATGAAATTAAAAAATTAAATTATAACACACTACCTCGAACAATATAATGTTATAATAAATTTTTTTTTCATTTCGATACAGATAACTGACCATAGATTTCATTTTTTATCTGTGTTCTGCAAGCGCCGCGCTACGTTACATTCTGTGGCCGCGCGGCGCGTTTTGGCGCATGCGCGATAATGGCGGGAATAAATATCTTCAGTGTATGAGATTAGATAAAGTAGTGTATGAAACTGCACTTAACTAGGTATAATGTGACAGTTTCATAAACTACTATTTTACATTAAAACAAGAAAAGCCATTTTTATGTTTTCCTTTATTCTTGATTTGCTACTCTTTGCTTTTATTGCTTGCTAACTCTGTAAACATAGTACTCGTCTTGATGTTAATTTTAATAGAGTAGTAATAATAGTAGAGCCCGTGAGGTCCCCTTCAATATTTTAAATTCTAAGTTTGCCTAGTTTTATCTTATAGTTTAAGCAGGGTAGTATATATTTTAGTCACCGGTCAATTATTTTTTACAATATAAGTATCAATTATAGAAACGATTTTTGCAAAGGAATGCATTTTTTACAAGGAAACTAATATATTCTCTAACATTTGAAGCAAAATATATACTCTAAATTATGAATGAATAACATTAATATAACGACGACTACGCAGTACTACAATAGTATATTATGTAACAAGTGAGCTAAGTTGCAAATTACATTCGAATGATTTGAGCCCGAGCCGTAGGCGAGGGCTTAATAATGAGCCGAGACTGTAATTAGCAATGCTCACGAGTTACATACGACGTTTTTCAACACACTTGTGAGTAAAAGACAGACATACGTGGTCATAAAATAACAAACACATTTGATAACAAAGCTGTGAATTGTGATTGAAAAATGGCGCTGAACCTCGCGCATGCGCGTAGGTTTTTTTTTTCCGCCAAATGTGTCAATGCCTGTATAGCATATACAGCCTATTTTAAGTGAAAATGTTTAATTTGGAGTGGTAAATGCAAATATTTTAATATTTTATAACAAATTATTGTAAATTGTGAATAATTTGTTTGATATACAAATTTGTTTTACTAATATAAGGCGCAAACATTTAAAAATGTATATGGATTTGAAGTGGTATAAAATCTCTTTGTTGTTTCTGAAAATATTTAATGTATAACCCGGACCAATAAAATATGCTCTGTTTACTCGCATGTAATTTGCACAAAGGTACAATTCAACTTTGTAGGATTCATTATATTATGCACTAGGGTATAATATATTATGCACGCGTGACTTATAGCCCAGTTTATAGTTCTAAATTCAATAGAATAACGCTCACTTTACGAGCAAGTGTGTTGAAAAACATCTTGTAGTACTATGACTTAGTTTTAACAATGAAATACCGCGTCGTAGTACCTACTGCGTTCATCAACAGCGACTATTTGTAAAAAAGTTTTTGCAGTATCTTTATTTTTTTCGACTATGCGTTACTAAAATTAATATGCAAGTACGTTTGTATCGTATTGTATTTTCAGACACACGTTCCGAACCAACACTTTTTTTATTTATCTCTCCATTTAAAAAGAAAATATAACAGCTTATTTCTTTTGCTTCTTTTACTTCACAAATAACTGTCAATGAAATAAAAGGCAGCACAATGGCTTCATTAAAAAGGCAAATCCCGTTGCATTTTCTTGCTTTGTAATTTTCCCTCAAAGACTTCTCGGGTGATCGAGAGTTATTTCGCGCTTGGAAGATAAATTTATTTGCTTGAACTAGTTTACTGGCTCCTTTTTATACGGGGTTAATTTAAATTACATCACCTCACTTCATCGCCGCTTGCAGGCAGCCCCTCACTTCAATTCCAACAACATTAATTGTTCTACGACTTTTTTAAATAAAATTTTCATATACAAAAAATATTTTTGCCTCTAAGCTGGCGTAACTCTATTAGCTCTGAGGTATGCCACGCATCTTGCTTCATTTGACTGCCTTAGAAAAATGCGCATAGTAGTAAGTATCGAAAAGTAGACTGCGGGCGGCGCGGTAGGGGCGCCCTGGGCGTTGTCATTTTAGGTATAGATCGCGCCAGAAACATGTAGTCCCCACTGAAGTTGCAAGACATTGCGCGCAGGTGTACGTATTACTTAAGTACGCAGCCTCTGACTCCAATTGGCTGTCGTTCAGATGATGGTAAAAGCCAAACTCGGGATTTACCAGCAAAGGGGGTGTTTAGCGGGTAGCGCTGGGTCGGTGAGTCCCGCACTGTTAGGGATTGGCTGGTGGGGTAGTCTCCCAAAGGTCCCCTCTTGTGCATCAAGCATTCACCTCCTCTCCTTCTGAGATTCCCTTAGGGGCGTCTAGTAGGTGTACCAACGTTTCTGTGGCGGAAAAAAAAGTACTTACAAAACTACCTGCGCGAAAAGTCTTGCCACAACTTCAGAGGAGACTTGTTCAGGGTTGTCTGGAAGATATTGTCTGTAGATGATAAGGCCGCCAACTTTGTACTGTACCTATTATATTGTTAATAAAGTTATGTCTTACTCCATGTGTACAATGTAGAATAAATAAATAGTTCTTTGGCGCGATCTACACTTCTTACAGTTATAAATAACAGAGGGAGAAAAGGTATTTATATTTCTTTTTTGTGTTATTCGTCAAGATTTGTAAACACAGAATATTTTTTTATGGGTTTCATTTAGAAATGCTGCCTATCATTAGATATATTTAGATGAGAATTTATTCTCTTGCTGGTGATAGGCTAAATTAACCCTGCGGTTAATTTACCAACAACCAACGGCGGTTTGGATGTTATGATCCTATGATGATGAAATTAACGAAGTATTTGGCGTGGTGTGTGTTCCAGTATATTTGTGTTAATGACTATTTTATAGTATTTGTTGATCTTGGATGCTTAAGTACTATGAGAAGTTGGCTGTACCTTGTGATGTTTTTGATTTTGGTTAAAATATACCCTTAAACCTTCCTCACAAATTGGGTTATCACAAACCGACTGTTAACTTCAGCAATGTTGCGTACAAACAGACCCATTAGCTTTACTATATTAATAGATATTTGATTGTGATAATTTGATTAAAAATTGTTTGAGAATCGGATGCTACGGTTCCTTTGAAACGTGCCAACGATCTCAGTAACTTGTCTTAACAATTGAACATATTTTCAGGATGCTTTAATAAAACGGCTCGGATCCAATGCATACCCATTTCACCTGGAGCTGACGCCGCTAGCGCCACCCAGCGTGCAGTTGGTTCCAGCCAAGCAGTACCATGGTGCTCCCATCGGCACTTCCTATGATGTTAGAGCTTATATTGGTGAGTATGTATAACTATTTTCTAAACACTTGATTTGACGACCACTTTGGCGATGGGGTAAACTTGTCTGCCTCAGACGCCAGTGTTTGCGGGTTCGATTCCCGCACGGCACAAGAAAAAAAAATATGTTCCGTGTCTGGGTGTTTATCTGTTTATGTATTTATATTCTAGGTTCCCCCCTAGTTCGTTATATGGCATCCCATAACACAAGCTATGCTTACTTCGGGTCTATGTAGTTGGTGTGATTGTCTGGGGATTTTATTTTATTATTATTTATTTTTATTGATTATCCTTTGATTTGAAATCGTGTTTATTTTTTGTTTATTTATTTTTTATTTATTTTATTCTGGAATGAAGGGATTTGATATTTTGCATAAATCTACGTAAATAAAGTTTTTTTTAGGAGCACCATGAGACACATAATAATTAAGGCATACTCATAGACAACCACAATCGTTGTTAAAGCTTGTGAAGTTATCAGAAAGATCGTAACCCATACACTACAAGTTCACCTTCTCCGGTATAACAAATTGAAATTGAGGTAAAATAAGTGTAAGTCACCTGTATAAAAACCAAACAAATTGCATAAAACAAAATATGATAATTTATTTTACAAATTAAACCCGAAGGCTTATGTAAATTATAAACGACCTGAGTTTACCGGCAATATTGCAACAGCCCCGCTTATGCAAAAGGCTTTATTTAATCTGGGGCTTCGTTTCAACTCTGCAATTTGTACACCACCAACGACAGTAGTAATTCAACTGTTCATTTACTGTTTGCTGAATTTATACGCATCAAAAATTACAAAAAAAACGACATAATGACCATTAAATAAAACATCACATTGACCTTTTAAGAAGCTCAACTTGAATAATCAGCGATTGCAGAGCATTAAAAAATCGACTTCACGTCAAAACTTTGGCTGAAATAGAATGGAATTTTCCGAATTCATACAATTAAAAAAAAAACATGAAGTACTCAATAGATTTTGAGGAAATTTATATGGGACTAATTGTAAAGTATCCTATATCATATGAAATAAGAATCATCAAAATCGGTTCACCTAGTCAAAAGTTATGAGGTAACAAACATTAAAAAAAGCATACGCGACGAATTGAGAACCTCCTCCTTTTTTTGAAGTCGGTTGAAAATATAAGTAAAGTAATTATTATCTAAACCTTAATGGGAATGTTGGTTTCCATCTTAGCCGCCTTTTTCAATCCCGCTTGACATAATCTTAAATTGATGTCAAATATAAAAGTAGAGTAATTTGACTGGACATGCTAGACTGGGAGCAAAAGAAAAACGTAGAATGTGCCAGATGTTTCTCTTCCCGGGCATACTGTAAAAGTCAGTTAAGGGACGGAGGTTTTAAAGGCGTTTTTGTGGGCGACAGACTGACCCCCTGTCACTACAATAGTCTTTCTCCATCTTTATAATACCTTCAAATTTGTCAAATGTGACATCAGATGGTCTTGTAGCCTCTGGTGTTCTGCCTACCCCATTAGGGATACAGGCGTCACGTTATGTATATGTATTATCAATTATGTATGTAATTTCTTGTAGCCTGGAATGAGCAAGTTACTCTTCCTGAATTGTTTTTTTTACGAACAAACTAATTGAATATTTACTTCGAATAAGATGCGAATTCAGGTACATAAAAATATATCGTGTACTCTTAAAAGAATATAGTAAGATATGAATAAGAATTGTAAATAAAAAAAGATTCTTAATGCGATCTAGAAAATTACATTACCTGATAGTACTGGTATTTTCAGAACAGGATCAGCCTAGAAAAGCTTTATCGCTTCAGTATAAGGGTATAGTATGACTTCAGTATTGACGACCACTTTGGCGATGGGGTAAGCCTGTCTGCCTCAGACGCCAGTGGTTGCGGGTTCGATTCCCGCACGGAACAAGAAAAAAAAATTTCCGTGTGTTATCTATTTATGTATTTACATTCTAGGTTCCCCCCTAGTTCGCTACATGTCATCCCATAACTCAAGCTATGGGGCTTACTTTGGGGCCATGTAGTTGGTGTGATTGTCTGGGGATTTTATTTATTTATAGTATAAAGCGACTAATCTAAGAGGCGACTAACGATCGGTAAACTTCTTTGTAAACTGTTTAATTTGATTATGAGTTTTGACAGTTTTTTTATAACCCTAAGCCTTTGTGTTTTTTTACCTTTGAATGTTTATACCAAGGGTGTCATTTAAGTAATAAATATAAATTAAAAGTTGAAAAATCTCTTGTGAATACTCAAAGAATTCTTTAAATGGCATACAAGATGATACTAAAACCAAACATATTATTCAATATTTGAATTGATAACATCATTGTTGACTAAGATCCCGCCACTAGTTCAAAGGGAGCCTAATACTTAAAGATGACAAATATTATAGGGACAACTGCTTCGATTTTCATTAAATACAGCTCGACATCATTTTCACAACACAATGATTAAAAAAACAGCAATCGTTACAATGCCATACGATGAGACACAGATATGTAAAATTTTACCTTCCTGATCAGGAAGGAAATTTATATTTCGAAGACTGTGTTTGTGAGCTCAAAAAAAGGACTTGAATTTAAAGAGTTACCGATACTTTACAACCGTTTTGCCGCGCGCTCCTTTGAGAAGTCAGAGTTATTTACAAAATACACTTTTGGAATATTTGTGAATAAAAGGCCCTGCGAATTCTTCAATCAAAGTATGTATTAGAGAGGCTTTATCTTTAATTGACTGAATGCGGAACAGATTGGTAGCATGCACCTAGATATAAAAACGTTTTGTCTTTATTTCGACTTCACCAGAGCGCGTAAGGATACATTTAATTTAAAAGCATTTTTTCTTTCACAAAGACCTTTATGGTGGCAATTTTTGAGTTTTCTTTGTTACCATGACAGAAAATAAAAAGATTTCATAATTCTGGATGAGTATTCAATATTTCTTTCAATTGAAAGGCTCATCTTTAAAGAAATACCGGGCTTGTATCTGCTTTGGCTTGGAAACTTTTACGACGTCTTTCAAGCGCCTCTCATTTTCTCTACAGAATATTTTCCTCGCTGAATATTTAAAACGAGGCGTATTTTATAGGCATGGCATAATATTTCTTTGTGTATCAGCTTTTGTTGAAGCTTTACACAGAGGGCTGAGAAATGCGAGTTAAATCGTAGGTACCGAAACTGAGTGGAAAACTTTTACGCTCTTCAAAATTTATGGGTAGTTTATCCGAGTTAAAGCCATGTTTACGATAAAAGTTTAGTTCTTATCAATGGTGAAATGTTATCCTAAATAGCTTTGGCGTTTTTGTATGCATGAAAATAATCTCAAGGATATTACATAATACATATATCTATATCTTCACGCCTTTATCCCTTCTGGGGAAGGCAAAACATTAGAGGCTTTAAAACCATCTGATGTCACATTTGACAAATTTGGAGTTATTATAGTGATGGAGAGAGACTATTGCAGTGACAGGGGATCAGCTTATCGCCCACAAAAACGCTAATAAAACCTCTGTCCCTCTACTGCCTTTTACAGTATGCCCGGGAAGAGAAGCAGCTGGTACATTCGATGTTTTTATTTCGCTCCCAGTTCAGCGTGGAAGCCTCAAGGATATAAATAACTGTATAAATGGCCCCGTTGGCAAGGAGTTGGTCGCCAGACCATATCGTTAATTATTAGCAGTTCATTAAATTTTTGCGCTAGTGAGAAAGGTATAAAAAATTAATAAAATTATATTTCATTCATTACAGCATCTTGACCTATGTATTAGTAATAAAACTATGTAGGAAAAATAAGGTGCATGAAAACTATACCTGTAACTCTTATAGACATAATTTCTTCTGTATTGTAATCGCGAGCTCAATAGCAAACAGTATCATCAAAACCTTGTGAAATCGGTAATTTTCTTTATTGGATATTATGCGAGTGTAAAGAACACTTTTGAAATCAAACTTATCTTCTTGCTGAGTTAAACTTTGACAAAAAAACTAATTTCGCAATTATGTACTCATTAAATTAAAACAGGCATATTGAGAGGGGAGTCGACAATCCAAAGAATAACACGTGGAGAATATTAAAGAGTTATTTCTTTGAAGTGGATGAGGATTGTCTAGATGGAATCCTTATGTGGAAAACTGTACGCTTGTCCGGCGTATCAAATTCAAATAATATTGTCTTAAGTTTTCGTGATTCATACTATTAAATAAAACACTTTTTAACTGGATCTATCGCGTTTAATTTATATTTTACATTTTAACACGTGACCACACCGAAACGTCGAGTTAAAATGTGAAATATAAAGTAAAAGCGATAAATCCGGTTAAATTATGTTTTATTTAATTTAGTATCGAATTCAGTTAAAAACAAATTATTTTCATCAATATTGGAATAAAAGATATCCAAAAGGAAGATATACCAACAGATTACAAAAAAGGTCTACTAGGTTGCAACGTTACTATGAACAAACGAACGAACATCAGTATTGGTTATTAGTCATATGCCTAGTTTTTGGATACTAAAATTATTCTCCAGTCGGCAACGAAATATCACTATTCCAGCGGTGATATGTTCCGAAAAATTTTATGGTCCGTTTGCTTTCATCTTTGATCTCATCTTAACTTCATTAAGATTTAATAAAAAAACAATACACAGTATATCCTGTTTATAAAATTTTCTTTTTTTCATTAACTGTACAACCTTACAGAACCACAAACCACGTACGCATGACCTGTTTATGTTGCAACATGTGATATGTTCTCTATTGTGCATTCAAGTTGTTGATATTACGAGTAACAATTAAGCGTTGAATGGTTGTTAATTAATAGTTCAAAGCTGTGAAGCCTCGGCGTAAACTTATAACGAGTTTACAGTACAGCTTACCTTCCTTATAAAAATATATATGTTAGGCATTGTATTGGCTAATTATTATTTGAAAAAACGTAGCCAAAGAAATGAATTCTCATTGGTTCAGTTTTCACTAAACAAGTTATGAAAATGATTCACCGTAATAAATCATTTCGGTGTTGACAAAGAAGCATGAATGTGTTTGTTAAAAATGTCGGATACCTACATAGTGGCCAGTTAATTTGGCGTAAAAATCTGTGACTAACGGTAATATACAAAATAACCTAATATAGTGTCTACTTGTTTTTAGTTTACCCCGTTTAAGTTCAGAGGTAGTAGAGGCAAGATAGTTAGAAGAAGTAAACACGATATATGTATATTGAATATTCCACCTTCTATCCGGCTACAGAAGTATTTTGAGACTCAATACCGGCAGCGGCAGAAGCAACGACATGAACTGAATGTAAGCGCGTTCATAAATTTAAAATTGTTAATAATTATTATTGACAAATTTTGAGCAATGCCGAAGATTTCGCACAAAACAATACCCCTTTTAGTACCTAGCTACCCAAGGTGCACACTTGGTTTAGACCCGAGTGTACTTTTATTCCGGTGCTTACCTAGTACCGAGTACACATGTTGTAAAAAATAATAATAGGAGATGGAAGAACGAGATGAACCAGTTCATATGGAAAACTTACCTGCGTATCACATCACTTGAAACTAATCTCACGCAAATTCACGCAATATTTAAACATAAACGAAACAACACAACTTTAACAGGCTTGGTTTTAGGCCCGCATTGTAAAATAACTTACCTCTTTTAGAGAGAATATTCTTTTTGATATATACATAAAAATAATCATAATAATTATTATTATTATTTTATTATATTATAACACAAAATAAAACAGATTTAACAAATAGGCATCATGTAAGCAAAAAGGCCCGGACTCAGCATAATGTTGAATACCGAAACTAGTTCAATAACAACGCCGTTATTCTGTCAGAGATAATAATATTCGTTTATTTCAGTCAATATTTACAAGATGTTAACAATTGAAAACAGAGGCCCATATTATAAATACCTTACAGTCTAAAATACTTACATCATTATATATAAACACTTTTAAATATTATATACCTACGAAAATTTTTGTGAGGATATATGAACGGGTGTCAGTATTGACAAAACGGCTTTACGAGTTGAGCTGAAACTTCAAAGACAGGTAGAGTGTGGAATAGTAAATCAAATATTTGCTTTATCCAGAAATTTTCATGGTATGGTAATTTACACCGGTGAAACCGCAGGATACTAGCAAACTGTAAAATTTCTATAAAAATTTGTATGACCTAATGAACTGCAATCATAATTATCATATGGCGTCTTATCTTCATACCGTGAAAAAGGTTTTATGTGCTCTAATAACAAGTCATAATGTACACGGATATGTAGTCTGTGTCGCGTTTTTTATACGAACTGTAGGGTACCTACTGTTGTGGTTAAGGAGTCGAATTGTGTCATTGTAGTATGACATATACTTACGTAAATATCTGTTTATCCGAGAGTCGAGACCAGTTAGCTTATTAATTACTGAGAATATTTAATTAGACAAGAGACAAGAATTTTATTAAATTTAATTCTTGTCACTCTTAAACACTGTGTTCTTTATTTTCAAAGTTCGATTATAAGTATAAAATCAAGAAATAAATAAATGAATAATAAAATTCTTTTTTTCTTCTACAAAAATTAAATTGAAATAGGACAGTAATACACAAACAAAACAATATTCAAATTTGTAGAGGCTGGAACCACACCTAGGATTCCCTGTTTCTTAGAACTCCAGGCCTCCCCCTTCGGAAAACTATATTATAACATTAGGTTGGTTTAAAAATAAACAACCCAAGCTAAAGTAACACAGTGGAACTGGGAGTTTGTAAATACCTATTTACCGTTATAAATTTATAATAGTGTTTGTAAATTCAATTAAATAGATTGTAGACCATGTTCCTATTTTAATTCTTTTTTGCTCATACTCGTAGTTCAAATATTTTTGAAGCTTTTTTGACATACATTTCATTTTGCTAAACAGCTCTATAAAAAACGTCCTCTATTTTTATTTTTTCATTTGAGATTGAGATCTCCAATAATATTTACGTTTTGCCCATTCTTCCCCCGACAACCCCCGCTTAAAAGCATCGCACCACGATTGTGAATCAGTTACAATTTTTTTCAAGTAGTAATAATAATAAAGGTTTATCAATAATAAATAAATCAATACGTAAATCATATAACTAAAATGCAGTTCAGCACATATAATCAAAAACGTCGAATTTTTGACTGCTCATTCAAAAATTAACGAAATATCTAGAAAGTCCGCAAAACTTCGTAAAACTCTCAATGTTATACTCATGATTGTTAAAAAGACTTTTGTACTACCAATAAAATGAATGAGACAAAGCAGAACGCCATAAAAGGCAGCTGCTGTAAACTGAATCTGATTGGCAGAATACGAATTCACAGCTCGATTGACTGCATTCAATGTGCTGTGGTAGTGCATGGTAATTTAATTGATTTTGAATATCGGCACCCAAATTTAAAATGCCATGGTGAAATTCAATTAATTACCTATTCGATATTTTTTCTGAAAAAGCAATCATGTGACAGATTTTCAGTAAATTTGCAATGTAAGTAACAAAGAAAAATCTTGGCATATTATAATTATTTAAATAAATATGTTTATGAAACACAGATAGTTTACATCTTCCCCACGATAATAATGTAGAGGCCACATGTCAATGGAAAATAGTAAATAGTGAGGCGGATCTTGAAGATGATCAAGCTTTAAATCAGATTGACTTAATGGAAGCTCCTGACATGTGAAGCGGTATGGCACTATAATTATACTGGTTTGTCGTTAGAACCAAGCAGGACACGCCACACAACGTGGATATACCCAGATGTATTTCAGAGTTGTTGAGTAATATGGATGGCAAATGTTGATTCTTTATGTAGGTAGAATAAACAAAACTTAAGCTTAACTAGTACTAAAAATGGTAAACAAAGAATACTAAAGCTTCTGAAGTTATTTTGTCCGCTTTATATTTTATTATACTATTACTAATTTATACATACATACATAACTTCACGCCTGTATCCGTTATGGGGTAGGCAGAACACCAGAGGTTATAAGACCATCTGATGTCACGTTTGACAAATGAGGTATTATAATGATGAAGAGAGGCTATTGCAGTGACAAGGGGTCAGCCTATCGCCCACAAAAATGCCAATAAAACCTCTGTCCTTTAACTGCCTTTTACAGTTTGCCCGGGAAGAGAAGCAGCTAGTACATTCTATGTTTTTCTTTCGCTCCCTGCCCAGCATGGAAGCATGACCTAATTCATTTAATAATAATTTATAACAATTATGAATTTTAATAGTAGAGTTTGTAAACACACGGTAAAATATTGTTACCGCCACTTGTCATGCTACATTTAAATGTCAGAAAAACAAATTAAATCCTTCGACGGCTGGTTGCGATTATAACCAAAGTATAAGAATAAATGAAATCCATTCGTATTATGCATCAATTAATTGTTTTATTGTTATTTTAAACACTACGTTTCTGAGCTTTTTTATACATCGCGGGATAAGTGAGTGACTACGGCAGGAAACTGCTTTGTGTCTGTTGTATCAGAGGCCCCTATTATTTTTTTCTTTTTTCTTTTCTTCTTCTTTTTAGTATTTGTTTTAGTAGTTTACCTTTGTCGTCCCATACGACAGCGGGTAAAATAGGTCGCTATAACGAATATCACAGATTCTACATCATAAAAAGTTTGTTCTAACGCACTTAACTATTTTGTCTCAGCGGATCGTGCTGACGAGAAGATGGCTCGCCGGAGTATCGTCCGAATGGGCATCAGAGTGCTGCAAGGTCCAGGTCGACCTTCACCACCACCTGTCCTGCCGCCGTCCCCGCATCACGCCTTAGGAGCCCTTACGCATCAGAATGTACTTAGGTAAGTTATTTTACTATTTATTGGCTTCCCGTTAAGCCTTGCTAAGGTAAAAAATAATGTTTACAGATTGCATGATTTGAATCCTTGTTTTATTTCAGCTAAAAAACACAAAGTTTTAATGTATTTTAAAACATACCTAATAGATAAACACCGAAAATCGGACCTTATTTTTTCTTGTTCCGTGCGGGAATCGAACGCGCGACTTCAAGATTTGCGTCTTAGACCACTGCACCTTGGAGGCTGTCTAAATAATTAACTACACCAAATTACTTTTCGTTTTCTCTAAAATAACTAAAGCAAACGTTGTCCTAATTGAAATTGATTGGTTATACAGAGGTATCTCGTGTCCTTCGACTTTGAGGAAATTTTCGTGCCGACACTGTCAACTTAACACTAACGATGGCTTCATTTTAATAGACTGCGCGTAGACAATATAAAATCTTTTGTCTTATATAAAATTTACAATATTTCTGGATTAAAAAAAAATGGGATTTGAAATATGTAAACATGGAGTATCTTAACTTGTATTTTACATCCACCGTGATACCGAGGTATTTAAAAACGAAATCATAATATATTTGAATGCAAAAAAAACTTATTAAAACGATCATTTACTCAATTTAATGAATAGTGAAAACCTCAAGAATACAAAAAAAACGTATGATTTGGTCACTACGTGCTCAATAACCTTTAAAAAGGCTAATATTGTTAATTTAATGTCATGGTTTTTGATGAAGTTCCTCATCGACTTCAAAAGGAGCTCTATTTCAGAAATGTATAACAAAATCTATAACGAAGTATCAAATATTTGCTACAATAGTGAGCGGCTCTTCACAAATTTCATACACGCCAAATTTAGTTATATGAAACTCCCAGTTCGTTTCTAAAGAGGGATTCGTTGAAAATGTGGTTTTGAGAGCTGTTGTAAATCTAATACCGTTTCAGTGCTCGAGTGCAGTTTATGTACAGGAGCCCAATTCTCGCGCGAGTGACATTTGTCACTCCCCGATATATATCGAAAAAATGACGTAAATATCACGTGAATGCGGTTAGTGCTATTCTCGTGATCTCATGGGTGATATATGTCGAACGAAAACCACTCGACATGCAACGAGTGGACTGGAGCACTCGACATGTAATCTCACTGGGTGATATGTACCTACAGACAAAAGTGACGGCCGCCATTGTATCAAGAAAGACAATGATATTGATGTATATAATTGCTTTGATCTTGTAGATTTATGTTTTCAAATCAATAATAATAGCTTTTTGTTGAAAATATGGAACAGTTCATTGCTTCTTTTTTTGTAAATATTATTCGGGATGCCGAAGTCGATATTTCTGCACCAAGTCGTCACCGTAGAAGCCTATGTAGGGTGAACCCGATGGAGATGCGGGACGACGAATTTAGAAAAAAAATTCCCCTAACACATGGCGATAGAATTGATGAATATGTTGGAGCCTCTTCTTCCCAAAAAAGATATTTCGGTTAAAACTAAAGTTTTTTAGTATGAAAATGTGCCGTTATTTTCTCTGTATTAGATATTTTGAATACTACTACATAACTCTATTTCTTATTTCTACGCATTTCTTTTCAGGTTTTAGTGTGCCTTAAACTTTTTTGGCACAGGATCTTACCAAACCCCGGTGGGAAATAATTATTTAGTAAGCATGTCTCAACCATCGGTATCGAGATGTGTTGAAGAGGTGGTTGTGGCCCTAAATAATCCCATAATATTTGGAGAATGGTATTTTGAGGCGGTGCGACCATGACATGTCCATGATTTCCCGTAATACCTAATGGCTGATTTTCCGTAGGTTATTTACCTTTTGATTCAATCAAATACCAAGAAGACCATTAATTAGGGTTGCCTGTAAGAGATCATCTTTCGATGATAAGGCCGCCTATTGTGCTCTGTTCTGTATAAATATTCCTTATTTTTGTGTACAATGAAGAATAAATAAATAAATAAATAAATAATTAGACACAAAAGTCATCAATGGCACTGTCATGTCATCAATACTACTGCGTTCAACATGAAACATTTTGCGTGTGTTATATTTTAAAGATTTAGGAAATACAGCATAAGATATTTAAGATTTAATGGTTTATTATTTAAATTAAGCAGTAAAAACACCGGTTTCAGTTAAGATGATCAACAAGCTTAAAAAAATATATTTCATCAAATTTGCTATTGGTCTTCATTGAAAGCAGAACGTATCCTTAACACATCTTGCAATGAACGAATGGAATGAACCTAATGATAATACCGTGTCGAGTAGTATATCATGTCTACTACCGGCGAGAATACGAGTTTTGCTAAGCGCCCGATATTTTTGATAGACATGATCAAAGTCGCCTACGATGTTGAGGTGATGTGACATTTATCATCTCACTGAAATGTCGAGTGGCGCGAGAATTGGGCTCCAGTACTTGTTTGCTGACCCTGGTGTATCTAGAGCTGCTAATTCATAACGTCCCATTTTAATTTATAACACTTTATTTTTAATTATGTTAAAGATGTCAGCCGCAGTCATTTTTAATCGGATTTCATACCGTAGTTACATTGTAGCTTTGACTCAAGTTTGATCACATCTCTGTGTTTTGAAAGCAACTTCGATGGCGACTTGTCAAAATATATAGAAGAGGTGTTTTTTTTTGTTATTCCGCCAAGGAAAATTCTTTGGCACCCACTATAGCAAGCTCTAGTAGGAGGAGGATGAATCCTGATACGGGCGAAAGGGAATTCAAAAGAGCTGCTAACCCCAGTGGCTAACAGATATAGAGTATCCAGCCAGTGTAGGGACCGCAAGAGCGGCCACGAGACTCCTCAGAATACCTGAGTATACCCACTAAACATCCCCCTCTAATAACAAAGGAGAAGAGGTGCCACATCTATTTATCTTTGGGGAATCTCATGAAGGCGAGACGGGCAGGGTGCGGGACGCGTTATGTCAAATCTCCAATAAGAGGATTGGCTTAGCTACCTAGAACTAAGTATTTGGACTAGAATGTGCGACACTGTGCTGCATCAGTGTTTCAAAGAAGTTTATTTTTAATATCCGGAAGCATATGAAAAGTTTGCATGGAAATCGTGAAAAATAAGAGGTTGTGTTTACTTTCTTTTTTTTTTTTTTATAAGTGACTAAACCCGCGTTTGACCTCAATCTCACCTGATGGTAAGTGACGATGAGGTCGAAGATGGAAGCACACGGGTTACTGACATAGTTCAGAGACCAAACAAATTCAAATATATTTCTCCTGGTTTTTTTATAAAGATATAAATTGAATTTTATATTGTACCGACCATAAATATTTTATTATCGTTCGTTTTGTTAAAAACATCCATAAATTCTGGAACTCAATACAGTATACGTAAGTTGTTACAAAATTTAAATAATTTCCAAGGTAAAACGGTTGTTTTAGAAATATATATCTTAACTTAAATATAATATAAGGATTCCCAAGAGCATGAATTAGAAAGCCAGTTTTACCAGGATTTACTCGTATTTGTAACGCACACAGGCAACACGTAATTCAAAATAACCTTGGCAAAAATAAAAATCTGGAAAAGAATATGTCAAAAACAAGTAGGCAAGTTCTGATAATAATTTTAAACAATATCTTCTTCTTATTTATGGGAATCAGCCGTTGTTATGAGTCAACTGACTATTTTTGCCAGTATCGCGTGGTACAGACTATCTTTGAAAGCTACCAGCCCTTGCTGCTGCTTACAAATGCTGCATACATCAGTTCCCTACGGGGATTTAAACAATATCAATATAAGCGTCAAACTGCCTCACGTCTCCTGGCCTGGAGAGGGTTCTGACGTCAAGTTGTAACATCATGTCAGTTTGAGACGTAAGGAAAGCTGGACTACATTGCTAACAACAGTGAACAGCTATTTTTGTATTTTCTCTGTGCTGCCGTCACGCATACTTACAATATATTACCGACTAAACATAACAATCCTTTGCCTACCTTCTAATATACTGAATAATCCACTTACCTGCCCTTTCTTATTTGCGTGAAACGTTTAGTTGGAAGATAAATTTAACTGCCCGTAAATAAAACCAATCTTTCCAAATCTTGAGAATCGTCGTAACCAAGGTGCTTGCAAAAATATGGAAGTGTTTTATTTAAAAAATACACTTATATTAGATACATTATTATATTAAATATTTATTACTATTTAGTAGTTACTATATTTTCATCTAAGCTCACGAGTCTCTGGGCTGCTGGAATAATTTATTTGGAAGTAACTAAGCGCTTTCTATCATTGACTGATAGTGATTGACGTGTTATACTTTAGAAATATAATTTGTTCGATTGAACACGCTAATAAACCGGCAGCGTGGTAAAATCACGCGGATTCTACCACGCTGCTGCTCTTGACCACTTGCGACCACTTATTTAACCTTCCTTAAGAGTTGAACTATCAATAAAAAAAAAAAAAAATTTGTTCTTTGTACGAGATAAGCGCCTTCAATCAAATACATTCTTCAGTGAAGATAGTGACTAATGAAAACTTAAGACAATATTTTCTAACATCATTTTTTTTATTTCATCCTTGTGCTGAGTAAAATGAGTAAAATGTTCTTGTCATTTTGTTCGCTACCTCCTGTTTACTTAGGCCGGGGTTATTCAAAATGCCTTGCTTAACTGGTTTGCTAAATTGTTTGCTACAAGCTGAAACTTGGGTGGAAAGTTTTTGTCGGTAAATACAGCCCTGAAATACTAGTTTCAGTAATGTTTACTTTACTTCCCTAAGGTAGATTTTAATTTTAAATGAGACTCATTCACTCTTGGCCACGGTGTCTGAGAAAGCGCAATATGTACCTACTAATATTGTTTACAAAAACATAATACCTATTACTTTTGATATTACAATCTATAGCACAATATATTTTACAATCTTTTTTACGTTTAACCTTTTTGATGTCAAAAATCCAGATTTCTATTTCGCATAAAAAATCATGGATTAAAAATTTTGATTCAAATTTCCGCTTTCAATAGATCTACTATCGTGCTATGCCGTTTTTATTTTATGTTTTTCATTTTTTAATGAAAAAGGGACAAAGCTTGAAAAATTAATATCAGGAATATTTGATGTTCCTGCATTATTTTTTTTATATATTCACAAACATACATAAAAAATATTTAACATATCTTTAAAAAACGTAAATAAACAGAGCTGTTGTTATTAAAAAGCACCCAAAAACATTAAAAAAAAATAAACCAACATCAAAGCAAAGTCTATTCCAACCAGAGCGTCAAAGTGATTTTGTTTAGAGGCGCAATAAAAAAGTTTGGAACACCAAAATATGCTTTTTTATTACAGATTGAAAAATAAAAGCAAATTGGACGCCAACGAGTTGTGTCGACAGAAACGAGATGAAATCGGTAAGTAAAATCAGATTTTATTTTAGCAGTAATAAGATTTAAGTAAGTGCTAATTAATAATTATTTGGAGCACCTTCAATTTTGTGTACTTATACCAAGAACAGCTTTATTTTTTTTTATAAAGTTATAAAGTTGGCAAAGCTTACTCATTAGTCTTGAGAACAAAATTTACGTTTCGTAGATATCATAACAACACACTAAGGAAATTCAACCTTAATTAATTCAAATTAAGATTGCTCGACTTGAACAATGAAATGTAAATGGCGGTGAGTGTTTACTAAAAATACGACTGTCCTTTAATCAATTATTTTTTCAATATCTGTAAAATATTTAAAACTTGCTCATAAATTTCCAGGAAAAGGGTTGGTTAGGCCATTAAAGTACCGCATAATCAAGAATTAACAATAGAGAATTTCATAATATTCATAGCGATATGAACATGTGAATCAAAGACAATGATCGCAAAAGTTAGAGCGCTAGGCACGGTAATATTATCTATAAGTACAGTATTTCAACTTTATACGAAACGCGAACTATACCTACATGCCGAAACAATTTTTGGTTGACCTTTACTTTTGAATGAGGATTTTTTATATTTTAAAATCTAATAATAATTCATTTCGTAAGTACGTCTCAGTCGAGGCGCAAATATTTTGCGGTCGTTAATTTTTAAGACCGATTTGTTATTCAAACGTAAACGTGGTTTTTTGACACAAAACCTATCTTTGTTGAACACTTCCTATTCAATTCGCAAATTATTTTATCTGTTCATATAAAAAGTATGTACATACATACATACATACATAACCTCACGCCTGTCTCCCTTTGGGGTAGGCAGAGACAAGGGAACACCAATTGCTTCGATCCAGACATACCTCTTTCGCTTCCTCCACGTTCATTAATCTTTTCATACATGATCGCCGGTTACGGGTACTTTTAACTAGGCCCTTTTTAAGAACGCCCTTTTTAAAAAGTATGTATACAATCACAAAACTAATGGTACCTAAACCCAAAGTGGGCAAATGTAATAAAAATGCTGAATCGTCGTAAGGTTGCCTGTTTAACCGTGTACTACAGGATACAATTTGGTGAGTGCGCGAGTGCTCTGTTTGAGCAAATTGAACCCTCACCCTTTTACCATCGGACTACTAGACGCAGACAGAACTTCCATCCGTATGTGGTTGATATTCCGAAAAGTCGAACTAAGCGCTTTGACAGTTCCTTTTTGATACGGGTCGCCAAGGTTTGGAATGAACTGCCTGCGTCTATTTTGACCAGTATAGTCCTAGTACTTTTAAGCGTCGAGTGAATAGGTTTCTCGTGGATGGACGTGTACCACCTTAGTCTTCATGTTCACTTAACATCAGGTGTCATGGAAGACAAACGTCCCATCCATATTTTATAAAAAAAAAAAAAAAACCGGGCAGCCTTATCAAATGTATCAAGCATAGCAAACCACATCTTTGTTGAACACTTCCTATTCAATTCGCAAAGTATTTTATTTGTTCATATAAAAAAGTATATATACAATCACAAAACTAATAGGAACCTAAACACAAAATGGGCAAATTTAATAAAAATGCTGAAGAAAGCTTTATCAAATGTATCAAGCATTAATTTCAAAGATGCGGCCTAGTTGCAGTACTGTATAGATAATATTACCGTGGCGTAGGGTCTGCTTAGAATAGCCTTACCACCCTTGGATTAGCGTGTCGTAAAAGAATTCTAATCCGACTGACCTCCACTTGGTGGAAGGACCCTTTCAGGGTTCGGTAGGTTCCCACACTTCATATAAAATCTGATGGCATATATCACCGCTCTGACTGTGATGTGTTCCGGCAATATTTAATGCAGAGCCAGTTCCTTCCATCTTCACTTAACATCAGCATTGAGGTCAATGCAGTTTCAGCCAGCGAAAAAAGTGAGCTGTCTGAATTCAGTTTTAGGGTGCTTACATAAAGAAACAGGTTTCCGGTACAGACAAACCTGTGCGGCTCGGTGGTACCAATCGTTTCAAAGATATCATATATGACTTAAAAACGTCAATTGAAAAAGGTGAGATCGCACCCACCTCTATGATATGTTTGTTTTTTGATTTCATTTGTGTTTTTCCGTTTCGAATGCTGTCATAAATAAATGCTATATTATTATATATTTGGTTTATTGCATTCAGTCTACATGGCAAAAACATAGCTAAGAGGTTTCGCCGAGTAGTAAAACCGAATAAAGATCGCATGATATGTGTTACGTCAAAGTATTTCATGATATCATCGCATGTTTTTTCCGTTTCCTGTGCTTTCATAAATCAATACTATACTATTATATATTGGGATTATTGTATTCAGTCTAATGGCAAGAGCTTAGCTAAGAAATTTCGCCGACAAGTAATGATCGCAGGATATGTTTTACGTCAAAACTATTTCATGATATCATCGCATGGTTTTGAGATCCATAATAGGCCCACTGTTCTTTTTTAAGTGAACTCATAAGATAACATAGAAATATTATACCTGTACTGATCGGTAGTGACTTATTTAGCTGTACCGGAAACACGTTGCTTCATGTTAGCACCCATAGTAACCACTCGTCATGACATAGTTTATAATAAACATAAATTATCTTACACAGATAATGTGGAATCTGCCCCGGCGCGAGCAACGGCCGAGAAGCCGTTTCTTCTATCTGACGGCAGGTAAGGTTTGAATAATATTAATACGATCCGTACCTACATGATTTGGCATTTATTTGTTCCTGTTAACCATATACCATAGTTTCCATTAGTTGGCCATTATTGTTTCAATAATGTAACATTGTAAAAAATCGATACGGAACGCGTGTGAATCCCGAACCCCAGAAAATATCAGGATAAGGATAGTAAGTAGTTTTATGTTAGGCTTTGCTCAGCGAAATTTTAGTTAATTAATTTACACTTTATACCTACATTTATTCTTTTAATACTAGCTGTTGTGCGCGGATTTACCCGCGCAATTTTGAATCCCGCAGAAATATCTGTATAAAAATGTGCCTTTGTGCTATTCCAGACTGTAAACTACCATTTTGCCAAAATTTATTCAATTCCATTGTGCCGTTTTGTCGTGATTAAGGAACAAACAGCGATCCATACATCCAAACTTTCACATTTTAAATATTAATAACATTTTTAAGAAAAACATGCTTCATTTGAAAAAGACAAAAAGAGCGAAACATGTACTTTTATCGCAAAATAGTGAGTTTATTAAAGCTTTTAAGAAAGAGAAACTAACCAACAACCCATGTTTTCATGCACTTAGATATAAAAATAATAATATTTAATAATAATAAGTAGTCTTTATTTGTTTACATGCAGACAGGGTATAGTTGTAGAAAACAGTAAAATTGAACAAAAATAATTACATTATTTCCAAAATTATAAGTCCCAAAATCAGGCAAAGGACTCCCTTTTTTCTTTCCATTTTAGGCGATCAGCTGTTTCCTCTGGTTAGTTTGGGCTAAATGCGTCCAGATCATCCTTCCACCGACGGCGTGGTCAGGATGCCACGCGGTTGTTATTTTGGCACAAAGATCTTCTGACATCCGACATACATTACATGCCCAATCCCATTTAAGCCTGGCAGCTTTCAGGGCGACATCCATGATGTTGCTTTTGGAGCACAGTGTGGTGTTTCTCACACGATCAGTTAATTTTACTCCCAATATACTACGCTCCATTGCTCTCTGGTAAACCCTGAGCTTGGACTTTTGATTTTCTGTCAAAGACCAGGTTTGTGCACCATATGTGAGAACGGAGAGGATACACATGTCCATCAATTTCCTTTTATGTACCTACTAACGAAAGGTTTCCCTTCATAATTTCCTTCATCAAAGCTTTTCCACGCGTTTTTGATTCGTCTATCGTTCTCTTTATCTTGTCTGGTCTGGAATGAGACTATTTGGCCAAGATAAAGATATACCTGGACATGTGTTATTTCTTTCCCTTCGAGTTTAATTGGTCTTCTAGTGCTGTTGGTCATACATAGCCTTTGTCTTTGATATGTTCATCTCCAATACAACCTCAAGGCTTGCAACCTTCAACTGAGCAATCATCGTGCTGAGTTCAGTCGGCCTACATAATATGTAGTAAACAGGCCATATATAAGAAAAGTTATAGTCCATATTAAAAAAAAAACAAATACCACGTCGAATTTAACTCCAACTGTTTTTGCTGTTTTATTTTAAAAGTATGAAATACGATTATTTAACAAAATATTTCACAAAATATACGGGGAATTAAGTTCAGCCATAACTTCCCAGAATTCAAATAATAAAAAATAAATAACTGCATTCGTGCTCTTGTACACTCACATATTTTTTGTGTGGGTGTATCATTTATCAGAATTTTGGGAAACTTGTATGTACTTTGTGCTTTTGATGTGTATGTAGAGACATCATCTATTACGAAAATTTTAAAATATGAGTAAAACCTGGGCCCGATTCGTTTTTTTTTTGTTTTTCTGCCAAGTCTTTGGCACCCACTAAAGCAAGCTCTAGCAGGAGGAGGATGAATCCTGCTACGGACGAATGGGCATTCTATAGGCTGTTAACCCCAGTAGGTAACGGAGTAAAGAGTGCCCTGACAGTGTGGGGACCGAAAGTTCGGCCACGAGACTCACTCAGATCCGGCTGAGTATACCCACTAAATATCCCCCTTTTATGACCCGCCTTGATTAAGGCCACTGATCAAAATCGGAGTGACAGCCAATCGATAGATAGAGGCTGCGCAGCGAGCGGCATCCTGACGGCTGTCACCAAAAGGAACTGAAAGCGATCCGATTCGACATTTAATTCTCTCATTTTAAGTATTTCTTATTGCTGTGACAGAAAGAGAAAAAACAAGTTTTTGTATGAGGCTGTCACGTTTCACGTCGTAAAATTTGACACTGGAGAGACTTAAAAATAAGAAAATGCTATGTCGAATACTAAACTAAGTTGTTTGGGTACTTATATTATGAAACTTAGATAACGGATAAAAATATTAATTAAATACTTTGATGGTTAAAATAGTATGGATCGCAGGGCCCTCTCTTCTAACAGAAGGAGCTACAACCAGTAAAATACCATAGTATGTAACTAATATCGGTGAAAAGTTATTCTATAATTCTGCCGTCCGTCCTTAGGAAAACAGACGCATCTAATATTTTTTGCAAAAAAAATATACATATTCGGATTCAGTAAAAATGCTATTTATGGCTTACCAACTAAAATACATCTTACAAACATTTTCAATAAAATTGCACAATTGAACACTTATTAATATGATTTTAAATTAAAGGTGAGCACAACAATCTCAGTTAAAATAATAGTTCGTATATAAACAAAACTATTTTTTTTTACATAATTGAAAGATATTACAGTTATTATATTTAGATAGGTACCATAAACACAAAGCTCTTTTAATTAATTTTAATTACAATCTAGGTTATTTTACGTTACAATATTATACAATTTACAAAATTTTACATTACTTTACAATTTACACTATTAAGATTAATTTACATTTACTTACTTAAAATTTTAAAATTTTATACAAGAATTTAGTAACTTTTTGAATTGGCCGATTTTAGATGAGAATCAATATCAAGTCTGTAAAAGACAGAGTTGCATTTTCGGAGGACATACGATAGTGGTGTATTGTTCCCATAATTATTTCGACAAATTTTCACATTAAAGGGTACATAGTGTTTTAACCTTGATGACGATCTGGGGACATTAATATGTATTTGAGACAACAATGGCAGGCAATCTACATTTGGATTAATTAATTTTATTAATTCATATTTCTATTTGTATTAGAACCCTGTCAAAACCACTTTGTAAAAACACATCTACGTATATGCGTCGAAAAATACAATTTACGAAATAGTCGCATAACAAAGAAGCAAATGACGACAGTTCATGACCTCGTTTTATAAATAAAACATAAGTTAAAATCACAAAAATATAAGTTCAAACAAGTGAATTAATATTGAAATGGGGAAATTTCCAGAATTAAACAATATGGGAATAGAGGCAGCTGTTCTTCTTGACAGATTGAACATTTTAAGTGAACACAGTACCTAGATGTAGAAGTATTTATTAACCAAATTCAAAAAAAGGAGGTTCACAGTTTGACCTGTAAGTATGAATGTATGTATGTTTGTCCGCGATTTTCTCACGTTTGGCTGAACCGATTTGGATGCGGTTTTCAGAAAAAGATTTGTCATGTTTAGGAGAAGGTTTTAGTATATTGACCAACTTAAAAAAATAGGGTTCATAATTTATCTGTTTATTTTGTATCAGAGATGAGCAGAATGTTCGGCCGAACACTCGTATTTCGTACAACATTTGTATTCAGCCGAATGTTTGATTGATTTGCCGAATAATTACAGAGTACTAGCAGTTTTCCGCAGATTTATCTGCACATTTTCTGATTAAAAGTAGCCAACTTACAAAGAGGAGTTTACCTGTATGTTAATTATGTTTGTCATCGATTATCTTGCGTTTGCCTGAATAGATGTTGATGCGGTTTTTAAAAGGATATTTGTCCCATTTAGGAGAACCTTTTACTTACTTTACCTATTTCTTCAAAAGCTATGTAAATACCTACCCAGATAAATTGTTAATGTTCTTATTACATTCATTAATATTAACTATTTTTTGGCAGAAATTTACTATACGGGGTAGTAATATGGATGGAATAGAAACAGGAATAGGATGGCGTTTATAAAAAATATTTAAACATTTTCAGTGGGTTGGTTTTGTGCATGCGGTTCACTTTTTCTTAAAAAGAAATAATTAGTTTGCTTGCATTTTGGTTTTGCTTGTATGACTTTTTTATTTATTTTTTATTAGATTAAAAAAAAGCTCAATTTTTTATGTTTAGGTAGAGTTATCTTAATAGAAATAGAATATGAATAAATTACTGCTCGATACAGCTTTAAGCTTGTCCCAAGTTTATTTTAATTCTATGACATTGTCACGCAATTATCAAAAATCGTAAAACACCTTTATTCCGTCGAGTAATACTTATTGCTCAGATAGGTAACTTTTATCCGACGAATTTTTATATAATTCTAGCCTAAATTATATGATTTAACATAGTTAAATCTCCATATCTAAATATGGTGCTAGTCCATTCTTACACTTACAAGGCGAGACGCAGCCGTAACTATACTCACCCCTGATGAAGAACTCCATAAGAATTCGAAACTCGTCAGATACCTCCGACAATAACTTATGAGTAAATGTCGCATAATGAACAATTAGCTAATATGACTCACGAGTCGTATTAGTGTTGTGAGTTTAAGCCTTGAGCCTCGAGCCTTAACCTTGAAGCATTCAAGGCTCAAACTCAAAAGGGTTAAACCTTTTAAGGCTTGCAGCTTAGAAGCTTAGAGCCTTAAAGGCTAGTAGCCTTAAAGGAAGCCTTTAAGGCTAAAGCCTCGAAGCCTTCAAAGCTGAGGCCTTAAAACTTCAGAAGCCTTCAAGGCTTAGCCTTATACACCACTAGGCACGACACATTTTCAAACTAGTGCCTGGATTCGAGTGCCACACAACTACTCTAGTTCAGTTTGGCTTTAAGTACCTAGTTGTTTGCTGTTATAAAATTTTATCAAATCAAATTTTTCAGCAGCTTCAATAAAACCGTGATAATTTGCAAAACTGAACAGATGCGTTTAATTTTACAACTCTAGCTCAAAGAAATGAAACTGAAGTAAAGCTATTAAGTGTAACTGTTTTATCGACTCAGTGTGTTTGCTAAGCAAATAAACTTTAGTAAGCAAATACACGCTCCGACGAAGTTAGCACAACTTAATAAAAATTTAAAAAAAGGTCTGAAAACTTTTTTGTGAAACAATGTTGGCAAAATGTTTGGTAAGGCTAATCAGTTTTGTTTAAGAACTTTCATTAATAAGTCGCGTTTTATGTATACTTTGTACACTTTGCTTCATCGCTAAAATTATATAACGCTTGGTAAACTTTTAAAACTGTACTAACTATAGATAACCGTTTATTTTTTTGCTTCATATAAATAAATATTATGCGGTACACTTTGATTTGGGCTCAAATTAAAGCAAAGAACCTCCCCTATATAACTTTAAAAGTTCCCGGTTTATACAGGGTGTTCCAAAACTCGACGTCAACCCGAAACCGGGTGAAAAGACAAGTTATGCTGGTTGTCAGAAAAATATAAAAAAATCTAAGTTGCATGATTTAAAAATTATAGGCATTTAAAAAAACACGCAAAATTTCACACCCTGTGACAGTCTTTTCACTCCTGTTGCCACAAATATTAACTTTTTCCACCTTTTTATTTTGCTGTGTAACCCTGAATAATGCTTCTCTAAACTTTGATCAAAATTTTGATACCAGCTGCCTTAGGTTAAATAAAAATAGGACTTACTTCTTAGAAAAAAAAAGAAAAAAATTGCCTAGTTTTATCTGACTGTATAAAAAAATGTACTACGCAAGTTTGGCAAGTTATGTCAAAAGTTGGCGCATTTAGTAAGGATTCCAAAATGGTAAAACACTTGTTAAATTATAGCTGCTATCGTGGACAGAAATTTTTCTTTTTAGTAAAAACCCAATTTTAATAAATTTTTCTTACTTGGTAATATGGTTATGCTTTTATACATATAAAGCATAAATGAGAAAGGAGACTTAAAGAAACAAGTATTGTGTTCTCAAGGTTCCGTCTTTCAAAGTGAAGAATCAGGTCTACTTTTAGATATATTTTTGAATACATTTTTGTTATAATAATTACAGAATTCATTTGGTTCTTGTTATTGGAAGGCAACATAGAGGCTAATAACTAAATAATTTTGGATACTTGAGTCGGTATCATTATAGGAGAATATTATAAATGTTATAAAAGAAGATATAGGTAGAAGATTGACAATCAATTAACCATAGCTACAAATAAAATAAATGGTACTTTTGTGGCCTTTGCAACGGTCGTTTCCCACAATCAATCAATCTATCTTATCAATCTTAACGATGTAATATTTTAATCATGAAGATTGGCTTTGAAGTATGCCAGGAGCATTGAAATTGAAACAAGGGCTTATAGGATAAACTTAGTTGCTGTATGGAAACACTTGATAATAATATTTTAAAAAAAACTTAATCTGCTAAACAAAATTTGTCACAACCTTAATTAAAAAGAAAAAGACAGAAAATATAACTCCATTTTATAATATTTCTATGACTTATTTTATGTTCAGCCAAATTTACCGCTTTTCGTTGTTCTCAAAATTTAATTAAGTTAGGTTTGCTCATTAATACATTTCTGGAGTAGTAAACATAATAACAAAACTGAACCCTAATTTCTGAAATATTTTACCATAAAAGTGTCTATACTGTTTGCTACAAAATGTTCGGGCTACGAAATTCATAAACAATTTACATTATCAATTTTCTCTAAAGGTCTCTAAACGATAAAATACATATAGTGAAAATTATATAGATAACCGTTTATTTTTTTGCTTCATATAAATAAATATTATGCGGTACACTTTGATTTGGGCTCAAATTAAAGCAAAGAACCTCCCCTATATAACTTTAAAAGTTCCCGGTTTATACAGGGTGTCCCAAAACTCGACGTCAACCCGAAACCGGGTGAAAAGACAAGTTATGCTGGTTGTCAGAAAAATATAAAAAAATCTAAGTTGCATGATTTAAAAATTATAGGCATTTAAAGAAACACGCAAAATTTCACACCATGTGACAGTCTTTTCCCTCCTGTTGCCACAAATATTAACTTTTTAATTTGCTGTGTAACTATGAATAATGCTTCTCTAAACTTTAATCAACATTTTGATACCAGCTGCCTTAGGTTTCATAAAAATAGGACTTACTTCTTAGAAAAAAAAAGAAAAAAATTGCCTAGTTTTATCTGACTGTATAAAAAAATGTACTACGCAAGTTTGGCAAGTTATGTCAAAAGTTGGCGCATTTAGTAAGGATTCCAAAATGGTAAAACACTTGTTAAATTATAGCTGCTATCGTGGACAGAAATTTTTCTTTTTAGTAAAAACCCAATTTTAATAAATTTTTCTTACTTGGTAATATGGTTATGCTTTTATACATATAAAGCATAAATGAGAAAGGAGACTTAAAGAAACAAGTATTGTGTTCTCAAGTTTCCGTCTTTCAAAGTGAAGAATCAGGTCTACTTTTAGATATATTTTTGAATACATTTTTGTTATAATCATTACAGAATTCATTTGGTTCTTGTTATTGGAAGGCAACATAGAGGCTAATAACTAAATAATTTTGGATACTTGAGTCGGTATCATTATAGGAGAATATTATAAATGTTTTTAAAAGAGATATAGAAGATCGACAATCAATTAACCATAGCTACAAATATAATAAATTGTACTTTTGTGGCCTTTACAACGGTCGTTTCCTACAATCAATCAATCTATCTTATCAATCTTAACGATGTAATATTTCAATCATGAAGATTGGCTTTGAAGCATGCCAGGAGCAGTGAAATTGAAACAAAGACTTATAGGATAAACTTAGTTGCTGTATGGAAACACTTGATAATAATATTTAAAAAAAAAACTTAATTTGCTACACAAAGTTTGTCACAACCTTAATTAAAAAGAAAAAGACAGAAAACATAACTCCATTTTACAATATTTCTATGCCTTATTTTATGTTCAGCCAAATTTACCGCTTTTCGTTGTTCTCCTCATAATTTAATTAAGTTAGGTTTGCTCATTAATACATTTCTGGAGTAGTAATCATAACATAACTGAACCCTAATTTCTGAAATATTTTACCATAAAAGTGTCTATACTGTTTGCTACAAAATGTTCGGGCTACGAAACTCATAAACAATTTACATTATCAATTTTCTCTAAAGGTCTCTAAACGATAAAATACATATAGTGAAAATTCAAAGCGTTCATCTGCATTGATTGGCAGTGTGCAAATTGAATTCAATCTGAAAGTTAAATCCCACTCACTCGATATAATAAATTAGAGCGTTTTCAATTAAATTAATAGAATAGTGTGTTGTGTATCTCAAAATAAAAAATAAAATATACGCGAACACGAGCTAGTAATTAGAGAGGGTGAAACAAAAGTAATATAAAAAGCTGTGCAGTCTGTGCTGGACTGGAAGCAAAAGAAAAACATAGAATGCACATACCAGCTGCTTCTCTTCCCAGGCATACAGATTCTATTACATCAATCTGTACGCACCATAAGAATCAGTTATGGGGCAGACAGAGGTTTAACTGGCGTGTTTGTGGGCTGTAGGCAAGGACTGCATACCGGTATGAATTTCTGTGTATTTTTTTTCTGTATGACGTCATACCGTTAAATTAGGTGTATTTAAAAATAACAGTACAGGAATTTATACTGAAATAATTCGTGTACCTTTTTTATTATTGTAGCATAACTGATATTTTTTTTAGTTAACGACATTTTCCGGTATTGATATAAATATTGATATTAAATTATTTTTTTTAAATAACTGTACAATGTTTGATAGTTTAGTTGCAAGTTGCAAGCCTATGAAGCGTAGGGACATATGCTGACCTATACATTTCGGTACAGAAATTAAATAGGTTAAAATATTTCTCTACTAAAAACATCTACAGAAATTAATCCGGTACACATTATTTGGGTACTGATGTTATTAAGTTAGATTTTAATAACTTGTACAGGCATTGTGTTTAATGAAGCAGTACACTAATAAGGGTACTGAAATTTTACTATTACTATTTAAAAAAATATAAAAAATGTCCCTGGCTGGAGGCTGACACCCTGTCGCTCCAATAATCTCTCTCCATCATTATAATATGTACCTCTAAGTTTCTCAAGCGTGACATCAAATGGATTTATAGCCTCTGGTTTTCTTCCTACCCTATAAGGGATACAGGCGTTAAGTTATGTAGGTTTGTTTGTTGAGGAAATCGTTGAAAAAGAATTACATACAAAAAACGAAGAACTTCACTTTAAACTGTTATTTATTATGTAAACTGAAACTAATCTTTGCGCAGTAATAAATCTTTCATAATGCAAACGTAAAATTTCCACTTTAAGTGGAATAGAAACCATTAGTGTGCTACTGGAAATCCATCCAGTTTACGTGTAACCTTCATTTATATAGGAAAGTTTTCCTTCGAGCTGACCCGGTAAGATAGACCATAACTCTTTTATGTCTATTATATTTATATTACTATTAAAGTGTATTACTAACGTGACGTAATATTGGAAACTCCTTCCATGCTGGACTGGCAGTGAAAGAAAAACTTAGAATGTGCCAGCTGCGTCTCTTCCCGGGCATACTGTAAAAGTCAGTTAAGGGACTGAGGTTATATTGGAGGCTTTTTGTGATAAGGTTGACCCCCTGTCACTGCAATAGTCTCTCTCCATCATTATAATACCTCAAAATTTGTCAAACGTGACATCAGATGGTTTTATAACCTCTGTTGTTCTGCCTACCCCATATGGGATACAGGCGTGAAGTTATGTATGTATGTACGTAATATTGTGAGCAAAATATTGATATTTAGTTGTAGAACAAATACAAATTGGCCGTGTAGGGTTTATCTTCTGTATGTACCTATTCCTATGTTATATCTTCTGTATGCTTCATTAATTTGTACTGTATATGCCTATTTGTTTTAATTCGTATAATATCTTATTCCATAACTATCAACACCTTGTTAAAGCCGAAGTACAAAATCTTTGTCTTATGATGAATAAAATTTTTCATTTCATTTCATTAGATAACAATAAAAAAATATAATTTGTCATTGAAAAGGGTCGCCGTATTAATATATTCATAAATTAAACTTTTTTAAGTGATCTAAATTTATGTTTGATCTGTAGTTACTGACTACACAGCAAGTAATAAAAACGTTTCCATCTAACTGTATGTAGTCGTAAAATGTACATTAATCTTCAATTTTCCTTACAAAATATATTTAAATTTGTTTTTTTTTCTTCGAAATTCAGACCCACCTTACATTCCTAATCTGCTATTAAAATATAATTGACTATTATAGGCGGACCCTGTATTATAACCACACGATATTAAAAACTGGATTACTTAACATTACAGATATTGCCTCGAAATTCATACGCATTTTGCCTCGTTGAAAAAGTCAATTAAAGTCCCATAAATTTTTTCAATATTATTTGCATTCTATACATATTCTTTTGAGGGTAATATATTAATACGGCGACTTATTGACCCGTGAGTTGTACCTCCCATACCTACTATAAAATAATCATACATCCCTTGACAGAATCAAGAGGTTAATGGGTCTTTAGACAGGGATACGTGTACGTACAATCGCCTCCATGCAAAAATTATGAATACTTTTTAATAAACTCTTAATATATTGTATTGTTGATAATTAATGGACGTCTTAAACTTACTTAACATAGCTGAAGGGCTCGTTTGTTTGCTTACCACTGACAGCTTTTGAAATCAATGTTTGTTCTTGATAGTCCAGCTAAAACCATATTAAATAAAATATTTTGAACCGAATTTTAATTTTAAACTTAATTTTTTACGGCGCAAGAAACACTATTGTTCAAAGCGGAACCCATCATAAAAAAGAAGCGTACTTAGTATGATAATTAATGAATATGTATTTTTAAACTATCAAAGGAGTATCAGAGGAAACATATCACATTATCTAAGTTTTTATTAGATCTAAGTAAAATAGTGATATATTACTAGAAAAAGTGATTAATATTTTTTCAAAATTAGGATGATTTTATATGACTGATTCAACTTTTTATATTTTGTTTTCTTTTGGAGAAAAGTTAATTATTAATTAAAAGACTGATTAAGTTTAAAATTTTAGACTTAATTTTAAAATTTAAAATTTGGATGTAACATTTTGATATTTACTTACAAGAACTGGGCCATCTTTTTAGTTCACGACCTTAAAAGGGCGCCTGGGGACGTCACCCAGGAGAGAGATTTTTGTCCCAGCAGAGGAGGATTCGTAAAAAAGATGTACATATTTCAAAATTCTTAAAACTATACGACGTTTCAATGAATAGTCTTTGAAAATACGCATCGTTATTGTTTATTTCAGATATTGCGCAACACAAGACTAAGCTGATAGCTAAATTATTTAAAAGTGTATGAAAGTAATTAATAAGGTATGAATTATCGAATAAATAAATGAATAAAATCCCTCGACAATCACACCAACTACATGGCCCTAAAGTAAGCATAGCTTGTGTTATGGAATACCATGTAGTAAACTAGAGGAGAACCAATAATAGAAATACATAATGAGATAAACACCCAGACACGGAACATTTTTTTTTTCTTTTTCCGTGCGGTAATCGAAACAGGAACCACTGCGTCTTTGGCAGACAGGTCTCCCCCATCGCCAAAGTGGTATTATACTTATAATAAATATTATATCAAAATATTGATAGAATACACTCACAGGGACATGTTTCTGGGACTAAATCTAGAATAAAATGAAACGTTTTTATTCGAAATTCTTTAAGAAATAGTAAGCTCTATAAATTAATAAATGTAAATTCATTAGTCTCCAAGTTACAAACAGTAAAATAAATAAGATTTTTGGAAATGTATAGTTAAGTAAACTTGTCTCTAAGTGACGAGTCTCAAACCTTCTCAAGTCTAAAATAGTCAAACAATTAAATAGCAGTCGACATCTGCACCACTTGTACGAGCAATGTTAATGCAAAAGGAACACGGGAATTGCAGTAGTATTTTCAGTGCACTTAGAACACGAACTAAAATTGCCCTCAAGCGTCCTTAGTCTGTTATTTCATCTTGAATTTCTCACGTGCTGTAATGCATTGCCTACACGGAATTCAAGTGAACGTAACATTGTAAGGTCCTAGTCACACGTGTATGAAGTATTTATTAAGTGTGAGAATAAATTTGAGATTTTTCTTATTTTTATATATGAATATACATTTATAAATGTATAAGTAAAAGTGTACAAAGTAATTAAGATCTCACCTAATCTTGCGTGTTGACGTGATTGTGAATAGAGTTTAAAAGATTATTTGTAAAGTAAAAGCAGTTTCGCGGGGTTTTATCTGTGAAGCTTAAAGCTATGAGTGTAATATTTCATCCGTGTAAGGTCGATTCAGAAAAGCCCTAGTGCCTTTAAATAAGCATGTCATAAAAGGCGACAAATCCCACACTTGGTAGCAGGATCACTTCCGGGTGCGCCTAAGGCCATGCGCTGACTCATATGCACTTACCATCAGGTGAGATGAATGTCAATGGCGGGTTTAGTAACCGATAAAAAACAATTGGGCTTATTACAAAAAGGTTTCCCTAATTCACTTGAAATTTCAGATTCAACAACAAACAAAATTTTCTTCAGTTTTCCTATAAAATACAATGTCAGAGATGCCGAATCACGTATATCAGCAAGATAGGGTAGCATGAGTTGCAATTAGATTAGTTTTCTCGTACGACAATCTTACTCGGTGCTTTAGTATTCTTACCCTATATGGCAATAAAGCATTTCAATACACCAAATATTATATTGACAATAAAAAAAAATATTCTCTTGTCACTAACTTAGTGCTGTGTTCCCGTTAACCATACATATACTATGAAAACCAACGAAACAAATATAAAGTTACAAAACTAAAAGTGAAATTCTCCATAAAAGCTACATTTTCTTCTGAAACTAGGCCTGAGCCTCCATTTATCAAAAACAAAAGAAACTTTATAATTGCTCGTTCAAGTGCCGATGGACAGACGTAGCTGAAAATGGAAAACTATTTTTGGCGTAGGTAAGCTTTTGTTTTGACAGATTTTTAATCGATCAACTCGAAATTCGCAGAATTGGGAGAGAGCTTTAATTAAATGAAACAACTTTGAATAGATTCTCTCATTCGAGTGAATGAGCTTTTATTTTATAAAAAACCAATAATAATAATAATCAAATAGCCAGTTATGAATAAAAAAGTTAATATTAACCAATGAAAAGCAAGCCAATGAACGACTAATATTATTCTTCCCTTAAGTTGTGTTTGTTTTGTCCCCCTAAGTTTTCAAGTGCAACATCAGATGTGCACAACTCTTTTGTTTAATAAACCTACTCTGATCTACACTTGTGAGGGTACTCACGTCTCTTATCTAAGAGAAAAGGAGTTTGAGGCAGTACACCTACAAGCGTATCCGGTGTTGAATATTAGATTTTAGAATGTTCAGAGTGCTGGATGTGGCTTTTGATAAATCCTGACGAGAGCTCCGTATATAAGCAGCTTAGACTAGATAGCTTATTGTGATCTTAAGACGTAGTACGGACACATCATTTTTCTAAAAAAAATCTTTTATTTGTGGAAACTTCAAAGTAGATCTTTTGACTGAAAACTTGAAAAGACAGGAATTAGTTTTTGTTCAACATACATACATACATAACCTCACGCCTGTCTCCCTTTGGGGTAGGCAGAGATAAGGGAACACCAATTGCTTCGATCCATACATACCTCTTTCGCTTCCTCCACGTTCATTAATCTTTTCATACATGATTTCAATCTTTTCATAATGATTCAACATTTTTATAAATGACATGAAATAGTAGTGTTTGCAGACGATACTAACGCTGTAGTACAGCGGAAAATATAAGAGACCTTAAACTAGTAATTAGTGAAGCCTTTTCACTGTTTACAGACCGGTTTACTGCAAATGGCTTAAAAATTAACAGTTCCAAAACGAACGTTTTGCTTTTCCCAAACTAAGCCAAAAAATACAATAAACTAAATATTTCGGTAAATAGCCAACTAGTTTTTTCAGTCAATATTTTTTTTTTTTTTTTTATAAGTGACTAAACCCGCGTTTGACCTCAATCTCACCTGATGGTAAGTGACGATGAGGTCGAAGATGAAAGCACACGGGTTTAGGAAGGAACTGGCTCTTTATACAATATTGCCGGAACACATTACCGCCGGAGCGGTAACATTTGGCGGCAGACTTTATATAAAGGGTGGTCGCTAGCCAGTCGGACCCAGAAGGGATCCTACCACCAAGCAAAAATTATGAAATTTTTGGGATTGCATATTGACAGTCTTTTGAACTGGAAAAACGAACAGCATGCCACGTGCGCAGATCCTTAAGAGATTTGATTGATGTTAATTATCTCAAACTAGTGTACTTTGCTCTTGTAGAATCGAAGCTACCTTATAGCATACTTTTCTGGGGAAGGAGCTACGATTATAATATAAAGAAAGCCCTCGTACTCCAGAAAAAGGCAATTAGAATTATGACACGCATCCATCAACAAGTGTCTTGTCGCTAACATTTTGTGAGACTAGCTATTCTAAATGCACCATGTTTTTATTTTCACACCTAGCTAAAAATATTTACGAATACAAAACGGACGATTAAAGAAAAATAGTGAAAACACTCGTAGACAAGATTTAATGTTGGATATGGTTCCTCATTTGGCTGCTGTTAAACATAGCGTCCGTTTTCAGTTATTGCGAATATTTAATAAATTACCAATGGAATGAAAAAGTATTTTTTACAGTAACGAGTTCAAAAGCAAACTAAAGCAATATTAATTGAAAAAGTGTTATTACTCTGTAGATCAGTATTTAAACATCAATATAACTAGTGCAACTTTTCTATGGACTATTATGTTTAGGTTAGGTTTGACAAATGCTATGTTTTAGGTTATGGTTAACGTTATATTTTAAGGAATCTGTTAATTTTTATTTATTTTTTATTTGACATTAATTAATGATATAAAAAATTTCCACACGATTGTAATGATTGTTATGAAATAAATGAAATATCACGAATACATTCATGATGCAATTTCGTCGGCACTCGCTCTACCTTGTAGCGGGTTTAATTTTACTTTTCCTGCTGTACGTTGGCTTAGGCTGTATTTCCAGGTTTTGGCTGGTGGAATTGAGAGAGAGGTTTGTGGAGTAAAAATAAAACGTGTTTTCATGGAGACAATTCAAGATGCTATATTTTTATATATTTGACATACAATATTGTAACATGACAGATGACAGACAGTGACACTACTTGTGGTGTTGCCAGACAAAATATTGTAATTAAATGTTGGAGATGCCAACACCTGCTCTCATTTGAAATAATTTACTCAGAGTCTTTTCGCATCAACTTTAAAATTACTTTGTTGATTTTCTGGGACAAGAAGGAAAGATTTTTTTTATTCTTAAGAACTAAGATCTTGCGCAGTATGTCATAAAAATATCTATTTACACATTTGTGTTGCAATAATCAGAGAAACTTTAGGGCAAACACAGATTTAGTCTCAATTTAAAATGAACAAATACATACTTTAAAGTACCTTTTCAGGGTATTCAACCTTTTTGCTACCCTTAAAAAAATTATGAGACAAGAATAAAACCACAGCAAGCGGCCTTATCTCCAACCCTTTATCTTAATGGACGGCTGTGCTACGCCACTTAAGCTCTGAGGTACATTATCCTTTTTGTTTCATCTACGAGTATTTTACATATTAAATGTGACCAAGATAATGTTGACTACATTATCTTTGAATTACGAATCTAATTAAGTACGAGTTGTTAAAATAATATTTAAAAAATACTCATATTTAATTTAACGGCGGGTTGGTGTAGTGGTGAAACCAATGCTTCTATATCCTTTGTTGAATCCTAGTCTCATAAGTTTATATTTGTTGATTTTATAAACATACATAAATAGCTTCAAGCCTGTATCGCTTATAGGGTAGTAGTGACAAGTAGTGCCTATCACCCACAAAAACTCCAATAAATCCTTTGTCCCAACTAACTTTTACAGTATGCCCGGGAAGAAAAGCAGGCACATTCTATGTTTTTCTTTCACTCCCAGTCCAGCATGAAGGAGTAGTGTTACAAATATTTCTTTATTAATTAAGTATATTAAATAATAATAATAAAATCCCCCGGCAATCACACCAACTACATGGCCCCAAACTAAGGAGAACTTGTGATACGGGACACCGTGTAGCGTACTAGGGGGGCATCTAGAATATAAATACATATTATATAGATAAACGCCCGGACACGGAATATTTTTTTTACTTGTTCCGTGCGAGAATTGAACCCGCGACCACTGGCGTCTGAGGTGCTACCCCATCGCCAAAGTGGTCATATTAAAAATATTTAAATTACGTCTCTATGTCTCTACGTAACTCAAATCTTTCTTGTTAGTAGGGCCTCTGCTATAAGGTAATTACTTATGTGTACTGGGAAATATCATTTTACAATGATGATAAGTTCTGTCAATATTTAATAACGTGTAATTTTCGGCTTAACCTTTACGCTCCATCTTCCTTCTCATTGTTTGAGATTGGAAACAAACGAGGTTATTGTTACAATACATACCGGGTTACATTTCATTGGATCCGCATCTGTTGAGAAGTTATGAAGTAGGTCAAAACAAACCATTTTCACTAGCCGCCCCTTAATTAAAAAAAATATTGTTTTAGAGTTATTTCACTTTTTAGGATTTTACAGACACCCATTTTTCACTACTTTTAGTGAGAAATGAATTACAAAAATATTTGCTGTTCTACAGTTTCTTTTTACGTGTTCATGTAAATAATATAATAATTGATGAGTACATGATGAGAAACAAAAAAAACTTAGTTAGTTAACTTCAAATTTTCGCATTTAAAATGCGATTCCTAACAAAAAATTATCACTCTATACCTAATCCCTCAACGGATGCAGGTTCAATAAAAATTAACTCTGTCTAAATATTATTTGTATAACTTTACTCAAATCGCAGTCCTTGTAACTTCAAGAGAAGCTAGATACACACACCAACCTGTTAGTATGAAGCAGTGTTTGGTCAGCTCTTCACTCGTGCTTTCCACTCATACGAAAATTGAATTGGTAGGCTAACGGTACATCAAGTAGCATCTAGTCAATTTGGGCCAAAATTAGGTATAGATAAGTTATTAATAAAAGTAATATCTGGTTTTTGAAGAATGTAATATTGATATGTAGACCCACAAAGTACACTAGTTCTCTGCAGTTCAACTGAAAATTATCGAAGATACTTTAGTAAAAATTCAAAATATGTACCTACTTATTGAATAAAAAAAATTTAATATATTGTTTCTGTAGTAAATATAAATGTTAGTGGTCATGCTAGATTTTTATTGTATTTTTAGCCTATTGAAAAATTCTCAACCCTAATGCAGTGGAGTTATCACAGAATTGTAATATTAGAAATAATATACAGTCCTAACTTAAAGTCTTTACCTTATACTAGATTAACAATAATGGAATATTTAGTAAGTCAAGATAATATTTAAAAATATATAACAATACTCGAAATCATCATAATCCATTGTTTTGTATAAACGAGCATTGCAATGTATCTGAATTAACTATTACGTTTAATGAAAACAGAAGTACACAAATATTACAAGAACAAATTAAACCTTCAATAATTCCATCTTCTACTAGATTATGACTTATTTGTATTCGTTCAACCGATTCGATTTAGAATCAGTTTGGGTCCAAATAAGGGAGGCCTTTAAATAGGTACGAGTGTATGCTTTGTCGCGTACATAGGGATGTCCAATCTGTATACGATTATAAGAATCAATTTTCCTATCTGGGTTGAATAGACATTAGGATTCATAGTAGGCATATTTTAATAAAGTCTTGCGTAGCGTAATGGACGAATAGCTGACTGTTACTCATGAGACTACGGGTTTGGCTCTCACTGCACGGTTTGCAGATAGTATATTGTAGATAGTGTTTTACAGATCTATAGATTATTTGTCGTGCAGTGATTTTCAAAATATCATAAGAAGTGCGCATTAAGAAATATTCCAACTGGTGCTAGGCTAGATAATATAATAATAAATAAAATAAAATCCCCACACAATCACACCAACTACATGGCCCCAAGGTAAGCATAGCTTGGTTAAGGGATAACATGTAGCGAACTAGGCGGGAACCTAGAATATAATTACATATACATAAAGATAAACGCCCAGGCCCGGAACATTTTTTTTTTCTTGTTCCGTGTGGCAAGCGAACCCGCAACCACTGGCGTCAGAGGCAGGTAGGTTTACCCCATCGCTAAAGTGGTCATCAAAAAACCAGACAAGACCTCCGCATAACTTAGGAGATTCGGTCATGTAGCGTTGCAGCAAGCTCATAAAAAAGATAAGCATTTGGGATTTCAAACGTCCATCTTAAAATATCACTGCTCCGACGTTTTTTTTCAACTACTAAATCATTAAGCTCATCACCTGTGGCGGCTGAATCATTGCTCAAAAATCATGTGAGTGAGTGCAAGGTGTCTTTCAAGTTGCAACCCATAGACACCGGGGATATTATTAAAACATTTAAAACAATTGATATTAAAAAGACAACTGATCTGTTGAAATATTAAATTCTATTATAGATTTAATAGCTCCTTGCCTTGTTGAAATATTTAACAACTGTATTATTAGTGGGGAGTTTCCTGATTTAATGAAGCATAGTAAGGTTATACCTTTATTTAAGTCGGGTAGCACTACAGAACCTACTAATTTTAGAACAAATTCAATTCTACCTACTTGTAGTAAAATTTTTGAAAAAATTATTCTTAATCAACTCTTGGCCCATTTCACCTATAATAATTTACTTCATAATAAACAATTTGGATTTACAAAGGGCCGTTCAACAACTGATGCTGGTGTTGAACTATTTGAAATAATCACTGGTGCCTGGGAGAGGTCGGAGGATGCCCTAGGTGTATTTTGTGACCTGTCTAAGGCATTTGACTGTGTTCAGCATGACACTCTCATCAGGAAACTCCACCACTACGGCATCAAAGGCACTGACCTCAAACTTTTGAATTCATATCTAAGTGATAGAATTCAGAAGGTTGAGGTTAACCGGAAAAGGTCGGCTGGGTCGGTTGTGAGAATGGGAGTGCCTCAAGGATCAATTCTGGGCCCATTTTTGTTTCTAGTCTATATAAATGATCTACCCTATATGGTAGGCAATAATCATGAGATTGTATTGTTTGCTGACGACACATCATTAATTTTTAAAATGATAAGACAGGAAACAAACTACGACGATGTAAACAATGCTCTCGCAAATGTTGTTCAGTGGTTCAATATAAATAATCTAGCGTTCAATGATAAAAAAACTAAACGTATAAAATTCTCTGCACCAAATGTAAAACAAGTTGAGTCTGATCTGCGGCTTAATGGGAACAGATTGAATCTAGTAGATAACTCTGTTTTTCTTGGAATTACCTTAGATTCTAAATTGCAATGGGGCGCCTATATCTCACAACTAGCGAGTAGACTTAGTTCTGCAGCGTTCGCGGTAAAGAAAATTCGCTCATTGACTGATGTTAATACAGCAAAGCTGGTATATTTTAGTAATTTTCATAGTATAATGTCCTATGGCATCCTACTTTGGGGCAATGCCGCAGATATTGACACGATATTTACACTGCAGAAAAGGGCTATTCGTGGAATGTATAAACTTGGAAACAGAGAATCTCTTCGAGAAAAGTTTAAAGAGATTGGTATCTTGACCCTTGCATCACAATATATTTATGACAACATTATGTATATTTATAAGAATAGTAATAAATTTAAAACTAGGAAAGATAATCATTATACAAATTACTCTGTAAGGACTAGGAACGACCATAAGTTAGCGTTTCCTAAATTAAGGCTGGCTAAAAGCAGCAAATCATTTAGAAGTCAATTCAATCCCTGCCATTCTATAAATTTAAATCAATCATTAAAAACACTCTATCTCGAAAAGCTTATTATAAAACTAAAGATAACTTAGATGATAAAAAGGCATGGGATTAAGCACAACAGGATATTTCTAAAAGTTTCTAATTACTTAATAATTTTGTTTACTGCCTGGCTGTGCAGTACATGTATGACATACTGGTGACTGTCCCACTCACTTATTTTCTTGTCAAGACATCAGCAAGAACGTCATGCTCCCTCAGGCGGCATGGCTAGTGGTAGCGTCGGGTATCGGGTCACCCTCTTCCCTAAAATATGGTTGAGGAGGGTGATGGCTGGTGCTTGCGTTAACTCGTGAACGGGTGCTGCTAGCGGTGCCAGGTCGTTTTGCTAATGATACTATGACTATTTTATTCCATTCTTGTTCAAATACTCTGGTCCCAGTTTGTCATGTTCGTATTGTGCATCCATAGCTAATTGTATCTGCTATGTAAGCAAATTGGTTGAGGCATGACATTGGCTCTCACAATTAGCTGTCTTGTGTTTGTTTTTTTTTCATGTCACGGTCAATTTGTACTGTACCTATTTGTATTAATTTGATAATTCTGACTGAAAAAGAGTGCCAAGAGTTTTTTTCCGCCGGCTTTTTTTGTCTCTTGGTCTACTGTAATATCTTATTTAACAACTATCAACAACTAGTTAAAGCCGAAGTATGTGATGACTGACTTCATCAAGTGTTTTGTGAAATTCCTAAGATGAATAAAACTGTTTGAATTTTTGAATTTTTTGACGGTAAATGTTCTGGCGAAATTTTGTGAAACTTAGCTTCCATCGTCACTTGCCAGTAGGTGAGGTCATAAAACACTATTTTAACTTAATTTTCTTAATTACAGAGTTGAATTAGAAGCCTGGCTGGACAAGGCGCTGTACTCTCACGGGGACTCCGTCAACGTCGGGGTTCGCATTTCGAACCACAGCTCCAAAACTGTGCGCAGGATCAAGGTGAGTCATACGATCGATACAACAATCTAATAAAATATAAAATAATAAAATATTATTTGTTATTTCATATAAATATTAAGAAGTTTTTATTCAAATTAAAAAAAAACAACAGAAGTACTACGTAATATTAAAAAAGGGATTGTTTTTTTCCCTTTTTAAATGTCAATAATATATGAGAACACAGAATTTACTAGCAGTTGATTCCATTAAACTATATTTTTAAACATTTCAACATACCTAAATAAATATATTATATTTCGGAGAAGTAGAATAAGCGTGGGTAGAACTTTTGGATTATGTTACTTAATATTTACCGAGTCTGTGGGCTTGGGTATTATGATCTTTATTTAGAATAAAATCTGTTTACGCATATGTGTGTCATTTATTACCTTATTGTGAAAATTTCAGAGCTACATAGTTTATTTATGGCCTCTTACGTTTTTCCGCTCATGGTGGCTATAACGCTAAGCGCCCATACGCACTAGCAGTTGACTGCAGGGGTGGCTAACCGCTCGGTTAACCGCTTTTCTAGTTTAATATGCAACCGCGAGACAACCGCGAAGAATTCGCGTTAAGCGGTTGAACCGCTCACGGACCGCCCGGCGGTTACCGTAACCCATAACCGTTATCTACGTGGCTTCCCAAAATAATAATATAATATTATAAAAAGTTTATACTTAAGGACCCAAATGTAGTAAGTGACAAGTGTAGAAAATGTCAACGACAACCCGAAACCATACAACACATTACAAGTGCCTGTCCAACACTCACCCAAACAGACTACACACATAGGCACAACTAAATAGCGCACTATTTACACCAAAAAGTAGCTTTTAAACACTCTGATATCCGGAAAACCAGAACCTTACTGCCAATACAACCCGAAACCTGTATTAGAGAGTCACAATCACAAAATATACTTTGATCGAGCTATATTGACAGATAAAACTATACATAATAATCGACCAGATATAACACTCATAGACAAGAAACACAAAGTAGTAGTAGTATATAATTGACATAGCAGTACCAAACACCCATAATTTGCTGAAAACAATAAATGAAAAAATCAACAAATATACTGAATTAAAAGCAGAAATCACCCGGATTTGGAAAATGAATCAAGTTTATATTGTGCCAATGGTGCTCTCTAGTACAAGTATTACCTAAAAGTTTATTCAACTCCATGAACATTTAAAATTTACCCCAAAATATATATATCACAATGCAAAAAGCAGCCATTTTGAATACGTGCCGAATTGTACGAAAATTCCTACACGACGATACCACCTTTAATCCAAACAATGATTTTCACTTGGCGTAGCCCGTGAAAACCTCATGAAACCCGAGAACGAAATAAAAAAAACTCGAGGTTGTATGTTCTAAACACAAAAATAATAACATAATATAATATAACAATAAAAATAATCGCCGGTATCTGTCCCTCTTGCCCTGATCCCCGACCGTCTGGTCAAATTGTCGGGTCTTTCCGCCGAAAGGCGTGTGGCTTTAAATAATAATAATAATCTTTATTTGTATCTCTCAAATAGACAATACAATAAGTAAATATAATTAAACAATAAACAAGAAAACTTAAGGTAAGTAGGTAAGTTGAACCGTAAATGGTAGAACAAAACATATTAAAGAAACAAGGAACATTTTTTCAAACAGTATGAAAATTAGCTATTATAACTATTAAACCAGCTTATAATTACATTTTACAAAAATATTTTTAAATATGCCTACATTATAATAAATTATCCAATGCTTGCTACAACAAAGCTAATATCACACTAATGGAGATACGTTTAATAGTCACTACATCCTATTCTATAAAGTATAAATAAGTATATAGTAAAAATTAATAAATTTAATTCAGCGCCCTTATTAACAGCAGTCCCGGTGACTTCCATCACCATCAGGCCATACAAACATCTAAATATCGCTCTCTTATCGTAAGCTCCAACATTTAAATGAGAAACAAAAGAAAAGCAGAAATTAATAACAAACAAATGAAACTTTTTGACTATTTATAATGATGATAAAAATATATTTATCTGTGAAGCACTGGCTATTTGTAAGAAGTGTTCATTAGGATTCCAAATGCGATTTTCGCTCCAAATTTCTATAACGACCTAATTAAGAGACGTAGAGATGTAAAGGCGCTCTTCGTTTAAATTTTAATTGAAGAAGTAAAGGAGAGACGGAAAATAATCAGAAGCTTATTTCAAAAATTATATGATGAGATTTTAAACTTTTTTCTAACTTTTCAGCATATTTCAAGTAGTAAATATGTGTTTTTAAAGCCGATGCATTGGATCTTCTATTGAACTACTAGCTAAAACGATCTATGAAGAAAACAATTAGTTGCTGTCTTATTCGCTAGTTTAAAGAAATATGTTAAATAAATGAAAAATATTATTAAATAAAAATCACCCGACCAGGACTCGAACCTGAGACCTCTCGTTTGCCGTACGAGTGCTCTCCCACTGAGCTACCGGGGCCTGGCGGTACGCCTCGAAATTACTTAAAAGCGGCTACACACGACCCTAAAATCACTGGCGATATCGGGACAGTGGTGGGGAGGACCCTAGATCATATCATAAATCGTCTCTTGTGTAGGCAAATCCCACCCGATTTTTATCGTCCCTAAAAGCGGCTACACACGACCCTAAAATCAGTGGCGATATCGGGACAGCGGTAGTGGGGATGAAATCGGCTACTACTCTACACACGTCCCTGCCAGTCAGTACGAAACCGACCATGCAACAGACTGCACGTTGTTCCGAGATGCCGCCGACACTCACAAAACAGCAGAAAATAGGCATTGTTTTGGCACTTACTACGGTGCCACCTAACCAGAGACGAAAAAGGAAGACCTGGGTTAAAAACTGGTTGATGAAACGTCATGAACGTGATGAGACATTTAGAAGTAGATAATTTTAGAAACTTTTTATGAATGGATTTTGAGTGTTTTGAAGAGCTCCTTAATATGGTGACACAACAACTTCTTCAAATACATTAATTCCATGACAATAATTACTTCCTCGAATAACATCTTCTCAAACTTCATAAACTCTCCAGTTTAGTACCCCATATCACCTTCTCGAACTTCATTTACTTCCAGTACTAATACTTCTTCCATTTTCTGCCGTTCGACCTTCCTTAATTTCTATGTTTTTTATCCCACAAATATGGTAAATCGTTGAATAGATCGATAGCTTTGGTCCACGCTTCTCGATCTTTCTCCTTCGCCATTTTTTCGCGCGAAATAAACAATTATATCCGCAAGCACGTCGTCGTATCGTCGCGGCACTCGAGCGCAGACTGCGTAGAAATCAATCCTGATTTCGCTACACACGTACTGACAACGCTCCCTAGCCGATAATTGTCCCTAAATCGTGAGCTCGCTCGGCACGATTTAGGGACGATAAAAATCGGGTAGGATTTGCCTACACACGAGACGATTTATGATACGATCTAGGGTCCTCCCCACCACTGTCCCGATATCGCCACTGATTTTAGGGTCGTGTGTAGCCGCTTTCAATCGTTCCGAGCGAGCTCACGATTTAGGGACAATTATCGTCTAGGGAGCGTTGTCAGTACGTGTGTAGCGAAATCAGGATTGATTTCTACGCAGTCTGCGCTTGAGTGCCGCGACGATACGACGACGTGCTTGCTTGCGTATATAATTGTTTATTTCGCGCGAAAACATGGCGAAGGAGAAAGATCGAGAAGCGTGGACCAAAGCTATCGATCTATTCAACGATTTACCATATTTGTGGGATAAAAAACATAGAAATTGAGGAAGGTCGAACGGCAGAAAATGGAAGAAGTATTAGTACTGGAAGTAAATGAAGTTCGAGAAGGTGATATAGGGTACTAGTACTGGAGAGTTTATGAAGTTTTAGAAGATGTTATTCGAGGAAGTAATTATTGTCATGGAATTAATGTATTTGAAGAAGTTGTTGATAATGGAGCGGCGTAATAATACAAGAAGAAAGCACATTACTACAGAAAAGAAAAAATAGATGAAAACCAGACAAAGATAATTCAACAATTAGAAGGATGTCTGTCTTTTAAAAATAAACAATTAAGGGGGTGAACGTAAGGATATAATTGTTTATTAATGGAACTTAAAATAATACACAACAGCAAAGGAGTAAGCATTTATTTTGATAAAGAGTTACAACTGTTTTTTAATATTCTTCCTTTTTCGTCTCTGGTTAGGTGGCACCGTAGTAAGTGCCAAAACAATGCCTATTTTCTGCTGTTTTGTGAGTGTCGGCGGCATCTCGGAACAACGAGCAGTCTGTTGCACGGTCGGTTTCGTACTGACTGGCAGAGACGTGTGTAGAGTAGTAGCCGATTTCATCCCCACTACCGCTGTCCCGATATCGCCAGTGATTTTAGGGTCGTGTGTAGCCGCTGTGTTTTTACGATGGATAGCTTACGTAGGTAGCTCCATCTAATGGCTTAACTTTGCAGCTAAGACCACACGAGACCAATTTCTATTTTAATGTTTTTGCATTTAACTCTTAAATAAATGATTTTTATTTAATTTATTTTTTCATTTATTGAAGAGTAATTAAGCATTTTAAATGCAAAAGCTTTAAAATATTATTAAAGAAATATGTCTCTAGAATTAGGGTAACATAAAAAAAAATCGATAGAGACCATTTTATTTAAAAGGCTGACGATATGTTTCTCTAACCACGATTAAGCTAAAGTTCTGTACACCGCTCAATCAAAATGCATTGAGCTAATAAAACTTATTGCAACAAAATACATGTAATAAATACATTATTTATTTACACAATAAAATTCGAATTCGTTTTCAACCGACTTCCAAAAAAGGAGGAGGTTCTCAATTCGTCTGTATGTTTTTTTGTGTCTATGTTACACAATATTTCGGACAATTATGAATTGATTTTAAAAATTCTTCTTTCATATGATAGATGATACTTCATAGTCTCATATAAAATCGAAACCGGTTGAGTACTTTATTGAGAATTTCAAATTATTGAAACAATATGTATGATTTGTGACAGAAATAGAATAACGTCTTTTCTAGTGTATCATTTATCCGTATATTTCACCAAATGACGTCAGAACAACTGTAGCTCCGAGCGTAAAGCGTTGACTGGTCATCTGATACGTCGTGTGTTCGAAACCTGGCATTGGGAGATTTTTATTTTTTATTTTTTGTTTACCTTACTTAATTAACTGACACAATTGGAGATTTATTATTGCCTTTTCGAAATAATACCTAAGAAGAGAGAAGGAACATTTTTATAGTTTAATAAATCATACTTTTATTTGAGGTTAACATGAGTACAATACGCTCCCCGCCCTCAGAATCGAACCGTAAAGAAGGATCGAATACAGACCTTACTAAGCCTAAGGATGTTGAAAAGAAAGCAACTTTACGTAAGCGTAAGCAAACCGAGCAAGACTGCATTATAAAACAGGAACTAGAAGACTTTCGTAGGGAAATGATGTCCCTTTTTAAAACTTTCACTGACAGTCACAATGAAAATTTGCAGAAAATCCAAAACGAAATTACAGCTGAAATTAAGGAACATGTCTCATCTTTAACAACTAAAATCATACAAGAACAAGAACATTTGAAAGCTAATATAAAAGAGCTTGAAAATAAAATTTGCACGGTCGAAAATAAAATTCCAAACTTATCAAACGTTCAGAAAAAACTCGAAGAGGCCAACGATAATATATCTCAACTCAAATTAGAGATTAATCAAAATAGACAATTTTCAATGCTTAACAACCTTGAAATATCCGGTGTACCATTTTCTAAAGGAGAAAATTTAAATACCATATTCCAGAATATGTGCACTCGAGTTGGATTTTCTTTACGGGAATGCGATGTAGATACTATTCACCGAGTCCGTAGATTTCAACCACCAGAAAGAGAAGGGCAGAAGATTACTCGACACCCAGCTATCATCGTCAGGTTTACCCAACGCAATCGTAAAAATGAACTTCTGGCTGCCGTCCGCGCGCGCCGCGGCCTTACTACCGCCGACATCGATCTGCCGGGACCCGCGCTCGCGCTTTATGCCGGCGACCACCTCACTCCTACTAATAAACTTATATTAAAACGGGCTCGCGAGTTAAAATTTGAATTTAATTATTCTTATTTATGGGTCCGTGACTGTAAGATATTTTTACGTAAAAATGATACTAGCAAAGCAATATGTGTTATTAACGAAAAGGATTTGGATAAAATTAAGTGACTATCCGAATTAAATTGCTATTTTTGTTATATTTCAGTGTTCTATCATATAATCTGTTCTATATATATTATATTATGTCTTAAAGGTATGTTATGTTTTTGTTATGCCGAGGACCTTTATTTTGTTTTCCACTATATTTTTATTCTAAATATTATCGCAAATTTATGTAAAACTATTTTAAAATTAATTCACGCACTTTCAAAATTAATTAAATTGTTTTTGGCATGTCGCTCACCTGTACGAGGTAAAATTTTCAAGTATTTATGTTCTATCAAAAATGACCTCTAAAACTTTGCATATGTATTACCAAAATACTAGGGTGCTACGTACAAAAACGCATGATTTTTTCTCCCAGGTAACGCAATCGAACTATGATATAATATTTATAACGGAATCTTGGTTGACCTCAGATTTTCATGACAATGAGTTATTCGATAGTAGTTTTAATGTGTTTCGATGTGATCGGTCTGCTGCCGACAGTGGACTGGCGCGGGGCGGGGGAGTTGCGGTGGCGGCGCGGGCGCAGCTCCGACCACTCCTCCGCGACTGGCCCGTGCCGCCGCGCGCTTTTTCCGACTGCGTTTGGCTGTCTATACCCTTAGACCCCGATAACCGCTGCGCCTCGATTTATGGAACACGAGCACGTTTTCTTAACTTAGCTTGTATTTACATACCCCAAGGACCAGGTTACAAAGATACATTAACTTCCTTTCTTGAGATAGTAACTCAGTTAATTATTGATAAATCCGAGGATTTATTTTTAATAGTAGGCGATTTTAATGTCTCGGACGCGGAGTGGCAGACTAGTGATTCGGACGAACTATCATTAACTCCTAGTGGTAGCTACGCAACGCAGAGCATGTTTGAGTTTCTGTCTATCACGGGTCTGAAACAGTATAATCACGTATTCAATTTTCATAATAGGATCCTAGATTTAGTGTTAGCCAATAATGACTGCATGGTTTCTTCATGCGACAAACCGCTCGTGTCTGAAGACAAACATCATAAATCTTTATTAATAGATTTTAATTTATTTTATATTCCGCCGTTGAAACAAGCAGCTAAATTTAACCTAAACTTCCATTTAGCAAAATTTGATGATATAAATTGTGAACTCTCTAGAATAAATTGGTACAGTTTTTTTAATAATTTGAATATGGAAGAAAGTGTGACAAAATTTTATAATTTATTGAATGAGTTAATTAATACGTATGTTCCCCGGCGTCGAATAAAATCCTCAACTTCTAAACCCAGCTGGTACAGTCGCGCTCTTATTAAAGTACTAAATGAGAAGCGTAAGTTACATAAATTATGGAAACTATATAATAATCCTTTAGACTATCAAAGTTTTAAACTATTGCGTAAAAGGGCTGAAAAAATGGAAAAAGACTGCTATCATAATTTTATTTCTTTTTCTGAGGATAAAATCAAGTCACAACCAAAATTTTTTTGGACTTATATTAAATCTATTACTTCGAATAAAAGTTACCCTCAAACTATGCATTACAAGGGATTTCAGACTTCGGATGGCGAGGAAATTTGTAATCTTTTTAATGAGCACTTCCATTCTGTATTTGAGGAGCCAACTTCTTTTGTCAATGTAAGCGACCTTGAACCGAGCGACAACTCTATAGTTGACATACATACAATTAATATTAACACCAAACTTGTTTTCAAACATCTTCAGTCAATTAATGTTAACAAGGGATCAGGTCCGGATGGAGTACATCCCTTGCTAATAAAAAAATGTGCGTCATCTTTAGCTTTGCCTATCACAATTTTATTTAAGAAATCTCTCATCGAAGGTCACGTTCCCGAAATCTGGAAGCAAGCATGGGTAACTCCTATACCAAAAGGACGCATCAGCTCTGATATAGAGAACTTTAGACCTATATCTAAGCTGTGCCATTTTGGAAAAATCATCGAAAAAATTATTACTGATCAGCTGTCAGAGGTAGTGCGTTATCATATTATTCCTAACCAACATGGATTTTATAGGGGTCGTTCGGTTGACACAAATTTGTTAGTATTCACTGATGATATCCTTGGTGCAATGCAGGACGGTTGTCAGGTGGACACCGTATATACCGATTTCGCAAAATGTTTTGACAAAATTTGTCACAATACTCTTTTGTCAAAGCTCTGGCAGCTTGGTATACGCGGTGATCTTTTCCGATGGATCAAATCATATATCGATAGAAGGAGCCAATCGGTGGTCTTGTCTGGTTACACATCGAAACGTATGCTTATTTCCTCTGGCGTCCCGCAGGGGTCACACTTGGGGCCTTTGCTATTTACATTGTTTATAAACGATATCACCAAACACATCCAGCACTCCAGTTCCTTGCTCTACGCAGATGATACCAAGATTTATAAGGTTGTTCGTGATATTAAAGACTGTGAGCTTCTGCAACATGACCTGCACAATTTTGAAATTTTTTGCCATAATAATAATTTAGTTTTAAATTTAGATAAATGCAACGTGATTAGTTTCTCTAAAACCAAAAAACCAATAAACTACAACTACTGCCTTTTTCATAAAAATATCAAAAGAGTTACTCAAATCCGTGATCTTGGTATTATTATGGACACAAAATTAACCTTCTTGCCTCATATAGACTCAATTATACGTAAATCATACCAACAGTTGGGTATTATTCTGAGGGTGGGTAAGCCGTTTAAAAATGCACTTACCTATAAGATCCTTTATAATAGTTTTGTCCGAAGCCATTTGGAGTTTGCTTGTGCTGTTTGGAAGCCTTATTATAATTGCCACATTGAGCGAATAGAAAAGATCCAGCGTAAATTTATTAAAACACTAGAGTTTAGAACTGACAGTATTTACTCTGAATACACTGAATCCTTAAAAAAACATAACTTACTGTCTCTAGAAGATCGCCGCGATTGCATCGACTCCGTTATGTTGTATAAATTAGTAAATAACTATATAGATGCCCCCTCACTATTCAATAAAATATTGTTTAGAGTACCTCGTGGACGTGAGCGCCATTGCCGTGATAAGAAATTGTTTTTTATTCCACTCAGTAAAACCCTTTATGAAGCTAATTCTTTTGTTAAGCGTGCGTGCAAAATTTTTAATGAAAGTAAAAAATTAACTAATGTGGACATATTTTTCGATAAATTATATAATATAAAAAAATGTTTTAGGATAAATGATTGAATTAAACAATATATGTAAATTTAAAAAAATATATATATGTCGTGTATCTTCTAATTGTTCTATAACTTTATTTTAACGTATCGTTTTATGTATTGTATATTGTGTAAATCTGTAAGTACATTTATGCTGTGAATACTAACGTAAGTAAACTATTTGAACTGTAAATTAAAATTTTCCTTGTTTGTTAGACAGTAAGCGTTTAGAATTACTTTGTATTTTTAAGGAAACTGTAGGTCTATGTTAAGAAAATGTTTGATATTAATTACTGTGAAAGACCGTTTGTTTCTATTTTAAATAAATAAATAAATAAAATAAATGATTTCGGAGAATGTTTGACATGACGTGGATGACATTCTCAACTCAGCCAAAGTTTTGACGTGTAGTCGGTTTTTTTAATGCTCTGCATTTGTTGATTATTTATTTGTTAAGACTAAAAAAAATACTATCCAGCTGCCCACAGTTTTACCTGCGTATCTTTTGATCCCGGCATAATTTCTTGATCCAAGATTTGAATTTGACCTTTCCCAAAAGGTCATAATACATAAACATTTTTTCAAATCCGACTGGAAGTTTCTGAGAGCAGTGCGTTCAAGGAAACTCTTCATCTTTATTATACAGGGTTGATTTGTAGTCACCAGCCAAATTTTTTTTATACAATAAGTATCATTTATAGAAACAATTTTTGCAAAAAAAGTATTTTTTTTACAAAGAAATAAATATATCCACTAACATATTAAGCAAATCATGGTCACTCTAAATTACCATTAAAATAAAGACAACTACGCGCTATTATAAAACATCTTGTAGTACTACGTCGTAGTATTATCAAAGAAATACCGCGTCGTAGTAGCTTTGTTCATCAACAGTAACTATTTGCAAAGTTTGTGGTGCCATATCTTTTTTTTTTTTTATACTAAGCTATACTAAAATAAATATGCAGGTACGTTTATATCGTATCAAAGAAACTAACATTTAAATTTGGCTGGTGACTACAAATCAACCCTGTGTATACAGGGTGACTGGTGACAAATTTTAGGTATTGAAGGAGAACACTCTGTACTTGATTCCGATCAAAATTATGTAAAAAAGTAGGTACTTTTTTTTTAGATTTTTCACCAGAATTCCCTATAAATAAATAAAGAGACACTTTTCCCGACACTGTATTACGCTTATGTAACCATGCGATACGTAAATAATTCTCTAACTTTCGCTTAAGTTTACTCAGTAAATTCATATTTATTTTTTATCTCTCTCTTCAACTATAATCTCAAACTATCACGTCGTTAAATTTCGAAAGTGACCCACCATTCATCCTGTATATTATTTTTTTAAATTCTTATAATCAAAAATGACCCAATACTCCAAATAACAATTTTGAGTTTTAGAATGAATTACCTATAGATACCCTTCAAAATTTAACATTTCAATCTTATGTATTTAAGTCAATTTTAAATTTACTACTTTACTAAATTTACACTTTAATTAAAGATGGCCGTTTTAATTACCTTTATAGTGTTCGGTTGTTTGTATGATATACTTGTATATGTGCGTATGGTGTAGGTTATTTACATAAGTATGATGACAAACAAAACAAAACAAAACAAGCTAAATACAGAACCCCTTTTCATTATCAAGAGTAAAATTTCAATTGTATAATTGTATCAGGCGCTTCGGAAACATCACAAAAGTTTTGTTTCTCATTTTGTGATAAGGACACGGCGGAAGACATTCATACCCATTTCTATAGTGATTTAAATACATTCAGTTCTCAGTTAAATTAAATCAAACTCGAAAGTTATTAACTAAGCGTTCAAAAGGAGAATTTAAATCATGCACCAAACTTTACGGGAGTTTCAACAAAAGAATGTGTATAGTTAGGAGTTGGTTACACTATTTGCTATAATTTCCTCTAGTGTAACTATTTATAATGTAAACCGAAATTTAAATAAACTTCAATGATACTTGAAAAAAATATAATCTCAATTCTTAAACTTTTTTACTCAGGGGCAAGTCTGGAATGACATATAAGGCGTCCAAACAGGGTACATTATTTTAAACTTGTTTCACTTGATTCTTTTAACCAATCACAGAAGCGCACGCAGTTGCCTATGATAGTTTCGAACACTTAATAAGGTTCGAAGTGTTGAGCGCGATGATTTGACCTTACGGAAGGTGTCCGAGTAGGGCGAGTCGAATTTGGTCAAATTCAATGAAACAACAATTCAAAAATAGAGGCATGTCTATTCTCCACAAAAAAGGACACCTTCACATTAAGACCCACCTCCCAAAATATATCTGTCCCCATCACCGATTCCGCTCAACAAATTCTGTCCATGGCAGGTTGCTTGTTTAACCGTGTATGTACTTCAGCATACATTTTGGAGAGTGTGCGAATGCTCTGTTTGAACAATCGAACCCTCACACTTTTACCATCGGACTACTAGACGCAGACAGAACTTCCATTCACATGGTGTGGATATTCCATAAAATCGAACTAAGCGCTTTGACAGTTCCTTTTTGATACGAGTCGCCAAGGTTTGGATCTGTCTGCATTTATTTTCCCTGACCAGTATTAGTCCTGGTACTTTTAAGCGTCGAATGAATAGGTTTCTCGTGGACGGACTTATTTTATAAAAAAAAGACTGAAAGAAGTGAAGAATTAGCAACATTTAGTGGTTTTCGTAACGAGAAGTAATAAAAATCGGCATTTAACTACAATTTGTTTACAATTTACTAGAATTCAAATTACAAGTGCATTTTTTAACCCAAGACACAAAATATGAATTTTATTTCACCATGCATCCGACTAAAACTTAATAGTACTTTAAAGCCTTAATTAAATAAAAAGTTACACAAGGCCTTAAATTTTACAGTTAAAATATGAACCTTATTGAAAGTGCTAGTATCCAATGAGATACTAGACAAGCTATAATAACTTTTAATGATGAGGTTTTCCAAAAAGTCGGCCTTTAAACGTGTTATTTTCATGGGTGTAAATGACGATATTAAATCTATTAGGTAGGTATATTAACCTATCCTAAAACAAAGGTAACTTTTATTATAAATATACATCATAAAAAATTACCAATTATAACATGATATTGTTATTACAATATTTATCGCTGTACAATTACCACATAAATTATGTCTATTAAATAATTATTTGAGGATTAGCCTTAATAACTGCCACGAAGATTAAATTCAGTAATCAAATTGAATTTCGAACCCATTCATTTTTCTATGTAAAAAGGTTTCAATAAATCCGCTATCAGGCAATCGCAGTCGCTTACAAAATGGTGACGGTGTGCTGAGGTTTGGCTTTTAGTTTTTACAATAAGGGCTTATTCAGATGACGCGTCTATCTAGTAGAGGACTCGCGTTTCACGCGCGTTACACTCGCGTTCGCAACGTGATGTTATTCATAAAAATGCTACATTAGTCCGGGCGCGAGGCGTGTTCAAGGCAATCGCGGGCTTGGGGCGAGGCGGGCGCTTGGCATGTGTGAGTGGACTTGGATAATTGCAATTTGAAATATTATATTTGTGTGTAAAATAAGAAATTATAAAAGTACAACAAATAAAGCGAGTTACAGCAGGCGCTTGTGGTCTGAACGAGGCCTAATAGCAGACTTTAAGCCCTTTGATCCTGAAAACCGAATCTGATAACCGATCACCTCGTTAGGATTCGTTTGAAGTAGAGATTTTATATTTTCGAAGCAAGGTTAGATAACTCTCGTCTAAAATTCACGAATTTTCTCGTTCTTTTCACGTTTTGCAGGAATTGCTTGATGTTAAAATAGTTTTCAAATTACAGTGGTACAAACTTGTCCTTCTTTGTAGAGGTTCTCAGTGGATTTTTTTTTATTTTTTTGCGATACGCGTAGTTTTCCGTCAGTTGTTTTCGTGTTAATTAAGTAATTTGCCAATATTTATGGTATAGATACAGTTGGTACGGTTTTTATTTCTTTTTTGTTTCATTTATTCGTTAAACAAAGATAAATTTGTACGTACTAGGTAAATTCAACTGAAGCTCAGCTTAGTTTTTTTTTATATTGAATATAGTTTTGGATATACTCGCGTGGATATTTGTGAAATGTTTGCCCTGATATAAAAATTATAGTATAGAAAGCCAGGTTTATTTACGAAACGCATACTTAACTGGCCGGCGGTCAGGTGAAAATTATTCTAATCCTATACATTTATTTATTTATCATATAAGACACACAGAATGTATCAAATAAAAACTCTTACTTAGTAACATACATGAATTATTAAAACATTCCGACACATATGTCACAAGGGTATGATGTACAGACACGTGTAAGATATAGTTTCATAATCAATATAGGAAACAGCGATACCAGTGACTCTGACAAAAAAAATAGCATCATGTACGGGCGTACAAAGAGAAACAATTTGTTGTGAGATAATAAATGTATTAAGCTTTTACAATATTAGAGTTATGGTTAAAGTAAAGTTAATTTTGACAAGTATTGTAGGACACGACCCGTGTCTGAGACGGTGTGTTGAGACTCTTCTGGCTAATCGGCTACGGTCGGCCGCCAGTAAAACAAGTTCGGGCGCCCCCGCCGCCCGCGAGTCTGCGGTGCCTGTTCGGGCGGTGACGTAGTAGCTGACGGAGTCGCAGGCGCGGACACCATCATAGTAACCCCGACAATAGTACGAAATAAAAGGATTAAACAAACTTGATACTTGATTATTTTTGTTTATAAAATTATTGTAAAAAATAACAATATTGGTACGGTCCTACTTTTTAATGAGAAGTATATTATTAAAGGCCCATTTAGACGACGCCATTTTCTTGCCTGTGGTATACCATAAAATTGAAGCAATAAATGTCTTGTATCGTCTAAACAACACGTAACATTATTGCACTATAGAAGCAAGTTCCATTCAAAACTGTTCGTGGTGTAAACAGTACGAACCAATTCTTGCATGCAATTATTGTATGTACTACCATTTGCAAACATGGGCAGTTGAGGAGGGTGTGTTATTAGTTGCTGCTGTTCTCAGACAAGAAATATTGAAAAAAGTCTTCCAGTTTAATTATTTGCTGGATAAATTTGGACCTTCTATACAAAAGCAAAACACTACTATATAGTTATTGTTTTCCTGGTTTCAGAAGTTTTTTTTAAAAAAGAATCCATCAAATTAAAACAACTCAATAAACATCAGCACTACCAGATCTGGTACTCATAGGATCCTTAATTTTTTCCCGTTCCCGATTCCCGTTGCAGTACCAAGGGGTACATAGTTCTTAATTTTTTTATTTTATTTCCTTAGGTCCAAACCCTTCAACTCCAAATTCTTCTGCAAATACTGCAAGTGCCGCATTACGCGCATCACGATTTTTATAATATCTACCTACTACTTTTTTTTTAAATATGAAAGAAACACTCGGGACAAAATGTGGGTTGTTTTTCTAAGAACGTTCAATATTGAATGAAAATTTTGTCTGCACAAATTCGTGCAATAATTGAAGCAACGCATCAGAAAGTGGTACAATGACATAAAAGTTTGTGTTTAGACAGGTCAAAACTTGAACGCAAATATTGCCTGGTAATAATCTCCTTGGTTTTACACCAAAAGGCACTGGCAATTATTTCCTGTTCAACCTTGCATTCAATAATTGAATTCAATTTTGGAATTACTGTTGCTTACAATTATTGAAGAGCAATTATTGCTTCCACTAGATTTTATGCAATAATTGCTCTGGAATGTTCAAGAAAATGGCGTCGTCTAAATGGGCCTTAAATGATAGGCAACTAGTATTAATCAGGTTTAAAATAAAACAACAAAATATAATAATTATTTTTATTTATTGTAATCAAAATCTGAATCTAGCAATTCTATATGGAATGAATCGTCAGAGTCATTGGTATCGATGTTTCCTACATTGATTATGAAACTATCTATACGAGAATCAGAGTGGTTTCAGTAATTAAACGACAGAGTAGTCTCAAAATAAGTTTAATATTATACAAAATCGCTCTAATGATGGCGTGGTCTCCATTTTATATCCAACAACAACATCTTATTATTCAAGTAACTTTCCTGTAGTCAATTAACTATCTTTTTCCATAAACTAAAAGTCAAATCAAGTCCACTAACCGATCACAATATTCATTAGTAAGTATTTAAGGAAGCATTCAATCGTAACAACATCCTATTATAACATTATCACTAGTCAATAGATGTACTTATTATTTAATATACACATGATAAACAGGGGTATCTAACATTCGGCCTTCCTGACAATTTAGTTTGTCCTCAAACTTATTCACAATAAGCTTATATTATATTTATAGGATCTTAGCTATTAGACAATCATATTCATTTATATTTATACCTAGTACATAAAACATATAACCTAAAATCGGCTTTGTCTGCACCGCAAGCTTCACTGACCATGTCAACCACTTACGACTTCCAGACACAATATCATAATCATCAAATTAACTTACTCTCATAACACATCATTATCAAAATCAGTCAGTCACTGCACCGCAAGCTTCACTGGAGAAGGATCTCCAGCCACTATACGACTTCCAGGGCATGACATACTTCATTCAACTATATCAAATTAACTTATCCTCATAACCCATCATCATCAAAAATCAGTCAGCCACTGCACCGCAAGCTTCACTGGAGAAGGATCTCCAGCCACTATACGACTTCCAGGGCATGACATACTTCATTCAACTATATCAAATTAACTTATCCTCATAACCCATCATCATCAAAAATCAGTCAGCCACTGCACCGCAAGCTTCACTGGAGAAGGATCTCCAGCCACTATACGACTTCCAGGGCATGACATACTTCATTCAACTATATCAAATTAACTTATCCTCATAACCCATCATCATCAAAAATCAGTCAGCCACTGCACCGCAAGCTTCACTGGAGAAGGATCTCCAGCCACTATACGACTTCCAGGGCATGACATACTTCATTCAACTATATCAAATTAACTTATCCTCATAACCCATCATCATCAAAAATCAGTCAGCCACTGCACCGCAAGCTTCACTGGAGAAGGATCTCCAGCCACTATACGACTTCCAGGGCATGACATACTTCATTCAACTATATCAAATTAACTTATCCTCATAACCCATCATCATCAAAAATCAGTCAGCCACTGCACCGCAAGCTTCACTGGAGAAGGATCTCCAGCCACTATACGACTTCCAGGGCATGACATACTTCATTCAACTATATCAAATTAACTTATCCTCATAACCCATCATCATCAAAAATCAGTCAGCCACTGCACCGCAAGCTTCACTGGAGAAGGATCTCCAGCCACTATACGACTTCCAGGGCATGACATACTTCATTCAACTATATCAAATTAACTTATCCTCATAACCCATCATCATCAAAAATCAGTCAGCCACTGCACCGCAAGCTTCACTGGAGAAGGATCTCCAGCCACTATACGACTTCCAGGGCATGACATACTTCATTCAACTATATCAAATTAACTTATCCTCATAACTCATCATCATCAAAAATCAGTCAGCCACTGCACCGCAAGCTTCACTGGAGAAGGATCTCCAGCCACTATACGACTTCCAGGGCATGACATACTTCATTCAACCATCTATCCCATATCTCTATTCGGACCTAAAATCAAGCGTCGGACACCCACTGCACCGCAAGCTTCACTGGCTGTTGACCACTCTACGACTTCCAATCAAAACATTCATTGATTGCACCGCAGAACTTCATCAACATCAACACCAGCCACAATACGACTTCCAGTTGGTGTTCCGACACTGAAGGCTGCACCGCGAGGCTTCGCTGGCTGCTGACCACTCTACGACTTCCAACCAACACATTTATTGATTGCACCGCAGAACTTCATCAACATCAATACCAACCACAACGCGACTTCCAGCCCTTGATTTAAAACATCAGTGCATTCACATTCCATTCATATTACATTTAGCATGTACATGTATTCTAATAAGCATATAGTACAAAATATATATTAACATAGTTTAACAATATAGGTATATTTTACCCCCTTTTATCAATTTAATAACTTTAAACAGTAAATCAAGTACTTATACAAATATTCATTAAATTCAGTGAACGCAAAATACATGGAAGAGCTAGTTGCGCTTGAAAATGGCCTAACGAAAATTCAGTTTTATTCAGTTGATTTCCGTGTTTAGTTCGTAGTTGGCAGCATATTTCATGATGGACCGTATTTGTCAATTATAAAAATATAAACAATGCCGATTTGCGCTATAAAATGTTTTACAAATTGATTGCAGCCAAATAATAAATTGCAAGCTTTAGTTATAACGTGTAAATAGACCCGCTTACTGTAAAACTACCAAATTCAGGTTTCTATAAGTAAAACATGGGGCAACTATTTCTACGGGGATAGTGTTAGGTAGATAGGATCGATGAAATAAGTGAATTTTTAAATGTTTATAATTTGAAGTCAAACTAATATGTGCATTCTGTTTACTGTTTGCTCTATTAAAAAAAGTCTAAGGTACTATTCAAAATATCAACTCTTCAGAATGTTGAAAAAATAGTTTCGAAAGATAGTTTAATAATCGTAAAATATTTAGCCAAGACCCTAATCATTTCATCGTTTAATGTCAGCGTTTCATAAATTTTAGATTTTAGAATTACTTATAATAATTAACTCAGTTAATAAATATTCCATATTCACACAACACTATGCAGCCCATATTAAGTTCCTCAAAGAATTTGTGTTATAGATACTAAACAGATATTAAACTTAAGAAGAATGTACAAATATATTATGAATATAAAATACATAATAAAATAATGTATGTTTGTATAAAGTATATAATGTATGTCTTTAAATTGCATCTAAACAACAAAGATAACAACAATATCTAATGTCACCGGGATTCGAACCCAGTACCTCTGGGATCGGAGGCAATTTATGTTACCATTTCAACAGCCGTTCATCAAATTATGAACGTAAACCTTTTGTCTACACCATAAACAAAATATAGGAATATGCAAAGTAAAAATATTCTTATCTTTCATTGCCACCTTCTACATGAATCGTCCACAATGACGACTCTTTCAGGTTCATAAATGTTCGCGAATGTATCCTTCAACGGCCAATGATGTTATAGTTACAGTACGTTGCCTAGCTAATTAGCGACGTGCGTTGACAAATGAAACCAATCACATTGCATCATTTTCAGAGGAAACAACTAGGCGTTTAAAGAAAACAAAGGTCGTGTGCCGCTTTTCTAAGAGATTTTGGTTGAGTTACTCTTCCATCCATTTCACGCTCACTGATTGAGTTGCATCATATGTATTTTTAAATACTAAGGTTTTCTTACTTTAGTTACCTATTTTAATAGCCCAATTATTCTGAATCTGAAGCAGAAATCTCTACATTGATACTTATGCTTATCCATGGTTGTATCAGATCAATAGCCCAAACATTGGAATATTGCTTATTACCCATGTTGGAACCAGGTATACTCGAGACCTCATATCTATCATTTTCTAGAATTTTAGTTATTTTATGTGGACCTGAAAAGACCAGCAGTAGTTTTTTTTTAATTTTAATATTTATTTACTTTGACCGTCATCATTTGATTGTTGTTTTTGAATTTTTAACAAGATCACGTAGGAAATACTTTCTAACTACTTTGCGATTTTTATCAAAGCATTTTTTCTGTTGTGCCCGATCTTTTTCAATTTGGTTATTAATGTCTGTTTTAAACTCTTGTATATACTATGTGCTGTCTACGATACCAAGTATACAATAACAAATAAATATGGATTTGTACGTGAATTTCTCACAAAAGGATCGTGGTAATATGCACTGTTTCGAAGAATTTCAGCTTTTGGTATGGGGTGTAGGAATCCTTCCTTTTTACCTGTCGGGGCTTTGCCGTACTCACAATGTAAACAAGATTGAATATACTTAGTCACAAATTTGTTTTATTACATTAACATATTATATACATATTTATATAATTAATCATGATGTGAATATTTTATATTATAGTTTGGATCCTCTAGAATTTCTTTAATGTAACTTTAGTTTTACATCGGTCAATAATTGTACACTTAACAGCCAATCCTATATATTTAATTCATGATAAGACTCAAGTCTGCTTTCCGTATTAGTAATACTGACCGGATTTCGACTCAATCCATCGATATGGGTCATGCTATGATTAGGAAGATATATTATGTCGCAATCATACTCTTGCATAGTCAACCACCATCGGGCAATTTGAGGTAATAAATCACGCTTCGAGAAAGTAGACCTAAGAGCATTAAAATCCGTTACTTTGGTAAACTTTAGTTCCACTAAATATACTCAAAAACGTTGTAGGGATGTAACGACTGCTAAAGTCTCCAAATTCAATATCAGGCGATGACATTATTTTACGATAGTCTAAAATCTCAAGAGTATGCTGTGTTTTTATCACTAATATGTTAGGTAATTCTGTGTAATTTCACCAATCTATAAGGGTATGTGTATGTTGTCCGTGTTTACAACATGTGCCGTGATCAAAGATTCAAAATTACCAATAGATAACAGAAAACTAGTTTTCCGTAAAGGAATTATTTGGGAATCGCCAAATCTAAATTAACAATAAACGGTAATGAATCAATATTAATATGAAGGTTATAATCGTCTACATTTTCTTACTCATCTAAGTACAATCACTTCCAAAATTTATAAAGCAGGTCACTTTTTCAAACTATTATTTATAATTCCATCTTTATAGTATTTAGAATTTAGAATAACTATAAAATTTATTTAATTAAGTTTTGCTTGTTCCGGTTTTGAATTTGAATAACATACGTCAGCCTTGTGACCATACTTTTGACATTTGTCACATTGAACTATCGGCTTTGGACATTGTAGCGCACGATGACCCGATTGGTTACAGTTAAAACAAACCGAGGGCGGGTAGGTATTTCTACTACGACACTGGCTAGAGCGATGACCAACCCGGTTACAAATAGAACACGATACATTATTGTAATTATGACCACTATTCATTGCCGCCTTAAACTTAGGTCTCAAATTTAATTCTCTTTGATCACGACAGATGTCCTTTAAATACTTTAATAAATCCTCAGGCTGAGTAAATCTGGCTGAGGAAGCACCGGTTCTAATAGTCCGATCTTCAATCCCGTGGATCAAACAGTCCACGGCCTTTTTACCCGATATCTCGCATGAATTTAAAAGTATCATTTTATCATAATAATATTCATCAATAGAATCGCTCATTTTAAAACGCCTCTCAAGCATATCAGAAAACAATGAACCGTAATTACCGTCATAAGGAAATGCGCGCTTTAGGTAATCCTGCCATTCTACCCAACTATGTTTTATACTACTTAAACCCTCGCCTCGTACCATTTTTTAGCATGCCCTATCAAACGTGGCAAAGCAAAATGCGACGTCTGTTGATCCGTCCAACCATAGATATGAGCACATTCGTTTACTTTAGATATCCATGAATCTATACGATGATTTTTAATAGAAGGATCAAATTCTGGGATTATATTTTTGTCATAATGAAGTTTTTGAGAATAATCAGGCTTTACAAACTGGTTCATAAAATTAACAAAATCGTGAAAATTTACGTTCATACTCGTACTAGTATTATTTAAATTATTCGACAAACCATTAGGGAGCTCGCCTTCCGTTGTACTTTTTGCTTCTTCATTCACCACAATCCTCGAAGAACTTTCCAACCGCTTGTCGCCATTTCCAACTTCTGTAGATGCCAGTGCAGATCCATTTTGTCCTACATTGTAATCCATGTGCTCCTGGGTGTTAAAGGAATCGGTTGCACTCCTTGGTCTTCTCAAAAAGTTTTCAGCGCTGTGAAAATCTGCCAAACTCTGTGCTGTATCAAACACCAATGGCGGTGTCCCACTCCAATTCTCTTCTCGTGTTTTCTGTGCTTTTGCTGCCCTTTTTTCTTTTCTGTGTTTCCTACTTCGTGCATATGTCTTTGATTTTGAATGTCTTTTTGGCGTTTTATTCTTACGCTTACGCTTAGCTTGATATCTTTCGCTGTTTTCACTACTTGTTACGCTTATGCTACTTCCCGATGACACTGATTTACTGCGTGAGTTTTTCTTTTTATTCTTATGCATTTCGAATATAATTAGTTTTTCACTTTTGTAGAATGCGAAAAAAAATATTCACGCGTGAATTACTAATCCCGCTTCTGATATACGAGAATCAGAGTGGTTTCAGTAATTAAACGGCAGAGTAGTCTCAAAATAAGTTTAATATTATACAAAATCGCTCTAATGATGGCGTGGTCTCCATTTTATATCCAACAACAACATCTTATTATTCAAGTAACTTTCCTGTAGTCAATTAACTATCTTTTTCCATAGTCAAAACTATATTTAGTTTAGTTAAAAAACTAAAAGTCAAATCAAGTCCACTAACCGATCACAATATTCATTAGTAAGTATTTAAGGAAGCATTAAATCGTAACAACATCCTATTATAACATTATCACTAGTCAATAGATGTACTTATTATTTAATATACACATGATAAACAGGGGTATCTAACATATCAAAATTTTATTTTATCTTCAAATACTAAAATTCCCAAATCTCAATAACCAAAACCACCAACAACAATTGACAGTGACACCAGATGAACGATTTTGACATTCATGCTAGTACTGCCATATAAAAAGTTTGCAAAATTCCCCAGTGTCTACTTTCGTTAAACAGACTTCATGACATTATGCTAAAAAAGCTGATTCCATGATTATGAAAATGTAAAATCGTGGAATACCATTCACCTTAAATGAGAGATTTTTTGCTTTGTTTGAGTTCTATAACTTCACGCCTGTATCCATTATGGGGTAGGCAGAACACCAATGGTTATAAGACCGTCTGATGTCACGTTTGACAAATGAGGTATTATAATGATGGAGAGAGGCTATTGCAGTGACAGCGGGTCAGCCTATCGCCCACAAAAATGCCAATAAAACCTCTGTCCCTTAACTGACTTTTACAGTATGCCCGGGAAGAGAAGCGGCTGTTACATTCTATGTTTTTCTTTCGCTCCCAGTCCAGCATTGACTGAACATGGAAAAAAACTGAATGAAAGAGTTTGTTTCTCTAAAAAAAACCCGTAATCTCCGTTTTCGACCTCAGCTTCACTCAATATCGAGTAACATTCAAGTCAAAAGCGGGCTTAGTCAGCAATAAAAAGAAAGCTACGTGATTCAGATCTATATTCCCTATTGTATAACTTAAAAGCAAGTAGCAACGAAAGCCATTATGTTCCGCAACATTCGCTCAAATGAGACAAGTTCTAAGTAAGAATAAACGAAGTTTACCATACACTGAGAGCTTTTAAGTTTCCGTCCCTTGATGAAGTTGTGCACCAGGTGAAAGAAGCTCCTGAGGGAAACGACACAAAGTCAAATGTTTTCAAGTATTATATTTTTAGAGTGTTTAATAAATCAGTTGTTAATGATAGTCATACGTCTTAATTTTTTGTTGTAGGACAGTCTGACATAAAAAGACTCATTGCCGTATGGCTTGAGTCGCAATCTTTCCAGCAAATTGAGGATCTTTTAGAAATCAAACAATAATAAAAATATACAACACATACACACACACAGTCACACAGAAACACACTCACACAAAAACAAACAAACATTCATGAACACTTCTTCTAAAATTTTTTTTTTTTATTTTTCACCCATCTAGTACGCCAATGTGTCAAAACAGAAATGTCAAATCAGAAATATCATGTACCTACCTAGTAGGTATATTTAAAATAAGTCCACTTAAGGAAGAGCGGTGCCTCCTAACACAGGCTTTTGAAAGCCTAAAAGGAGTCACTAGCCCATGTATAAAACAATTTTTTGTAATATTGAAATAAACGATTTTATTATTTTATTATATTATTTAGTCTCATTTATTTATTTAACACACACTACAAATAATATAAAATATAATATGAGTTAAATTGTACAAAGATATATTTTCGGCTATTTTGACGCATTAGGATAATTTGTTTGCATTCTTAAAAATATTCTACAGATTTTTGGCTATTTGAATAAGCTTGGGATGGTTCCATCAAATTTCCTTTTTTCAATGCTATAGTGAACATGTGTAGGCGTATTTGGGGCCAAATAAGCCAAAAAATATAAAGGATAAAAGACTTTGAGTGGAGAATATTTGTTTGCAAAACAATATTGAAAAAAATAGTAGGTAATATAGTGTGTTTATAAAAAATACAGCTTTTAACTGAGAGTTTCAGAAATCAAGCAAACAGGAACGACAAATCAAATAGAGATAACTGCATCCATCCCCAATAACAGTATTAGATCCAATGTTTGTTCTGTGAGGAACCATTCATTGAATCAACATTCATTCGAACTATACAATGATTCACTGAGTCGGCCTGCTGGGCAAAGGAAATGAATCAAGGTATACAAGAATTGTTGTGGCAGAATTAATTCTGCAAAGACTTAAAACACATTCACACATGGTCCGTTCAACTGGATACGTTTTTGTACCATTAATACGTATACTGAATACTGTGCCATATTTGAAGTCGCTCATACAACTCCATGCGCCATTGATGAAAAAAAACGTATCTGTTTGGTAACTGACGTACGTTTTTGTAACTGATTTCTATATTTTAGGAATGCATAAGATTCTGAGACGTTTAAAAAGTCTAGGGGTCATTTAATGAAGCCGCTCTGCCACAGCTTAGAATATTCCTACTAGCTCTCTGGATAAGCGTGTCGTTAAAGGTTTTTCAGGGTTCATCTGGCTAGCGACTAAATTTCGTATAATATCTGCCGTCAAATATCAACAACCCAGCTAGAGAACCAGTTGGCATCTTTGAACTCATATTCACTTAGCACTCGGTTAGATTTATTTTATTTATTTATTTATTTACACATTTTAGGAAAACTTACAGCTAGGTGTATTACATAATTATAACTAAATAACGACAGAAGGCCAATTAGCAGTTTCCACTAATGAGCAACTGTATAATTTTAAAATTACGGCCAGAATTTGACAGAAATAGAAAAAGAAAAAAAATACAATAACGATAGTGAGAAAAGATCTTATTTTTTTTTAAAGATAACATTAGTTTAAGTAAAAAAAAATAAGTAATAAATTAAATTCAATAGTCGAAAAAAATAGACAATATTACTGTATGAAACATAAAAACTATAATTTAAGAGAGAAGAAAAAAAAACATGGTTAAAAAAAAGATTGTAATCAAACATGGTTAAAAATAGGATTCGAAATAAATTAAGGCTTCAACTAAAACACAAATTCGTTTTACCGTGTATATTTTATCAAATAACATAGACTCTATTTACCCAGACAATATTCTAAAAATGAAACTACTACAATAGACATCCAGTATTTCATTCCAAATAAATCTCCAGTGTAAAAAGTTGCAGTTCAAATACCGATTGTGATTTCTAAGTCTATACCTAGGTCAGAACGTTCATTCATCATGACAGAATACAAATCGTTTCGTATCGCAAATCAAATACGTCTAATTGTTCCCTAGACAAATGGATTGCAGCAATTTCATTCGATCTACGCCTACAATTACAGTGATGGTTTCGATACTGTACTGTAGATTTCAGTGAAACCACTGTATTATTTGTATGTGTTGTGTACCTGAACTTCGTTCCCAATTTACAGGATTAATCTTTAATAAAGTTATGTTGGCTTTGGCTTTGTTATTAATTAAGGATCTGTGAGTTGTTTGCTTGGAAGATTTTGGAAACGAAATCATATTAAGTTAGGGAAAGTATAAATATTTTACACGTAGCTCAAAGCTATACCATTAGATGGAGCTACGTTAGCAATATAACCAAAAAACAAAAATGTGGTAACTAATTTCGAGGCGTACCTCCAGGCCCCGGTAGCTCAGTGGAAGAGCACTCGTCCGGTAAACGAGAGGTCCCAGGTTCGAGTCCTGGTCGGGTGATTTTTCTTTATCAAATTTTTTCATTTATTTAAGAATAATTGAGCATTTTAAATGCAAAAAATTAAAAACATTATTTAACATTGCAATGCTTCACTTTACCTGAGATTCAAAATTTCAGAAAAGAAATTGGTCTTGGGTGGTCTTAGCTGCAAAGCTATACCATCAGATGGAGCTACGTTAGCAATATAACGAAAAAACGAAAATGTGGTAACTAATTTCGAGGCGTACCGCCAGGCCCCGGTAGCTCCGTGGAAGAGCACTCGTCCGGCAAACGAGAGGTCCCAGGTTCGAGTCCTGGGCGGGTGATTTTTATTTATCACGTTTTTTCATTTATTTAAGAATAATTGAGCATTTCAAATGCAAAAACTTCCAAACATTATTTTACACGTGTTTTCACTACGCTGATGAAAAAGAACTGAAGTTTAGAATAATATTAGCGCTAAGAATCTGATTTCTTACGATTTTTTATACTACCAAGTAAGTAGATATTTTAAGTACTGTTTTTCCGCGCGATTTTAAGATGTAGGTAACTTGAAAATAATCTAATTATAAATGAACTTTCATTTGAATAGCACCAGAGCATAGTTCAATCGGTATTCCTAGTAATATTCCTACAGTATTGATGGAAAAAAATTAAACTATCCCTTTGAGAAGAATTGAGTAGTAATTACAATTTCTTAAAATTTAAAAAATATTATTCTTTTATTATTTATTTCAGTAAGCTGAACTCTATGCCTGCTTACTATAACTTTTGCTTAGTTGGAGCTAGAAAGTTGGAATACGTAGCATGCTTTTAAAAGTTCTTTCGCTTTTAATCTACAGAGGCCAGTTATGTTTAGCTCGCCATTAAAATAATGCACTTTATCCAAATATTTTTGAGCGAATATTACCAAAAATAAAAATTACATGTTTTTCTGATTGGGTAGTTGTAAGTAAATAACCCATTGCCGTCATCAGTTGGGGATAGAGGAGGATTAACAATGATATTACATTGGCCGACCGTCGTTTCAACTTGTTATCTAATTACAATATCCATTTGGTCAACAGATTATTCACAAATTTCTGAGAAATCTCAATTGTGATGAGATTAAGTTAATACATACATACATACATACATAACGTCACGCCTGTATCCCTAATGGGGTAGGCAGAACAACAGAGGCTTAAAACCATCTGATGTTACGTTTGACAGATTTGGGGGTATTTTAATGATGGACAGAGACTTGCAGTGATAGGGGGTCAGCCTATCGCCCACAAAAACGTCAATAAAACCTCCGTCCCTTAACTGACTTTTACAGTATGCCCGGTAAGAGAAGCAGCTGGCACATTCTATGTTTTTCCTTTGCTCCCAGTCCAGCATGGAAGGAAATTAAGTTAATTTAGATACTTATAAATAAGTTTATTGCTACAAATTAGATAGGTAGCCATCACAAAAGGGTAATTTAAAAAAATCTAAATAAATTGTGAAACGAAATGCTAATTCAAGCGATCCCGCTTTGTGATAGGACTCCTTCAAGGTTCTGCTGGCCAGCTTTTGATTTAAAATGTTTAGGTAGGTACTAATGAAAGTGTGATATACGGCATAAGCATTTTAAATAAAACAAAATATAAATAAAAATGGAAAACCTCCAATGCAATGAGTGGAAAATACCAAAAGAAAAATACTAGGTACATCAACACTTCCGTGCCTTTTCTGCCACCCTGGTCACGAGTGACTGCGGTGACAGGTGTCAGGTGTCAGATTACTAGGTACAAAGGTAATCAATCAAATACATCCGTTTCGTCTACGAGCGTATTCGTCAGGTTTGACACGAACCGAGGTGAACGTTCCTTGATTTAGAGGTCTTGTTGGATGTTGGATTTTATTCTACATTTTCTTGTACGCCAAAAAAACTTATTTTGACCATTGCTTAATATAATTAAGCTGAATTTTGAACGCTGTGATCACTGAATTTGGATTTTAAAAACTAATTTTTTATATTTACTTACTAGGCCTCTAAGGCAGGTGAAAGCTATATTTTAATAAGGAATTCAACAGTGATCAAACTCTACGCGGAAAGAAGGCGCGAAGCTGCCAGAATGAAATTGAATCGTATTATCTTCTCATAAAGCAGCATGATTGTATAAATACTCTCTAAAAGTGGTTTTTTAACAAAAAATTATTCGAATTAAGTACTAAACTGTTTTTTGTTATTTCTGGCACCACCACCGGCGTAAGGCCGCTGACTTTGTTGGCGATTTTCACTTTTTTTAATGAGTATTTAGTACACAACAGGGACAAAATCATGGTAACTACTAACTACCATTAAGTTCAGCTATGTCCAATGTTTTTTCTTCGAACCAAACGCTTCGATAGTTCCTTTTTGGTACGGATTAATTGGATTGGTGTGGAACTATCTGCTTGTGTCTGTTTTTCCTGTCCTAGTACTTTTAAGCGTCCAGTGAATAGGTTTTTCGTGGATGGACGTGTACCACTATAGTCTTTATGTGCACTTTTCATCAGGTAGCATGGAAGACAAACGTCCTATCCTTACAATATAAAAAAAAATTAAGGCATATGTATTAATTTGAAATATTTGTTGCAGGCTCTAGTAGTCCAGCATGTAGACGTGTGCATGTTCTCCAACGGGAAGTTCAAGAACGTGGTGGCGATGGTGCGCGACGCCAACACCCCGGTGCAGCCGGGGCAGATACTTACTGATAGCTACACACTCACTCCACATAGAGGTACGATGAGCTGCAACGCACTGAAATGTAAGCGCATGATAAATTATAATAAAAGAGTTTCTTCTTACAATCATACAGTTTTAACAGTTTTGTAGGGGTCTTATTCTAATATAATATTTATTAAAATATTTACTGATAATTTATTTTTGAAGTTTAAAATCTAGTTATTCATAGGCAAAGGATCTTAATAGATGGAGTTTATAGGAGCATTATAACTTAATTAGGAAACTGATAAATAATTTAAAATTATTTATCGCCATAGTAACATAATTGTACGATTTATAACTATGAGATCGAGCATAATTGAACCAAACATATTAAAATTGTTATCTGAATTAATTAAGCGCTGGACTAAATATTTCAATTCGAAACTGTTCCATTTTTAACTTTATTTACAACCGTAAAAGTAAGGCTTTACCCTGGCTAGCCAAGCTCAATTTATCTTCATTATATTCCCTTAAGCGCCGTCAGTCTTTTCACTTAACCACTTATTAATATTCATACCTTGTTTTAATAACCAGGCGCATTAATTAATCCGGTGTCATGGAGGAGTCTGATTACAAAACTGAACTTTGTTCGCAGGTGTAACGAAAAACTGGATCGCTTTAGAAGATTCGTATTCTAAGACCGGAGCGAGTCTCGCTTCAACAGTTGTATGCGGGAATTCTCCTGAAGATCGAAACGTGTTTGCCATCTACGTTTCTTATTACGTCAAAGTGAAAATAAGTCTCAGTGCTATGGGAGGGGATCTCTCCGTAAAACTCCCATTCACTCTTACCCATTCCTGCATTAATGAAGCTCCGACAGACAGCGTTGTAGAAGAAACTACACAAAAAGTCATTCTAGAAGGAAAAGAGAACAGCGAAGATGAGGAAAGTAAAACAGAAGAACGTGATAAACAAAATAATAATGGTGAAAATCAAGAAACAGGTTTTGGTGACCGGCCTGAAGAAAAGTCACCTGATGATGACCATAGATGTGTAGCTGATGTTTTGGTGACCATCGAAAACGAAATGAGCGAACGGCCTAAAGTTTTTGAAGGAACCAAAGTGCGTTCTTCACAGCCTTGCGAGGAAGAATTGGATCTCATTGTGAAGTATCCTGCGACTGATACGTGATCCGATGGAGCTCCGGTCCACTCGGGACAAGAAAAGACTGAAGGCCCACCGGATTTAATTACATCTGAGAAAACTAGTGACATACACAAAAGTGGTTTTGCTGAGAATCTTAGACGAGCCGTTTGTTGTATAGATAGAAGAAGACAATCGTAGGGTATTATTTTTTAGTATACTAAAGTAGATACCTAAATGATATGAATAAACGTTGTTTATTAAATACAGTTTGTCAATAGTGATATTTCAGTGTATTATTAATTAACATATAATTTTATAATTTAAATTTAAAACAGAAATCGATGATGAAACTAACAGAAATAATAGCAAAAATAGTTAAAGTGCAAAGTGAATTATTAGTGGACACAGTATTAATTTCATGTGCATTTGTTTGTAGATATTAATTTAAGAGCTACACAAGGACATTATAGTTGGTCACAATGGGAATAAGCCCCGTAAACGTTATATTAGATATCGAGTATTAAAAATGTAATTTAAGTAGTTTTAATCATTATTCACAATTAAATGATATCAAATTAAATTATTTTTTCTCACGAATCTAGGTTAAGATAATTAATTTTGTAGGTAAATTGCATTCTCTAGTCTTTTTATGAAACATGTTAGTATTATTAAAACATAATTATACTATTATATTTAAATTTAATATAACTAGTATCTTTATTGGAAAATTTATATAAAATCTTTGTACCAAGAAAACGAAGCCTGAATGGATATTACGCTTATTATGTAAAATATTGAAATAAACGAAATTGAGTTTAATATTATAGTCTTAGGTTAATGTTGTAGTTATAATACTTATGTCAATGTTATCTCTAGTCATTATTTATTTTGGACTTTAAAGGCACGGGTTAGGATCGTTACTTGAAATAGAACAAGTAATAAAATTTGTAAAATGTCGAAGGTGTTAGAATTAATAAATTTATGAATAGTATTATTTTGTAAATTTTAATTAAAAGTATTTTTATTCAGACACCATGGTTTGTTTTCTTTTTATATTCATGACATCCTTCATTGTCTGTCTAAGATAAATTTGGTAGCGGCCCTGATTTTAGCAAGACCATTACGCTTTTATCAGTACATGGCTATTTTACGATACTTATCATGCCATGGTGGACTGGGAGCAAAAGAAAAACATAGAATGTACCAGTTGCTTTTTTTCCCGGGCATCCTGTAAAAGTCAGTTAAGCGAACGTCAAATTATGACAATCGAATCTTAAGTACAAAAAAGTAGCTTCAGATGCTTAGGAAACAATATATCTGTATTACTCTGTTTTTTTTTACGATGACACACGCACTTCCACCATACATCACTTACGTTTTTGGCACCTTGTTTGCGTATCGAAATTACATGTGAGTAATCTCAGCTCATCATTTTTATTGCTGTTCATACATTTTATCATTTAAATTGAATTCAAAATGAGAATATGGAATGAATAACTGAAAACCTTTTGTTTGAGATATTTTCCGTTCGCTCCATGTCGCTTAGTAAGCCATGAAAGAAGATAATGGTATTTGTTTAAGGCTGACAGTGCGGAAATTACACTCTCATTAATCTTGATGATGAAACAATACGTTAAATACATTGGACCCGTCAACATTTGTAAATTCGGTCCTAAAGTATACATAAGTGTGTAATTTAAATTTGTAAATTTTTGTTCGTTGTTGTATTCCACCGTTTTCTGCTTTTGATATTTTTTATTACCATTTACAAAAAAAAAACAAAAATTTAAAATTCAAAAAGTTTTATTCATCTTAGGAATTTCACAAAACACTTGATGAAGTCAGTCATCACATACTTCGGCTTTAACTAGTTGTTGATAGTTGTTAAATAAGATTTTACAGTAGACCAAGAGACCAGTAGCCGGCGGAAAAAAACTCTTGGCACTCTTTTTCAGTCAGAATTATCAAATTAATACAAATAGGTACAGTACAAATTGACCGTGACAGAGATTTATTTGCATTTTGCAGGCTGGCCCCCAGTCACTGAAATAGTCTCTTACCATCATTATAAGACCTTCAAATTTATCAAACGTGACAAAAGATGGTTTTATAACCTCTGATGTTCTGCCTACCCCATAAGGCTGCAAACTGGACGGCAGAGACAGAGAAAAAGTATTGAGTTTATTTGAAACCACGACAATGCGCTCGAGCGCCCGCTGGCATCGAGAACGGCCCAGTTTCCCCACTGTGCTGCATATCAATAAATACGGCTATACAAAACTTTTATTTCACAATACATCTTCTATTTTAGAAAAATAATGAAATGAAGGATTTTTACATCATTCTTACGCTTATTTTACATCACGAGTGTAGTACATTATTGCAGTGGCTGGCAAGAGAGGCATTGACGGACGAACGTGGGCCGAGGCAAAGCCGAGACACACATACCTAAGTCCACCAATGCCTAGTTGCGACCAGGCTTGTATAGTGCTTTTCTCAAATAATACGCGGAAATTAAACTAAGTAATACAGTTCAGAACTTTAAAACCAATGACGAAGTTGACGAACAACTAATAACAATAGTTTTGTCTATGGGCAAACCACTTCGAAATTCAAATTAAACCTTTGATAAGTTACCTCTATGGTCGCCATGTTGCGGAGTATAAGATCGTTCCATTTTTAAGTTACACGACAAATATGCTTTTACATAGTAATTTATTTGGCCGCTAAACACGACAGATATGGATTTTCATACAACTATTTCCGGCCGCTACTCGACCAGTACAGCAAGTTCGATTTATCTCAAAGAAGGTTGTCATATAATGTTCAAATTTCCAAGCATGTTTGGGAAAACAATGTTGAAATAATTCTTACTATTATTATATTTCGTCGCTTCATTCTTCAGATATTATATAACAGGTAGTCCTTTTAAGGTACTAGGTAACTTCGCATAATTTAAAGTATCATAAAAAAACACTGTGGTGGGGCGCCGCGTGGCATGATCCACCCGGTTCGCGCCAAGCCCTCATTCTTTTTTCGTGCGTGGTAACAAGCATACGTCATTTACTTTAATCATTTACTTAAGTTTTTACAAAATGCCTAAACGTACAGCAGAAGAACAGCTTCAACATTATAATATAAAGATAAAAAAGTTGGAACAAAAAATAAATAAAAAACGGAAACAGCGAATTATTTCTTCCGATGAAGAAGAAATCTTACAAGGTAAGACCTACTTATTCGATTTAAAAATGTTATTTAAAACATCAGAGCAGAAAATGCGTGTAATCTATAATAGATATATCACGTTATCCGCTCAATATCGTAATGATGTAAACTTTAATAAATTTTATCTGATCTTATCGATCACCTTTTGTTTTCAATACGATTACAGAAAATGCGGGTAATCTCAAGGAGATTTATCTCGTTGTCTGTAATACGTTATGGGCGTTATATTAATATGAATTAGACATAAACATGTCGCCTCCAAGGTTATTTAAAAAATCAGAGCAGAAAATGCGTGAAATCTATAATAGATATATCACGTTATCCGCTCAATATCGTAATGATGTAAAATTTAATAAATTTTATTTGATCTTATCGATCACCTTTTGTTTTCAATACGATTACAGAAAATGCGGGTAATCTCAAGGAGATTTATCTCGTTGTCTGTAATACGTTATGGGCGTTATATTAATATGAATTAGACATAAACATGTCGCCTCCAAGGTTATTTAAAAAATCAGAGCAGAAAATGCGTGTAATCTATAATAGATATATCACGTTATCCGCTCAATATCGTAATGAATTTAATAAATTTTATTTGATCTTATCGATCACCTTTTGTTTTCAATACGATTACAGCTAAAATAAATGCTGAAATCTCAGCAGCCATAACTGACATAGCACGAGCACGTGACAAAAAAAAAAAAAAACCAAAACTTTCAGCAACAGCTGGGGTACGGTATTACCACCATAAATCGAGAGATGGACGTCCTCCCTGAGAAGGAAGAAAACAAAATGAAAGCCTTCCGTCACGTAAGTGATGGATGCTGCCTATTATCAGACCTCCACTTTATGTTCACCAAAGATAGGGTAAAACTGATTTTACCTAATTTGGATACAAACTTTAAACATGTTATACAAGACTCCGAAAGAGACGAAACTTTATTCGGAAGTTCGTTGCCGGAAAAAATAAAGGCAAGTAAAGCCATTGAAAAGTAGGGAGCCCTAATTAAAAAAGGCCCAGCCAAAACAGTCTCCTCTCAAATATCAACGGTCAACCGGTCGTCTCAGCAGGGAAACTGGACAGGACCTCCTCGTTACCCGTCGTTCAGGGGGGGGCGGGGAGGTCAGAGGAAACCGATAGATCAAACACAGCGGCGCCCTCAATCGAACTCTGCGTTCAACGCCAAGTTCCAGCCGCAGACTTAGTCCAGGACGCGTGCTCCGACCCAACATTAATCAAGGTACATGCAGGTCGAAGTAATTTATTTTATGATTGTTGGACAAAAGTAACTAAAAACGAAGTTATATTGAAGTGGATAAATTATGGATTTAGAATACCATTTGATACTCAAATTTGTCAGTATTCTATTCCTAAAAATAATTTGTCATCATGTGAAAAAAGAGACATGAAAATAGCTATAAATAAATTATTAGACTTAGGGGCTATAAAGCCTTGTTCTCCTTCAAATGATCAATTTATTTCAAATATATTTTTAGCTCCGAAACCTAACGGAGAAAAAAGGTTTATACTAAATTTAAAATCTTTAAACAAGTTCGTAACAAAAGTACATTTTAAAATGGAATCTTATAAAACAGCCTCGAAATTAATTCCTCGTAATGGATACTTAGCCAACATAGATATGAAAGAATCATATCTACTTATGCCGTTTTTTGTTAGTGACAGAAAGTACCTACGATTCGAATTCCAAGAAAATGATTCGTCTGAACCGATCACTTACGAGTTCACAGCAATGCCGTATGGATTATCGGTAGCTCCGTGGGTATTTACAAAAATTATGCGTGAAGTAATGAGTCATTTGAGAAAACAAGGTTTTAAGTCTACTACCTATTAAGACGATCTTCTTATTGGAGATACATATGAAGAATGCATGATTAATGTAAGAGAAACTTTGAAGTTGTTACATTGTCTAGGTTTTATTGTAAATTTCGAAAAAAGTCACATTGTACCAAAAAAGTCAATCAAATTCTTAGGTTTTATGTTCAACACAGAACAGATGTCTATTACGTTACCTGGCGATAAGCGGCATAACATTGCACAGTTAATAAATAGGTACATTAATCTTAAAACTTGTTCATTACGAGATTTCGCTAAACTTATAGGTGTATTGATCGCAGCCTGTCCAGCCACAAAATATAGATTCTTATATACAAAAATATTAGAGAGACAAAAGTTTTTAGCCTTAAATAAGTTCGGAGGAAACTATGAGGTGAAAATGAATCTTAATAAGATATTACTAAAAGATTTATGGTAGTGGAAAAATAATATTAATATTATTTCTTGTCCAATCATTACTCAAAATTATAAGTCAGAAATTTACACCGACGCATCTAGGACAGGCTGGGGAGCAGTATGCAAAAATAATAAATATAGTGGTTCATGGACGAACAGTGAAAAAGAAAATCACATGAACTTTTTAGAATTACTCGCGGTTTTGTTAGGTCTCAAAAGTATAGCTAGTGAAGGAAAAGATTGTGCAATATTATTACGTATTGACAATACTACCGCCATTAGCTACATTAATAGGATGGGAGGTATTCAGTTCCCACATTTGAATATTTTAAGTAGAGAAATTTGGCAATGGTGTGAAAAACGCAATTTATGGATATAAATATTTGCTTCTTATGTTAACACCAAAGAAAATCGAGCAGATTTCGAGCCCAGAAATGGGCCCTCTCGGATAGCGCTTTCCAACTTATTGTAAATAGTTTCGGGCCCATTAAGATCGACTTGTTCTCAAGTCGAGCCAATGCCAAATGTTAATTATTTGTCACCTGCAAGCCTGGACCTGATGCAGTCGCAGTTGATGCATTTACAATAAGCTGGGCTGACTTGGATTTTTATGCATTTCCTCCCTTTTCTCTTGTATTAAAATGTATACGAAAAATCATTGATGATAAAGCCGAAGGGGTACTTGTATTCCCCTTCTGGCCTTCCCAGCCATGGAGTCAGCACCCACTGCACTCCAGCCTTACCCTGGGTGCCGCGAGGCTCTCCGGGCGTCGTTCAGCCGGCGCAGCTGCCCACCAGAGGCTCTCACGTTGATGCTCGCCTCGCTCGCAGACACTACTGTTCGCCAGTACAACGTTTCATTGAAGTTATGGTTTCAAGAAGTGTGGTTATGAATTAATAGTTTCGAAAAATCCATTCCATTATTTCTTTCATTCTTAAACGAGCAATTTAATAAGGGATGTTCCTACGGTTCATTAAATACACATCGATCTGCATTATCTCTTTTATTAGGAGAAGAGATAAGTGATAATATTTGTGTTAAACGCCTCTTAATAGGAGCCTATAAAACTAAACATATTAAGCCTAAATATTCATTTACTTGGGATCCAAATTTAGTACTAAATCAACTGTCTTCTTGGTATCCAAATATTAATTTATCATTAGAAAATATTACAAAAAAACTCGTTGCATTATTAGCTTTATGTACCGGTCAAAGAGTACAGACATTGTCTTTACTTAAATTAGAAAATATTGTTTTTCAATTTGATAAAGTAAATATTATTATAACAGATATAATCAAGACTTCCGCTCCAAATCGTGAACAGCCCTTATTATCTCTCCCAAACTTTCAAAACAATATCAACATATGCCCAGTATCAACTTTAAAAGAATATATTTTTATTACAAAAAATATCTGAGGTTCAAACTCCGGGAATCTCTTCGTAACATTCAAAGCTCCCCACAGAACTGCATCAAGTCAGACGCTAAGTCGATGGATTAAGCAAACGCTCGCCACGAGCGGCATTGACATGAGCGTTTTAGTGCGCACAGCACACGACACGCGTCGACCTCAGCCGCGCGCGCGGCCGGTATCAGTGTCGATGTCATTCGAAAAACGGCCGAGTGGACACAAAACTCACAGGTGTTCGCAAAGTTTTACCATCGGCCTTTAGATGATCAACAAAATAACTTTGCTTTGTCGATACTTAATCGAGACATGAACAATACTTAACCTAATATTAAAAATAATTATTGAATATTACGTATTTTGATATTAAGTAAATTACTACATTAAAAATTATGTGTCTATAAATAGACTATCACTAAGTTTCATTAATTTAAGCTGATTATAATTTCTAGCGACTCAAATAAAGTAAGATTATTTGAAGCTCATTATGTAATAATTATATTATTAAGTACTATAATAATAAAATATGTAATTACATATTTATATCTTTACTTATTTCAATTCCAAGTATATACCTAAACAAAACTTTATATCTCTGAAAATCTACCTGTTATATAATATCTGAAGAATGAAGCGACGAAATATAATAGATGATTAAACGAACTTCTAAGTGAAGTTCTATCGCTATTATATGAGTCGCTTCATTCGAAGATATGACGTACCCACCCACCCCAGAACCCATTTAAAAGTTTCGTTTAGGGTCTCTAAAGAATGAGGGCTTGGCGCGAACCGGGTGGATCATGCCACGCGGCGCCCCACCACAGTGTTTTTTTATGATACTTTAAATTATGCGAAGTTACCTAGTACCTTAAAAGGACTACCTGTTATATAATATCTTCGATTGAAGCGACTCATATAATAGCGATAGAACTTCACTTAGAAGTTCGTTTAATCATCTATTATAAATGTGACAGTTTGAATGGATGCATGTTTGGATGTATGGCTGTCTGGATGTATGGATATTTTTTCCACAATCACGGCAGAACAGCTCAAAGGATTTGTTTCAAATTTGGCATAGTCATAGTGTTTACGGTCTCGAATAGCAAACGGCTACTTTTTAAACCGAAATTGATTAATAATAATGAATAATCAGCAGTATATATTGTACAAAACTAATACCTAAGAACTAATTGTACGCTATAGTGGCAAATAAATATATATTATTATACAAACATCCACACTTATAAACTTACTTCAATTAAGTTACGTAAAAACTTGAACCTAGAGATTTCAATGAAAATTTCCTTTTTTATTTTTTAATGGGCGTATGGCTTTTGCGACGTTAATTTTGGCAGTAAATACTCTAAGATATTCTACTCTCCTGACGAATAAGCAGTAACGTGTATACCCAAGTAAACGGTAAATAATAAAGTGCTCTTTTACCACCAGTAAATATGCAGCAGTGATGCAAATAACCTGTGAGAGAGTTGTGAGCTGTGCAATGTTGAATATGAAATGTAAAGTATTTTTTTTAACCCCAGACAATCACACCAACTACATGGCCCCAACTAAGCAAAGCTTGTAAAATGTAATATAATTTATTGTTGGCTAATAATTCACACAGCGTCACTTAGGACTGAAGTACGCACATAAATGGTATTGTAAGATAATCAACGTATGTAGAGCATTAAAAAACGGACTTCACTAACATTTTTAAATCCTAGTCAAAGCTTTTGGCTTGCAGAATAAGGCCATCAAGGTACAATCCACCGTATTGAGACATTTTTTTTCTAGAAAGTTTCTTGTTGAAGTGAAAACTTCTTTAGCGGCGTTGTGCACTTTTTTTGGAATGGGTAAAAAATGTTAAACTCGCGTTAGGGTCACGTGTCCTGATCGAAAATTCGTAAGACGGATGGAGAGTAGAGTCAATTTGATCTTTATAGCTATTCAATAAAGTTCATATTAAATTATAATCACTCACTGTTGTCTAAGCAATTTAGGTGTATTCCTAACGTCAAAGAGTCAATTTGCAATTTATTACCGCTGCATAAAGTTCTAATTCAATCATATCTATCAAAATAGTCTTCGCGTGCGCTTTGGAGTATCTAATGTCGCGTTCCGAAAACAAACAAAAGTGAACGCGACAAAAAATATATTAAACCATTAGTAGTACTGATTTTCAATTAATTTGGCCGGCTTTGCGAAACTTCATTTTAGCTAGCTTCAGTTGTAAACTGTATCAGATTATTTTTTTAAGTTTGATAAATCTTAAGTTTTGTCACAAATTAAGTTTCTGAACGCAACCATAGTATTTGATATCGTCGTTTTTTTTTTTAAATAAGTACTCAATCGATTTCGATGAAAATTTTACGTGAACACCTCTGAAGTATCTAAGTATATCATATGAAATAAGAATATTTAAAATCGGTTCATAAATGTCCGTAAAATGGTGTAACAAAGACACAAAAAAGAACAAACTCACTAATTGAGAACCTCCTCGATTTAGAAGTCGGTGGACAAATAAAAACATCAAAGGTTTTTCGAATGTTTCCATGGCTCGGGAGTCGAACACGCAACTACTGTCGTTAGAAGCAGTAAGTGTTACTCTATCAGCACAACGGTCTTCAAATATGTCGTTATTATACGTAAGGGTGATTAATCGATATCCATCAGTTTTTTTATCGGATCTGGGGCGTCACTCCCGTCGCGATCGAGAATCAAATCAACTCGATCTCAAGGATTTTCGCACTCCCGAAACCGATACTACCATAGGTTTGGTCATTTGTTACAAGCTATAAACAGTTATATTCGATCCTGATTCGTTACAATTTGAGTCACCGCTCGATTCGGCGGTAGTATCGGTTTCGAGAAGTCGTCGTGGCGCCGTGGTTACTGTGTGTATCATACGATATCACAGGTTAAGCAACGTTCGGCGCGGTCGGTACTTGGATGGGTGACCGCCGACCATTCATATCTCACGACGACTTCCGTGCTTCGGAGGGCACGTTAAGCAGTCGGTCCCGGGTGCTGTATACTTGTATACAGTAGTCGTTAGGGTCTGTCAGAAGCCATCTAGGCGCCCTAAAAATTCTGGCATCCACCACCCAGCACTGGGCCAGCTTGGTGGATTATGGCCTATACCTCCTCTTCACCCAGGGGAGAGACTCATGCCCTGCAGTGGGCTCATTACAAAGAGTTGTGATGATGATGATGATGATCGGTTTCGAAATGCTTGAGATCGAGTTGATTTGATTCTCGATCGCGTCGGGAGTAAGGCCCCGGATTGGATTGGTCTATTAAAAATATCGATCGATCGATTTGTGTGTTAACACCCTAACTCATTACTTTGTATATAGAAATGAGGCGTATGATTGGGCAAGCACACGTAACGCAAATATGCCTATAACTACGTTCATGATTGATGGAGGTTTGATTTTGGAAGTTAATGCTAGATTACCCTTCTCTGCTGACTATTCTATTAACACTTCATTAACCTCGGTTTTAGTTTTTAGGAATAAGTTTGTATACAAAACATATAATAACATCATATTTTGGATATTATTAAATTATTTAAAATGATACTTACGTTCTATTTACATAAGGATGGAAGTAATAAACCGAGTAAGAAATAACCGAATAAGTATTCAATTTGCCTTTTTTACTTATCAATAGGGTGACAATAAGAAAATATTATAATTTAATTCAACGCCTAAACATACGGTGATAGGCTGATGTAATCTGTAAAACGTGACCGTCTGCGTTTCATAATATAAAATATATTTACTGAAAGGATTTCATGAAGAGCCTATTCTGTATTCCTCTTCATGTATTCCTTAAACTTTTTACTTCATGAAAAGTTAAAATTCAACGCGGTTCTAATGTCTAATTACAATAAATATCTAACCTGGCTACGCTTACCCTGAACTTAGATTACTCTTACAAACTCGTAAACTCCGAGCAGTACCCAAAGGACCGCCGGTAATGAGGTTGTATTTGAAACTAGCCTCGCAAACTTGAATTGCGCACACCCTTTGATCACTCACTAAATTCGTTAGATTACGAACATGCAAAATTTTTCATTTTTAACCGACTTCCAAAAAATGTTCTCAATTCGTCTGTATGTTTCTTTTTTTGAAAATTATTGTTGCATATGAAAGAGGATATTTCATAGTTGGTCCCATTTAAATTTCATCGAAATCGGTTGAGTACTTCATTGAAAATTTCAAACTTTTGAAAAATATGTATGATTTCGGAGAATGTTTACGTTGATGACATACTCAACTCAGCCAAAGTTTTGACGTGAAGTCGGATTTTTCAATGCTTTGCATTCGTTAATTATACATCCTTAAATTGAGATATGCAACTTTAAAATTACCCGTTACCGGAAATCATGTACGGAAATATTAATGAACGTGGAGGAAGTAAAAGAGGTGTGTCTGGATCGCTGCCATTGGTATTCCCTTGTCTCATAGACCCTACCCCAAAAGGGTTACCCAAAGGGAGACATTCGTGAGGTTATGTATATATGTATGCAACTTTAGAAATGAATGTATTGCAGAGTGTGGTCAGGTCTGACTGAAAATAGTATAAACGATCACAAACTCCGAATATCCAACCTTTGACCTTCATCTTACCTGACCAAGACGACAGCACACGGGCTAAGAAAAGAACTGGCTCTTGATAATACAGTTCCAGTACACATCATTACCGGAGCGATGAAACATTTAGTTAAGTCACGCAGATAATGTTGTGATTATATTGTGCATCCATAGCGCATTGCACCTACTATGTGTTTTCATGTCACGGTCAATTTGTACTGTACCTATTTGTATTAATTTGATAATTCTGACTGAAAAAGAGTGCCAAAAGTTTTCTTCCGCCGGCTTTTTTGTCTCTTAGTCTACTGTAATATCTTATTCAACAACTATCAACAACTAGTTAAAGCCGAAGTATGTGATGACTGACTTCATCAAGTGTTTTGTAAAATTCCTAAGATGAACAAAACTTTTTTTTTTTATTAGTAAATTTTTACATGGCGCTCAATAAGGGGCGGTATAGAGTTTTTTTAAGTCGAACGAAACTACGTGGCTATTACCGGTGTACGTTGGATGTGATGAACGTTTGTGCACTGTTGGTGTCTTGCTGCTGATGATGAAAAGTACATTACTGCTTGTTAACCTAGTATAAGAACTTAACCCAACCAGAAGTTAAACAATTTAATTCATGATTATCTAAAAGGCGCTTTATTTAAACATGAAAAACTTTAATTTGAATCAGGTTAAGTTGAATCGAGTTTTAATAAAGCTACCGGTATAAAAGTGGTTATAATATTACCTAAATTATGTTTAAGCTTTAACTCCCATGGTTGCAGGGGCATGAATAATAATGATTACGTTATAGCTCGCGATAGACTAACACTTACAGCCCCTTCACACATGGTCCGTTTTACTGGATACGTTTTACCGGATACTTTTTTTTCTTTTAACGATGGCGCATGGAGTTGTATGAGCGACTTCACATATGGCACAGTATTCAGTATACGTATTTACGGTACAAAACGGTGAACGGGCTGTTATTTTGTAAATACTAATAGTTATGCGTTGAACTTGCGGCACGAATTGTCGAAATAAACAAAGAATATGGCAAGTAAAACGAAATAAAGAAAGTATGAAAGGTATATTTTCACCTTTCTGAAAAAAAATTACGCTGGTAAGGAAGGCAGTAATTTGGGACTGTTCTTTTGACGACGAGATTTATTCGTCAACGAGAAATTAGAGGCTACGAACTCAGGATCTCTGGATCTGAAGATAAGTGGTTTCAGGATTCATGGACTCATGCACAAATGTTCGGATAAAACTTGTTTTCCATGTGCCAGCAGTATTGTATTGTAATATGCTTGAGTGCGAATAAGACTGAGGACTCTCAAATGATTTATATTTAATATTAAAATATAAGCAACGCGATAAAATATAAGCCAAGAAATTCATAAATGTTCCAATATATTCTTAGTTATCTTGAATTTTATGAAGTTGAACTTGAAGGTTAAGAGGTCGTCGTGGCGCCATGGATAATGTGTGTATCATACGATATCACATGTTAAGCAACGTTCGGCGCGGTCGGTACTTGGATGGGTGACCGCCGACCATTCATTTCTCACGACGACTTCCGTGCTTAGGAGGGCACGTTAAGCAGTCGGTCCCGGGTGCTGTATACTTGTATAGGTACAGTAGTCGTTAGGGTTTGTCAGAAGCCATTTCGGCGCCCTGAAAATTCTGGCATCCATCACCCAGCACTGGGCCAGCTTGGTGGATTATGGCCTATACCTCCTCGTCACTCAGGGGAGAGACTCATGCCCTGCAGTGGGCTCATTACAAAAAGCGTTGTGATGCTATCTTGAATTGTCCGAGAAGCAGTTAGAAAGACTTGAGCGCCTCCAAAATATGTGCGGAAATATGACTATGCTTCAGAGTATCGCGATAAACTCAAGTGGCTCGCAGTTCGCCTTCGCAGGTACTTCCACACATACTTTCATTTTGTTTAATATATTATTTAACCCTAATTCACTTAATTACTTGAAGGCATGTTTCAAATTTAGAAATGAAACTCACGATCGATCCTTACGTTCGGATAACAGGTTTGAGTTTTTGTCGATGCCCTCTCGCTATTCTAGTTTTTTCACAACTCTTTCACTAATTATGCAGCTAGTTTGTGGAACTCACTTCCTCCTTATTTACACTGTGCGAAAAACATTGCTCAGTTTAAAAAGTATATAAAATGCTTTTCAACACACTTGCTCGTAAAGTGAGCCTTATTCTATTGAATTTAGAACTATAAACTGGGCTATAAGTCACGTGTGCAGTAATATATTATACCCTAGTGCATAATATAATGAATCCTACAAAGTTGAATTGTACCTTAGTGCAAATTACATGCGAGTAAACAGAGTATATTTTATTGATCCGGGTCATACATTAAATATATGAGCGCGTCCAGGCGGCGCGGCCAGCGGACAGGCGGCGCGCGGACAGGCGGCGCGCGTGCAGCAGCAGCGGCCCGCACAGCAGCGCCTCCAAGCAACAATAGCGTGTGTGCGTGTAATGGGACAGGGCTACTGACGCGCAGCAGCTAACAGCTGCTTCAAATAAATTTTATGACCACGTATGTCTGTCTTTTACTCACAAGTGTGTTGAAAAACGTCGTATGTAACTCGTGAGCGTTGCTAATTACAGTCGAGGCTGTGATTTGAGCCCGAGCCGCAGGCGAGGGCTTAATAATGAGCCGAGACAACTTCGCTCACTTGTTACATAATATACTATTATCAGGTTGTTGTGTTCCATACTGGACTGGGAGCGAAACAAAAACGTAGAATGTGCCAGCTGTTTCTCTTCCCGGGCATTCTGTAAAAGTCAGTTCAGGGACAGAGGTTTTAAAGGCGTTTTTGTGGGCGATAGGCTGACCCCCTGTCACTACAATAGTCTCTTTCCATTTTTATAATACCTCCAAATTTGTCAAACGTGACATCAGATGGTCTTTTAACCTCTGGTGTTCTGCCTGCCCCATAAGGGATACAGGCGTGACGTTATATATGTATGTATGTGATATGAACTTCTGTCCTGCAGCCTCCGGTTTACTTTTCACATAGGTTATTTATATCTCATTATTAAATTTATTGTATGTGTGTATTGTTTATGTATTTGTATTGTATGATTACAATTATTATGTGTTTTTGTGATATATGTACAAATATCATAACGTTTTTTTGTTATTTTTAAGCTACAATATAAAAATAATTATATTCAAATGTTTGTGAACGGGTTGCCTGAAAGAAAACGCTTGCAGGAGTAAGTGCGCCCAAATTGATTAAAATTGTGTTTTTTATTTTCCTGTACTTGTTTTGTTGTCAATAAAGAGTAATTTTATTTCTCTGAGATAAGGATCGCCAAATGTTTTGGACTTATGTTGCTAACTTCCTAAAAATCTTTATTCTTACGAATTAAGAACGGTCCGATTTCATTAAGACTTCTTACAGTAAAATTTAAACATCCTTTTATTTCTTGTACCTCAGAGGCTGAGTGTCTTTTCTTTCGTAAAAAGAAAAAGCATTAGTATACTGAAAAAATTAGTTTTACCTACAGAGCTGTTGGAACAGTACCTTCAAGGTAAGTAAAGGAAATTAAGATTTATTTATTTCCGTAATTAAGGTTCGCAATTCAATCTGTGCTTTGCGTGTTTAACACTCTTTTGCTTTCTTTTTAAGTGCTTTTACGCGACTGCTTACATTTAACACAATACTATATTTTAACTTAGTTCTTAAACTTAAAAAAAAATTACGAATGCACACTTAATGTAGGTGTCAAACTATACTAATAAATGCAAGTAAAAGGTTTGTTTGTGTGTGATACTTTCGATCAGATTTGGATCTTTAATTTTATTATTAAATTATATGATAGGAAATGATATAAATTGTATGTATTTCAATAAAAAATTCAAAAGGTAAACGCGTGTAACCGCGGAAAGCGTTCGGCCATTTTTTTTTTGCTACAAATCAAATGAAGATCAGAGTCAGTGATAACATTCTGTCACTGGATCGTTACTGCCATAACACTCACATTGTGTAAATTACATAGGGGTTGATAGTTCACCGGCTGCACAGATCTAGGTTTCTATTAGAAATCTGGCTACAAAGAGAAAGGAAATTTTCAGTAATGTCTACAGTTTATGTGTTGAGCGGCATAACCTGGTGTAAGGCTGTGTAGTCTCCGTAACACAAGTTGAATGCTTACTTTAGAGCCCCGAAAATTCAATATGAGTGAAAAAAACTTTCAACAACATTATTAAATATTAAAACTTTATTGAGTAAAACTAAAAAGCAACACAATAAATGGTATACTATTTGAATTAAACAGTAATCCATAAAATTCATGACAATTTCTTATCCGGTTGCTATAATAGTTCGAATCGCTTGAACATTTCATGACACATTGAAATATTTCAATAAACAAGGACATTTTCATTATAATAATAAATAAAACAATATCAATCCTTACGAGCGTCAATAACCTTTTCCCACTTAAACGAGAGCATCCTTTAAACCGGGATAATCTGACACCTAAACATCCCTGAAATATTTCAAAAGGAGAAAAATCCTTTCCTGTTTTTGTGTACGCGAAAGGAAAGGACTAAATTGTATCTTACAAAGATCAATGAAATCGGTGCTAAAGAGAAGCTGTGTGATATTGAAAAGGATAAGGAGGTCATATGACTTTGAAAAAAATCTGACATCCCAAGAAGATCTACCGCTAAAACCGACCTCCTCGCATCCTTTAGCGTTGCTACTGTGGATGCATTGCTAGTTTCCAAGACCTTCCTTAAACCTTCTCTCCCTTCCACACATTATGCATTACCTGGCTACGTCCTTATCCGTAATGACAGGGTTGGAAAGGGTGGTGGGGGTGTTGCTATTTATCTTCGGGCCGATATACCTTACAAGGTTATCACTACTTCCCCCTCGCAACACTCTGAAAAAGCGGAACATCTAATCATTGAAATAGTGACTCGACATGCGAAACTTTTACTAGGAGTATTTTATAGTCCTAATAATACCATAGACTATTTCAATGATTTTGATGGACTGCTCCGTGACCTTTGCCCATCCTATGGTCATGTAGTATTCATGGGAGACCTGAATACGTGCATGGCAAAAAACAACTCCCGCTCCCAAAAACTTGAATCCATCCTCAACTCCCATAACCTCAATATCTTACCACTGTCTCCTACCCATCATTTTCCGAATTGTGTCCCTTCCTTGATCGATCTAATGATTGTTTCCAATACTAGCAATGCTGCGGCTCACGGGCAACTCGCTGCATCCTTTTCCTATCACGACCTTGTTTTCCTGTCCTACCGTATCCGCATCCCCAGACGCAAACCACGTATTTTACTATTACGTAACCTCAAAGACGTCGATATGTCAGCATTACAGAGTGATGCCGAGTCTATTGATTGGTCCACTGTAATATCTAGCTCGACTATCGATGAAAAGGTGAAGAGCTTCAACCGTGTGATACTTCAGCTTTTCGATCGCCACGCTCCACTAAAACAAGTCAAACTAAAACACAATCCAGCACCTTGGCTTAACAATACTATCAAGGAAGTTATGGCTAGTAGAGACAAGGCAAAAAGTTTATACAGACGAAGTCCCTCTGACTGCAACCTTGACAAATTCAAAGTTTTAAGAAATCGCTGCAACCGTTTGTGCCGTGAAGCAAAAAGGAAGTACTTTTATGACTCTTTGGTAAATCGTGGTTCTGCACAAGTCTGGAAATTCCTCAAATCTGTCGGTATCAGCAAATCTCCCAACTCATCCCTTAAAGATTTTGATTTGAGCGCTCTGAACAATTATTTCTCCCTTCCTCCTGTTATTTTAAATCCACATATTAAACCCCGCACCTTGGATCATCTGTCGAGACTGCAAGTAACACATTCTTCTTTTTATTTTGCAGCTGTATCTCCAGATGAAGTCAAGAAATCTATCCTTTCCATTTCCTCTGCTGCGATTGGCGATGACAATTTGTGCTCGAGAATGATCGTTATAATATTACCTTACCTCCTGCCCACTCTCACACACATTTTAACCACTCACTTTCCTCTGGTACCTTCCCTGTAGCCTGGAAACGTGCGCACGTTATCCCCTTACCTAAAATCCCTAACCCTACTGCCGTCACCACATTGTACACAAACAATTGTCAGCATTCCTTTCCGAAAGTAAGGTGATCACTCCATTCCAATCCGGCTTCCGCCCTGGCCACAGCACTGTTTCATCTTTAATTCAGGTCACTGATGACATTCGTTGGGCCATGGAAAATAAATCTCTTACCCTACTTATCCTTCTCGATTTCAACAATGCCTTTAACGCTGTTGATTTCGATATCCTCCTCGGTATCCTCAAATCCCTAAATGTATCCCCCTTGGCATTGACTTGGTTTGAGTCCTACCTTCGCGGCCGCTCGCAGCAGGTCCGCCTTGATGAGAATCACTTACATTGGTGTGATCTTGTTGCAGGTGTGCCACAGGGTGGTGTCTTATCTCCTCTTCTTTTTTCGATTTTTATCAACTCAGTTACCAAAGTCATTTCATCAAAATTCCACCTCTACGCAGATGATCTGCAAATCTACCGCCATTTTTCTATTTCTGATGTTGATTCTGCTGTAAGGGCAATCAATACAGATCTGAGTCGAATAAGTGACTGGGCAAAGTCATTCGGTCTTCTTATTAATCCCATGAAATCACAAGCCATGATCATTGGCAGTCGTTATGTTCGTGCTTGTTTAGATTTCTCAACTATACCTTCAATCACCATGGACAATGTTACTTTTGCTTTCACTGACACTGCAAAGAATTTAGGAGTCATAATTGATTCTAATCTTACATGGAACGCGAATGTCAGTGAAATCAGTCGTAAGATCCACTTTTCCTTGCACTCTCTAAAAGCCTTACAAAGTTTTTTGCCTTTCAAAACAAAAAATTCTCTAGCACAGTCACTTATTCTGCCCATCCTTGATTATGCTGATGTTTGTTATTTGGATGCTACAGAAGAACTTCTCAACAAGTTGGAGCGCCTGCAAAATCTTTGCATTCGCTTTATCTTTGGCCTGAAGAAGTTCGATCGCATCTCCGCTTATCGCAAGCAACTTCGATGGCTTCCAATACGCTACCGTCGAAACACTAGAATCCTTTGTCTCCTTTTCAATATCCTTAATAATCCACTCACTCCTCTCTATTTGCTTGAAAGGTTTTTATACTCACACTCTCAAGATACGCCATGTAGAGCACACGTGCGTACTCTTCTACATATGCCTTCTCATAAAACCGATTTTTATTCCTACTCTTTCTCCGTCCATGCAGTCAGATTGTGGAACTCATTACCTCATGTCATTCGTGAGTGTAAAACCATATCTAGTCTATACATATAATAAAATGGTAGGAAAGTCAAAACTGTACATTGAATATTTTTTTAAAAGAATACTTGGGGTATGATCTACAATCGAAACAGAAACAAAAAATATAGTTTTTAGAATTTTTGTCTGTTTGTCTGTTTGTCTGTTTGTCTTTCCGGGATAAACTCAAAAAGTACTGCATGGATTTACTTCAAATTTGGCATGAAGATAGTTAAGAATTCGGGTCAACATATAGGCTACATATTATCACGCTAGCAGTGTTATAATCGTAGGTGCGTTTGGTGCTGCATAGCGTTCACGCAGACGACGTCGCGGGCAGCAGCTAGTTTCAAATATAAAGTCAAAGATCACTACTTTTCTCTACTGTAAGTTATAGTATCCACTCTACTTACATGAACAATAGTATGAATTATGTATTTATTATATTTAGTATTATGTATGTATTTTAAGTACCTATATAAAGTTGTAATAATAATATTATATGTATGTATTGGTATGTATATATATTTATTAGAATTTAAATAGTTTGTAGTATATTATGTATTAGTACACACTATGATTGCATTTTGAACAAACTCTCCAGTCTTAGGTCTGCTGTAAGAGATTTCAATAGAGATAAGCTGTACCTTTGTACTTATTTTGATTATGTTTCTTTATATTGTATCTTAACTTGTGTGTACATAAATTGTTAAATAAATAAAAACATTTTTGTTTTATTTTTTTATTTTTTATTTTATTTTATATTATTTGGGTGGCCACAGCTTTTACTTAAAAACTAGGTTTAACATATAATGTCGAGTAAGCCATTAACAAGCCTCCGCAGATAAAGTGAAATCAAATTGAAAATTGTGTTACGTTTCTTAATTCTGAGTTTTGCCTTTCTATGCAACAGTAAGTTTAGGGATGATAATAATAAAGGTATTGAATTCCGCATCATGTCACCATTATATTAGTCGAAAAATGCTCATGTTTTTGGTCGGTGATTAAATCCTCGTTGGACCTCAACTTCACCTGATGGTAAGTGAGGATGACATTGAAGATGACAGCGAACGGCCTTAGAAACGAACTGATTCTACATAAATATTGCTGTTACACATCACCACCCGTATGGTAATACACACATCAAAAGTGTCTAGGGATCAACATATATTTTTGCAATAACTTTTCTCCTGATTGATATTAATTAAAATTTTCTTTAAGGATTCACCAAATAAAGTGTTTTCGTTTGTCTACAGTAACGATAAACCAAGTCACCTTTGCATTAATAAAGAAATTTGCCATTTTCCTAATAAAGGGATTTTTGACATTTGAACCACTAACATTAAAATTCGAAAAAAAGACTGTAATCTAAACAGTTTTCTTTAAAATTTTATTGGGTAACTTAAACAATTAATAATCCGTGTTTCTACCGCGAACACTAACAACACAAGAACATCGGTTTGGCATACTCAAAATGAGTTCATCCAAATCACGCTGTGGAATGGCCACCCATGTTCGTTGCATCAACAAAAAAAGGTCTTCTTGCGACTGGATACCCTCCATATTCGGCAGAGCTCTTCTCTGTAGCATGTCCCATGCATGCTCAATCGGGTTCAAGTCTGGCGACTGAGCAGGCCAGTGCAGGACATTGATGTTAGCTGCGGCGAGAGTCTGTCTTACAACTCTTGCGGTGTGCGGTCGTGCATTATCATGCATTAACTGAAATAAGGGACCGATTTGCACTTGTAGAGGAACGATGACGTCTGATACAATCGTCTCAGCATAAATTTAAGCGTTGAGGTTGCCTCTGATCCAAATCAACTCAGTTCTTCCGCCGATCCAAATACCCGCCCATACCATGATGGTTCCACCACTATAAGGATGGACTTCCTGGCAGGATTTTAATCGCTGTTGGCGTCCAGGGGTTCTCCAGGTGTCGTATGCGTCTTGTATCCGGTCTCATGCCAAAACGAGACTCATCAGAAAAGCACACGAAACGCCATTGTTCTTCTGCCCAATTTCTGTGTTCAAGAGCCCATTGATATCGAATCCTACGATTGTGCATTGCTATAGGTGGTACCCTTAGCGGTCCTCGGGAATGAAGGTTCACTTCATGCAAGCGGTTTCTGACTGTTTGTTCGCTAATTAAGTTCCCTGAAGAGTGATGAAGCCTCACGGCTAACATCATTCTTCGAGTTGTGATTTGAATGTATCGGTCTTGTCTCCCTGTGGTGCAGCGATACCGTCCTCCATGGCGCTCAGCCACGGTACCAGTGCTTCGGTAACGTGTCCAAAGTCGACTGATAACACTCTGACTTGTTTTCAGAGCTAAAGCCACAGTACGTTGCTGGGAACCAGCTTCTATCATTCCCACGGCTCTGAGCATTTCTTCCCTGCTTAAATGACGTCGCCGCTCCATAATAACGTTTTAATCAGTAGTAGGGAAACAGTAGCACTAATAATGTCTTCAATGCGTTGTATGTTTTTATAGGGAAAATATTGACAGCTGATTTTCATCTTTTACTCGAATTTGATTGACAGTTCCTATTTCAAATTATGAAATGCACCAAAAAGGATCCATATAAATTTATAAAATCGTAAATTTATTACAAAGCCACATCTCAATCTCAAGAAATCCGCATAAAATGCTTGATCCCTAGACACTTTTGATGTGTGTATTTGGCGGCAGATTTTAAACGAAGGGTGGTCGCTAGCCAGGTGGAACCTGAAGGGTTACTACCACCGTGTGGGGTCATTCGGATTAATCCATAGGCAGCTAACATTTATATCATTTAAAGATCATTAGCTCCTGATAACTCAATGCCACTTGGCCCAACACTGCAAATATGCATGAATGCAAAAAGGGAGGATTTGTCTGAATTTCCCGCCGTTTTAAATTTTTACGCGAGTATGAGAACTAATTTAAATATAAAAATATCATCGTCATCTTGAGCCATGGATTCATCACATGGAAACAAACTGATAATATTATTAGATTCAATCACCATAATCTTTTTTATTATTTTTTATATTAAGTATTACTATTTGTTACAAACATACGACTCACGTTTCGTATTTAACATTACCTTTTTCGAGAACTAGGGACCAACAAAAGAATACAAAACAAGTTCTCCAAACAAAACATAATTAAATATTTAATTTTCTCTGTTTTGTTATCAAATGGCTGTCCATTAAGTTTTATGAATAAAGTTTTTGAGTTTCAGCCGCCTAAAACTTGGCCGTAGGTACTTGGAAAAAACAACAGCCTTTAAAAAAATGTAATAAAAACTTAGTTCTAGGAAAAAGTTAACTTTTACGTGTTTTATACAGGGTGACTGTTGGTTTACTTTTGAAATTCGAGGACGTGATAGTTTGAGGTCATATATGAAGAAAAAAAAAACATATTAATTATTTACTGAGTAAAGAATTCATCACGCAACGCATGGTTACACTAGAGCACAAACTTCTATTGCAGTGGCGGCGGCGCGCGGTTCACTACTTTTTATGCACTTTTTATATCGATAGTTTTTACTATGCCAAAACATCGACGCCATCGGTCGACCGTCGATCGCAGCGATCGATTGGTGTTGTAACACCCTTACACAGTTGTGAGTGCCGCGAAAAATCCCTTTATTTATGTATAGGGAATTCTAGTGAAAAATGTAATTATTAAATATTCCTACTTTTATTACATAATTATGATCAGAATCGAGTACAGAGTGTTCTCCGTCAAAATCTAAAATTTTTCAGCAGTCACCCTGTATATTATTTACATAGCTTTGATCAAGAAATTGAACAATATTATTTATCTAATAGTTCATATTTTTTTTCTATATATTCTTTGTTTCTCAGTGCAATCCTACTAACATAGGGGTAAGTTAATTTATTAGACACAAACAAAAATGGATTCTCATGGCATGAAGCAAATTATACATTTTTATTATTTATATAATTTTTTAAAACTGTTTGTTATAAATCTTATGATATATATTTTTTAATTACAAAATTGAATCTAAAATGCTTATTCAACAACTGTAAATTCACCCACTAAAAAAACTGTTATCTATCCATCTAATGTCAAATGCACTGCGGCCATCAATACAGATTATTTCATGATCTATTTAGGGCTGCAGTAACATAACATGTAAACATAACGAATTAAGCCTAAATTGTTTAAGCATGAAATGTAATATACTATGTATTCTCAACTTGGCATGAATAAGTAATTATTATTACTATAGTTAATAAATAAATTCGGCGATAACGACATCTTACGTAGTCATGGTAACGAAAGTTGCAATTAAAAAAAAAATATCATAACTGGCCAGTTCCTCAAGTAAAAGATATTAAAATCCTGCTTTTTTTTCTGTTCCGCTAATTGTGACGCTGAATGCAATGAGTTGGCTTATGAGTTACTTATAGTGGATTTCTGTACTGAATCTTAAATTCAATCCAAGATTTTGTCATATAAAATACAAAACTAGATTTTGGCTTTCATGGCAACGCTTATACAATTCATTGTTTTCATTCAAAGATTTAGGATTGAGTATTAATATTGAAATTCACTGTAAGTGACGTTCGATTACAGAACCGTGGATTGGGTACTTGGATTTAAAGTAGGATTCTGGCAAGCGACATATTATAAGTATATATTACTAGCTGGTGCGCGCGGTTTTACCCGCGCAATTTCGATTCCCGCGGGATTTTCGGGATAAAAAGTAGCCTATACGGATTCGGAAGAATCCCTCTAAGTAATGGTAAAAGAAATTTTGAAATCGGTCCAGTAGTTTTTGAGCCTATTCAATACAAACATACAAAAATTCAAAGGTTTCCTCTTTATAATATTAGTATAGATAGAGTAACAGCCCGTTCACACATGGTCCGCTTTACTGGATACGTTTTACCTGATACGTTTTTTTTTTCATCGATGGCGCATTGAGTTGTATGAGCGACTTCACATATGGCACAGAATTCAGTATACGTATTTACGATACAAAAAAGGTATCCAGTAAAACGTATCCAGTAAAATAGATCATGTGTCCCGTTGGGTTGGTAGGAAACTAGACGCGCGGACGCGTCTGAAACTGACGGTTAATAGTCTCGTTTTAACGCACTCGAGACTAAAAAATCAAGCCCAGTACTCGATACAGCATAGTAATAAAATTGAATCGATTTTGTTAACAAATTACAATACCTCTGACCTTTTTCGACACATATCTACTATATTCTTCTTAAAACTTAGGTATATAATAAATTTCATCGTCACTTACTCAAAGAAAATACAGGTTAATAAGAATATAATGGTTGTTCCGGTCAATAAAAAGCGTTTGGAGAGATTTAGATGTAGTATTATTAAAAATATGCCCCATATAGCCCACTCCAACAATGTAAATTTACAATACAGTAATTTAAGTAGTATAATAAATAAACAACATGAGAGTGTATTTATTCCGAAAAAAGTCTCTCCAAACAATTGTAAATCCTTCAGTGATTGGGCTACCACAGGTATACATATAAGTAGAAGGCACCTATATGATCTCTATCATGAGAAATCATATAACAAAAGTGAAAGTTTTTGCAACTACGTTAGAATTTACTCAAAATTATTTAAAAGAGTATGTGCCGCAGCCAAATCTATATATCTAAGTAATAAGATAAAAAATAGTTCTAATAAGACTAAAACAACATGGAACATAATAAATAAGGAAACTGGAAAAGTTAAGGATCGCAATACTGAGTTTAAACTTGTAATTGACAATAAAACCATTAATGTAGATGAAAATGTTGCGACAGCATTCGAAAATTGTTTTGCTGACATTCCAGTTTCAACTACTAAATTGTTAAATTCTTCACCTGTGGTGGCTGAATCATTGCTGAAAAATCATGTAAGTGAGTGCAAGGAGTCTTTCAAGTTCCAACCCATAGACACCGGGGACATTTTTAAAACATTTAAGACAATTGATGTTAAAAAGACAACTGATTTGTGGGGCATATCTGTTGAAATCTTAAGTTCTATCATAGATGTAATAGCTCCTTGCCTTGTTGAAATATTTAACAACTGTATTATAAGTGGGGAGTTTCCTGATTTAATGAAGCATAGTAAGGTTATTCCTTTATTTAAATCGGGTAGCTCTACGGACCCTACTAATTTTAGACCAATTTCGATTTTACCAACATGTAGCAAAATTTATGAAAAAATTATTCTCAACCAGCTATTAGCTCACTTCACAAAAAACAATTTACTTCATAACAAACAATTTGGATTCACAAGGGGTCGTTCGACAACTGATGCTGGTGTTGAACTGTTTGAAGTAATAGCTGGTGCCTGGGAGGGGTCACAGGATGCTCTAGGTGTATTTTGTGACCTATCCAAGGCATTTGACTGTGTTCAGCATGACACTCTCATCAGGAAACTCCACCACTACGGCATCAAAGGCACTGACCTCAAACTTTTGAATTCTTACCTGAGTGATAGAATCCAGAAGGTTGAGGTTAACCGGAAAAGGTCAGCTGGGTCGGTTGTGAGAATGGGAGTGCCTCAAGGTTCAATTCTGGGCCCATTTTTATTTTTAGTCTATATAAATGATCTACCCTATATGGTAGGCAATAATCACGATATTGTATTGTTTGCTGATGACACATCATTAATTTTTAAAATGATAAGGCAGAAAACCAACTACGACGATGTAAACAATGCTCTCTCTAATGTAGTACAGTGGTTTAATGTAAATAATCTAGCTTTCAATGATAAAAAAACTAAATGTATAAAATTCTCCGCACCAAATGTAAAACAAGTTGAGTCTGATCTGCGGCTTAATGGGAACAGGTTGAATCTAGTAGATAACACTGTTTTTCTTGGAATTACCTTAGATTCTAAATTGCAATGGGGCGCCCATATCTCACAGCTAGCGAGTAGACTTAGTTCTGCAGCGTTCGCGGTAAAGAAAATTCGCTCATTGACTGATGTTAATACGGCGAAGCTGGTTTATTTTAGTTATTTTCATAGTATAATGTCCTACGGCATCCTACTTTGGGGCAATGCCGCAGACATTGACACGATATTTACACTGCAGAAAAGGGCTATTCGTGGAATGTATAAACTTGGAAGTAGAGAATCTCTAAGAGAAAAGTTTAAAGAGATTGGTATCTTGACCTTTGCATCACAATATATATATGAAAACATTATGTATATTTATAAGAATAGTAGTAAATTTAAAACCATGAAAGATAAGCATGATAAAAATTATTCTGTAATGACAAGGAACGACCATAAATTAGCGTTTCCCAAATTAAGGCTGGCTAAAAGCACCAAATCATTTATGGGAATGTCAATACGTATTTATAATAAAATACCACAGTCAATTCAATCTCTAACGTTTAATAAATTTAAAAGAACTATCAAAGAAACATTATGCAAAAAAGGCTACTATAAACTCCAAGATTATTTAGATGACAAAAGAGCGTGGGATTGATGTCTCCACAGGTTATTTCCAAATATTAAACATTAATCACTATGTAAGCAGCTTGGCTGCGACATGATATTGGCAAGCACGAATAGCTGTCTTCTGTTTGTTTGTTCATGTCATAGCAGAGCTGTATTTCTGCCAAATTGTACCTATAATAAGCACTTTTTACAAAAGAGTGCCGAGAGTTTTTTTTCCGCCGGCTTTTTTCCTCTCGGTCTACCTAGGGTTCTACTTTCATTTCGTTTTTTAAAGCCGAAGAAGAAGTAGTAGTAGACATCACCAAGACATTGCTGGATAATGGGCGATCATTATCTTTATAAGCTGAGAGACGCACACTTCTCGACGGAGGCCTTCCCCTGGATTCTTCATGTCGTCCGGACCCGCGCCGCCCTCATCCAGCATTTGACGTTCGTAAAGTGTATAAAATTACCTACTACGAATAAAAAAGTTTTCATTTTCATTCATTTTTTCATTTTTTCATTTTCATTTTCATTTTTCATTTTCATTTTCATCTAGACGACTATGAAAAAAGAAAAAAAAAACAACTTATACTAAATAATTCCGATGGCATCTGCCAGTATCCTGTAGGTAGCTTAAAGGTAAGAACACCAGCCACCAGTCATGCCAGGCCGAAGACCCAGGTTTAGGTTAGGTCGGGACGTATTTATTTTTTACATACATACATAACTACACGCCTGTACCCATTATGGGGTAGGCAGAACATCAGAGGTGTGATCATCTGATGTGAAATTTGACTTTGGAGGTATTTTAATGATGGATGGAGACTATTGCAGTGACAGGGGGTCAGCCTATCGCCCACAAAAACGTCAATATAACCTCTGCCTCTTAACTGACTTTTACAGTATGCCCGGGAAGAGAAGCATCTGGTACCTACATTCTATGTTTTTCATTCGCTCCCAGTCCAGCATGGAAGAAGTTTTTCCGTATTTTTCTTATCTACATTATCTTATCCAGCTCAAATGTTTTAAATATCAAAAATAGAAAAATAAACACTATTAAAACAAGCCTAAAGGGTTTGATTGTACATTTGATTTTATATCAGAAACCACAAGTCAGATTTCAGATTTAAAAAAATATTTTTTTGTATTTTGTGTATAAATTTGTACGGGATCAAAAAGAAAAAATGCGTGACTGCTAATGATAATATTACAAAGAATTTATTTGCGAGTAGTGACCGTAACAAAATTCCAAAGCAATTGCAAAAAGGAGTTTTCCTTAGTCGTGGCCAGAACCTTCTATTGTATCCTGAACGATTTGCTCCAGGAAAGGCTAAAATAAATAGTCCCGAGGGCTTTTAATGAGAATAAGGACTATGTGTTCTCAATTATTTAAACTCACAACAGCCTACTTCAGAGCTCCATTGTAAGAGTGGTAGGAAATCATCATACGAATAGATAAACGCAGCGTTGAAGAGGGATATTTTACGTATCTATAAACTTATCGAATAATTGGAACATCAGATAACTTAGTAATATGAAAATGTAATATCATGTCTTCGATATCAAAACACCGCCTAACTTTTCATATTTTTACTAACAATCGGAAAACGTAAGAGCAAATTGTAAAAGTCAGTAAAGGGACGGAGGTTTTATTGGCGTTTTTGCGGGCGACAGGCTGACCCCCTGTCACTGCTATAGTCTCTCTCCATCATAATAATACCTCCAAATTCGTCAAACGTGACATCAGATGGTTTTTATAGACTCTGGTGTTCTGCCTACCCCATTAGGTATAGAGGCGTGAAGTTATGTATGTATCGGTAAACGATAGCAGTTTCGATTGGCCCGTCGTCAGCGAGAAAACGTACCTACAAGTAGGTATTATAAATCGCGCTATAGATAAAATATTCTTTGAATGGGCTTGCTGAAGCAGTTTCGTTAGAGTGCGTTTAGATGATACGCGTCGATCTCACACAGGACCCGTGTTTCACGCCCTTGCACCCACGCTCGCCACGCGATTTCATCCATAAAATTTACCAAAACAGGTGTGCGGGGTGGGGTGGGCAGAGGGTTGGGAAGATCGGGTGGACTTCGATAAATGCGATGTACCTATTGATGTGTTAAAAAATATATAAAAAAAACGATTCCAAAATTGTACGCTACTTACTTACCTTTGTATGTTTAGAAATACGATAACAAATCTAAAAAGTAAAAAATAACTTCTGACTCACTTTGATTCACCAATAAGTAGGTATGTTTTGAAGTCGTTGCCTTTTTGTAATTCAAGATGTATTTTTACAATTATTGAAGTCCACCTGTGTCCGCTCAGCGCACGCCCAGCGTCCTCACCGCGCCCTACCCACGCCGGCCCAAGCTCCAAAATCAAACTATTTACACAGCTTTGTGACATCTTACATTTATTATATTTCCTTGCTACCTACTTATATGTTATAGCAAGCATAGTTCCGCTAGTACAGTATAATAGAACTTCCTGCTTCATTTTCTCGGAGTAAATTTTCCTAGGAAGCCCCGACTTAATTTATTAGCTGAGTTTCTGGAAGTTTAAGATTTTTTCCGTTCTTTCCTTATTGAAGGAGAATCTTATTTATGAAATTGTATTATAAAAAAATAATGTTAAATTCTTACATTACAAAGAAACTTGTTGCAATACGTTTATTAACGGTGATAACAATTTAGAATCGACAGCAACCAAGTAATTTAACAACGTTTTGTTATTGTCTTTCACCTTTGTTCAAAAAAGTGACTAATTCTTGTCTTGATTTGGTACCTTCCTAGATCCAAAATTAGGAACCTGATGTACTTTCTTAACACTTTATAAAACTTTGTATCCTTTTAGAAATTAGTGTTAATTTAACAAAACCATTTGAGGTTAAATAAAATGTTTGACTATTCTGATTTTTCATCATCGCAACTCCGTGTAATGAGCCCACTGCGAGGCTATGAGTCTCTGCACTGGGTGACGAGGAGATTTTGATTTATGAACTTAAAAAATAATCATTAGTCATTAAAAAAAAAGTTTCTTTTTTAGAGCATAAACCTCCGAATTCCTTCCTAAACCCGTGTGCTTTCATCTTCGACCTCATCGTCACTTACCATCAGGTGAGATTGAGGTCAAACGCGGGTTTAGTCACTTATAAAAAAAAAAGAATCAATTCAAACTTTCACGTTCACATATTTTCCAAGTTGACAATAATAATGCTACATTTTGTACATCTTTAGATAATGTTTTCATAGTCTTCCATATTGCAATTTATGCATTTTTTTTGAAGATTTGGCAGCATTTAGCAGCAATTTTATAAAGAACCTGCTAAAACTTTGGCTTCTATAATACTGAAAATAAAGAAAATACAATACTTTTAATGTGGCTCCTTAATCCATACTCAAGAGATATCAATGTTGTTGGGGTTGGTGCTGTGACTGTGGGGTCCGGTGTACCTACTCAAACACCGGAAAGAATTTCCGCTAAGCTAATTATGCACATAATTAAAAACATGAAGCGAGGAAAGTCACCGGGCCATGACAGTCTCAGCATTGAACACTTTCAGCATGCGGGTCCTCATTTGGCAAGGCTGTTGGCGCTGTTATTTACATTTTGTATAAGGCACGCATACCTACCGCAGGAGCTGATGAGATCCACCGTTGTTCCGATTTTGAAAAATAAGACTGGGGACGTTTCCGATAAATGTAACTATCGACCGATCTCATTAGCGACTATTTCTGCGAAGGTGCTTGATGGCGTGCTTGAGCGACATTTGAAAAAACATCTTAATTTAGATCACGCGCAGTTTGGCTTTAGACCAAAATTATCTACAGAGTGTGCAATAATGTCGCTCAAGCACGTTGTGAAGTACTACACGGACAGGAACACGCCTGTTTATGCGGCCTTCCTGGACCTTTCCAGGGCTTTTGATTTGGTGAGGTACGATCGGCTCTGGAAGAAGTTACGCGAAGCAGGTGTAGAGGACCACATTGTCGATATATTTAGGTATTGGTATGGTCACCAGACCAATATGGTTAGATGGGGTAACGCGTGCTCGGAGGAGTATAGGCTGGAATGCGGGGTGAGACAGGGAGGGTTGACCTCACCCTCGCTTTTCAACCTATATATGAACCGACTGAGCAGTGCTGGCGTCGGCTGTTCGATTCATGGTCTGACCGTGAACAGCATCAGCTATGCAGACGACATTTTACTGCTCAGCCCGTCAATCAGTGCGCTTAGACGGCTGTTGTCCATATGTGAGCGTTATGCGGAGACACATGGCCTTCAATACAACGTAGCCAAGAATGAGTTGCTTGTTTTTAAAGTTGGAAACAGGAAGCCGGCTTACGTTCCACCTGTAAAGCTGGGAGGAGTGTCGCTTAAGAAAGTGACACATTTCAAGTACCTAGGCCATGTGGTGACCGAGGATTTATGCGATGACATGGACATTGAGAGAGAGCGGAGAGCGTTGGCTGTCCGCTGTAATATACTGGCCCGTAGATTTGCGAGATGTACGGCAGACGTAAAGATTACGTTATTTAAATCTTTCTGCCAGTCGCTGTACACATGTGCACTATGAGCTAGTTATAGGAGGCGAACATTCAGTGCTCTCCGAGTTCAGTACAACAATGCTTTCAGGATGTTGTTGGGGCTGCCGAGGTACTGCAGTGCATCGGGAATGTTTGCGGACGCTCACACGGATGACTTTCCAACTTTAATAAGAAAAAGAATAGCTTCGCTGATGCACAGGGTCCGAGGCAGCGACAACAACATCCTGAGAGTAATTGCTGAAAAGCATGAGGGTAAGATACTGAGTCACTGGGAGCATGTGCATACACATATACCTAGTGCTCCGGGTTGGCGAAGATACGCGCAGTGAATTTAAGTTTTCCTATTTGTTATTTTTAAGTATAAGTACTAACCCTAGCTGTTAAGTTTTAAATTAAATTTAGTTATAAGTTACTGACAATATTATGGATGTGAATCTGAAATAAACATTTTTTTTTTAATTTTTTTTTTATTTATTTAGTACAAGCTTCAAGTACAAATATGAAATTGACAAAGTTTTTATACTTGCAGACATGTTTGTATGTGCAAGCATTATATTAGCATACTAGCTGTGACCCGCGACTTCGTCCGCGTGGATACCGTTTATTAGAGTTGGATAAATACTATTATTATATCCTCCTTGAAGTTAAAACTTACCTTATTCTAAATTTCGTCAAAATCGACTCAGTAGTTTAGCTGTGAAAGCGTTACTGATAGATAAACAGACAGAATTACTTCAAAAACTGTTACAACAAAGCAGTGATCCGCAGTTTCACCTAGGTTTTGTGAAAAAGTATAGGTAGGTAGGTATATTACATAGATGATGCCCGCGACTTCGTCTGTATTGAATTAGTATTTCGAGTAGGTTATTTTGTTCTCCAAGGTCCTAACTATCTTTAATAACAAAAATAAAAATGAAGAATCTTCGCCCATATAATATGTATAACTCCTAACCACAAACATAGGTAGGTAACTATCTATTAGGTACATTACAAAGGCACATAGCGTTATAAACAAATCGGGTGCCAAAGTGCCTTAAATTTTAATATTGTCTTAAGTTTTCGCGATAACTATTATGTATGACTATTAACTAAAACACTTTTTAACCGATTTCATCGCGTATATTTACATTTTAAATTTTAACAGTCGCTCGTGACCACGGGGTCTACAAAGACACCGAAACATCGAGTTAAAATGTAAAATATAAATTATACGCCATTAATCCGGTTAAAAAGTGTTTTATTTAATGCCTTCAATTTTACTTAATTCATGCAATATCTTCATTAATTATACTTAGCTTATTGTTATTCTAGGTAAAGCTAAGTAGTTTTTGCGTGAAAGAATAGCAAAAATCCATCCATCCAGCCATTATCAATGTACATACAATTCTACCTATAGTTATGTATGGCTGCTTTTCACTGCCAAACGGCTAAGCCAATATTAATGTAATTTGGTTTTATAGTAGTTAACACGTACGTTACTTTTTATTCCAAAAAAATCTACGGTTTCTGACTTCCAAGAGGCAGAAACGATCATGAAATAAACAAAACCTTGATTTCCATTTTATCTCTGTATGTACAGAAGGCAGTACATCAAGCGTTACAAATCTGTCAAAATTTTTTACTTGAATTTGAACTCTATGCCCTCGATAATAAGTTAAAACTGGTTGGGGAAATTTGACAGGTAATGTAACGCTTGTTCCTTCTGTACCTACCTATATTAAATCGCGCAAAAGCTTGCGCTCGGCTCCCGCCTTTTTATACCCTACCGCCGCGAGCCGCGTCGAGCGCGGCAACCGTTACGCAAAAATAATCCCTATATCATTCAGTATTCACGCGCGATGGGTATTAGCGAATTTATGTATAAGTTTGGTGTTTCTATACCGATTTCTATGATTCTTTTTTTATTGAATAGGTAATAATGTTATTTTTTTTAAATTAGGGATGTGTGAGAGTATTATAAACGTAAGAGGAAACAAATATAATCAGAAATCTCCAAACTGCTAAGCTATCGGGATTTACACGTGTTATTGTGAGTCAACCATAAAATATAGACATATACTGTTGTGGGATATTTTTTATGTAATTTTATGAAGAATATTCCTGTCATACATGATTTCTATGTAGCTTTAACCATTAAGGCTGCACACGCGACGGAAGCTTAAAAAATGAAGTAACTTCTCCCGTTTTTCCAACATTTCCCTTCACTGCTCTGCTCTTATTGATTGTAGCGTGATAGTAAGTATACTATAACCTGCCCAGGAGTATGAAGAATAATTTTACCAAGTTTCGTTAAAATCCGTCGAGTAGTTTTTGTTTCTATAAGGAACATACAGACAGACAGACAGACAAAAATTTTACTGATTGCATTTTTGGCATCAGTATCGATCACTAATCACCCCCTGATAGTTATTTTGAAAAAATATTTCATGTACAGAATTGACCTCTCTACAGATTTATTATTAGTATAGATAGAAGATAGAAGATAATCACAAAATATAAGGCTTAATACTTTCTATGTTAGCTTGTCCCCACCTACTGCTACTATTTTTTTAATAACAAATATTAATAAAACGCCTTGATAGTCTTACTTATATGCTTGTATTGTGCTTTTTAGTTGAAACTTTGAAGTGCTCACTATTTTTGTATCGATGTTTAAATTCCACAGTAGGGTTTTTTAAAAATTTTGTAATTCATTTTTTATTTCCAGCTTTTTAGTTTGATTCATTAGTGAATTCATCTCATCATGTATAGTTTTTCTACAAATAAATGAAATAAAATTATTTTATGCAATATTTTTCGTTTAGCCATTCAAGATATTGCTGACATAGGACTACAACGTGTGCGGTTCATGGTTTAGGTACACATAGAAAGTAAAATTCATCACCATAATATTCGAGTACCTATGCTATGTTGGAATAATTTATTATTTGTATATAATTTATGCGACCAGAAACCTTAAAAACCATAAAAATGGTGAAACCCAAGTTGAATGTAAGGTTAAGTATGACGATAAGGCTTCAGACATGTATAATTTCAAATAAAGTAGTCAAATTTCAATCTTACAAAAAATATTTTTTTATACATGGGCTAGTGACTCCTTTTAGGCTTGCAAAAGCCTGTGTTAGGAGGCACCGCACTTCCTTAAGTGAACTTATTTAATTCATACAAATATGCGTATTACTTAATATATTAGGTAGGTACCTACTTTATATTTCTGCTTTGACATTTCTACTTTTACATTTACTATATTCTATAACTATTGGCGTACAAGATGGCTGAAAATAAAAAATAAAATTTAAGAAGAAGTGTTTATGAATGTCTGTTTGTTTTTGTGTGAGTGTGTTTCTGTGTGACTGTGTGTGTGTGTGCGTGTTTGTATATTTTTATTATTGTCTAATTTCTAAAAGATCCTCAATTTGCTGGAAAGATTGCGACTCAAGCCATACGGCAATGAGTTTTTTTATGTCACTAGTATTTTTCATGAATATCTGAAGTTTTTTATTGATTAGGTTATTTAAGTGAATTGCCCGTCTTTTATATTGCCTCTGCGCAAAGGCGGTGTTGGTTGCTGGTACTTTAGTAACCATGTCCCATCTTCTTCTTAGGGTGACATTTTGATCACATGGTAGACTTTTATGCTGTTTGAGTAATACATGCACAAGATAGAGTTTTCTCACCGACATCAGTTCCGACATTTTATACAGAGAATCTGTCGAGAATCTTCTTTTTTTGAAATAAATGACTTTGATCAAATTGCGTTGAGCGCGTTCTATTTGTGCATACCGGATATTTGCTTCTTTACGTAAGCACCCTTAGTAAGTATCCACGCAGCTTTGGTATCAGAAATAGCAAACTAATCAAACATGGACCCACCTTGAATTTTAATGCCAAAGTTCATTTACATATTGCTGAGGTTCAAACTAATTTGAGACGAATTTCCGGAGAAAAGATAACTTTTACTTCGAAACTAGATGATTGAATTTTACTTTGGAGATTCGAAGTTGTGTTCGATGTATTAATATAATATTTACAATTATTTAAGTCCATTATAGACCATTATATATAGTAATTTATTGAGCCCTTCGTGGTTATGTGATATCAGAATGTCTAGGGCGCCGAAATGTTTTCTGTCAAACCCTTAAGACTCGTATAAAAAGCACCCGAGGCAGAATGCTTAACGTTAAGTCAAAGTTGTCGTGACAAATTAATAAAATTGACATCCCAAACAAATTCCAAAAGTCAAAAACAGAAATGATTTTAGTAAATCAGTTTATTCTTCAAAGTAACCGCTCGAATTATTAAAAGTGGTTGTCTATCGCACAATGATATCAGCACAATGACACGGTGTACAATAAACTGAATTGTATATGAGATAGGGTATCACTTAAGTTGCGATAGACGAGCTTGCAAATAACTCGAAACTGCTGGAATGAAGAGAAATTCGGTACAGTGGGCTAGAAACATGAATATCTAACCAAAATGTATCGAAAATCAATAGAGCTTACTGTGTTATTCATAGATATGGACGTGGGCACGACCGCTTAGGCAACTGAATAACAAAGACTACCTCAGGCGTTAGGGGTCACGGGTTCAATATTGCAATAAGCAAATATTTTTGTGCCTGTTTGTCTAGGTGTAAATGTATGTATTTGCGAAAAAACATTTATTATTAGTAGGGGAAACCTGTAAAAAATCGTATACCTAGGTAAAAACGTATAGATTAGCTATTTTCGCCAATACATCAAATACGATTAAAACCGTATAGCTTAGTATACTTACATTGAATTTCGTGCGCCTTATACTGAGGCCACACTACCTTACCGTCTACCGGGCTGTTACCGCAATAATTATGACATTAAATTACCGTTTAAATTACTGCATGAACTGATGTGGTTACACTAGAGTTTACCTAGATATGTCAATAAATTTGGCGGAAAATATCACTTTTTCAAGATGGAGTTCGAAGCTGCAGCGGTGTTGTGTTTTAAGAGTGCCAATTATTTTAACATGAATCTTTTAAATTTCAACAAAGCTAAAAGAAAAGGGTATCCCAAAGAGACGGTTCGGATTGGAATAATTCTAAAAATTCTAAAGACCACTCCATGTCGGTCGATACGTGCGTCGCCGGTGAGCTCATATTGCACACTGGACAAACGGTAGTGTGGCCACAAACGAAATAATTACTGCGGTAATCTTCTTTGATGTGCGAAAAAAGACCGCCGCCGGAGCTATTGCCTACCTCCATTTGCCATATTAATTGGCATTGTAAAATTATGGCCATAAATCGTGGTTACACCTAGGTGTTGTATAAGTTATTGCATATCACGGCAGTGTGCAGGGGGCGTCGACATTGTATGGAGATGGTGCAGACTACATACTGGAGACAGAGTGAAAAAGACAGAACACAATAAGAGGAAAAGAGCAAGAATGATACCAGTGTAGCCCATGAAAAAAAATATTCAATCGATTGTTCGAATACATCGCAGTATTTTTTGAGTTTACACTCATTCATATTTTTCTTCAAGAAATCTTCGCTTTTATTAGAAATAACATTAAACGAAAACTTCTTCATAATTTTTAAATAATTTAACAAATATTTAAAGGGACCGTATTACATAATCTAATGAATTAGCGAATCGATGTTATTTGAATATAGCAACACAGACATAAAAAGAAATGTCAAAAATTAACGTCTACTTCACAATGTGAAAATATTTTTTCGCGATTGCGGTTTTGCGATATTTTTAAATTGTGTTTGTGTTTTAAGTTTTCTTGTGATTTAATCGACTTTTCTCCCCCTGATTGCTTGAAGAAACTCGCGTCAGTGTGAATTTGTATTTTTAAGAAAGAGTGTCAATTTATCCACACCTTTTGTTGTATTACTTTAAACAAAATAAAAGTATCAAAAACTTATTTATTGTTTTACTTATTGTTCATCAAGTTAACCTTATATTTAGGCAGTCGCAATAAAAATAAGCAAACCTTACAGAAGTGATGGATGGTATTTCACCTAACAAGTTTGTAAGTATTTGCTTATTTTTATTCAGACCAGAGCAAGTTGAAATCTCGAAGTCGTTTGAACTGTTTGAAATTCCCGCCATATTAGCTATGTGGACCGTTTTCAGATGGCGTCTAGTCTTAACTTTTAATATATGAAGTTGTACTTCTTCTCTTGAGTATATGTGTTCTATGGCAGTGTGGCCTCAGCATTATGCGTAGCTGCTCAGTGGTGCCTACCAATCAGTATTATTTGTTTTTTTTTTATATAAGTGACTAAACCCGCGTTTGACCTCAATCTCACCTGATGGTAAGTGACGATGAGGTCGAAGATGGAAGCACACGGGTTTAGATAGGAACTGGCTCTTTATACAATATTGCCGGAACACATTACCGCCGGAGCGGTAACATTTGGCGGCAGACTTTATATAAAGGGTGGTCGCTAGCCAGGCGGACCCAGACGGGATCCTACCACCAAGCGATTGTAAACAAACACTTGTCGCTATAGGCTCGCGCAATTCGGAGTTATTATATCTTTTTTTTTTTCGGTAGTCTTGATGAATATGCAAGCAGTGATTGTGAACTGAGCATACGCTTCAGGTAAGTTACTAATCAAATACGTTTTAGTTGATGTATTTGTTACATCCGGCAAGTTTGTATTGACCACGTGTGAATGAATGATGTTTTTGTTCTTAACCAGTATTGGGGCAAAACCGTATGGGGTTAAACCGGTTATTTACGATTTTGACTCAGATAGATCAGTCTTATTATTATCATTTTCTCATCAGCACTGCTTGTTGACCAAACACCATAAACTTTCAATGTGTCCTTCAAGACAATTTCCCTTGTGCAGCGATGGTTTTATAAAGAAAGAGCACAAGATTTATTAAAAATCGCTTCTCCGTTCATAGACTCAACTTCTACTTACTTCAAGCGTCAGATTTGATAATAAAAAGAGTATCATGGAGAAATTTAAAGACGATCTAGCATGGTGGTTGCCATTTACATTAAACTTTCACATTTTTGTGCCCCATTAATTAAGATTATTGTAATTTTTCGAATTTTTTATCGATACCAGCACAATTTTAGCTACGTTGTGGTCTATTCTTTATTAAATATTCCAATTCGGAAACATTACCTTTGGAGATATTATATAATGATGGAGTCATTGAGATATTACTACGTATAAAGAAGCTATCTCGAACAAAAAATATGTTACATTTTAATGACAAGAGCATGGAGAGCATGTGCGGCATGGACTGAATTTGGCCCTGCAGCGGCTGCAGTGCTAAATATAACGATGACGTCTTATCAAACTATTTAAAAAACAGCGCTAGATCACTTTAAAGAAACAATTTTTTAGATGCCAAAACGTCAAAAGTCTGGAATGTCGTGATAACTATGTCATAGATTAATATTGCAGAAGTGAACGAACAGATTTTTTACCTATTTTATTTGATAGCTTATAAAATGGAATGAATTCATTTAATATTCATGAAGTTTTGTGAATATACAGGGTCACTGGAGGCACTTTAGCACTTTCGAAATTCAAGGACGCGATAGATTGAGATGAAGGGAAAAATATATGTGTAAATATATATAAATATAATACATGGCTGCCACGTACTGGGAGACGCAGCGTGGACCAACGTGGACCGACGACCTGGTCAAAGTCGACCTGTAGTCTGACCTGAAGTCCAAAAAAAGGTAAACGCTGGATGAGGGCGACACGGGATCGAGCGACGTGGAAAACCTTGGGGGAGGCCTATGTCCAGCAGTGGACGTCTCCTGGCTGAATGATGATGATGAAATTTGCGATTATACAGGCCTTTTTTTAGTCTGACAATTTAATCCACTACTCCCAGCTTACATGTCCCAGCCGCGAGAATCTAGAAATTCAAATAGTAATGATACGGAAATATTAGATACGTTACCTTTTGAACTGAACTTGTAAGCAACGACAAGAATGAATATGTCTCATAAACGGAACACCAAAGATAGAGAAAGAAAATGATAAACTTTTTTTCATGTCCTGTCATAAACCGGAGTAATAGTAAACTTATCATATAAAACTATTAAACTATTTACAAAAAAAATTTTTTTAAACCCTCACATATTTAACACAATGTTATGCAAATCAATTTTTGGTAAACAATAGTAATTTCGATATTTTGCTGGAAATTTTTTCAAAGCAATTTTGGAACCAAAATGTTAAGCAGATATTTTTTTAAGCATTTTAACTTGTTTTACGAAATCCTTAATCAACCTGTACCCAAACACAAAATCCGTTAGCAGTGTCACTTCTGCCCTAAATTAATATTTTTTTTACTGTATGCAATTTGAAAACACATACTGACTCGGTGAAATATATACAAATTGCTTGTTAAATAGATATTTTAGGTGTACTAACACGTGAAAAGTGACTCCCTGGCATTTATTTGTATTTCCTGTATTGTTCAAACAGTGCCCCAGCATAAGGCATATTTGAAAAATATTCAACAGAAAACAGAACCGTATTTAATTGTTCTGATAAGTGCTCGCCATTCACGAACTTATCCGAATAGTTAGGGCAGAAAGTCCTAACTCGAGGCGGACAAAAATGTTTGGGATGTCCTCTCTATACGTAATAGTAATATCTCAATGGATGGAGTCTCTCTATTACAGTGACAGGGGGTCAGCAGGGGTCAGCCTATCGCCCGCAAACACGCGAATCAAACTTTTTTTGAACTTAAAATAGTTTTCAAAAATAATCATATAAGACTTTCACATTGGGTTTTTGATTCCTCTGGTATTCAGCCTTGGAGTAGGTCAGAAAAGATTTATTTAAATTCCTTTAGTATATCGGAAATTAAACGATGCAAAGCACTTATTCTTTGCAAAAGAAGCTTGAATAACAACATCAGAAAACATCTCGTCACCACCCTCCATTCAATGAAATGTTTCCTGACTGTTGCGGGAATAACTTCAAATACTTGGTTAGCTGATTGCTTTCTCTTATCGATGAATATACAGGAAAATACCGGAGTTTATGATAACGTGATTCATTTACATAAGCAATTTATTTTTGTTTACACTGGATTTCGTTGGCAGGGAATAAATTTTTATTGATGTTTAATTTTCAAATTACTTTGCTGCGTATTTTACTAATCTGAAAAAGAATAATACCTTTGTACAAATCTATTATAGTACATACATACATAACGTCACGCCTGTATCCCTTATGGGGTAGGCATAACACCGGAGATTACAAGACCATCTGATGTCACGTTTGACAAATTTGGAGGTATTATAAAGATGGAGAGAGACTATTGTAATGACAGGGGGTCAGCCTATCGCTCACAAAAACGCCTTTAAAACCTTTATCCCTTAACTGACTTTTACAGTATGCCCGGGAAGAAAAGCAGCTGGCACATTCTATGTTTTTCTTTCGCTCCCTGTCCATTATAGTATTTCAGAATAACAAAGAAATAACTCTCTTTGACACAAATTGTCCAAGCGCCGTTCTCGGCTACGCTCGGGCTTTTGAAGTGCGTGGGGTGCGGGCCGCGGTTGCCGAGAACGATACATCGCCGCGCTTGCTGGTCACTCACTGCTTACCAGCTGCGCGAGCGCACGTCACCCATTTTGACACATTTTAATTACGTACCTTTTAGCGTAATATACAGCTCTATCGATAATACTCATATGTCTTTTATTAAACATAGGACCCTAAACTCAAATCAATCAACAAGATAAAAGATAAGCTTTTCAATATTTAAGTGTACACTACTTTTAAATTATCCTCACAGAACGCTAGAAATAGATTTTCCATGTCATTGGGTTTTAAAAAACTTGAGAACATAACTGAGTCAGTATAAACAAGAGGCAAGAAAGCTTTCACTTATTTTATCATTATTGAAATGAAATGTGAAATTTCATTACGAAGTGAGTTAAATACAGGATTGTTTTTTACTTCCCGCCCAATTTTTTTTACACAATAAGAATCATTAATAGAAACAATTTTTGCCAAAACGGGTATAACTTTTTTACAAGGAAACTAATATATTCACTAAAGCATGGTAAATCTAAACTATGAATGAATACCATCAAAATATAGACGGCTACGCGCTACTACTACGCCGTAGTATTAGCTTGGTATTAGCAATGAAATGCCGCGTCGTAGTAGCTATGTTCATCAACAGCAACTGTTTGTAAAATAGTTTGTGGTGCCATATTTTTATTTCTTGTACTGAGCGATACAGGTACATTTGTATATTAAAAAAAACATTTAAATTTGGCTGGTGACCAAAAAACTAATCTGTATAAAATAAAGTTAAATAATAAATAAATAAATAAATATTTCTGACACTCACACAACATTATCTAGCCCAAATTAAGTTTCTTAAAGAACTTGTGTTATGGATACTAGATAACTGATATACTTAAGAAATATATAAACATACATATTGAATAAATACATATTTTTTATTAGAATAAACTTAAATAAACATATAAACGTCCATGACTAGACGACTAATATCTGTTTTCATCACACAAATATCCGCCGCCGCCGGGATTCGAACCCAGGACCTCTGGCATAGAAGGCAATGTATGTTACCGCTACACCAGCCGGTCGTCGAAAAAAGTTATTAAACAAAGATTAAATAAATTCTGGCCAACATTTTAAATTCATATCTTTTTAAAACCAACAGACTATCGTAAGCTAACTTCGAGGAAATCTTTTGATGGGTCTCTCAAAGGTGTTTGTTATCGTCTATTCTACTGGTCTATTACCACGGTTGACTGAATAGGTATCAAAGGTAGTGCTTGAGATATTTACATGCTACTATACTATACCGTTACCTATAGAGAATCTCTATGTAATATCAATACACTGTCCTTATCTTTTGCTTTTAGATTTATGTGTAGATCTTTCAGTGTCTTTCTGATACCGTGTCGTGAGAATAAGAATAGAATAAGAATAAGAATTTATTTATTTGCCAGAATGTGGTATAACAAGTTCTTAAATACAGTATTATAATACAGTCTTATTCTAAAGTACGCACATTCACTCCGTCTGAGCATGCAAACATATTTTTCAACACACTTGCTCGTAAAGTGAGCGTTATTCTATTGAATTTTGAACTATAAACTGGGCTATAAGTCACGCGTGCATAATATATTATACTATAGTGCATAATATAATGAATCCTACAAAGTTGAATTGTACCTTTATGCAAATTACATGCGAGTAAACAGAGCATATTTTATTGGTCCGGGTTATAAATTGAATATTTTCAGAAACAACATAAAGATTTTATACCACTTCAAATCCATATACATTTTTAAATGTTTGCGCCTTATATTAGTAAAACAAATTTGTATATCAAATAAATTATTCACAATTTACAATAATTTGTTATAAAATATTAAAATATTTGCATTTACCACTCCAAATTAAACATTTTCACTTAAAATAGCCTGTATATGCTACACAGACATTGACACATTTGGCGGAAAAAAAACCTACGCGCATGCGCGAGGTTCGGCGCCATTTTTCAATCACAATTCACAGCTTTGTTATCAAATGTGTTTCTTATTTTATGACCACGTATGTCTGTCTTTTACTCACAAGTGTGTTGAAAAACGTCGTATGTAACTCGTGAGCGTTGCTAATTACAGTCTCAGCTCATTATTAAGCCCTCGCCTGCAGCTCGGGCTCAAATCACAGCCTTGACTGTAATTAGCAACTTAGCTCACTTGTTACATAATATACTATTATTACAAAATTTGATCATTATTCTTTAATATTATTATAGCAGTTTTCAAAATTTATAATTTATAAATTGGTCATATTAAGTAAATTTTTTAAGTTACAATTACAGTTCAAATGTCATAAGTAATCAGAAATATCATCAAATAATAAATTAAAAATAAAATGTAAATAAAAAATTTCAAGTAAAAAAAAACAGTAGTATAACTGGCAATGAAAATGTCAACTAAAAGATCATATATTACTGAACACTATAAAAACAATTTTGTGCCAACCATGATTTTAGTTAATTTTGAGGTTGTGACTACGTTTCTTAAGTCTTTCATTGAAACATCCTCCTTAATTCATTTAAGTTTACGTGGTCGCTAGCCAGGCGGATCGTGAAGGGGTACTACCAAGCGGGCTCCACTCCGATTAGTCGCCTTTTTCGACGAGCTTATCCAATAGGGTAATAGTGCTGTGCTTCAATAAAGATGTTTTTTTTACATTACAAAAAATAACCTACCAGAATTTGACTAGCCATCTAAAACGCTATCTTTGATCATTAGACATCATAATAAATCAGACGACGATGCGACGGAGATAAATTACTTGACGACCACTTTGGCGATGGGGTAAGACTGTCTGCCTCAGACACCAGTGGTTGCGGACTCGATTCCCGCACGGAACAAGAAAAGAAAATGTTCCGTGTATGGGTGTTTATCTATTTATGTATTTGTTGGAGCTAACGATAAGTTGGCGATATTGGGATGTTAGTATGACTTCATGGTAACGGAAGTATGTCTTGAAGTAGGATGATGGCAAGTGAGACAGATACGGTTAGGACGACTAGGTGCGCTGACGTGTCTCAGACTGACGGTCGATAGTAGCTCGGTATTAATTGAGATGGCATTGTAACTGACGGAACGGACTCGCGAATAAAGATTTTGTTGTGACTAAGCCAGGGTTATACCCAAGCCCACAGACTCGGTACTAAGTATCTGTCCAGTGATTAATTCTATCGCGTTTTGTGAGTAATGCTTCTTCTTTTCGTTTTGTTTGTTTTCCTACATATTTATATTCTAGGTTCCCCTCTAGTTTGCTACATGGTATCCCATAACACAAGCTATGCTTACTTTGGGGCCATGTAGTTGGTGTGATTGTCTGGGGATTTTATTTTATTGTTATTTATTATTACAAATCATACAAAAGTGATTATGAAACCCGAAATTATTCAAAATTATTCATATTCAAAATTAATCACAATACCTACTCATTCGGTAGTTATAGTTCTAGAGTTCATCAATCATATTTTAGCTCAGTAAGCCTTTACACGCAAGCTTTTAACAATGTTGAATTCTAGTTAAATATGGATTCTGGGAATATCTATAATCTAAATCGAGAAGAAGCATTCAATAGTTTGCTCTTGACCATGAAAATCAGTCGAAATGTTTAGGTAAGAAATATTTAACTATGTTACATTGCTTTAGTCCCAACTTTATTGTTACAGCCTATATGCTATTCCGGACTCTACACTATACTTAACTTCACGCCTTATCCCTTATGGGGTAGGCAGAACACCAGTGGTTATAAGACCGTCTGATGTCACGTTTGACAAACCAGGTAGGTATTATAATGATGGAGAGAGGCTATTGCAGTGACAGGGGGTCAGCCTATTGCCCACAAAAATGCCAATAAAACCTCTGTCCCTTAACTGACTTTTACAGTATGCCCGGGAAGAGAAGCAGCTGGTACATTCTATGTTTTTCTTTCGCTCCCAGTCCAGCATGGACTCGAAGCTATTACTATGCCAAATTTTATCCAAATCCGTTGAGCCGTTTTACCGCGATTGAGGAACGAACATCCATATATACAAACTTTCACATTTTTTATATAAGAAAGATTAGCAGCCGCGTGCAGTTTAACCCGCGTAACTTGGTAATTTTCAAATATAAACACTTTCAAAATAAGCACTTTAGAACAAATAAACAAACCTTTCATCTGAATTGGTCTCCAAATTATGTTATTCACTCTGATAAAATAGAAAACGTACAGAATAAGGCTCTAAAAATAGCCCGAAAGCTTAGTTGTTACACAGAGAGACTTCATTTCTTTAAATTAATCACCTTAGAGGTGAGACACCAGCAGCAAGACCTTCTCCACTGGCACAAAATCATTAATTCCCAATTTGACTCCCCGAATTTGCTTTACCTACTAATTTTAATATACGACCACTATCTCGTAGGCGAAGAACAGTTTTCACCCTAAACATCTTCATCTTGTGCCGTCTTAATAATGAGGTTTCGAAAACAAACGAGGAACTTGACATATTCATGACAAGGCATGTTTCATTTAGATTTTCGGTGAAGCGTATCGTCTGCTGAGCTTTCTGGGAACATTTAATATTATATAATTTCATTTTTTTTTTGTCTGCTATTTATTAATTGTTGCACTTTATTTGTATTTTATTCTGATTCTTTATCAGTGTTTACGTGTCATGTAAATTTAACTTTGTTTGTACACCCTGTTGGGTTATAATTTAGTTTAATACCTTTGTTTTTCACCGTTTTTTGTCAATGACTAATTGTAACCTGTTGTGTATACCTAAATAAATAAATATATTTTTTTTTTTATAAAATATGCGTGGGACGTTTGTCTTCCATGACACCTGATGTTAAGTGAACATGAAGACTAAGGTGGTACACGTCCATCCATGAGAAACCTATTCACGCGACGCTTAAAAGTACTAGGACTATACTGGTCAGGGAAAATAGACGCGGGCAGTTCATTCCAAACCTTGGCGACCCGTATCAAAAAGGAACTGTCAAAGCGCTTAGTTCGACTTTTTGGAATATCAACCACATACGGATGGAAGTTCTGTCTGCGTCTAGTAGTCCGATGGTAAAAGGGTGAGGGTGCAATTTGCTCAAACAGAGCACTCGCGCACTCACCAAAATGTATCCTGTAGTACACGGTTAAACAAGCAACCTTACGACGATGCTCTAGGGTCTGTAGTTTTTTGGTCGTAAGGTCGACGTTGTTAATTAGATTACGGGCTCTTCGGTCAACGGAGTCCAGCGCTTCTAGTTGATATTTGGCTGAACCATCCCAAAGATGACTGCAGTACTCCATGCATGATCGCACTTGAGCTGTATATAAGTTAAGAAGCTGTGCAGGGCTAAAGTACCGCCGTACCTTCGAGATGATTCCCAACTTTTTCGAAGCTACTTGAGCCATGGACACAATTTGTTGACCGAAGTTTAAACTGGATGTTATAGTTACGCCTAAAAGCCCTAGATGGTCAGTGATGGGGACAGATACATTTTGGAAAGTGGGCGTTAATGTGAAGGTGCTCTTTTTTGCGGAGAATAGACACGCCTGAGTTTTGGACGCGCTGAATTTGACCAAATTCGACTCACCCCAATCGGATACTTTCCGTAAGGTCAAATCAACGCGCTCAATCATTGACTTTCTTAAACTCTGGATTTCACGGGGGCTCGCTTGCGCATTGGATACGTATCTCTCTATTACTAAATAGAAATAAATTACTATAGATATTATTGTATTCAAATTAACAGTTCAAAAACTAAATCCCGACTACTAAAAACACGCTCTAAAAAGTAGGAAACAAGTAATAGTCTCCGCTGAAATATTTATGTATTACATCATATTGATAGAGATATGTTTAAAGGGTAGCCGTGATCGTATGCCATTTTGATTTAATTTCATTATTAATTTGCTATAAAAGGTAGCATACGACTCGTTTCGTAAATTTTAGAGCGTGTTTTTAGTAGTCGGGTTTTAGTTTTTGAACTTATTTTTTTCCACACGTTTTGGGGTAATAGTGTTTACATATTTGAAATGTGCTAACGTACAGCCCGCACAAAACCGAAAAGAAAAAAAATAGTTCTTCACTTTAAGTCCCCTAGAGGGCGCTGTAGTCAATTTAACATAACTTTATGTAGCCTATAACCAGCGGACAGTGAAGAGGCTTCCAACAACACCTAATTTGTCCAATTATGATTAGTAGTTTTGAAGGTCTCAGGGAACAGATGAACATCCATACCCACATACATACATACACGTCAAAATCATTACCCTCCTTTTTGCTTCACTGTAGTCGGCCAAAAGCTGTGATTCTTGTCATCCATTATTGAATTACCATAAGTAAAATGTTTCTACCATGCTGCACTGGGAGACGAAGAAAAACATAGAAGGTACCAGCTGCTTCTTTTCCCGGGAATAGTGTAAAAGGCTTAATGTGGGCGACAGCCTGACCCCCTGTCACTGCAATAGTCACTCTTCATTATTATCATACTTCCAAAATCGTCAAACGTATTATCAGATGGTTTCATTGCCTCTGGTGTTCTGCCTACCCCATAAAGGAAGTTATGTATGTATATGTGACTTCGGTCTACTTTGACTGAGGGACCGGTCTACGCTCTAATTTCCAGGATTTAGGCTTAAAAACCTTACTGCCCCCAATGATCCTGCAGCTGTGCCACTTCAAACAATTATTTCTTGATTTGATAACTGAATTTATTTTGTAATACCAAATATTCTTCAGATTAACCCAATCATAAGTTTTTTATTTAATAAATCCGCTGAAAGGAAAATCTCATCAAAGTGTAAATTTAAAAGCAATTACCGAAGGGGTTCCAATTTCCATTCAAGATTAACGATCTTAAGAGAATGAGCTTAACGAAGAATTCGGGAGTAATATTGAAAAATTATTTAGAAGATTTTTATAGCTTTGTGTCTAATAAATCCGGGTTCAAGCTAAATGGATCTCAGTGTTTTTCTCCTTCTAAAACTTATGAGCATGAATGAAAACATGTTTACAGAAACGTCTTATCAGGTTTGCGTGCCTTTAATGCACACTAGTCACCAGCTGAGGCTAGCATGCGACCATCGACAACGACAAATCAATCAGGCCTATTTTCAATCTATATTTTTTTTAATGTGGCACTTTAGAATTTTTAAGAATATGGCATCTTTGGTTCTGTGGGCTTTGTCGTGGTATCAAATTAAGTAATTCTATCTATTATGGTGGGCATGTTAGCTAACATAATAGGATAAAATAACAAAATAATATTTATCTTGTCGATTCAAGTCTTTTAGATATATTAAGCTAAAATCATTTTTCTCACTTTATTAATTAAGATAAAATAATGATTTCGTTAATATCTCGTACACAGCCTGTTTTATTCTATTTTGAAAGCGACCCGTCCTGATTGAAAGACCCTATACAAGGCCCGTAGGTAAAAGCGTTTCAATATTCAACGACATGTATTTTAAACGACTACTTACAAATAGGAAGTTTAATAATCGCGATTTATAAATATTTTTTTATGAAAAATCCGCTGTTTTTTGTTTCAATATCCGTCAATGTACATACTGTCAGGGTACGGATATTCGTTGGAATTGTGAAAAGCGTTAGTCGTTAGTCGTAGCCCTTACTCATGACAGTGTGTTAAATATTAAAACCCGCAAATATCATCTATCAATAGACGATTGATCATCAAAGTCATCATGATATCAGTATCAATAGCTTTTTTTAACAATTTGATTTTGGCAGTTCCAATATGCTTTACCTACTTGCCACCTAAAGAAACACTGAAATATTTATCCTCTGAACAAATACTACTGTAAATTGAAATGTAATTTTGTCAAGTTACTGAATACGTTTTCGTAGTCAATTGTAAATATATTTCACTTTACTCAACACTAATGTACTTCTACAACTTACCCTCAGTAATAATAGGTTGGGGAAAAAGTCTTTTCCCATTATAGTACGTATGAACTTGTAATAAAATTTCTTTGGCTACAGTATTTGTATCTGGCTGGTTTTGGTATCATTGAAAGTTAAAATTTTAAAGAACACAATTCCAAATTCAAATTAGGAAAATGTGTGATTTTCATTTGTTTTTCGTCAAGATGAGTGAATCTAATGAAGAAATTCGATACATTTTAAAATTTTACTACAAAAAAAGGTTAAAATGCAACGCAAGCCGCGAAAAAAAATTGCGATGTTTATGGACCTAGCGCAGTGTCTTTGAGAGTAGCACAAATTTGGTTTAAGCGTTTTCAATCCGGAAATTTTGATGTCAAAGATGCACCTCGCTCTGGTCGCCCGATCACGGATAAAATGGATGCCATTTTTGAAAAAGTGGAGCAAGGTCGACATATCAGTAGTTACGACGTAGCTGAAGAACTAGGAATTGACCACAAAACAGTTGTGGCGCATTTGAAAAAAGCTGGGTACACAAAAAAGCTCGATATTTGGGTACCTCACGAGCTCACTGAAAAAAACCTAATGAACCGTGTTCTCATTTGTGATTCTTTATTACGACGTAACGAAACCGAATCATTTTTGAAGAAGCTGATAACTGGTGATGAAAAGTGGATCACGTACGACAAGAACGTGCGAAAAAGGTCGTCGGCAAAGGCCGGTCAGGCTTCACAGACTGTGAAGCCTGACCGAAACCCGGGTTAACTTGCAATAAGGTGATGTTGTGTGTGTGGTGCGATTGGAAGGGCATTATTCATTATGAGCTGTTACCACCAGGCAGGGCTATTGATTCTGAACTCTACTGCGAACAACTTATGAGATTAAAACAAGAAGTTGAGAGAAAGCGGCCGGAATTGATCAACAGAAGGGGTGTGGTGTTTCATCATGATAACGCTAGACCTCACACATCTATAGCCACCCAGCAAAAATTAAGGGAGTTTGGCTGGGAGGTGTTAATGCATCCGCCGTATAGTCCTGACCTTGCACCTTCAGATTTCCACCTGTTTCGGTCTCTTCAGAATTCTTTAGACAGAGTTAGGTTCACGAGAGGACTGCCAAATCCACTCGTCGCGGTATTTTGATCCCAAAATTTTTATAGCAATGGGATCATGTCCCTACCTACAAGATGGCAAAAGGTTATCGAACAAAATGGTACATACATACTTTAGTTAAATGTCAATAAACTATATTGAAAAATGTTTTGAATTTTCTTATAAAATGCGAAGAAACTTTTCCCCCAACCCAATATTAAACTGCACCACAGTCTCTATATTTTTCAGCGTTCCGTACCCAAACGGAAAATCTCCAAAAATTTTTTGTTATCCATTAATTCAAAAGAGTGAACTAATAAATAATATATATTTTTTTAAACATAACTGAGGTCAAATCTGGGATAAAAAGGTATTCAGGTAAGTAGCTTTAAATTCGCAATTAATATGCCGCTTTCACGGCAGAATAAATTTATAACCGGAGGAGGCGGCCGGCGCTAAGTTCCTTGAGACCTTGAAGGTGCAATTAAATTTTAAAAGCTCTGAATTTGCAACGTTAAGCGTTTTGTATCCTTTTTGTTTTTTACTCAGAAATTTTGTATTTGGTATTTTACTTTGTTTCGTATCATTTCAGAGTGGGATAAATTAAATAAAGATTCAATGGTATGAACTTTTGTAAATGGGAGGAATTGTCTATTCATCATCATTTTATGAAAATACTTGCATCCAAAAATGGGTAAGCAGAACCTGTTAAATTAACTTACACTCATCGACGACCACTTTGGCCATGGGGTAAAGTTACCCATTTTAAAAATTTGTATTACTTAAGTTGTTTTTATTTTATCAAACGCATTGAGGCGCTCCTTCTGACTCCTAAATCAGCTACCTCACTAGCAAATTAACATCGTTTTTGCTGCATCGAAATCCGGGTTTTTCGTCTAAAACTTAAAAAAATTCTACTGTAACTCAGCGTTTTTATTATTTTTTCGTGTAGATCTCGTCGGTACCTTCCTTCAGAGGGGTGGAACTTTGCAATCGGCTTGAAAACAATAAAGATATCAGCTAACCTAACCTAACCTATCGTATTTTACATAGTCATTTTAAAAATTTGTATTACTTAAGTTGTTTTTATTTTATCAAACGCATTGAGGCGCTCCTTCTGACTCCTAAATCAGATACCTCACTAGCAAATTAACATCTTTTTTGCTGCATCGAAATCCGGGTTTTTCGTCTAAAACTAAAAAAATTTGTACTGTAACTCAGCGTTTTTATTATTTTTTCATGTAGATCTCGTCGATACCTTCCTTCAGAGGGGTGGAACTTTGCAATCGGCTTGAAAACAATAAAGATATCAGCTAACCTAACCTAACCTATCGTATTTTACATAGTCATTAACTTAAGTCATAGAACGCGGTTCGATTACCGTACGGAACAAGAAATGTTCCGGGTCTGGGCGTTTATGTATTTATATTCTAGGTTCCCCCTAGTTCGCTACATGGCATCCTATATCGCAAGTTCTGCTTTGTTTGAGGTCATCTATTTGATTTGATTATCTGAGGATTTTATTTTTTTTATTTTATACATTAAAAAAAAAACACGTGTGGCACTTGGAGACTGCCGCGGTAAAGCTATTGCATAGAATTTTTTATCAATTTAAGCAATTATAATTATTTATTTATTTTATTAATGCAGTAATGTTTGATCTAATATGAAGTTCCACAAGTTCCTAGTAGATGGCGCCGATTATTTATTAAAGCCCGCATGTAAAGTTATGAAATCAAAGTATCACCGCTGTGCCGGTTGGAGTGGAGTGTTGGGTTTTTTTCGTTACGAAATTTCTGGATTCGGTCCCCACGCTCAAGGCCCGCGATAGAAGCTAGCTATGAAATAGCTTAAAAACATTTTTTTTAATGCTTTTCACAATATAATTTTTGGACAATTTTAATTTATTACAAACACATCCAGGGACATTTTTTCACACTTCCCGTATAAATGAGTTATGTGTTCCGGTAATATAATATTATGAAGAGGCAACTCCCTCTTAGGCCTTTCTCTGTCATGTCCGAAATCACAGAAGTAATGTAACATCAGATTAAACGCAAGTTTAGTCACCGATAAACAACATGATTATACAAAGTGGTCTCAACAACTTCTTATACTTCACCGAGTTAACTGGTACACACCGCCCGGATCCGAACCTAGGACCTTATGGCAGAGGTGTAACATAAAATACATCACCTGGCTCTTCATTCAGTGTTGCCGCAAAACATCGCTGTGACGTACATCGAACTACAAACTTGGAAAATTAGCATTGACACAATGCATAAAGTACAAAAGAAATCTTTATAGATACGTGCATACGAATATATCTCATTTGTTATAGTTTTATATGTTTACAGAATACTTAATGGTGAGTACAGAATTTGAAGTGTCTACATACTGAAGTCTCGCATACTTAACGAGAATCACAGTTTACTTCGTTACACCAGAGAAGTTATAATGACGCTCCCGGGAATCAAGTCTTAGCTTCAGACAAACCTTGGGTGTTAGTTTCCTTTCAAAAATCGATGTGAAGTCCATTCGCAACGAACTTCTGCGTTAGGGGGTTTTCACCGAGTTAGGAACACTTGCTGTTTTTAATGTTTGGGATTCAACCTTATATTGGTAGGATACGTCCGGACTTAGGTTGCAAACTGAACGGCAGCGACAGCGAGAGCGACAACGGCGAGGGAATCGATTTCCGTGACACGATAGAAAGTATTGAGTTTGTATGAAACCGCAACAAATCGCTCTCAAGCCCGCTGGCGTCAAGAACGGCCCAGATTCCCCCCGTCACTGCCGTCCAGCCGAACCTCAACTCAAACTATCCCTCAAAATTCACCTCTTAAAAAAAACAAATCACCTAGGTTTATTTACAATCTCTGCAGAAAATTAAATGTGAAAACAAGAGATGCTGGTTTCAGATGATAAGTGCCTCCTCGGTACATTTAATTTGACTAAATTCAAAGTTTATTGACTACAGATGAAGTCAAAATAATGAGGGTTTTCATTTCTTGCGTGGGTGTTCGTATTTTCTCGATTAATATAATTAAAATCTTGAATCAAAGTTATTCTAAAGTAAAATTTACCATATCGAATATTTTATAGCAAAATAAAAACGTTTTATTATATGAAAATGGATTATAAGTAATCTTGCAAAATAATAAAGACATTGTTTCAAGATAGGTTTATTGATTACGGCTTAGCTAACGATAAATTAATATCAGAAGTTAATATGACTTTATGGAGTTTAAAATATATGACTCTGTAAATTCTATTCTATGTATGGTTGAGAGTTGACTCTGAAATGACGGCGATATGTACATTGACATGAATTGAGAGAACCTTGCCGTTGCAGAGGAATAAAAAATTAAACGATTTGATTAAAAAATCTAAACGTGTATTATTTATTTATTTTTGTTTTATGACACATATTTTTAATCTTCTGTATAAAACGTATAAAATATAAAAAAAGTCTGCCACTCTTTTGTTAAAAGTGATAAATATACAAAGAAATAATATAACAGAAACTTGAGTTAGTAGGTTAAAATCATACGGCCAATCCTTAAACTGACAGTTACATGGGGCAGTATTTGATTCAGTTCCAAACGAATAAAGATTTTAAAGTATAGTCAAACTTATACAACATTAAACACATTAAATCTTTACTCAGTCAAGACAAAGTAAATAATGCCACCGCTCATATATTGCTTCTTCTTAATACACATAGATATACATATTATGTTTATTAATAAAAGTTTAAAAGAAATTCACAATGTCACGTCATGGGTAAGATTAATTCGATCAATCATTTGAAAATAAATCTTACAACATCTAAAAGACTTATTTTCAAATAACTCTACTTTTGATCCTTTAATCCTATTTGGTTTGCACAATAGATTTGTGGGGATTGTAAGGCTAGACGCCCACTGCTTTAACAAAATATTTCAATTTTTGCTGTGGAATTATATTTGAAACTGGTCTCATCATAAAATGTAGCCACCTGGATATTAGTCCACACTAGTCTGTGGACACAAGATCTAGCCTCGTTTTTTATTAAAGTTTCAGCACACACTAGATTAAATCAAATAATTTTATTCTCTCATTTCAAATCACTCGTACCTATACAAATTGAGTGACTTTAAATTCAGTATTTAGCAGTAAATTGAAACACCCTTTGACACTAGATATAGGTTCGTCAATTACTACAGCCTCCGATTCCAATGTATTTGTAACTAAAAGCTTGTTTTTATTTAGCACGTTCTACTAAGTAAGAACCTTATCTGTATACAGTAGTCGTTAGGTTTTGTTGGAAGTGATCACGCACGGTGCCCTGAAAATGTTGTCATCTGCAAACTAGCAATGGGTCCCAGCTTGGTGAATAATGGCCTTAACCTCTTTGTCTCTCGGAGAAGGGACTCGTAGCCCTGCAGTGGGCTCTTTACAAAGAGTTGTGGTAATGGTGATGAACAATCCTTCCCTATTTATCTGTATTCGGGCAAATACATATCAAGTTAAAATAAGTTTTGACAATATCATTGACACGCGCACCTTACATAAATCTGATACATGGAGTGTTGTATGGCGGTGTACGCGCTAAGCTCCAACTTTACGACGCACTCTGATCCGGGATAATGGCCTTCAATAATACGAATCTCCTTTTGAAATCTCTGCCATTGTTATTTAGATAGTAAACGAGGTTCTTTCAGCTGTAAGTACTTTAGCGATAAAGGTCATGTGGAGATTAAGTTGAGGTGTCAAATTAAGTTGTAACAAATATTTGCTTTGTTGTGTGTACTAGTATAATCTCATAACAATCTCGACGAAAATAATAAATTCTTAGTAAGCCTCTTTCTTTTCTCTGCGCGTTTTCTCCCGCGTAAATCTTAGGTTTAATCCCGAGGGATTTTATTTTTATTTTGAATAATATAGTTTTACAATGATAAAAGAATTTTAATAATCAGCTCACTCTGCTTTTATATTTATTATTTGAAAATTGTATGGTTTCATGACATTAGAATTGCCATGATCACCAAACCGAAAAGACGTTTTTTTTTTTTAGGTATGATGAAGTGAGATTTTTGTCTTTCATGACACCTGGTAGTACGTGACCATGTCGGCTAAAGATGGCAGACGTGAACGCACGAGAAACGAGAATTACTACTATACCCTGGCTGCTAATTGAATGCAGTAAAATGACAGTTCCAGTGTGCGAACTTTAGGGAAGAAAAAAAATGTGATGTGGTTTAAGTGAATGAATGTAATATTTTTTTTAATATGTATATTATAATGTATGGAAAAAAATATTTTATGTCACAAAATATATCTTTTTTTAAGACGCTGTTGAAATTCATGTAATTTTATTTTAACGATAAAACGAGTTTAAAAATAAAGAAATTATCAAGTCGATTTTACTTCTACTGTAACCGTTTTAAAGCACTAGATATGTTTGGTAATTAATTATTTTAATTAAAGTTACTTTAAAGACATATTAAAGCTCAAATTAAATTATTTATAAAGGTTCCGTTGCATTCCTGGCCGCAATCTGTGCCATATTCTAGGACCATGGAAATTATTCACAAATAAAACAAAAATACAAAATTTAAAGTTGAATAAGTAATTTAGGTGTACAAACGAAAAAACAAAACGACGGTATTGCCATAAATCTCCACAGTTATCCAAAATGGCCGGAAGTACTTATTGTATGTACCTACATACTCAATATGTCAATAAAATGTGTTCCAAACTTATAGAGATTTGTCTTTTGTTCTTGGAATGTATAAAAAATTAACAATAACTTATAAAATATACCTTTCCTGACCTCGCAGGCCGCCCCCGCGTCCCTCCCGGTCTCTCAGGCCTCCGCCACCTTCCTAACTGACTCTCCGGCGTCGCCAGATCCCTCTGAGCAAGTCGATAGTAGCATGTTAGTAGACTCTACCGCGTGCAAACGCAAAACTACCCCACCAGGTAGTGACTCTGATTCCGCTTCTTTAGTTCCAGAATCTCCTGCTCCATTCACCGAGGTTCACAAAAAGTCCAAGTCTAAGAAGAAGAAGCAAGACGCCTCTTCTGTCTTATCCCCATCCGTTTCAGCTGCTCCAGCCGCTGTTCCTGCTCCGCAAAATGTCGCACCGGCGTCTGCCCCTGCGCCTTTTGCTTCAGCGATCCCGGCGTTCCAGCCTGAGTCGCAATCAGATTCCGCCGAAAGTCAAGTCTCCGCCCCCGTCTTTCTACGGGAAAAGAGCCGCTGGACCGAGGTCTCAGCTCTCTGCGGTACGCACAATCCCAAGATCCAGTATAGTAAGGCATCCAACGTGGGTGACTCTATTAAGGTAGTTGTCAATTCCATTTCCGATTTCAGGAATCTTACTCGACTTCTTGCTGATCAAAATCTCGAGTACCACACTTACGCCCTCCCTGAGGAGCGTAAGATTCGTGCCATCCTCAGGAACGTGCCGTTCGAGCTCTCGAACGAGCAAATCCAAGAGGACTTGTCTTCTCAAGGCTTCCCCGTCGAATCTGTGCACAAAATGCACAGCCGCCGAGGCAAGCAGTTCCCACTTGCGCTAGTAATCTTAGCGAAGAGCCCGCAAGGGCAGTCCATTTTCAGAGGCAAGCCCACCGTGTGAGGTCTCTCCAACATCCGCATCGAAGTTCCACAAAAGCGTGGTTTTCCGTGGTTTCCCAAAGGCCCCTAAGGCCTTTACTTCTATCGTTCTAGGTCAGCGCAGCCGGGTCGCGACTCAATCGCAACCGGCCGCCAAATCGGCTTCCCAGAGCCAGAACGCAAAAGGTTCTCAAGACCGCATGGCGTTCCGGATCCAGCTCGCTCCCATCGACGAGATCCTGGCTTTCGGCGCCGCTCTCGACGCCAGCCCAGAGGGTTTCAACGGTGCTCTTCCGGTCCTAACCAAGTTCGCTCCCCTTATCAGGAAACTCCAGCAAGCTCAACGTTTTTAAACGTAGTCCTTCTTTCCAGCATTCTTATCTCAGAGTGAGTCTGATCACTCTAGATAATCTCTTAGTTTCAGCTTTGTCATTTCTGCTAGTCTAAGCTTCTGAATTTTTGCTTTCAGTTCCTTTTGGTGGCAGCCGTCCGGATGCCACTCACTGCGCAGCCTCTTTCACCAGATAAATGTCACTCCGATAAATGATCAAGAACCTGAATCAAGGTAGGTCGTAAAGGGGGATGTTTAGTGGGTATGCTCGGCTTCACTGAGTGAGTCACCACACTGTCTGGGCATTCTATTTTCCGTTAGCCACTGGGGTTAACAGCTTATAGAATGCCCATTCGTCCGTAACAGGATTCATCTTCCTCCCGCTAAAGCTTGCTTTATTGGTTACAGCTTGTTTTAGGGGGTGCCAAAACTTTCCTTGGCGGAAAAACAAAAAAAAAATATATAAAATATATTATTACGTCGAAGCATACGAGTTTTAAAACAAAAAGTTAGAAAACGGTTAATGAGAGATGATCTTGAAAGGTCAACATACATATGGCGGGTTTCAATATTCAACTGACTGCTATGCGTAACCGGTACAGGTACAAAACTGGTAGGAAAAAAGTAGCGTTTCACAATATCTACTAGCTACGGGCTGTAAGTTCTCAAATTTGGCATGGGCCCTCCTTGCGTGACGTTCTTCCAAGAAAATAGTTTATATGGGATTTATAGAATATCACGCATTCGCAAATTATTTGTATGATATTTGAAATTAAGAAATATATAAACTTATTCAATTTATGTTTGCTATGTTTTAGTATTCGATAAATATATTATAGTATGTTTTTAGAGCTTTTTATTAATAATTGCGTTTAACTGCTTACGTAAAACGAAACGCCAATCCTTCGACTAATTTTGCTATTGGTTGAATCACATTTTTATGACGTCAAAGTAAATATTTAAAAGAAAAATAATGTCATTCAATAATATTCGTCCTTTTTTTCAAAAACAGCTATAGATAAGTTAGAAAGAGAAAACTGGATTATTGATATGTTGACAGATATTTGATAGGATACTTCGTTAAATGAATAAATTTTTACGTCGTTGGCTAGATAAAATGACCTATTCTTTAATTGGTCATACGTAATGAAATCATAACTCTTATTGGCCGCAGCAGACTTCCATGCTACCTTTACCTCATTGGTTTAAAGTAATAACTTGTTACGTCGTCGTTGGCTATATATAATGACTTATTTTGTAAATGGTCAAATGTAACCTAGCAACCCATTACAGTCAAACAGTTCGTAAGCAGTGGTTTAGATGTCAAGATTTTGAATATAGAAAGGCATTTTGGTAGTGATTTCTATTGTTCGTAGGCAAAACGAACAGTTTTCATAATATTGAAACCCGCCATTAATGTATGGGAGTGACCTTTAATATCTATCAAAAATACACAATATTTTATGAATTCAATTTGCTTTTCTAGTTTTTTTATTGGAATCATATTTTACGTCCAGCCAGAAATAAAAAATAAAAATATATGGCGTCTTCAGTCACATGTGGTCATTTTCGATTCAAGTAGTTTTTCTTATGGCGGGTTTCAATATTCAACTGACTGCTACGCGTAACCGGTACAGGTACAAAACTGGTAGGAAAAAAGTAGCGTTTCACAATATCTACTAGTTACGGGCTGTAAGTTCTCAAATTTGGCATGGGCCCTCCTTGCGTGACGTTCTTCCAAGAAAATAGGTGATATGTGATTTATATAATATCACGCATTCGCAAATTATTTGTATGATATTTGAACTAAAGAAATATATAAACTTATTCAATTTATGTTTGCTATGTTTTAGTATTCGATAAATATATTATAGTATGTTTTTAGAGCTTTTTATTAATAATTGCGTTTAACTGCTTACGTAAAACGAAACGCCAATCCTTCAACTAATTTTTCCATTGGTTGAAACACATTTTTATGACGTCAAAGTAAATATTTAAAAGAAAAATTGTGTCATTCAATAATATTCGTCCTTTTTTTTCAAAAACAGTTATAGATAAGTTAGAAAGAGAAAACTGGATTATTGATATGTTGACAGATATTTGATAGGATATTTCGTTAAATGAATAAATTTTTATGTCATTGGCTAGATAAAATGATCTATTCTTTAATTGGTCATACGTAATGAAAACATAACTCTTATTGGCTGCAGCAGACTGCCATGCTACCTTTACCTCATTGGTTTAAATTAATAACTTGTTACGTCGTCGTTGGCTAGATATAATGACTTATTCTGTAAATGGTCAAATGTAACCTAGCAACCCATTACAGTCAAACAGTTCGTAAGCAGTGGTTTAGATGTCAAGATTTTGAATATAGAAAGGCATTTTGGTAGTGATTTCTATTGTTCGTAGGCAAAACGAACAGTTTTCATAATATTGAAACCCGCCATTAATGTACACGAAAAGTAACTAACATTAGTAACTAACATTTTAATTAACAGTTATTTTTAGTGTTTTCATAATGGTATTCCACAACTATACACGACAATCGGACAATTATTAGGTATTGTTACTTATTAGTATAGAAAAAGCACTTGATAGAAAGCTTTAAATACCAAACAAAAATTCATCTCCTGATCCATCTCCTTATTGTTTGATTTTATAAAAATAATGAAGCCAAGTCCATTCTAAAATCATAAAAATCGATTCAATGGTTCAGGCACAGTACAGATATTTACAGTAATTCAACTTCATACGAACGGATGAAACGCGAGCTATACCTATGCGGCTCAATCTCGACATGCGCTCGGCATGCGGCCAGTCGCGAGTGTCTGCATGCCGAAACAATTGTTGAGTGAGCTTTACGTTAATATGCGGATTGTTTATACTTTAAAATTTAATAATACATCTTTTCGTAAGTCTTAGTCGAGGCGCAAGTATTTTTCGGTTGCGCATTTATAAGACCGATTTGTTATTCAAACGTAAACCTGGTTTTTTGACACAAAACGTATTTTTGTTGTACACTTCCTATTCAATTCACAAAGTATATTATTTTTTTATATACTTACTTAAATAAAATATATTTGCAGTCACAAAACTAAATGGAATTAAACACAAAGAAGGCAAATGTAATTTAAATGCTGAAAGCGGGCAGCCCTAACACATGTGAACGGACCGCGGCGCTGTAAGAATTTATTTCAAAGATGCGGCCGAGTTGAATTACTGGTAGATATCTGTACTGTGGTTCAGGGGAAGATGTGTTTGGATTTTTCTTCGTTAAAAATACTTTTTTAACCCATATAGGACAAATATCTAAAAATACTTATATACGTAATCAATTACTTTTATTTTAGGCTAAAATTAGTATCTATTCAATCGAAAATGGAAAATAATTATCTCTCTACAAACTTTACTGGTCGAGTATTGAAAAAAAAGTAGCCTATGTCCTTTCTCGACATAATTTTTATATAAAAATAAAAATCGTAAAAATCGGGTTAGCTGTTTAGGCGTGAGAACGTAACCGACAGACAGAGACATTTCAGATTGATATATTAGTACCTAATGATTTAATATATTTGGATAATGGAAATCGTAAATAAATACTGTTCTGATTACTTCAATACTGTTGAAGTTCTACACGCACGAGACGTCTTATCGAGTTAATTGCAAGTCACATGTTGACACGATGGTTTCTAGTTCTCTCTCACAAAGTTTTAAGTAGGTATTTGTCTTTCCTTGCCTCCACTTCTATAGTAAATGTGATACGGACAAAAATAGTTCAACTATCGGAGAAGTTGCTGGATGTCTGCAAAAGTTTTTCTGATATGATTGGCGTATTGAGCTCTACGATGCAGAAGCTATAGTCGAAATCAGAGCTTTTTTTATTCGAAACTAAATGAATACATTTAGAGCTCAATTTTATCGTGCTAAGTAATACTTTACGTTCAGTTTGTCACGTTTACGTTGACGTTTCAGTGTCTTTAGGCGGCAGCTTATAGTGTTTTTGGTTTTTCAAGTGCGAGGAGTCCGGTGACACATTGAAATTTTCCGATTTACGCATACCATTTTCGCAGTGGATTCATAAAAAGACATTGATTATTTGTTGCTACAGAATCAAAACAAATTATAAACTGTTGTTCTTGAAATATTCAATGTAATATTACTCACTAAACACCCCTTCTCCGATCCCTAACTCAAGATCGTGTAATGAGCTACCACCCCGTGGGATCCGGGGCGCGCATCAGGCATCCTGACGGATGACCCGTAGTAAACATAAAGTAACTTTTATTGGTAGTAAATTCGATCAAAAAATATTTAATTTTCATAGACCGACAGGGCTCTTTTGGCGCGTGGCAAAAATTGGAACTAATGGCCATCTTTTGAAATAAAATAAAAAAAAAATCTCCAGACAATCACACCAACTACATGGCCCCAAAGTAAGCTAGGCTTGTGTTATGGGATACCATATAGCGAACTAGGGGGGAACCTAGAATATAAATACATAAATAGATAAACACCCTGACACGAAAATTTTTTTTTGTTCCGTGCGGGGATCGAACCCGCAACCACTGGCGTCTGAGGCAGATAGGCAGAACTAGTTATTAAACGTGCTATTTATAGCTTTTAACTTACCAAAACTGCTATTTATAACAGCCTCGTTAAATGAGTGCCATACCTAAATAAAGAGATTACATGTCCATTCCGAAAATTTACACATGCTTGCTTACGCATTAATATTTTCCCTGAAAGTAGGGAGACTTCACTGAATGGCAACCCACACGCCCCACTGACAAAAGAGCCTTGTCGATCTGTAAATTTACGCAATGTGTAAAACGGATTATAGTAGAGGTGGGATACACACACAACATTATCGACAATTGTCGCCGTTTATTATTCGATAGCAGCGAACGAATTATTTTGTTTACATTTCCTTATTTGAGGAATGCTGAGGGTGAAAATGAGAAAAGGTATGAACTTAAAAATAGCATGTATGGCTTTGTGGGTGCAAATAATATATGTCTTAATAGCACCACAAGCATGTTATTGAATGTACTTGACATTAATTCTATTTATAAATTTAAATTTGATTTGACTAAAGATAGATATAACATATCTAATTTCGTTTTAAAACAGATAGCAAAAGTGCTATTAAACTTTTTATTTTTTAAAACAGCTAATTATTTAGCTAATAACTCTGCTTTTATTGAGCAGTCTTCTGTATTTTCGGGCCATAGTGAAACATATAGTTCCACTATGTTGGCAAATTTGGATATTCCAAAGTCTTTAAATTAGAGAATAAGACAAAAGATGCTGGAGCATCTAGCAATATGTCAATTAAATATAATGAAAGTAATTTAAACTTGGTACACCAAAATATACAGGGCATCTCGGAAAAGTCCTGGAAATAGACTTGTTTTTGAATGCTGAGCATATAGACATACTATGTATAACAGAACATTTTTTATTAGAACACCAATTAACTTTAAATTTTGCTCAGCACCAAGTTGCTAGTTCGTTCAATAGAAAGACAGCAATACATGGTGGCTCTTTAATAATATTAAATAAATCTTTAAAATTTAAGGAACGTAAGGACATAGTGAGCCTATCTATTGAACAAACTATTGAAATATCCTGTGTAGAATTGACAAATTTTATAATTGTTTGCATATATAGACCCCCTAAATCAAACTATGATAGTTTTGAACTAAGAAAATATTTGGTTGTGGGGACTTCAATGTTGACTTGTTAGAAAACTCAACCTTGAGTAAAAAGTTAATAAATTTATTTAAATGTCACAATCTGGTTAACCTGTTTCTACAACCAACTAGGGTAACAAAGACCACTGCAACTTGTCTAGATAATGTGTATTCTGATGCAATTCCAGTATATTCATCAGTAATAAATAAACTAAGCTCTGATCACAGCGGTCAGTTGGTTACATTTAAATACTCAAAAGAAAAACAGGTTAAAAAAAGTATAATGGTTGTTCCAGTCAATGACAAACGTTTGGAGAGATTTCGATGTGGTCTAATCAACAATATACCTACTATAGCCCACTCCAATAATGTAAATTTACAATACAGTAACTTAAGTAGATTAATAAATAAACAACATGACAGTGTATTTATTCCGAAAAAGATCTCTCTAAACCAGTGTAAATCATTCAGTGATTGGGCTACCATAGGTATACATATCAGTAGAAAGCACCTATATGATTTCTATCATGAGAAATCATACAAAAATAACACCTTTTGCAACTATGTCAGAACTTACTCAAAGTTATTTAAAAAGATTAAAAATAGTGCTAATAAGACTAAAACTACTTGGAATATAATTAATAAGGAAACTGGGAAAGTTAAGAATCGCAATAGTGAGTTTAAGCTTGTTATTGACAATACAATAATTAAAGCAGATGAAAATGTTGCGACAGCATTTGAGAGCTGTTTTGCTGACATTCCAGGTTCAACTACTAAATCATTAAGCTCATCACCTGTGGCGGCTGAATCATTGCTCAAAAATCATGTGAGTGAGTGCAAGGTGTCTTTCAAGTTCCAACCCATAGACACCGGGGATATTATTAAAACATTTAAGACAATTGATATTAAAAAGACAACTGATCTGTGGGGCATATCTGTTGAAATATTAAATTCTATTATAGATGTAATAGCTTCTTGCCTTGTTGAAATATTTAACAACTGTATTATTAGTGGGGAGTTTCCTGATTTAATGAAGCATAGTAAGGTTATACCTTTATTTAAGTCGGGTAGCACTACAGACCCTACTAATTTTAGACTAATTTCAATTCTACCTACTTTTAGTAAAATTTTTGAAAAAAATATTCTTAATCAACTCTTGGCCCATTTCACCTATAACAATTTTCTTCATAATAAACAATTTGGATTTACAAAGGGCCGTTCAACAACTGATGCTGGTATTGAACTATTTGAAATAATCACTGGTGCCTGGGAGAGGTCGGAGGATGACCTAGGTGTATTTTGTGACCTATCTAAGGCATTTGACTGTGTTCAGCATGACACTCTCATCAGGAAACTCCACCACTACGGCATCAAAGGCACTGACCTCAAACTTTTGAATTCATATCTAAGTGATAGAATTCAGAAGGTTGAGGTTAACCGGAAAAGGTCGGCTGGGTCGGTTGTGAGAATGGGAGTGCCTCAACGATCAATTCTGGGCCCATTTCTGTTTCTAGTCTATATAAATGATCTACCCTATATGGTAGGCAATAATCATAGATTGTATTGTTTGCTGACGACACATCACTAATTTTTAAAATGATAAGACAGAAAATAAACTACGACGATGTAAACAATGCTCTCGCAAATGTTGTTCAGTGGTTCAATATAAATAATCTAGCGTTCAATGATAAAAAAACGAAATGTATAAAATTCTCTGCACCAAATGTAAAACAAATTGAGTCTGATCTGCGGCTCAATGGGAACAGATTGAATCTAGTAGATAACTCTGTTTTTCTTGGAATTACCTTAGATTCTAAATTGCAATGGGGCGCCCATATCTCACAACTAGCGAGTAGACTTAGTTCTGCAGCGTTCGCGGTAAAGAAAATTCGCTCATTGACTGATGTTAATACAGCGAAGCTGGTATATTTTAGTTATTTTCATAGTATAATGTCCTATGGCATCCTACTTTGGGGCAATGCCGCAAATATTGACACGATATTTACACTGCAGAAAAGGGCTATTCGTGGAATGTATAAACTTGGAAACAGAGAATCTCTTCGAGAAAAGTTTAAGAGATTGGTGTCTTGACCCTTGCATCACAATATATTTATGTAAACATTATGTATATTTATAACAATAGTAATAAATTTAAAACTAGGAAAGATAATCATGATACAAATTACTCTGTAAGGACTAGGAACGACCATAAGTTAGCGTTTCCTAAATTAAGGCTGGTTAAAAGCAGCAAATCATTTATTGGAATGTCAATACGTATATATAACAAAATTCCGAAGTCAATTCAATCCCTGCCATTCAATAAATTTAAATCAATCATTAAAAACACTCTATCTCGAAAATCTTATTATAAAACTAAAGATTACTTAGCTGATAAAAAGGCATGGGATTAAGCACAACAGGACATTTCTAAAAGTTTCTAATTACCTAATAATTTTGTTTACGGCTTGGCTGTGCAGTATGTGTATGACATGCTGGTTACTGTCCCACTCACTTATTTTCTTGTCAAGACATCAGCAAGAACGTCATGCTCCCTCAGGCGGCATGGCTAGTGGTAGCGTCGGGTATCGGGTCACCCTCTTCCCTAAAATATGGTTGAGGAGGGTGATGGCTGGTGCTTGCGTTAACTCGTGAACGGGTGCTGCTAGCGGTGCCAGGTCGTTTTGCTAATGATACTATGACTATTTTATTCCATTCTTCTTCAAATACTCTGGTCCCAGTTTGTCATGTTCGTATTGTGCATCCATAGCTAATTGCATCTGCTATGTAAGCAATGTGGTTGTGGCATGACATTGGCTCTCACAATTAGCTGTCTTGTGTTTGTTTTTTTTTCATGTCACGGTCAATTTGTACTGTACCTATTTGTATTACTTAATTTGATAATTCTGACTGAAAAAGAGTGCCAAGAGTTTTTTTCCGCCGGATTTTTTTGTGTCTTGGTCTACTGTAATATCTTATTTAACAACTATCAACAACTAGTTAAAGCCGAAGTATGTGATGACTGACTTCATCAAGTGTTTTGTGAAATTCCTAAGATGAATAAAACTTTTTGAATTTTGTAGACAATTTCAATTTGAAGCATAACAAAACTCAGAGAAATTTTCCGATAGTAAAGTTAAATCTTTCTGCTTTTGCTTAGCGTTTCAACGCCAAACTTTATATTTTTATTAAAATGGGCCACCCCAATTTTTCCCGTTTGTGTCGTAAGACATTTTAGGTTTCTTATGCAGTATTACTGGCGGCGAAAGGCTAGCCACCAAACCATCCCCACTTTATACGTCATTCCATCCTGAAACATAAAAGACTAAATCAGAACATTGCTATTAACATCTGCAATTGAGTCAGCGTGTTGGGTATTGTGCCAATGTTTCTGAAGACCCCGAATGGAATTATGGTCGTGGCATATGCATGTATGTTACAATTCAAAGTCTTGTGTGTTTTTCTTGTGGTCAAATAAACAGTCTGTACTTAAGTCGTTCATTTAGGAATCCAGACGCACTATTAATATTTCATACCTATCATTTTCATATTTTTTAAAGGTTGTAAATAGTATCTCATCATTAGTCGCAAATTTGTTTGTTTTTGGTCGTTCGTTTCATTATTACAATTTTTTTTTTTTTTTAATTTCATTATACTGCATCAATTAGCACGTGAAATATTATAGAGTGAGATCCCAGGGCCCCCAGACGTTACTTATTTTCTCATAAAAAATATAAATCGGATAAAGTAGTGTTAGTACGTACTTTGAGTGTGTGCATACCTGCTAGCTTGGGTCGACGGCCAATTCATAGGTACCAGGTGCTAAAGTTAGATAACTACAGTACTGATTTTTCTTAAATTCTCACTGCTGATTTTTACATATGTTTTAGATAATTTTGTTAAAAATTAATAATCATTATTGCCAGACACTTTACATCGGCACTTAACCTTACCAGACGCTTTAAAGCTTCAAAAAAAATATCATATTTTTACTTATATTCTCACTCTTGATTTTTATATATGATACTAAGGGAACTATATGAACACCCCTGGTCGGCAGCCAGATCAATTGGTTTATCACCAATTACGTGATAAACCAGAATTCCAAGAAGGCAAAGTGGACGCAAACTAGTAAATATTAAAATCGTAAAATATAGTTATTGCAATTAAGGTAGGCATAAAAATCGATAGATAGGTCGTTAAGATTACATCATGGGACATATTCTCTAGAATTATGAAACCTGAAACGTCACCGGACTCCTCGCATTTGAAAAACACTATAATTTTCATCTTCACTTGTTTCTCAGTAGATTGAGAGACAAGCATATGCGAAAAATACAAAAACATATCTCATTATTATATTACGACTTGAAGACGCGATTAACTATGAGGTCTCTAGCAAAACAAATATCATCTGTTTAAATTATTAACAGATATACTTAATTGACTAGTACTTATGTGAAAGTCAAACATATACAATATTATTAGTTTTTGTGTTGGTTTTTTAGAATAATCCAAAAAAAAACATCCTAATTTCTTTTCCTTAAGACTTTAACCGAGACGGCCATAAAACCCTTTTTTGCACCATAAAGGTTTTGTGCTGCTTCATTAACTTGGAAAAGGTTGTGTGGTGAGAAATGAACTGTGGCCAGCTCTATCCGCCTATGGGTTAGACAGTGACTTGATACAGGCTCTTAAATCCTTATATAAGAATTAGAGTACCTGTTTCAGGTCAAATAATGACTACACATAATGGTTTATTATCGAACTCGGTGCTAGACAAAGCTGTGTAGCATGCTGTTTATCCTACTCTAGGACAGCTGCGTGACGTATCTGAAAGAATCTAAATGAGGTTTGAAAATGAATGAGAAGGTGATCAAAAGTCTGCTTTATGCCGACGACCAGATTCTACTCGCACCGTCGGCGTCGGAATTGCAACAAATCGTTACTGTAAGAGTCTTTTAAAAGAAAGGGTTTATAAGTGAATGTATGAAAAAGAATGGATGGTCATGTAGGAAAAGGCAAACTTATGCCGACCAAATTAGCGATATACTTAAATCGGGCCTAGTTAAAGTACTCGTAAGCGGCTATCGTGTATGAAAAGATTAATGAACGTGGAGGAAGCGAAAGAGGCATGTCTGGATCAAAGTGATTGGCGTTCTCTAGTCTCTGCCTTCCCCAAAGTGAGACAGGCAAGAAGTTATGTTTGTGATTATCAACCTTGTGATACTTATTTTGAATATTTGTTAAGCAATTAAAATGATTTATGTTAAAAATATTATATTATTCATTTAGAAAAAGACTAGATAAGTTTAATATGTGCGTATAATATATTTTGAGTCCACTATAAATACGAGACGGTCTCTACTCGCCTTGTGACACCCGACTCTTATTACTTTAGTTTCCGAGTTTTCTCTGCAAATATTGGTACTCTTGTGTGACATTCGCGTGTCGCCGCGTCACTTAAACAACTCAAATAGACGCATATAATAGGAACCTTCTTCTATTGTGATATGCGGTAGTCATAAGTATGATAAATTAGTTGTTAGGCGCTTCTATTCTGAAACGTAGAAGGCTGTGTATTATACTTGGTAATAAACACACTTACTCAAATATAAAAGATTTCTTTTTCTTCCTTGTTATTTTGATTTTGGACGGTCAATGCTACAAACTCCTGAATTAAAATAATAATACGACTGTATAATTGTATAATGTTAAAGAACAAATCAAAATGGATACCTTAGCAACACAACTTAGGGAAAAATGCTTCAAAAAGTTTTGGAATACTACCAATAAGCTGAATCCAAAGCCTAGCCTTCCTGTCTCGGTTTCAGGTAAAACTGACTATCGTGAGATCGCCAACTCTTTCATGAATAGCTTTAAAGTTGAAATGGTAAAGCCACTTAATAACAATCAGGGCTGTGTAGCTGAGGATATATATGATTCTGAGTCAGTACCTATTAGGTTTTCAGCCATGATGGGCTCATCGTAGAGCACCTGCAGCATGCTGGTCCTCACCTTAGTAGAGTCTTGGCTATGTTCTTTACTTTTTGTGTTCGACATAGCTACCTCCCAGAGGACATGATGAGAACGGTGGTAGTACCTATCATTAAGAACTCTACTGGCGATGTCTCAGACATTTCTAACTATCGTCCAATATCCCTCGCTACAATAATAGCAAAAGCTTTTGATGGGTTACTAGAAAGACAACTGCTTGAGTATACACAATTAAATGATGCCCAATTCGGCTTCAGGAACGGTTTGTCTACTTACACACTGTAAGATGCTATACAGAACGAAAAACTCCAGTAGGTATACGCAGCGTTCCTCGATCTATCCCAGGCATTTGATAGAGTAAATTATCCAATACTATTTCAAAAGCTCAAAACTCTAGGTTTACCTATTGAAATCGTTAAGGTTCTTAGTTACTGGTACTTGAATCAGATAAATTGTGTTAGATGGGGGAATGCTGTGTCAAATGAATATCGCTTGGAATGTGGCGTGAGACAAGGAGGCTTAACCTCTCCTTTGCTTTTTAATATTTACGTGGACCAACTGATTAATGAACTCACTAATACCAGGGTCGGTTGCTCGGTGGATGGTAAAATTATAAATCATATCAGTTATGCGGACGACATGGTATTACTGATTCCATCAGTCAGCGCCTTAAGAAAGCTTTTAAATGTTTGTGAGAGTTACGCTGACCGACATGCATTACTGTACAATGTAAAAAAATGTGAGTTTATTGTCTTCGAAGCTGCCAACAAACTACCATCGCAGGTTCCCTTACTTCAACTTACATCGATTTAAATCGAAGTTACAAATGTAAATATTTAGGGCATATAATAAACTCAACATAATCAGATGATGATGATATTGAAAGGGCACGTAGGGCTCTAGCTGTCCGTAGTAACATGTTGGCTCGAAGGTTTGCACGCTGCACACCTCAAGTAAAAGTGACTTTATTTAGAGCATACTGTCAATCCTTTTACACGTGCAGCCTTTGGATCACCCACACAAAGAAATGTTACAGTGCCCTACGTGTCCAATATAACAACGGTTTCAGAATGCTGTTGGGGTTGCCGCGGTACTGTAGCACGTCAGCCATGTTTGCAGAGGCACACGTCGATGATTTTTTTGCGATCATTCGTAAAAGGGCTGCATCCTTGATGCGCCGGATCTGCGATAGCCCCAACAGTATCTTACAAATAATGAAAGATAAGGTGGATTGCCCAATAATAAAACATTGGAATAAAATACACTTGCAGAGTAATGTAAAATAAATTTGTTATATTTTGTAAATAGGCTTAGAACTAACATAGTTGTAAGATTTTTGTAACTAACTCTTTTATATGGATCATGGGTCCGAAATAAAAACTTATTATTATTATATTATTATTATAACTATGATCCGTGCGTGAGTTTTAGACGCGCGATTTTTAACCCCCAAGTTGTTTATCCAAATATTGCCGTACGTTTTCACTTTTCATAATTTAAATATTATTCAACACTTTTTAACTGAATCTTGAACGCGTAGTATTAAAAATTGTACATCTTAATTTAAGTACTCAAAGTTTGGTAGTCACAACGGACACAGAAATGTGTTTTTTCATTTATTTTAAACACTAAGAAATAATGCGTTTAACGTTGTTAGCATGAATAGCAAAAGTATAAAAGTATCGATTCCCATCGACTTGCATGGTCTGCTGGTTTGAACTCCTGATAAGTCCTGATAACCGAAACTCGTAAGTTAGAAGACTGTCGACAAAATTAACTATACTCTGTTCGTGACCCTTGAAATAGTTGACATCGAACCGGAACGGTCGCCGACACTTTAGGAAAAATCGGAAGACGGAGACAATATTAAGGGTGCCTTTAAGAGGGTGCCTGAAAAGGCCGCTAATCGTTCTCTGCACCTAAATAAATTATTTTTAATATGTCTAGTCCATGTGTAGATAACTAAATATTTCATGAGATTTACCGCATAAAACATACAGTCCAACATCGACCCAGTATTTTCATACTTTTTACCAGAATTCGAAATGCACGTTAGATATTCTTTCTCGTCCGAAAATTCCGCGAAATAGTATACGTATACGTAAGTATACGTTTTTGGGTTTCAGGAAAAACTTCTCAATTACAAAATATAGTTTCTTTCTCATTATACAATTTTTTCTCAAATCTAGGATCATAACAAAATACATTTTTGTGCGAGGAGTTGGTGTCTGAGTTATTTAGGATATGTTCTACGTTTTCAGCATAGCTTAGTACAAAAAAAAGTTGAACATACTTTTTAATTTTTTTACATATATTTCTTTATAATGCGTGCATGTGGTGGTGTGCGTGTGGGTGCGGTGGTTTGGTAACTAGGTATGTGTATATTTTAATTACATAGGTGACGTCTTGATTTATGGTTTCCTTCACCAAAAGTTTTAATGAGAACTTGAAAATGAAGTGAAGTTCGGTTTTCTGATATTTTTATAAAATTATATTGTTGAGGTAATTTATCGTTTTGATTCGTTTTTTTCTTCCACTCTTGACAATAGGAACAAACATAGCTGCACTAGTAAAAGAAATTGCCGCCCTATACATTATTAAATAAGATCAAAGCTTCCTCGCAGTTCCCCTTCGTGACAGAATAAATATATGGCCTCAAAGAAAGCGAAGCTTGTGTTGTGAGATACCATGTAAGGAACTAGGGGGGAACATTGAATATAAATACTAACATATAGATAAACACCCAGACCCGGAACCTTTTTTTTCTTGTTCCGTGCGGGAATTGAAGCCGCAACCACTAGCGTCTGAGGCAGATAGGTTCACCCCATCGCACCAGTAGTGCTCATTTTATACTAGTTATAGTGGATATTTTATTGCAAACGGTTTCTTGCTATAAAGTTTTAGTTTGATAAAGGTTCCGTTGCATTCCTGGCCGCAACCTTTGCCAAATTTTTGCCAAATTGACGACCGGCTGGTGTAGCGGTAACATACATTGCCTTCTATCCTAGAGGTCCTGGGTTCGAATCCCGGCGGCGGCGGATATTTGTGTGATGAACACAGATATTAGTCGTCAAGTCATGGATGTTTATAAATGTTTATTTAAGTTTATTCTAATAAAAAATATGTATTTATTCAATATGTATGTTTATTTATATATTTCTTAAGTATATCAGTTATCTAGTATCCATAACACAAGTTCTTTAAGAAACTTAATTTGGGCTAGATAATGTTGTGTGAGTGTCGGAAATATATATATATATATTTTAGGATCGTGGAAATTATTCACAACTCAAACAAAATACAACATTTAAAGTTGAATCAGTAATTTAGATGTACAAACGAAAAAACAAAACGACGGTATTGCCATAAATCTCCACAGTTATCCAAAATGAACACGATACTGTACTTTTACTTTTACTCTGATGTTTTTATTCTATCTAATTTTTGCAAAAAACTTGTTTCATAAATTACTTTTATTTTGTGCAAACTCTTAACCGTGTGATTGTCGTATTATGATGTTTAATTATGCAGTTATATCACCTGAAGGTAGCAGTAACTCAGCGTTAGATATAAATAACATTTGTATAAATACTAACCGCGTATTAAAGGAACTTAAGCGTATAAATATAAATAAAGGAGCCGGGTCTGATAATCTCCACCCTATTTTTATTCGCAATTGCGCCGCAGAGCTCGCCACACCTTTAACCATAATTTTTAGAATTTCGTTACAGTCTGGAGTTTTTCCTTCCAAATGGAAGACTGCTTTGGTGACTCCTATTCCTAAGAGTATAAATAAACACCTTATTACAGAATATAGACCTATCTCTAAGCTCTGTGTTCTAGGTAAAGTCCTGGAGACGATAGTTACATCTGATATTCAACAGGCCGCCCGTGGCTATATCTCCCAGCAACAACATGGTTTTTTCAAGCACCGGAGTGTAGATAGTAATATGGTCACCTTTACCGAGTTTCTGGCGGAGGCCATGAACAAAAACGCACAGGTCGATGTCGTGTACACCGACTTCTCGCGCGCTTTTGACAAAATTAATCACAATATACTAATAAACAAGTTAGCGGCAGCCGGTGTGCACGGCAACCTCCTCAGATGGATACAGTCATACATTACAAACAGAAGTCAAGCTGTCTGCATAAAGGGATACTGCTCTCAATTCCTTCCTGTGCCTTCTGGTATTCCCCAGGGCTCGCACTTAGGACCCCTATTGTTTTCGTTTTACATTAATGACATTGGCAGTGTCTTTCAATATAGCCACCATTTACAATATGCAGACGATACCAAACTTTATAGAATAATTAATTCACAGGATGACTGCATTAAACTTCAAAAAGATCTAGCGGAACTTACGAACTATTGTTGCGCTAATCAGTTGATTATCAACACAAAAAAATGCTACTCCATATCATACACTCGGAAAAAGAAACGAATTAGTTTTGATTATCATATTGATGGCACACCTCTGAACAAAGTGACCCACATTAGGGATTTAGGTATTATTATGGACTCCAAACTAACATTTAATCTTCACGTGGATCATTTAATATCAACTGCTTTTCGTAGCTTAGGATTTATTCTTAGAATTAGCAAGCCTTTTAAAAATACAAATACATTAAAAATACTTTATTTTACGTTCGTACGCTCCATCCTAGACTTCTGTAGTCCTGTTTGGAACCCCAACTATAATATCCATATTGAAAGAATAGAGAAAATTCAAAAAAAGTTTATCAAATCTCTTAATTACCGTAACAATATTGTCGATGAATCATATATTGAAACTCTGCAAAGATTAAAACTGCTCACCCTTAAAAACCGGCGAAAAATGTTTGACATCATCTTCTTATTTAAAATAATAAATTCCTTGATTGACTCTCCCGAACTTCTTGGTCGCATTCAATTCTCCGGCCGCACACGTTTACCTGTGCGCCCCTCGCGTAAGACTCCTACGTTTGTACCTCCTCTACGTAATAAAAATTATACCCGTAACTCATTTTTTTATCGTTCCACCAACACATATAACAGGGAATTTTCAGAAATTAATCTTTTTTGCACATCGTTAACAAGTTTGAAAAAACTGTTACAACAAAATCTTGTAGGAAAACTTTAAAAATTACTATTTTAAATTATGTTTGTATAAATATTGTTTTGTTATATTTTGATTCTGATAAGTTGATTTGTTTTGTGTCGAGACGTTGTCACTAATTTGAATTACCGTATAATTATTACTTAACTCTTATCTTAAAATGTTATTGTTGTCCACTTCGAATTCACCTTTTACTATTATTATTGGGCACTGTTGGTCTTTTAATGTAAACCTTTTTTTTTATATATTACTTTTCTCTGTAAATGACTGTTTGTTGCCAAAATAGAAATAAATAAATAAAATAAATATATGTGGATCACGCCGTTGGGATGTATATAAATATATCCAAATTAATTTGTTAAGAATTAATGTACATTACTGTTTGTTTTGTTACTCAGTCAACACCTTATGTTTAATAAAAAAAAAAAAAAAAAAAAATGGCCGGAAGTACTTACTGTATGTAATCTATCAACAAAATGTGTTCCAAACTTATAGAGATTTGTCTTTTTTCTTAAAATGTATAAAAAAAATTAAAAAAACTTTAAAAAATATATTATTACTTCAAAGCATACGAGTTTTAAAACAAAAAGTTAGAAAACGGTTAATGAGAGATGATCTTGAAAGGTCAACATACTTAATGTACGGAAGTGACATTTCACCACTACTAATATCTATCAAAAATACACAATATTTTATGAATTCAGTTTGCTTTTCTAGTTTTTTTTTTTATTGAAATCATATTTTACATCCAGGCAGAAATCCAAAATATGGGAATATCAGTAAAAATATGACTTCAATATGGCGTCGTCAGTCACCTGTGGTCATTGTCGATTTAAGTAGTTTTGTCTTAATGTACACGAAAAGTAACTAACAATTTAATCAACAATTATTTTAAGTGTGTTCATAATGGTATTCCACAACTGTTTACTTTGGCACAGGTGTTGGCCAGACGTCCATACTAAAATGAAACGTGTTATTTTTGAGTGCTGATAAATGATAGTAACTCTGTTTTAAGTAAAGTATAATGTCGTCTCATTGTTATTTGATTTTGTTTTGACATTTATCTGAAAAACATTCTAACGCTAGCCATTATAGTAAATAAAATACTTCTTTCGGCATTTCTTTATGGAATACCTGGTGACCATGGTCTGTAAAGGCACCGAAATGTTATAGAAAAGTTATAAAAATATAATTATTATAACTTTATGCAATACAGGGTGACTGGTGACTAATTTTAGATATTGAAGGAGAACACACTATTCTCGATTCTGATCAAAATTATGTAATAAAAGTAGGTACTTAATTTTTCACCAGAATTCTCTATAAATATATAAATAGACATTACTATACTTTTCCCGACGCGCCGCCTCAGTCAACACGCACATAGCAGTGTTCCCGCCACTCGCACACAACCACCCGCTAAGTATCTATTGCATTACGCTTATGTAACCACGCGTTGCGTAATAAATTCTTTAACTTTCGGTTTAGTTTACTCAAAAATTATAATAATTTATATTTTATTATATTTTTTCATTTCATGTATGATCTTAAACTATCACGTCCTCGAATTTCTTAAAATAGAATCTTGTTTAATATTATCGAAGTAACCTAAACTTGGATTGAAACTGAAATGGTCGGCAACCCGAGACGTTAGTTACGCCAGTTTCTATGAAGCTAATTTTGTCATCTGTTTGCGACGGGCACTAACAATGGGTCAATTTGGGAACGAAACTCGGGACTAATGAGCCCGGAACGTTATTTGAATATGCTCAGATTGTATAAGCACAGCGTATTGTCATAAATCAAGATCTAGCTATTACCCGCGACTTCGTTCGCTCTGTTTTAGAATAAGTGGTATTTTTTCATACAAACTTCCATTTCAGGGGTTGATATTTTGTAGAATAAGTTTATTGATTTTTTACAAAAAAATATAGGTTGGTCACCTACAACATTTCTTCAAAAATAAATAAAAACCGTTTTCCCATTCCGTGTATTCCACATAAACTTTCCTACTTTATTCAGTACACTGAAAATTTTAATTGAATCTGAACTCTAATGCCTTCGACAATAAGTTAAAAATTGATTGGTGAAAATTTACAGGTTTGTAACACTTGATCTGCAGCCTTCTGTACTATCAGAAAACCTTTTGAAAAAGTTTAGCTTGGCGGGTTAGTTAAAAAAAAAAGATAAAAAAAATATTATATCGTTTTTTGCTCTTGATTTATTCTTTTATATATAAAAAACATATTAAATAAAAAGTATCATTAATTGAATGTCTACAATAGGGCTTTTAACTAAGATATCATTCGTATTCCTAGACGCCTTTTCAAGTAAAGGAAACTAAATGACTTCCATTTCATTATGTAGGCGAAACTTATTGTGAATTGTCGATAAAATACCCTGTTTCACCTCCCTAAAATCTCCAATGTTGATATCTAAACACATAATAATGTAGATGTAAAACACAATCACAGAGATACAATTTATGAGTGCATATAAATTACAATGGTAACTAGCTTTTGCACGCGACTTCGTTACGCGCATAAGCATTTTTTTTATATTTAACACAACCAGTCACTCATTGAAGAACCTTTATGCAAGTATCACATCAGTGTACTCAATGAATAAGATTTTTCATAAAAACTAAAAAGTCCAATATTTCGTGGTCCGGTGGGAATGTTGGGAATTCCTTTCACAACACAAACAGTCACTCACTGAGGAACCTTTATCCTAAGTATCATATCCGCGCACTCAAGGAATAAGATTTTTCGTACAAACTAAAAAGTCCAATAACCCTCGTTCCCGTGGGAATTCTTTCCTTAGTGCTCCCCCACAACCTCTAAGGATTGTTTGTTCCAAATTTCAGCTCTCTACGGCCAGTAGTTTTGGCTGTACATTGTCTGACAGTCACTCAGTAACGGAACAGTTTTATGTATTAAGAAAGATTAAATATTTTTTTAAATTATTATTATTTTATTAGTTCTTTAATTTCCATTCACCTACTTCTTCTTCCTACCATAGGTTTTAAGTTGTTATGTACAAGTGGCCCAAATAAATTCAATTTATCATTGTGACTAACAACATTCAAAACATTTCAAACAACGCCTTTAGAAAGTTAAGTAAAATTAGCAAATAGATTTTGCGAGTAAATACCACTAAAATCTATTTCGTTTTTCAGATTTATTAAAATCAGTTAATGGAAATAAATCTGCATGGTATCGACTGGAGGTAAACAAATTATTTGAAATTGCAATCAACTTGACTGAATATTGGGAACTCGTAAACTTGTTTGCATATCCATAACAAACAAACCGGCTGGTGTAGGGGTAACGTACATTGCCTTCTATACTAGAGGTCCTGGGTTCGAATCCCGGCGGACGGATTTGTGTGTGATGAACACCGATATTAGTCGTCAAGTCATGGACGTTTATATGTTTATTTAAGTTTATTTTCTAATAAAAAATATGTATTTATTCAATATGTATATGTATTTTTATATATTTCTTAAGTATATCAGTTAACTAGTATCCATAACACAAGTTCTTTAAGAAACTTAATTTGGGCTAGATAATGTTGTATGAGTGTCAGAAATATTTATTTATTATTTATATATATCAACAAACAAAGATAGTTTATTTGATTCGTTATTTCAGTACGTTAAAATATCCAAAAATCTATAAGTAGTTCTTGAATATTACTTATCAAGTATCATCGTACCTATTGCCTTCATTCATTATGTCAATTTATTTATGGTGAAAAATTTAAAATTTGTTAAAAACCTATAGTGCTTAAACAGCACTGAGGGATATTTATGGCTAAATTATCTATTTTATTTATTTATTTACACTTTAGTTCACACAGTATTACAATAAGACAGAAAAAGAAATGGTTAAATGGTACAACTTTATTACGGAAGAAAAACATGGAAAAAAAAACTTTTTCCCCCTTGTAAACAAAAATTAAAATGTAATCTATGAACAACTTTGACTGTTAAAAAATTCTTGCGCGATTTAGTCTTTTCAACTTTTCTTTTGTCAACGCCATCTTGCGGCGACGAGCTGAAAGAAGTGAAAGAAAGCTATTAATTATTAAGCTATCCGAATCCAGAAATTCCGTAAAGAAAAAAAACTAACACCCCTCGTCGTCTGTCGTCGCTCGCCCCCCCCCCCCCCAAGGGTGGAACGGGGAAATCCGCTCGGGGCATTGGCCCCTTTCGGGAGGCAGCAGCGCAAAGAGTTGGGCCGGTCCTTGGGGTACCTTAGGCGCGGCATCGATGGTGGCCTAGCTCCCCTCGCAATCAAGCCTGTCAGCGGTCTATCGCAAGACAGACGGCCGTCGGGCGATCAGCGTAGGGAGCTAGGGGATCAGCTGGCCAGCTACTGCCTCCAGCTGGTAAATGCGATGGTGGCGCCGGCTGGGCTGTCTTTTCCGGTGGGGGCCGCAACCGTCTCGACGCACGGGGTGGAGTTTGGTTTGCGGCGCCGTCTCCTCCTGGTCTTCTTCGGTGTGGCCGCCGCCCCTGGGTTGGCGGGAGCCATGAGTCAAGCCTGCCCCAGGGCGGCGGGGACATGTCGGGTCTGGGCAACTGTGCCAGCCTTCCGATTGCGCATCTCACGCTGGAAGACCCGGCAGGCTGCGCTACTTGCGGGGTGTGACTCCCCGCACTTAGCGCACGTGGCGGGTTCTTCACGCGGTCTCGGGCAGGCTCCGGCGTGGTGTCCCTTCCCACACCGCACACAAGCCAAAGGCCTGTGGCAGTTGTGGGAGGAATGCCGGAACTTTTGGCAGCGGTGGCATTGCGCCGGGCCCCTCCTGCCCCGCCAGGCCTCAATTTTGATGCCCGGCATGTAGAGGATCTCCGACACGCCGTTGATCTTCGGGAAATCTGTGGTCCGGGAGATTTGGGCATAGTAAATGCAGCCCGGGCGCCCATGACGGGCGCGTATGGGCCGCACGTAGCCACTTGGTAGCCGGCGCTCGGGCAACAGGCCGCATCACCGGCGTCGCACTCTGTGGCTGCGCGGTCGCGGGCCGCTTTGCGGGCGGCGACGGTGTCGGCGGTGAGACCGCAACCGCAGCAAAGTCTCGTCCGGTGGGCGCCGAAGCGCCGTCCTTGCCCGGTGAGGTGAACAAGGCCGCTCGGCATGCTCGACGGCGGATTTTTCTCTATCGGTGTGGGGCGCCCCGTGGTCGGGAGCGCGGCTGCAGAGGCGCGGGGCGCGGCGGGGGTTGCCTCGGGGGGCACCTTTCGCAGTCGCGGATCGCGGGGGCGCCTGTCTAGGCGGGGAGGCTGGTCCGGCGTACCCGTCAAAATCTGGCCCGGCGGGGTGCCCGCGGGTTGCGGGCGCGCTCTGGGCGGCTTCGGCAGGGTAGCTGGCGTCGGCGGCGGCGCAGGGAAAAATTCTTCGCCGGCTCCTGGTGTGGAGGGCGACAAACACGCTTCCGTGTGCGCGGCCTGAAATCGGTAGACCGGAGGTGGAGTAGATAGGCCGTGGTACGCGTACACCTCGGCCATTATCTGCTGCACTTCCTCCGGGGTCAGCTGCTCCAGTTGTTGCATTAGGATCCCCCGCTCGGGTGAGGGGGGAGTGCGGAGAGCGACTATCTCGCTCTCGCCAGCGGCCGGTGAGTCGGTCCGATGCGGGAAAACTGCCGGCGTCCCTGTCGGTGGCAGGGTCGGCGCGCGAAACGGCGATGCTTCCCCGGTAGCTTCAGCGACGTTTGCAGCAGCCGGCGTAACCTCCGGCACGGGCGGCGACGGTTTCTCCGGCTTGCGGGCCGGCTTGAAGGCCGGTAACACCCCTCATTGCGACCGGCAAAGCGGTGATACTTTGATTTCATAACTTTACATGCGGGCTTTAATAAACAATCAGCGCCATCTACTAGGAACTTGTGGAACTTCATATTAGATCAAACATTACTGCATTCATAAAATAAATAAATAATTATAATTGCATAAGTTGATAAAAAAATGCTATGCAATAGCTTTACCGCGGCAGTCTCCGAGTGCCACACGTCTTTTTTTATCATAAGAGATAGTATGAATGCGCTCTTCTCTAAAACAACAAACCAAACGCTTCATAGTCCTCTACCTAGAATCTGCTCAACCTATAATAATTTTAACGCCAAACATGCAACTGACATTTTTCACTGTTCTCGCAAAGAAGTAAGAACCAAAATTCTAAACTTCCTCTCACTTTCTCAGTAAGTTAAGTTAAATTATCTCATACTTGTTGTATAAAGTAAATGTATAAAATTCTGTTATAAACTTAATTTTTTTAAATATATTTTAACATAGTAACTATTTTTGTATTTATTTTTGTAGTTTATTGCTATAATATGTGTACCTAAACAAAATTTGTCGTTGATATTTTATTTTAAATGCTGTCTATATCTGTTATTGGTAACGTACAAGAACTTGTATTTTAAAAATTGTATCCCATATAAGAAATTGTATGTTTATTGTTGATATATCTTAATAAATAAAAAATTAAACATATTTCGCTAAAAAAATCGGGGTCGAAAATAACGCGGGTAAAGCCGCGCGGACCTGCTATTTTGAAATAAGAACACATTATTTTCGCGGTAACTCGGTCAATGTTGCGACCCCTGTAGCTCGGTCGATATCGCACAAGGCCGATGGCTGTACGAGTATGTGGGTTCGACCCCCGACCAGGCCGGAAGTACTCAGGGACGGGAACGAATGGATCGAAAGTATTCGGCGTTGAAGGTCAGGTGGGCTAGGTACAGTCGGCCAAAAAAGTAGTATACCACTCTGAGATTGATTGTCATTTGCATTCACGGGTCTTTATAAAATAGATTTTTTTATTACTTTGGTTTCGAGACATTTACATGTTGTTTGCTGAAATGATTGCTTATCCCATTTTTAATAAAGGTTAACATATCACGCAAGTAGGAGTGAGCTAAGACGTTTGAATACTTACCAATTAAGTTACCTAGGTACCTTACTGGCGGCAACTGAAAGTCAGTACTTTGCTGCAATGATGTATGTATCAAAAACCTGTTAATTGATTGAAATAAATGATTTGAATTGAATTGAATGCAGACACTACACTGAGGTATCGCCTCTTGCATCAGCATACATTCTACTGAGCAGTTTTATTGTATTAACTTACTTTTTTTTAAATGTTTATTTGGATAGTTAATTTAATTTTATCGTTTATTTTACTTGATGTTTTCTTTTGTTATTTCTTGTTCTTGATATTGTTGTTTATCTATTTCTGTATATGTAAGCTTGATGTAAATTGAACCTTTTTGTAAATTTCGATGAGGAAACCAAATCAAAACGGGTACACCATTTTCTTGGCCCACTGTACTTATTTAAAATGTATGAATTTTAATAATAGTGATAAAGACGATTGATTATGTTGAGAAAATATACAAAATAAATAGATGTTTATCACTTCCATTATTATGAATTTGAGTGATTCGGAACGATGAACATTAGGAACTTAGTATTTAGGAATACAGATAGTTAGAATGAAAAATGTTATGATTTTCAATAATATGGATAAAAACACTTATGATTAAGAAATTTATAAAAACAAATATTAGAATAAAACACATTTATGAATATTAAAGTTATTTATTCGAATGATTATGAGTTTCGATCATTAGTATAAGCAAATATATTAAAACAAATATTAGTAAAAACAAAGTAGGTATATAATTAGTGATATTATGAATTTCAATGATTATATTTTTTAATATTTAGTGTTTAAAATTATTATGAAGAATGATCATTATGACTTTAAATGGTATGAGAAAAAATTTCGGACCTCCGATGATAGGAATAGAAAAGGGGTCCATATCGGCTCACATAAAATTCTAATTCATATTTTTTGTCTTACTACCGATTTTTGTTCATAATAATCACTCTTCATAATTTTATTTTTCATACTTTTTTTATTCATACGTTTTTATTCCTACCAACGGTTGTCATAACAGTTAGTGATCATATTTTTTTTATTAATAATGTTACTACCAAGAACCAGTTTAAAATCATAATTTTATTTTTCAGATCTTTTTTCTTCATAACATTCAATGATCATATTGCTCTTATTAATAATTTTGTTACTAAGAAAATACTTCAACTCATAACGTCGTTGTTCAGAATTTCTTATTTCATAAAAGACAAATATCATAATTTTTATTTTAATAAAGGCAATACTCAAGGCAATACATCAGTCTACATCAGTTCTTGATATTGTTGTTTATCTATTTCTGTATATGTAAGCTTGATGTAAATTGAACCTTTTTGTAAATTTCGATGAGGAAACCAAATCAAAACGGGTACACCATTTTCTTGGCCCACTGTACTTATTTAAAACTCATCTCAAATACCAAGCGTTTGTTAAAATTTTAATGCTGAATTTGTATAGGGTGATTTTGATTGAAGTTTCAAGTGTGAATTGGGGATTTATAACTTCGCTTTATTTGTGAATGTTTTTAAATCAGCATGAAACGTTTGGCGAAAAGTGTTTATTTAGTATTTCCTTTCAATATTCGTTTCCTGTATTTATAGAGTAAATCACTTATTAATCTTATCTTGGCATTTTTTGTTTAATAAACTTATGCACACATTATCTAGTTTCCATTATATGCAGCTAGTGCCTATAACAACTAAACTATTCTAAAAAGCTTTTTATTATTATTATGAAGATATTATAATTCATTTTTATTTTTCCACAAAAATATTCAAATAAATACATTTTCAAAGTATTCGACTTGGACATGAGTACACTTTTCATTTACCACACTTCTTGAGATACGAATAGAAATCACACAGTATAAGCATCTTCCTTGCTCTCAAATCTCTTGGACCGGAACTTTTCTAGAGTTAAAGGAAAGAGCGAAAAATCTGATGGTTTCATGTCATGGGATTATAGCGAGTAAGTTAGAATAAATATTGAAATAATCGAGTGTTCCGCAGAGGCGTTGTCATGATGACAAAGCAGCTTTTGTTTTAATTCAAAACATTTTTTTGCGTTTTGTATCGTACAATAAAGGTGATACAAAGGTGTAGTTTCACATGCAAAGCGATGCAAACATGGAACAATATACTCTCTTACGAGAGAAGAACGATTACTTAATACTTCGTAAATGCATACATACAGGCTCACTAGCGCTTCAGTTCATGCCATCCGCAACTTTTCAGTGTATTAATAGATCCACTTTACACAGTAGTAATCTATGCAGTCTATTACTCTAAGATAGGAACTTAATGTAAAATAATGAAATGAAACAAAATATTTAGATATTTTTAAGTATATTTAACTTTCTTGTTCTAACGATGAAAGGTTAAGCTTGGGGCATCCTTTGAATTTATACCACATTTGGCACACTTCACAGTCCCTTTTCCAACCATTATCTTAAAACTACTGCACAAAAGCGTCAATTTCGCAAATAAACAAACAAACAATTACAAAGTATTTAGTGTCACTATCACAATATAAAGTGTCGGTTTCGCACTGAACAAATAGCACTTCCGTAAAAACACACAGCTTACAGATGTTCAAATCATTTTTTTTACAGTTTTTCAAATTAAAAATGGGTTGCTGAAATTACGCAGTTAACGCAATGAACCGTTTTTACAAATGGCGTCAGACAGTCGTTGGCGATGGATGATTGTTTGTCTTTGATTGTCACTTTTGAGAAGATTGACATATAGACTTACGTCAAAGCAAAGTACTTTAAAGCTTTCTCATTCATACGTATAGATTTGTCCCACTTTGGCTCCGGCTGCCATCGACAGCATTGGCTAATAAATTAGTTAACTCACCCTGGATGCAAAGCTGTAACCAGCATGCAATGAGAGGTTTTCAAACTGACATTTAAAACTATAAAAAAAAAGATACCATATTTCATTTTAGATGGCGCCACATGCTTTTCTTATAAAAGTGCAATGTCAAATGTCTTTTCGTATAGAATTTTGACAGCTAGCTTTTTAGCAACGCCATCTTTTGAGAGAAAAAGATATGATTTTTCTTTTTAAAATCAAATTGGAAATCTCCTCATTGGTTATTTGCATATTGCAATAAACTAGGTTTATTTCAAAACAAACTAATAATGTTATTATAATAGATCTAGCCATTCCATGATTTACATAATTTACAAGAAAATACACATTTAAAAAAGTTACTTTTACACCAATGTATTAAACATTTTGCAGCTGAACTGTGACCTACCCACAAATATCCGCGTAGGTTTGGCTTAGAATAACTCTAATTCCCCAATACATATAAGCGTGTCGTAAAAAGCGACTAATCCATTTGCTGACAAGACTACTTCAGAGTCCGTTGGCGGGACACCCTGTTTAATTTGCAATACACATACCATGCAAATAAAATACAGTCCGGTGGCGTAGCCGTAGAGCTATTTCTATGGTAGCTTACGCACTAAATCTGGCTTCCGTCATCTATCATTTCACACAAGATTACTAGATCCGCATTTTTTCTCGGGTTCAGATCAGTTTCAGATCCGATGTAGTGGGTAGGTAATCGCTCTTACTGGAACTGCAATAATGTCGTGTAAGGGGAAGGATCATTAGTGATATTATAGGAACAGGAATATAGGTACTCCAATCATGTCGTCAATTAATCATCTAAATAATTAGACCCAGTTGCCAAAATCGTTTATCGGCATTCGTTGCGTAAAAATTACAAAGAAAACAAGTTCAATAGAAGGTAAGAAAGTTCTTGTGAACAAAACTCCTAAACCTTCAAGTTGGAAGTCGTACAACTTTTACAAAGTAAAGTATTTAAATATTAACGGCGGAAGTTTAAATTCATCGAAACATAAATAATATAATGTTTTACCAGAAACAATAAAAGTTTGAAATACAAAGGATTAGAGAACAAAGAGATGTCGATCTGGCAGTGAAAATTTTACTACGGGATTTTTATAACAGCTTTAAAATTTGTAAAAAAAATACTGTTTTATATTCTAAAGTAACTGTAGAACCCGATTCCGCTTGGATTGGGCTAGGTTGTACGCGAGCGACACCAATTTCGCGCGACCACGAAATTGATGTCATTTGGTGGTTTGTTGGTTTGGCTTGGCATCTCTTTCAGATTTCATTGTATCGGTACTTCCTACTTACTGAAATTAATTAGTTATAAAAATAACTTACAGTTCATCACAAAGTACACAAATGTATAACACGTAACTTTGCTGGTGCATCAAAAATTGTAACACTCTTTTCGGTGATTCTCACGATCTGCGTTCTTAGGTACTCTCTTTGCAGTTGAATTCTTTTATAATGATATTCTCTCTGATTTCGTTTAAAAAACAATGATAACTTGACCGGTAGGTACCGTGAGGTTTAATAGTAATAGTGATGTTAAGTAAGCCTCGAAAACAGCTTCTCTAAGAAGGTGCAAAATCTTGGATGTAAAAATTAAAAAATATTTACTAACTAAGAAGCTTAATACACAAAAAAAACACTGAGCGGGTACACATTGAGCGTTTTGAAGCGCGTGCTTTGCCAACGCGCGCTTTGAGAACCAGAAGTTCTATTGATGCATATATACACATGCAAGCTAGCGCTTTCGACTAAGCGCGCGTTAAGCGGGCGTCAGCCACAGTGCCGCACGCTTCGAGATGTATGAGCCAACATGTTGCTGTACATTTGAACGCGCGTTTTCACGTATTTTAGAAACACTTCAACTGAAATTGGAGATCGAACATTTCGATACTGATTTATTTATTAACGAAATACAAAAGCGATCAGCTATTTCAGATATGGAAAGATATGATTATAAACAACCGTGTTGAAAAAACTAAAACGGTAGAATTTTTTGGCAAATCTGAAGATAGTTTAGAAAGAAAAATTAACCATTGGATGATTAATTGTTTTGTAATTTTTTTACAAGTTTTTTTTTGTCTCTGTCGTCGGCTTTTATAGCCATACATAAGTAATCGCTTCGATGTTCATTTTCAAACTTAGCCAAAATGAATTGCACACCCTACTAGCCGAGCGCCGCCCAGAGCGCGGTGTGTGTACGATATTAACGCGCGCTCAACGCAACGCCGAACGCCCAATTACCCGCTCGTATTTAGTGGTTGCTTCACTAGGCCATAGCCTGTATCTATCGAAGCAACCATTTCTATTAGTTTTTAATTATAAAAGTACCTTTGTATGAGTAGTTCCGAAGATTGTCCCAAACACAGAGACGTTTCTTTCTTTACCATGTACAGATAAATTATGGATTCTTAAGACAACAAAGAATACTTTCGGTTTAACATCTTGGCATCAAAGCTAATCTACGATAATCTTTGTAGCGGAGGTAGTCGGAATAAAAATCTCTACAATGTATTTGAAAATGTACTTATTTTATTTCAAGAAATGCGCTAGCGGTGTGCGAAAATTTCATCACAATACGCCAAGTCATTAAACAAGCACAAAGAATCTATAATTTATTTTATACGTATTTGTAAGAATATCAGCAAGTTTATATTAAAATATATTCTTAGTAAAATGTAATCAAGAATTTCATTAAAGACTCCGCTGTTTTAATATGAGTTTACACATATTACACTGGGTTGCTTCAATAATGTTTTCAAAGCATGGGTCACCGTACAACTATAGTATTAAAACGTGAAGAATAAAATTCAATTACTTTGTCAGACTTGCTCAACTTTTAACATCACTTGCACATTCTTAATTCAACTTTTTGAAACAAACGATGAAAGTTCGCTTGCATCTGTTTTTAATAATTTTATCAGAAAACTCTTAAAAGCTTACCTATAAGCTCATTCTAGGAAACTTGGAAGGTTGATAGATGTTTTCGCGTAATTTGTTTTTAAGTTCTCGAAGACTTCCATTGAGCTACTCTGTTAGAATTTTACGAACTAACCTTAATTAGGTTTTTAACTCTACCTACTCATCCGAATGAACAAACAAACTATTTGACTAAAACAGTGAAGCAATTTAGAGGAACTTACCATCTTCTTGCACTTAAATTTTATTGTCCAAGTTTTAAATTTCAACTATGTTTTGATAGAATCAAAACTTTACAACTTGATTATTTCAAACTTTTTTGATAATATAATATCTTATTTTAAAGGTAACTTTTTTAAAAAGCTGTCGTCAACGTTCAGCCCGCTCGGTACGGGGGGCTCGTTATGATCGACCACTATCGTATCATAACGACTTCCATAGTACAAAAATTGTATGCAGTGATCGATAATGTTTATCAGAAGTTGATTCGCATAAAAAATAACATGCATCAACTAGCACTGGTTCAAATAGGTTTATTATGGTTCTAATATCCTCGTAGCGCCACTGAAAAGGACACCCTTAGCCCCGTAAAGGGTTCATTAAATAGGGCTGTGATAATAATAAGGATGACTACTTTATCCGATGGTGAAAGTGTAAGTCAAATAAGAAATAAAAGCAAATAAATATGTAGACGTTAAAAATAAAAATTACGACGATAAGTTAGCAACCCAAGTTTTTTTCGTCGCCGAAACTTCAAATAAACTTCTTAGTAATGTAAATAGCTCAAAGCAACCTATACCCAAGTGGTCTCTCTCAGATAGCTTGACATTGACAACACGTTTCTCCGTGAGCAGTAGGCCTATTCTTGTCGCTACGGACGAAAGTACTTACATAAACTAAGTTAGTATTTGTTTTAGCTTGTCACATGTTTACGAACGTTTTAGATGAATAAGAAAATAAGGTTTTTAAGAAAGAGTTTCTATTATTATGTGAGTGACATTTCCCAGCGACACAGCCGAGTGGAAAGCCGTGTTTTTGAGGACCTCGCCGCGGGGTACCACCGCTTAATGTCGTATACTTGTCCTGCTTATGCGATAAAGCTAGGCTTACATGTATCATTTATCTTATTTTTCAATAAATGACGACTGTTGTGGCGATGGGGTAACACTGTCGCCCTCTGGACTTGTGGATTCGTATTGATCTAGGTGTATTTTCTGTGAAAACGGTTACAATGATGCAGGTCCTATGGCATGCGTTTCAAAAATCTCCCGCAACCTGCATGCGGGTACTAGCGACCAATGAAAATGCGCCATATAATATTATTTAAATAAAAGGCAGTGTTGTTGATGTTTAAGTATCATTTTTGTGAAAAAAACTAATGGAACGAATTCCATGCTCTTTCCAGTTTTGAATAGGTGTTCACTATTGAAAAGCTACACTATTCCTGGTGGCTATACAGGGTTGATTTGTTGTCGCCAGCCAAATTTTATGTAAATGTTAGTTTCTTTTATACGATATAAACGTACCTATATTTATTTTAGTATAACTCAGTACAAAAAAAAGATATGAAACCACAAACTTTTATGCAAATAGTCGCTGTTGATGAACATAGCTACTACGACGCGGCATTTCTTTGATAATACTACGACGTAGCAGTACTCGTACAAGATGCTTTGTTGAAGCGCGTAGTTGTCTTTATTTTAATGGTAATCTAGAGTGATCATGGTTCGCTTAATATGTTAGCGGATAATATTGTCTTAAGTTTTCGCGATTACTATTAAATAAAACACTTTTTAAGCGGATTTATCGCGTATTTTAAATTTTAACTCGACGTTTCAGTGTCTTTGCAGACCCCGTGGTCACGAGTGACCACGGCACACACCGGCACTCGTCACACTGCAAACAAAAGAACCAAAGTTATAAATGACGATGTTGGAGAAACGGGGAAAAAATATTCAGTTTTGAGAGCTTCTATGGCTTGCGCTGCGTTAACTGTGTAATAAATTATGTATAACGGAATTGTTCCTCTTCAAAAATTCAAAAAAAAAAGTCCGCGACGTCATATGTCCTATATAAGATAAGATAAGATAAGATAAGATATTTATTTCTGATAAAAACTTATATCTAAGAATAACATTAATTTAGAAATTTATACTAGGTTAAACAACATAATCCGTAGGTATGTAATAAGGTTACTAAATTTAACAATATGACTTTAGGCTGATAGGCTGAGACCCTGTCATTGTCATTGTAGTACCTCAAAAATTTTTTCAAACGTGACATCAGATGGTTTTATAGCATCTAGTGTGCTGCTTACTCAATTCTACAGGCATAAAGTTATGTTTGTATGTATGGTGGGCTCTACGAACAGTTTTATCATTTTGAAACGCGGCATTAGTTCCAACGCTGCGCCACGCGTTCCAACGCGCGTTTCATACAAAACTGCAACGTCCGTTCGACTGTTCGACGTTCGACGTACGACTGTGCAAGCATACTTATGAAATTGTACTAGCAGCGCTGCATTACGCGTACGATACGGACGTACCGTTTGCGCGTTCGAACACTTAACGCAGCTTTGGCACTTAGTCTATACTAATATTATAAAGAGGAAAGAATCCACTTCAAAAATCTCTTTCACTGTTGGAGTTGTTGCGTCTTTTATTCCTCTTCAAATTTGATTTGGTCCTGGATCAGGGCTATGTGCAATATTGGTGACGAGTTCTACTTTTTCGGAAGCTAAAAATTACTTTGTATGTTGACCGTGTGTGAAGAAGCGTTATCATAATGTAGGAGACCTTTTTGGCTTTTTGGTCGTCTTTCGCTTACTTTTTCCAACACCATATGGGTAAACACTGGGTAACAATTATAGAATACCAATTGGCATTAACGCTATTTTGATCTTCAAGTAGAATTGTGCAGATGGGACCCGTAGTTAGAAAAAACCTTTGTATGCCTTTCTTAGGTATTCCTGTTGCATTTTACTGCAGTTATTTTTTGTTTTTTGATTTAAAAGTAAATCTGTCTGTCAATCTAAGAGTAATCGACCCTTGCACAGTTAAACAACTCAATTGACTGTGACGAAATTTAGAATAGAGTAAGCTTGATTTTCAAGGAAGATATAGCAATTTTATTTATCCAAATGCAAAAGCTGATCTTCACGCGGACTTAGGGAATTAGTAAATGTAAAGCATGACATGTCCTGTGATTTGTGTAAACCAGGTTTTATATTATTAAAGTCTGTACCTACTCGAGCAACCTTTCAGTATAATCGTAACCGATTATGAAACTTTATCCAAATACAATTAAAACCAAGCTTACTTACTCTTGTTGCCTAGTAATAAAAGAGAACCTAATGAGTCCCTAGGTATTAGGGAATCTGAGTTTAGAAAACATAGGTGATCAAGATTTGATGAACTTGCTAACAGCAACCCGTATGACTTTTACGCTTACATTTTTGAAAAGTATATAAAACTAATACGTTAATTTATTAAAGACGGTATAAACGCGAAGAAAACCGCTAGGTGCAGCTGGTATTATACTTTCGCCTCTGAAGCTAAGTGTACGAGCATTCTTTTTATTAAAAAAGTTTAGAGAACAACCATTTGTCCACTGCCATTCTTATATGCCGCCTTAACAGTTGGCTGCTTCTGTGAATGTTCACTTGAAAAGTTTGATTCTTTAACGAAGAAGTCGTGATAAAAAACTGATTGCTTGCTCACTTTTGGTTACACAATGCAAGAAATAAAAGCAGAGTAGACACGATTAATTAAAAATATTTAAATATCCGAAGAAAAGATCTATGAAAAGCTTCCATGCTGGACTGGGAGCGAAAGAAAAACATAGAATGTGCAAGCTGCTTCTCTTCCCGGGCATACTGTAAAAGTCAGTTTAGGGACCGAGGTGTTATGAGAGGCTTTTTGTGGGCAATAGGCTGACCCCCTGTCACTGCAATAGTCTCTCTCCACTATTATAATGCCTCCAAATTTGTCAAACGTGACATCAGATGGTTTTATTGCCTCTGGTGTTCTGCCTACCCCGTATGGGATACAGGCGTGAAGTTATGTATGTATGTATGTAGAAAAGATCCCTGAGATGGCTAGAACCAGCAGGTCGTGCACGAGCCAGTACTAGGCCGGCTATCCACCAACCAGCATTGGGCCAGTTTGGTTGTTTAAGGCCCATACCTCGTAACTCTCAGGTGAGACTCATAGCCCTGCAGTAGGTCCATATAAAGGGTTGATGATGATCAAAAGTCTTCGAGCTGCAAGGGTTTGGCAAAATTTACAGAAATCAGTTGTTTTTATTTTAACGATAAATGGCATTCAGGTCCATAGACATCATCAATTGTAATTTTTTGTTTAATCATCCTCCGAAGCACTTCAGTTAAGTAACACTCCGAAGCAGTTACACTTAGAGAAATTGTATTATAGATAACGGATTAACATCCATGATTGCACGGATTACTTCAGTAACATCTACCTCTAGTAGGATTCGAATCCAGAACCTGTGGCTTAAAAGCAATGTTGATAGCGCTACCAACCAGCAATCAATATGTATGCATACGCTAGCTGTCATATGAGTTTTCTACAATATTTTCAGTATAGTACTCATATTGTTATAATATTTTAACCGTTAATTAAACTTGAAACTATTTCTCCTAGTAAGTTTTAAGAACTACACTCGTCGAAATAGTTAGCAGAGTTATTTTTAACAACTTATACTACATACAAGTATGATCCAAGTCACGATGTTGAGATTGGAAAATATCTCGTTAAAACTTGGTTTCTCATGAAGTTTTAAGTGTTTTCAAAGCGAGATTAATTACATTCGCCACAGACGCGAGCTCAGGAAGCTACGTGCTGAAAACTAATACTTATTTATTTATTATCTTAAAGATATCGATACATTAAACGCAGAGTTATGGACTTATTGATTAGTAGAAGAGTTAAGACACAGAATCACGTAACTGTCTGTAAATCGCAGCATTATTTATATCTCAGGGCGCGTTCTCATTATGTTGTGATTGTGACTACAGATAATCATGTAGTTTTAAGTGTTTGGCTTAAATATTCAAATGGAGGTGTTCTATTAAATGGATTGCACGACAAACGATAAAAAATCGTCACGAATAAAATATTATGACAGCAAATTATGTCGTCGAGATCCTATGGGACGCTAAACGATAAAAAAATTAAACAACGATTACAATAGAACAGTCGTTATAATTGGAACACATAGATTACGATAAATTAACCGTCACTAAGTTGATAATTGTTAGTGAGGAGGTGAGGACGAAAAATGTGAAGACTAGTCCACCATAAAATAAACAGGCCGGCTAATCATTCACATCATGGGATGAGGAGATATCTCACACGTGACAAGAAATAATATCGATATCGAAACGATTCTCACGTCGAGAGTGAGAAATTGGACGTCATGTATTAATCGCTGTCACGTCGAGGAAATTAACCTTTGTTTACTTTTGATGACCCATGATATTGTCCTAAGGTGCTCTTATACATTGATTAATAGTTGCTCTCGTCCGAGATAGTATTTCTAAATACACAACCCAAAAAATAACAAGTGGCAAGTTTTTTTAGCAACATGTTGTATAGAATCTAAATTTGTTTTTATATATATATATATATATATATATATAAAACAGTAAAATATCACACTATTTAACCCATTTTTTTTATATTTAAATGGCAAATTTTTACTCCTAAATATTTAATGTAGTTTTTCTGAAACGATAAAGTATTTTTTAAGTTTATGCAATAAAACAAACCATTTAACCCAATTTTTTAAATATTTAAATGGCAAATTTTTACTCCTAAATATTTAATGTAGTTTTTTCTGAAACGATAAAGTATTTTTTAAGTTTATGCAATAAAAACAAACCAGTTTTTCCCTTTAACAATATTATGAGTTAAGTTAAAGAAAAGCAATTATTATCAGAGTTATTTCAAACAACTCGTTAAAATTTAAATTTCTCTTCAAGTTTCGAGTGTTTTTGATAGCAAGAATAATTTACATTCGCCTCAAACTTAAAATAGGTTAGTTTCAATGTGAAAAGTTATCAAGAACGTTTATTTTATGTATTTATTTTATACGGACCCGAATACTATTGTCTTATAAAACTATATGTTGAGCTAAATATTTCTAAGAAGTTTGAAAAACCATTATTTATCTTTAGCTTCAGGTCGCTTGACACGGATAATTTGAGATTATTATTATTATTATTGGGGGGCTTAGGGACTATGTGAGCAGTTTTGTCCGCTCGTCACACTACGACCTAAAAGATTTATAACTCGCCGCACACTCCAATGAAGTCCAGGAAATTTAGGATTTTCCTTACGGCGATGCACCTAATCTCTTTTGGATCCAGCTCGTGCTTATCCAGGTGAGCGGAGCGCTTGTGCATAACTGCAGGGCAGCGGCGCAGTAGGTGTAGAGGGGTTTCCTCTGCGCTTTTGCAGTATCTGCAGAGCGCCGTCTCAGTGAGACCCAGGTTGGACATATGCTTGTTTAGTTTGCAGTGTCCCGTTAGTGATCTGGCCACTGCGCGTAGTTGGGGTTTGTTAAGAGATACTACCGATGCTGTGTATGACTTGGAGTATACCTCTATCAGTTCCCTTGAGTGTCTCATGCCTAGTGAAAGTTCCCAGAGGCTTTTGCTTTCTGAGAGGCACTGGGTGGTGAGTATTAAACGCGTCAGGCTCTTCGGGATGCCGCAGAATGGCAGAGATGGGTATATTGTGGGTCTCTATCGAAAACTCGATCCCCACGCGAGTGTGCTATCATGTGTTGTTAAATGTATTTATATTTTATTTTAAAGATGCTTCTAATTATTGTACCCACAGGGAAAGCCAAACTCGAATTGAACTTTATTTCGTATCAGTATGATATCTAGTTAAAAGTTTCACACTATACCAGAATTTCGGAAAGCCGATCAGCTATAAATATATTAGTGCTCAGAATTCTACTTCTAGTATACAAAAGCTCTACTAAAGGCGACAAAAGCTTCTACTTCTAGTATATTCTATAATATGATAAATTCTTGATATAATATTTTACAGTTATCAGCCATGGATATCTTTGGGCACCTTACTACAGAAGCGTATACAAAGGCTCATAGACGAGTTGCTGACTCAGCGTATCGGTTACACGTTGACCCCTTGCGATATAACCGAGGGTGTATAGCCACCGGTCGATAAGGTGGTAGATTAATTGTGGATACAGTAAGGGGAATACAGTATTCAATATGAGAATGTAAATTTATTATTTTTTTTTTTTTTTTTTTTTTTTTATAAAATATGGATGGGACGTTTGTCTTCCATGACACCTGATGTTAAGTGAACATGAAGACTAAGGTGGTACACGTCCATCCACGAGAAACCTATTCACTCGACGCTTAAAAGTACTAGGACTATACTGGTCAGGGAAAATAGACGCAGGCAGTTCATTCCAAACCTTGGCGACCCGTATCAAAAAGGAACTGTCAAAGCGCTTAGTTCGACTTTTCGGAATATCAACCACATACGGATGGAAGTTCTGTCTGCGTCTAGTAGTCCGATGGTAAAAGGGTGAGGGTTCAATTTGCTCAAACAGAGCACTCGCGCACTCACCAAAATGTATCCTGTAGTACACGGTTAAACAGGCAACCTTACGACGATGCTCTAGGGTCTGTAGTTTTTTGGTCGTAAGGTCGACGTTGTTAATTAATTTACGGGCTCTTCGGTCAACGGAGTCCAGCGCTTCTAGTTGATATTTGGCTGAACCATCCCAAAGATGACTGCAGTACTCCATGCATGATCGCACTTGAGCTGTATATAAGTTAAGAAGCTGTGCAGGGCTGAAGTACCGCCGTACCTTCGAGATGATTCCCAACTTTTTCGAAGCTACTTGAGCCATGGACACAATTTGTTGACCGAAGTTTAAACTAGATGTTATAGTTACGCCTAAAAGCCCTAGATGGTCAGTGATGGGGACAGATACATTTTGGAAAGTGGGCGTTAATGTGAAGGTGCTCTTTTTTGCGGAGAATAGACACGCCTGAGTTTTGGACGCGTTGAATTTGACCAAATTCGACTCACCCCAATCGGATACTTTCCGTAAGGTCAAATCAACGCGCTCAATCATTGACTTTCTTAAACTCTGGATTTCACGGGGGCTCGCTCGCGCATTGGATACGTATCTCTCTACAACAGTGCTGTCATCAGCATAACTAATAATGCCCGGTGTCAAAAGGTCATTAATGTGCAGCAAGAATAATGTTGCAGAGAGAACAGATCCCTGAGGTACCCCGGCATTAATTGCCATTTGGTCGGAGGAGAAGCCATCTAAGACTACTCGAATTGACCGTTCCCTCAGAAAATCAGATATCCAGTCGCAGAGCCCAATCGGTATGCCATAAGCTGGAAGCTTACTTAAGAGACCATCATGCCAGACCCTGTCAAAGGCCTTGGAAATGTCTAAGGATACAGCTATTGCTTCACCATGACCCTCCAAGGCCTCGCTCCATAAGTGAGTGGCATACACGAGAAGATCGCCGGTCGAGCGCCCGTTGCGGAAACCATATTGGCTATCGCTTAGGAGCTCGTTGGCCTCGAGGTATGCCAGGAGTCGATTGTTCAATACACGTTCCATGACTTTGCAAAGTATGGAAGTGATTGAAATTGGTCGGTAGTTGACAGGATCGGCACGGCTTCCCTTCTTTGGTACTGGTTGTACGTTAGCAAGCTTCCAGGACTTGGGAACCTTACCGGATTCCAATGAAAGTCGATAAAGACGCGTCAAAACGGGAGACAACTCAGCTGCGCAGCGTTTTAAGACCACTGCAGGAATACCGTCTGGACCACTAGCTTTGTTCTCGTCTAGGTGCAGCAAGCATTTAAGAACCTCCTTTTGGCGAATGTGAACGGTACCCATTGTAGGTCCGAACTGAGGTAATTGGGGTGGGATTTTTCCTTGGCAATCTAGACGAGAATTTTCTGCGAAGATACTAGCAAATAAATCTGCTTTCTCCTTAGAAGTATGGGCCAGAGAACCATCGGGTTTCCTCAGTGGTGGCAGCGACGGGCGACAAAAGTTCGTTTCGACCGACTTGGCAAGGGACCAGAAAGCTTTACTTCCCGAAGGGTATGCTGCTATTCTGTCTCCGATACGGCCTATGTGGGCAAAACGAGCTCTTTTGATTACCTTTTTGCAGGACTTGGCGGCAGCATTGTACCTCTTCTTGTGTTCATGCGAATCCACGGCTTTGCTTCTGCGAGCATTTGCCCAGGCTTTGTATGCTTCCCGCTTTCGCTTTTCAGCGGCTAGGCAAGCAGTATTAAACCATGGGCGAGCTTTGGTTTCAAGGGATAGATCAGCGTGGGGAATGAAGTACTCCATTGCTTGAACTATCACACTTGAGACAGCATCAGCGCAGCACGATGGATCGGTTGATGTAAAACAAGTTTGCCGCCATGGATAAGATGCGAAGAAATGTCGCATTTCGTCCCAATCTGCTGACTTGTAACGCCATACTCGCCTGGAGCCTTTTGGGCGGGTGTCAGGTGGCGAGTACAGCGATACAGATTTCACCATACAGTGATCGGATGTCCCTAAAGGTGCAGTGACGGACACCGAGTATCTGTCAGGATCGGTTGTCAGCAGAAGGTCCAAGCAATACGCAGTGTGGCCAGCAACGTCGGGGATGCGCGTAGGCTCGTTAACAAGCTGTGAGAGACCATAAGTCAGCGAAAACTTAAAGGCCTCTCTGCCAGCATGGTCAGTGTCCTGATACGGGTATAACCACTGCCCATGGTGAGCATTAAAATCCCCCAGAAACACTAACTGCGCCGTGGGAAAACGTTGCTGAATCTTATCTGCTGTATTGCCAAGGTATTCCATAAGCCTCGTTGTCTCCCGATCTCCGCTATGTGAGCGATAGATACAGGCGTAAACCACTTGGTCTAGGCCAGTATCTATGTGAACCCACATGACTGAAAGGTCCGGCACTTCCAAGTAACGGAGACGCTGATAACAGATCGCGTCACTGGCATACATGCACACCCCGGCGTGCGGGCGGAAAAGAGACTCCAGGATATAGCCTGGGTAACCAAGGTATGCCGAGTCTGACGGATCGCAGATCTGCGTCTCCGTTAGAAAGAGTAGGTGTGGTCTCTCCGTCTCAAGATGGTGGTGGACATCATTCAGATTGGAGTGCACTCCTCGGATGTTACAGAAGTGCACTTTAAGGGAGAGGAAGTGCAACCGCTGTTGAACCGTACTCTTTTTAGGACCTTTCATTGTGGTATAGTGGAGTGAATAGGGAGGAGAATAGAAGTTGAGTGAAGCGCTGCAAATGGAACCAAGCAACTCGTAGGAAACAACGCACCATTGGGGAACTCGCCTGGAGACTGCGGGGACGCCCGAACCCCCCCGAGGTCGCCATCGGGTCCTCTCTAACCGGTCGCCAACCGGCACGATGGAGCCTCCCGGGATTTTTCGCGAGGTGGCGGGGCAGCCTTTCGCATGTGGCTGGCATGCTACTTGGGCCCCCTACTACCTGCGGTCGGCCAGCGGTGCACCGTGCTTCGGATCCCGCTACCCTCCAAAACGAGTTACCCGGTGAGTCATTATCCTACGAGTTGAAAACTGTTCTCCGATGCAGCACGATTACTCAGACCTATCCTCTTCAATGGCTACACTAGACATCATGCCGGAACGCAACTAGGTTACTTGGCGGCATGGTTTTGTCTAGTGGGTGGTGACAAGCCACGGCCGAAGCCTACCACCAGATTTTACTGCTCGTTTAGCACCACCCAGGGACCACGTACAAGGCATCGAGGGCTAAACCTTGCGGACGCGAGCAGTTTTCAGTCCCCAAAACTTTTCATGTCATAAAATCCTCTACAGCGGTGACTTTTTTCTAGGTTAATTTAATACATTATGAGAATTGTGGCAAGTAAATAGTAGACTTCGTACTAGTGGAGTATTTAATGTCTATGTAAAATCTTTTTTCGCAGATTTTAAATTGACATTAAATTCTAGATTGGATTTTGTATGAAAAAATCTTGGATTGCAAATTGAAATGAAGATACATAACTTCACGCCTGTATTTTGACGACCGGCTGGTGTAGGGGTAACGTACATTGCCTTCTATGCCAGAGGTCCTGGGTTCGAATCCCGGCGGCGACGGATATTTTGTGATGAACACAGATATTAGTAATCAAGTCATAGACGTTTATATGTATATTTAAGTTTATTATCTAATAAAAAATATGTATTTATTCAATATGTATGTTTATATATTTCTTAAGAATATCAGTTAACTAGTATCCATAACACAAGTTCTTTAAGAAACTTAATTTGGGCTAGATAATGTTGTGTGAGTGTCAGAAATATTTATTTATTGTTATTATGTATATTATTATTCCTTATGGGGTAGGCAGAACACCAGAGGTTATAAGACCATCTGATGTCACGTTTGACAATATGATGGAGAAAGACTATTGCAGTAACAGGGGGTTACTCTATCACCCACAAAAACGCCGATAAAACCTCTAAATAATAAAACATCTGAAATTGATTCAGTAGAGAAATCCACTATAAATCCAATAAGTATAGCGGTAGACTTTTTAGTAGGTTTTTTTAAAAATGATACTGTAATAAGAAATGAAATAATAAAACAACTAAGTAGAACCTACACAGCGACAAACTTTTAACAAGATAATTGACATAATATTATCACAGAGTAAAATCAAATAACCGACAAATGTAAATTAGCTTTTAAAACTCTATTTGCTTTGAACACCAAGCAAGCTTTCCTTAACGTTCAAACAAAAGTTTAGTTAAAGTTCTTGGGAGTGTGTTTAGTTAGACAGTTCAGTTCAGATGTCGTTGCCAACTAATAATAATAGTAACTTAGGTATGTTTGTTTTGTGAACATAGAGACATTATGTCACATAAGGTTACTTGCGTGCGTCACTCACAACAACGTCGCGTTTTAACAAATTACATACAGTCCAGTCTTTCGCTCCCCGTCCAGCATGGAAGCTACAAATTTTATTTATATTTTAACATATTCTGAGCACTTTTAAAGTATTTAATAACTTTATTTATAACTAGAACTGTATTGATAAGAAGTTTACGTGGTCTCAAAATGTTATACAAATTATTTGACTCACTTTAAGGTATATGAGATTTAATTGAACACACTTTTGTTTACAATTGAACACACTTATCTTTCATGCTGGACTGGGAGCAAAGGAAAAATATAGAATATGTCAGCTGCTTCTCTTTTCGGGCATACTGTAAAAGTCAAAAGTTTTACTGCCAGTTTTTGTGGGCGATAAGTTGACCCCCTGTCACTGCAATAGTCTCTCTCCATCATTATAATCAATGCCTCCAAGTTTGTCTTACGTGACATCAGATCGTTTTATAACCTCTGTTGCTCTGCCTACCCCATAAGGGATACAGGCGTGAAGCTATGTAAGTATGCATGTTGAACTAGCTTTAAAAATAAATCAAAACAAGATCGAGGGGAATATAGCCAGTGGAAAAACTCTCGAAACTCTTTTGTCAAAAGTGCCTTTTAAACAAATTTGCAGAAATACAACTCGGCTAAGATATAATAGAACAAATAGCGGACATCCATTCGCGAGTACTAGTGTCATGCCAAGCTGTCATGCCAAGCATGCCAAGCTGCTGACATGATGATTTATATTTAATATTATATAGAGACAACAATTTCACGCTCTTTTATCATCCAACCAGTTAATATTCGATTTTAGAATAGACTCTTGCGTCGTTATGAGATCTCCTTAATTTAATTGTACTTTTTTGTACTTATTAATAAAAAACGTACGTAATTGTACGTTTTTTATTAACTTTAACACACTGCACAACATTGCAGAATGCCATTGTTGACGTGGTCAACATTTATTTTACTAAGCGGTAAAACATCAAATACTTTAAAAAAGCAATGTTTGGCAATTCTGGATAACAAATGATAAATTTCCACGACGACCACGGTCACATATATCGATTCTTTTATCACAGTTATTAATCACTTTTAGGCAAACTGACGGGTCCATTTCGTTAATGACTTTATGAATTTTGAGTTTGAAGGTTGCAATCATGGTAGGTAGTAATAGACAGGAGATGCCCATTTATTCTATATAATTGTTTACTGTAGGATATATGGGGCAAACGTGCGATGAATTTACGGACATATCTTTATTTCTTTCTAACAAGCGTACATTTGACATGAGTGAAAGACTCGAAGTCAAATTCTTCCTTTCCTTTTTTTGGTTTGATTTTCTTTTTACGCTATGTTGTCAGCTTGGTGAAATGCAGTCGCCATTTTACTTAGACGCGTTTGCGTCAGTGTGTTTTGTTTACTTTCAGGAAAAGTGCAAAATATTCGGGATTTTTTAGAGATTTGACTATGAAATGCTTTAATAAATATCAATTTTATAAGTTTGATTTTAATTATCGTGTACAATATGCATAAGTGTTCGATTTTAGTTTGTGGCGCTAAAAAGTTGCAAAACATAAGTTTACACCAGTAAGTTATCTCAAATTCTTATGTTTTGTAATTATTTGCGTATAACATCATCTGGTTTACTGTAACAAGTACCTATAAGCGATAATAATTGAGTAATAGTGAATGTTTAGAAGGTTTTAAATTTATAACCTTGCTTCCTAGTTACCAAGTGTAAACATAGTGATGGGCATCCGTAAACCGTCTTTTTTATCGATATTTTTCAGTTTTCCCACTAATTTAAATATGCGGCGAAGGTGGATAAACGCAATTGAATTAGAAAATATAAGCCCACGTCATAGGAATAATCTGTTTATATGTTCATTACATTTTGAGGATGATAACATCAATAGAACACTTGGAGTCATCAGGCTAAAAGATGATGCAGTGCCCTCACTTTACTTATCAGTAAGTGTTTTGTAAAGAATTGTTACTTTGTACCTCTTTGAATTTTTTTAAATATTGTTAAAATTACATAGTCATCGAAGGATATCACTTTTGCATGATGATAATTAAAAGAAAATTTAATTTTTGGAGAATTGCTATTTATGAATACAAACTTTGTTTTCATTTTCAGTCTCCAACTATTACTACTGTTTGGAGCGTTGCTTCACAGGAAAGAATCCCACGCTACATCCGTGCGTGCCATAGAAGCAGCTACGGGAATTCCCAAAAGCACTGCACATTTAATTTTAAAACGCCAAGGGTTTCATCCATATCACTACAGGCGTGTACAAACATTATTAGCAAGAGACTATCCACTGCGTGTTGCATTTTGCCGTCAGATGCTCCAAAAACACAGAGAAGATCCGGAATTCCTGGATAAGATTTTATGGTTCGACGAGACTACCTGTAAGAAGGATGGCTATTTGAATTTACATTATTTGCATAGTTGGAGCATAGAAAATCCTCACCTGATGAGGGAAGATAAATCCCAATACCAGTTTAAAGTCAACCTGTGGACGGGCATATTAAACGGGAAAGTAATTGGTCTATTTGAAATCAATGGAAACTTAGATGGCAATAGATATTTAACTTTTTTACGGGATGAATTACCTGAATTATTAGAAGATACGCCACTAAGGGATTTACAAAACATTTGGTTCCAAAACGATGGCTGTCCAGCTCACTATGCCCGTCCTATTCGAGAATACCTTGACCAAAATTACCCAGAACGTTGGATTGGGAGACTTGGCCCTATCTTATGGCCACCCCGTTGGCCTGACCTAAATCCCCTGGATTTCTTTTATTGGGGTTGTCTCAAGGACAAGGTGTATTCCCAACCTATTGAGACACTAAATGAACTCCGCGAAAGTATTCAGGAAGCTGCAAACGAAATAAATAATAAAAGACACGCGCGACGCATAAAACGATCATTTTTAAGGCGATGTCGAGCCTGTATGTGGTAGTGGTGGCAAGCAATTTGAACATTTATTATAATGTATTTTTGTGTAATAAAAATGTAAAAATACAAGTAATATTATTTTATTTAAATTTGAAACATCTGATGTAAGCACTAATTTGCGGCCATAGCTGAATAGGTACCTAAGTAGTAAAGACTAGATAATCCACGACCCAAAAATCGAGACTGCTATCGCGTATCATATCATACCTCTTTTAAGTCATCTTTTTTTAATATTTTACTATCTCTCTCTAACGACCAGTAACCCCGGTCTATCTCACTTTTAACTACTTACGCAGGGGTACCTTTTAAATTCTGAGAACAGCAACAAAAACCCTTTTCTTTGTTCATGGCAAATGGCACCGAGCAGGTAAATGTAAATTATGTCACCACTTGAAAATGGTATAGTACATTTTTAACTCCAATATTCCTTTATGTTTTATACCATTTTATAATTGGGAAAAGTGGCGCTAATTTTTAAAAAAATCTGCCGCAGTAGGTTTCATACATTTTTTTTACACCACAGTGAGCGAAAGTGAGTGGAAATGAAACAACTTTCAAAATTTTTTTGATTAACTGTAGTAAAAAAACTATTAATTTTCTGGAACTTTTAAAGGTTTTAAAGGAAAGCTATACTACTCAGGCTTACGATAACAAAAAAAAACTATAAAATTCAAAAAAATGTACACATAGGAAAAAAGATTTTTTTTTTTCGAGTAGTTATGACTAGGTACCTGATGCCAGCTTATCGTTGAATTTTTGGACACGTTGTATGTACACAATGACTACGAAAACTTTATCGATATCGACATGTAATTTTAATTAGGGCTCAACTCTTCAGCAGCCATTTTTTAGCAACTGTCAAGTGTTTCATGGTTTTCATTCTAAGGGCATCTCCTGTCTATTACTACCTACCATGGTTGCAATCAATTCAATTGGTTCGTATAGACAAATGAAAAAAACTTCACAAAAATAATCCAGTGCTGTTGGATCACAAATCAATACCTGAATTTCGTTTCAAATGAGAAAATCAGAATTGCAATGAATTTATTGCTTTGATGTCTATGTTACATGGCACCGTCTTGTGAAAATCACATGTTAGGGATACTCATATCGACTGATTTTATCGCTTTCATATATTTTATTTCAAGTCAACGTATTAAAACTTTTCAAGTTTCCGACAGTGTGATGAAGGATGATTAAATTAATGGACAACCTAACCTGTAGAGGCAATATTCGTCATCGGTTTTTTTATTGGTTCCAGGCAGTTAGGCGAGCCCTGGAGGATTCCTAGCTAGGGTTATTTGGATTATAATATTTATAATGATTAAATATATCTTTATAGTTAAAAATAGAAAATAAAATCAATCCTGGCTGGGACTTGGACGTTGCCGTTTTTTTTTTTTGAAAATTTTGAATTGAGACTGAAAATGTGTGTCTTTATCGTTCATTTCATTTTGACGAACATACTTTCAGTCTTAAATAAAACACTTTTTAACCGGATTTATCGCGTATATTTACATTTTAAATTTTTACTCGACGTTTCGGTGTCTTTGCAGACCCCGTGGTCACGAGCGACTGAGGTGTCAAGCGTCGGATTGATAGATTGAAAAAGTTATACATCATCATCTCCATCTGTTTCTAAGTCTTCGAGCGTAGTTTTCAGTCTCACGAAAAGTTACTACAAACAAATAATAAAAAACCTACCTAAAAAGTGTATCTATAAACTTGTTCATATTATGCTTTTTTCATTTTCCTTTCTCACATATTTATTACGTTTTTTAAATATCAAAAAATGCAATAAATCCGCACGGTTTGCTTGCAATGTGCTTAGCTCTAAAACTGTCAGTAAAATTTCAGCACAACTCTTGGAATAAGCTATATTATTCTAAGAATTTTTTACGGATTCAAAGTTACGAGGTGTAAACCACACGAAGCTTTTATGGTCGTATAATATGGCTCTTAGGAAGTACAAATTTTAACAAAGTTAGTGGCAGACCGTAACAAGGAAACTCTTACATACGTAACGCTTAAACCCCCCCCCCCAGAGGTTACCTTAACTTGGAATGAAGTAACTTTATAACTTTAACATCCATTAAAGCTCTGAAGTGTCTACTGAGACACTCGCTAATTTATACTTACGAAGTAAACAACAATCAGCTCGTGATCATGCAAGACAATCTTTTTTTATATAAAATATCGATGGGACGTTTTTCTTTCATGACACCTGATGTTAAGTGAACAAGAAGACTAAGGTGGTACACGTCCATCCACGAGAAACCTATTCACTCGGCGCTTAAAAGTACTAGGACTATACTGGTCAGGGAAAATAGACGCAGGCAGTTCATTCCAAACCTTGGCGACCCGTATCAAAAAGGAACTGTCAAAGCGCTTAGTTCGACTTTTCGGAATATCTACCACGTACGGATGGAAGTTCTGTCTGCGTCTAGTAGTCCGATGGTAAAATGGTGAGGGTTCAATTTGTTTAAACAGAGCACTCGCGCACTTACCAAAATGTATCCTGTAGTACACGGTTAAACAAGCAACCTTACGATGCTCTAAGTTCTGCAGTTTTTTGGTTGTAAGGTCGACGTCGTTAATTAGTTTACGGGCTCTTCGGTCAACGGAGTCCAGCGGTTCTAGTTGATATTAGCGACATATCAAAAGGGATATGCAATAGGAATTTTGAACAATACGGTATTCTTACCTATAAGCGCAGTGGCAAATTGAACGTCACAACACTGTTACTTTTATATACAGGGTTGTTTTATAGTCACCAGCCAACAAAATAAGCATCATTTTTAGAAATGATTTCGAAAAAAAAGGTATGTCGTTTTTAACAAGGAAATTAATATATTCGCTAAGATATTAAGCAAAGCTTTGTCACTCTTAATTATGAATGAATACCATTAAAATAAAGACGACTACGCGCTACTACTAAACATCTTGTAGTAACTACGTCGTAGTATTAACAATGCAATGCCGCGTAGAGTTTGTGATGCCATAAGTATCTTAATTTTTTTTCTAGTGAGCGATACTAAAATAAATATGCTGGTACGTTTAAATCGTATCAAAAAAAATAACATTTAAATTTGGTTGGTGACTAAAATACAACCCTGAATTGTTAGAATTATGTATCTATGTTATTCTTTCCTTTTCCAAATAGATATAAAAATATACAACACACGATAGACGAAGCCTTTTTAATATTCATCAAAATATGTACTCTCCAATCCACAGCTGTATACATTATTAAACTAAAAATTCAAAAACTTACTCCCTCATAAACATTCAATTTGTAAAATCGAAGGAAAAGTTTTACGAAAGCACTTCGTGACGAACCAACTCCTGTAAAAATGTTTATAAATGTTTTACATACCCCTTGTTTACTTTTAATACAACAGATAGTTCTTCTCCTATAGACGCTCATTATGCATAGGAGCGAAAGCACTCGACGGGGTGAACGAACTTCAAGTATCGGTACTCTGAAAGGTTTTGTAATGGAAAGCATTACGGAAAGAAGGTAATATAACTTGATTTTATATAAATAATAACTTGAGAAAATCTAAAATAGAATTATAGATAGAAAAGGATTTTTTAAGTATGCAAATCATGCTTGGTATTATTTCTATTTTTTCAATCCAAAGTAAACAAGAATATGTTATATAATATATCATATAGACGCTTACCTGGTATATTATATTACTAGGTAAGCATAATCAGCCAGGAGGCTTCCACTGCTGGACAATTAGTCCATCCCCCGTCCGTTCTACAAGCTATGTGCCCTGCTCATTCTAGCTAAGAGGCTTGGATCTCCTTATTCTTGACTCGATCCCGCGGGAAAACTCTAAGCATAGTGTTTTCCATTGCCCGATGAGCAATTTTGGGGTCTTTGGAGAGACACGGTATATCTCAAATTCGCTTAATTTACCCACTGCTCCATAGACAAGGTCAATAGTACAGCTAACCCAAGCACTCCGACCCGTAGACGAGTACCGTACTCAATATGATGCTTCACTCAGGTTCTTTAGGCTGGAAACGGTCAGACGTTCACTTCGATGTTCGTATCATCATCACGTATCAGTATGATGCATTATTTTTATTGATGCTACCAAAACGCCATCAGCCTCTTCTTTGGTTGAAGACGTTAAGACTCTAAACAATCGAGTTGGTCTAACACTGGAACAATCCACATGGAACTTATATAATAATAAACACTTTATTGTACACCAACATGGTTACAGAGGAAAAATTACAATAAATGATGACATTAAAATACATTTGTACAAAGGCGACCTTATCGCTCAAGAGCGATTTCTGCCAGGTAACCTAGGAATTAAAGGAAATTGAGGTGGATGGGTGCACGGCTTGTAAAAATATATAAATAAACTAAATACTAATAATTACATAAATACATAATGAACATAAATACCATATATACATATATAATAAATATTATAATACATATATAAATAGTTAAGATTAACAGTTTTTCGCCTGGTAGTGTCGTTTAATCATTCGCTTAAAAATCCGTGGTGTGCTAGCTAAACGGATTTCAATTGGCAACTCATTCCAAAGTGACACCGCACGAATAAAAAATGACTTATTTAAAAATGTGGAGGTATGCAATGGCGTCGCAAGGAATAAATTGGATGAAGAGCGCAGGTTACGGTCGTGATTGGTAAACCGATAGGTAAAGCGGTCTTTTAGATACACTGGTATCGCTTTGTCGTACAGAATACGGTAGACTAGTGAAAGTATGTGAGTATTCCGGCGAAGGCGAATGGGAAGCCACTTGAGATATACTCGTGCGTACCTGTAAAAATATAATCAACGAATGCAGAGCATTAAATAAACCGACTTCACGTCAACACTTTGGCTGACTAATAGTGTCATCCACGTAAACATTCTCCGAAATCATACATATTGTATGATTTGTATCAATACGAATTGTTTAAAAAATTTGGAATTTCCAATGAAGTTCCCAACCGATTTCGTGGAAATTTATTTGGGACCAACTATGAAGTATCTTCTATCATACGAATTAAGAATTTTTAAAATCGATTCATAATTGTCTGAAATATCGTGTAACAAAGATACAAAAAAACACATCACTTTTTTAAGCTCATACGACGATTCACCTGTCTTAACGCGATAAACTTAAAAACTACAGGACAAATTTTCTTTCATACGATTATCCAGACAACAGAACTATTTTTTCTATTCCGCCTTAAGTGCATTTTTTTGACCCAGAATAACAAAAATAACGAATCTATCAAAAATTCTTTCAGTTTAGAAAAGGGGCTAGAAAACTATTTCCAGTGAAAATTATTTAGCCAGGCTAAAACTGTAAACTTTCATGCTGTGCACAGTGAATAGATTATTAAAACCACTGAACAGTTTGACATTTCTGGACAAAAATAATGGATGACGGAATTGTAGTGAATGAATAATTTTGTGAAAAGAAGCTGCGGAGAAAATGGAGATCCACAAAATTAAATAAAACCCAACATTCTACTCTCATTAATTATAATTTAATTGGTCAGCTATTGGTTTGGCATAAAGAGAATTCGTTGTTTTTTTCACCGCTTCAATAATAAATCATTTGCAAATATTAAAACAACATGAATGAGAAAAATCTATTAGATTTGATCTCAGTTAATACCTGCTTCTATAACTCTCGTAATGGGAACTCTCACTTCTCTCTTACTTAATAATACATTCTGAACCGTTTTAAGGCACTTAATTGCATTTTGAAACTGCGGTGCGAGCACAGAACTTTATCGAATCGTATGTTAACGAATGCTTGTATAGTATGGAGTCGGTTGCAAGTTTTTAGTAGCATTGTAATTTTTTATTTAACAGTTTTTTAGAGTACAACATGTTTACAAACATTCAAAATTAGCGAGGCCCACATTTTATGTAAGCTGGCCGTGCGGCACTGGATAGATTTCAATTATTGCTAACAAACCGTCTCCATACTATACAAAAATTCGTAACAATACGAGTCGATAAAGTTCTGTGCTCGCACTGCTGGTCTGCCATCTTGATTTTAGAATGACGACATCACACTGAGTTTGCAAAGATCCACAAACTGTAATGACAAACTAAATATTTTATAACTAATTAATACTCTAACATATTTTAGACTAGCTGTTTCGCTTTGTTTTTATTCCCGCGGGAATATCGGGATAAAAAGCTATTTCAGACTGTACACTAACACTAAGCCAAATTTCATCCAAATCCGATGAGCCGTTCTGCTGTGATTGAGGAATAAACATCCATACATCTAAACTTTCACATTTATAATATCAGTAAGATTGCGGATAAAAAGCTGTAGCTATTGAACGTAATAATATGCTAAGCTTTTTAAGAATTTCCCGCAGAAAGCATTCCGACTCATAGTACAGTATTTTAACTTAAAATGCTGTGCTTATTGTAGGCTAAAATTGTCTTAAAATTAAATAAGGATTTAGAAAATTTTACAAAGTAATTACTTACAAACGATTTATTTATGGAAGTCCCCTGTTGCGATGAGTAAATTAACGTTTGAGTAATAATAAGGTAATGATCACAGACATACATCTACATAGATAACGCAAGTGTCACGATTTGTATTGAAACCAAGCGTGTCGACTTTAAACACCTACTGTGATGTCACAGCTGATATTTATTTAGTGATGGGAAATGCAAACCGATTCAAAGACACAGATCGGGGTTCGGGCACTCGAAGTACATGCATTTGCGTTGTCGACGTCTGTCGTAATGATGATACTCTATTAACAAAGTATTATAGAGAGATAATTGACAAAACGTTTCGGTATTGCAGCTTGTTAGATGTCAGATTTTTTTATTTTCAACCGACTTCCAAAAAAGGAGGTTCTCAATTCGTCTGTATGTTTTTTTGTGTCTTTGATACACGATATTTCGGACAATTATGAATCGATTTTGAAAATTGTTGTTTCATATGATAGAGGATACATTATGGAGGATCCCATTTAAATTTCATCAAAATCAGTTGAGTACTTCATTGAAAATTTCAAACTTTTGAAAAAATGTGTATGATTTCGGAGAATGTTTACGTCGATGACTGAGGTGGGGTGCGGAGGTTATGTTATGTTTTGTTTTATTTTAAAAACGCGTTTATCTGAGAGTGCTAAATTAAGATTGACACAAAATTACGACTCTTGCGAATCACTAATATTGGATATGAAAACTCATTTACTTACAAAAAAGTCAAGTAATGCCATACATTGCGAGCTCATGGCCCTTAATCAGAGTTCTTTAACGATTGATCAGTACGGTGTAAAAATTGAAAGTTTATTCCTTGACTTGACGATTGCACAGGCAGATGGTAATCAAAATTATTTTTCTGTTTTAAAACCCCTCAACGAAAAGTTGGCTATTCAACGTTTTGTGACCGGTCTTCGAAATCGAAACCTGTGTTTTACTATTTTAGCGGCCCGAAACTATAATTCTCTAAAAGACGTCATTCGAGCTGCTAAAGACGAGGAGTTAACTTCCCTTTGTACTCAAATGGAGGGTTCGATGTATGTCAGTCAAAAGAGCCCTATTTTTTATAAGCCATCCTATAGGTCACAGTCGCGAGGCTATGTTCCTACAAGAGGTCGTGACGCATCATGTTTCCATGACCACCATGCAGGAACTGCTGCTGAGGGCAGCAGAGGTCGTCAGCGTCCTTCACCGCGTGGGTTCTCAGCACGAGGTAAGTTATTTAAGAATTCTACCTATTTTAGGCGTCCAAACCGTGGTATTCGTTGCATGGAGTTAGAAGGAACCAGTAAGCCTCAAGAAGAAAATGCTCTAATTGAGGAAAATGTTGAAACATTTTTTCGTCCCTAAGAATATTTTTTCATGTTGTAATAGTAATTCTTTAGAATTGTTTGTCGAAAACAAAAAATACACTTGGCTTGTAGATACTGGAGCTTCTTTGTCGGCGGTGAAATATGAGACCGCTCGTCACTGGAACTTTACAATACATGATTATCGTGTGAACGTAAAGGGTATTGGCGGACAATTTCAAACTCTAGGTTTTATTAACATCATTCTAACTAAAAATAGTTATCAATTTCACTATAAATTTTACGTAATAAAAGATTTACCCTGCCATACAGACGGAATTATTGGTCAAGACTTTCTGTCTAAATTTAATTGCATACTTAATTTTGAATTAAATACTATAACTTTTAATGATTATACTTGCAGCAAGGAATTGACGTTGCCATTATATATAGGTAGAAATGTTTCTCACGGTTCCGTCCAGGTGCGAAAAAATATTATATTAGAAAACAAGTCCCTTCTCTTATCAGTAAATTGCCTTATTAACTCTAATTCTGAAGTTTTGTAAAAGCTCAACTGACTATTGACTAAACTCGAGTAAGATTCAAAATTATTTAGGACAACTTTTGCTTCTGCTAATTTATTTTTGCATAAAATAGTTGTTCGTCTCTTAGGACCTATTTTAATCAAATATGTTCTTATTAATAGTAAATCATAAAAAAAATGTCTAATTTCAGCAGCCATTCATTATCTTAATCAGTCTATAGTGTCTAAAAATGTATATAAGTACCTATATAAAAATAGATATTAAAAAAAAATTCAAAAAGTTACCAAACATTTTGTTAGTTACCGCACAACACTTTTCTCACTTTTCACTGCACTACACTCACTTAATTAGGCTTCTTCTAACCTCTTATTCTTGCGCGCCATAGACCGACGCATCGCCTGCTCCATGAAAACTCTCTCCATCCTGTTTTTATGACACCTCATATACGCCTTATAGACGAAAACGATGGCACCGACAATTAGCAAAACCAGTATTGTTGCCAAAATAATGTTTGAAGTACTGACATGTACTTGTAATTGCTCAACAGGAGCACTGTTAGAGGCCCCCGCTGCTTGAGTAATGATCACTTCCTCCTTTTCTTTTTTCGATTGGTTATATCCCATTATTATTTTGTGACTTGTTGACCACAAAGTTGTTTTCTTTTAATAATTGTAGATAATTGCAGAATAGTTTTATGTAAAAAAAATTATGCTTCCGCGCTCACGTAATTTGATCCTGGCTGGGTCGCCATGAGGTGGGGTGCGGAGGTTATGTGAGGCGGAGCAATAAGACACGTCATTTACATAATAAAGCTCGTTTATTACTGCACTAATATATATGAAGTTACACCATTACACGACATTCTCAACTCAGCCAAAGTTTTGACGTGAAGTCGGTTTTATTAATGCTCTGCATTCGTTGATTATTAAGGGTTCCGTGTATGTTATCTAGTAAAATTAGGATGTTCTTAAAATCAATGACTCTCTGATCATTATCACCATCAGCCCATACTTCTGAACATCATGGTATTTTTTAAAGATTCTCTACAGAATCAAACGTAGAAAATCCCGTGTTACAGAGGGATATCTGGTATAAAAAAATACCAGCAACAAGGTCTGCAATTTGTGAGCATTTCACTTAGCCTGAACGTTCTTATTGCATAATTTCCTAGGAAAGCGTTGGGAAATATTCACTTTGAAATTTGTACTGACAGTGAGTGTACGAGGCGTTGATGTACTTTTCCCGGGAGTTCCTGCAATTTTAAACCTCTTTTTTTCCACGCTATTGGAATTCATTAACGTGATGAGTTAGTTCCACACTCCAGACAAGAAGTATCTACCGTGTTTAAAAGTAGTTTCTTCGGGGCAAAGTTGCTTAATGGTTTTTTTATACATGAACAAAACAAGTAGGTAAGGCCGAAGCCGCCCCCGAGTGTACCCGAGCGCTGACCCGAACTAAGCGAGCGCGCGCGCAGAGCGAGGCGGCCCATCCATTGATGGCGTCGATCGACACAAAAAAACCGGTCGACATCGATCGATTGGTGTGGTAATAACTTAAAACTTATTATCATCATCATCATCATCACAACTCCGTGTAATGAGCCGTGGGCAATGAGTCTCTCCTCTGGGTGACGAGGAGCTTTAGGCCGTTATCCACCAAGCTGGCCCAGTACTGGTTGGTGGATGTCAGATATTTCAGGATGCCGAAATAGCTTCTCACAAACCCTAACGACTACTGTATACTAGTATACAGAACCCGGGACCGACTGCTTAACGTGCCCTCCGAAGCACGGAAGCCGTCGTCGTGAGAAATGAATACCGGCCGTACCGAGCGCGCTTAACCTGCAATATCGTTTGATATGCACAGTAACCACGGCGCCACGACGACTTCAAACTTATCATGATTTGATTTAATAATATGATATAATTTGTTGCAAAATTTAAGAAAATATTTTAGTATAGAGCACAATTTTAACAAAGAGATGCTCCTTACTGGCATTTATTGACAGATTCGTATGCCGTCTTCCAGAATTATCACCACGCCTTACCAAACCCAATAGTAAGTAGTCGGATTCAACACAACCACCGTCTCAAACATATGTTTACATTTATGTACTATAAACTAAGCCCGGGTTGACCTCAATCTCACCTGATGGTAAGTGAAGATGAGGTCAAAGATGAAAGCACACGGAATCAGGAAAGACCTGGCTCTTCCTCAAATATTGCCGGAACACATCGCCGCCGCGCCGCCGGAGCGCCGTCCAGCATATTACTATCCAGTCGGACCTTGACGGGATCCTCCAAGTGGGGGTCACTCGTGTTGGCGATAACGATAAGCTTGCGATATTAAGATGTTTGTATGACTTCATGGTAGCGGAAGTATGTTGGTAGTACTGTTAAAGAGGGCGCTAAATGCAATAAATGACTGACATTCGATTGCAGCGACCTAGGTTATATCTTGAAGTAGGGTGATGGCAAGTGACACATATACGGTTAGGAAGGCTAGGCGTGCGGACGTGTCTCAAACGGACGGTTTATAGTAGCTCGGTATTTTTTTTTTTTTTTTTTTTTTTTTTTATTTAATTCACAAAACTGGTAATAATTAAAAAAAAAATACATGAATCTTAGATTGGAAAAAGAACATAACTATTACCTACTAGAAGTGAATACAACTTTCTTACAACTTAAAAGTAACATTAAAACTCATAAGTTATTTCAATTTGAGAATATAAAAAAAAAATATTATTATACAATAATCTGGTTTAAAAATAAAATTTATGCTATAAAACTTATTGTAGTATGTGTTTTTTAACCGAGGCTGAAGAATCACCGAAAATGTCAAAATCATTTCTGAATACATTGGCTAAATGAAACATCCGTTGAAGTGGAGCATGTCTACCTATGTTAGTTTTAACCTTTGATACTTCAAGAACTTTTCGATTCACCAATCTGCTACCTGGACGAGGTGTTGATATGTTAACTTTACACAATAATTTTTCCGAATTAATAGCACCGTGAATAATTTTATGCAAAAATATTATATCTAACGTTTTTCGACGCTTGGATAAAGGGATAACATTATAATAGTGGCATCTCTCTTCGTAGGACCGCAATACTCTGCATTTATTATCGTTATATGTAAGATGATATAAAAACTTTTTTTGAATGCGTTCAATAGCGTTCGAATGTACTTGGTAGCTAGGACTCCAAACCTGACTACAGTATTCAAGAATGCTGCGAATCAAGCAGTTATAAACAGTTATAGTTAATTTAGGTTCTCTAAATAGTTTCATCTGACGTATAATAAATCCTGTTAGCTTTGAAGCCTTCAGGATCATGCTTTCGTAATGGTTTCTGAACGTCAAAGCATTATCGATGACTACTCCCAGATCTTTTATTGCATTGAGTTCCTTTAGCGCTTTACCATTAATGCTATACGAGTAATGGGTAATGGTTTTTTTGCGAGAAAACTTGACATGATAGCATTTATCTGGATTAAGATGCATTAGGTTATCATCACACCACGACTTCACACTGTCTATATCTGACTGTAGCATTTGCATGTCTTGGATGGAAGAAATCGTCCTATAAATTTTTAGATCATCGGCATACATTTTAAATTTCGAGTCTATGGTGTTGCCTAAATCATTAATATATATTAGGAAAAATAAGGGCCCGAGATGAGAACCTTGAGGGACTCCTGATGGAATAAAAAAGACGTCCGACGAAAAACCCTTTACAACTGTTATTTGCGATCTGTTAATTAAGTACGATTCGCACCAGCGTAAAAGGGATCCATGGATTCCAAATCCGGCGAGTTTTCTTATAAGTAGTCGATGGTCAACAAGATCAAACGCTTTTCGAAAGTCAGTGTAGACAGCGTGTACTTCCTTGCCTTCCTGGCCTTCGCCAGCTTTAGCTTCCGCTATGTCAGTAACAAATTCAACAAGATTACTAGCCGTAGATTTACCTGGTCTAAACCCGTGTTGATCTGTTATTAGATTTTGCTTTACGTGACAATATATAACTTTGTGAACGAACGTTTCAAGTATTTTTGCGATGCTACTAAGTTTTGAAATGGGCCTATAATTTTCGATGTTATTTATGTCCCCATTTTTGTGAATAGGTTTTAGCGTTAATTGGTAGCGTATTAATTGGTTTTAGCGTTGTAATGGTAAAGTAATAGCGGAACGTAACAGCGAATAAAGATTGTATTGTGAATAAGCCGGTATTATGACCAAGCCGACATTCTCAGGACTGAGTAACTGCCTCGTGATTATTTCTATCGTGTTTAATAAGCTTCATCGCTCACACTCGGATTAGTCGCCTATTACGACACGCTTATTACTCGAAGTTGCATATAAAGTCCATGAAGACGATCATGATAAGGAAACCATAGGCGTCGTCCTAATTGGCAGCGATCGTACGATGGCGCGATGCGTTCTCGTCGTGCGATGAGTTCAAACATACAGATGCTCGCACAACGACTTGCGAAGTTCAAATAGGACACTCTGAAGATATCTGTATGTTTGAACTCATCGCACGACGAGAACGCATCGCGCCATCGTACGATCGCTGCCAATTAGGACGACGCCTAAGATCTTTTGACATAACAGTGGAATGTCAGAATTCCTCATCATCATCATCATCACAACTCTTTGTAATGAGCCCACTGCAGGGCATGAGTCTCTCCCCTGGGTGAAGAGGAGGTATAGGCCATAATCCACCAAGCTGGCCCAGTGCTGAGTGGTGGATGCCAGAATTTTTAGGGCACTTAGATGGCTTCTGACAACCCCTAACGACTACTGTATACAAGTATACAGCACCCGGGACCGACTGCTTAACGTGCCCTCCGAAGGACGGAAGTCGTCGTGAGATATGAATGGTCGGCGGTCACCCATCCAAGTACCGACCGCGCCGAACGTTGCTTAACCTGTGATATCGTATGATACGCACAGTAACCACGGCGCCACGACGACTTCTTACTCGAAATTGCATATAAAGTCCATGAAGACGATCATGATAAGGAAACCAGATCTTTTGACATAGCAGTGGAATGTCAGAATTCCTAAAAGAAGCAAATTCGGCTTTAATTCGGGTGTGTGCATATATTTTCTTTTAAATCGTTTATGCACAATAAATATTACCAAACATAATTGTTTCTATAAATCCGTATTATAATAAAGATAACAAGGTTGAACATACCTCAACAAATGTAAATTAACTCTGTGATTATGTAATCATAACTACTAATTGCTGTCATTAAAACTTTGCAGGCAAAACCATTTCTAAGGAAGTTTTTAGTAGGTATTGTTGATTAACTGTATAGTTCTAAAACACTTATGCCCTGTTCCTGTTAAACGGACTACCATCGTACATACATAAACAGAGATAATAAATACAGCAAAAATACAATTTCTTAAACTTATAGTATCTAGCTTATCACAAAATTTAGATTACTGTGTTCACTACTCCCTAATAAAAGTCAGCCCTGTAGTTTTAGGATGTGGAAACAGCCTAACAAGAATATAATGAAAGATGGAAGGATGTAACGACGGCGGTCTAGAATCACCAAAAAGGACTTTATAGATACAAAACAGTTACGAATCGTTATTAGTGCGTAATTGTCCTATTTATTTGATTATTAAAAGCTGAATATTTCGTACCGTTTATAGGTAAAGCGAATATTTTTGACACAGGAACTGAGCATTATTTCATGTAAAAATATTATCGAAAGCTCGATGTACTATATTTAATTCCTATAGTTAATTCCACCTATTGTAAGATTTCTCTGAAATTGAGTATTATTTTATACAAAGTATTCCGAAATCCACATAAACTTGCACCTTTACCACGAATTTAATCCAATTATAATGTTAATGTAAACACAATATGAAAGGTGAGTTTTCAGTAATAACTTTTACATTAATGAAGCTGTATTGAATAACGGGAAGTGGGTCGATGTTGTATACACGTGTTTTGGGTATTTTTGTTTTTTTACTCATTCACTGCTACACGAAGGCTTTTAAGTTGTGTCGATTGAAATAAGTAAAGACAATCTATTCGAGGACGTGATAGTTTGAGATAATTAATGAAGAGAAAAATTAAATACTATTTATTTACTGAGTAAACTTAACCGAAAGTTAAAGAATTCATTACCTACGCAACGCATGGTTACAAAGGCGTAATACAATAGATAGGTAGTTACTTAAGAGTCCATACTACTCCAGCTAGAATCTGAATTTCGCCCCCACCTCACCGCCCGGCCGTGAGGCACCCCGCAACGCGCGTCGGAGCTATCTCACTCACTCGCGCTTATCACGCGCCGACCGTGCTATAGGGTAAATGCACAAGTTTCTGTCCATGTATTGCAAACATATAAAATAGAAAGAAGCGATTGTTAAAAATTAAAAAATCTGTACGATAGGGTAGATGTTTTTTTTTAATTTGTAGTTATAATAGATGAAGTTGGTATAGGAATAAAATGAACTAAGTACACACGGTTCCTCCAATATGTATACACAGTTGTATGTGCGGGTCTTAGTGGCTTACATGTTGGTGGAACCGTGTGTACTTTAGAAAAGTAAAACTAATGCATATGTCCAGTTTTATCTGAAGACGACATTTTAAAGTTCGAGATATAAGGAATAATAATTAAACAAGCAAATTAACAATAATTATTTATTGAACAATTTCTGCACAATTTATGCACACCCAAGATAGAATTGTTTTAGACACATCGAATAAAATTAAATACCATGGTACAGATTATTTTAGAAGAAATTTCTTCCAGCCGACCAAAGTCTAAAGAGTTTGGTCAAATGCCACAAGAAAAAAAAGTTACACACTATATAATTCAATTAAATTAATCAAATATCATATAATTAAATTAAATAAAATGAATGCTGACAGTTGGTAGTCACAATGTGTTCAACAACTTTTGAAAGGAAATGTAAATTCAAGCATAGGGATCTTAGGTAAAGGGAAAAATATCATCACTTGTTAGTAAATAAAAAAATCATATTACGAAAATGTCTGGGATCGCACAGCTCAGTCAGAATATGGTACACATAAAAATCAGTCAATTTCTTCTCCATGTGTTGTTTCCAAAAATAATTATCCCTTTCTATTATTTCAATTTTAATCTTTTTTTCTCGTTCAGACTACACACCGAAGATAGATTTACGCCTGCAAGTGACATGTAGTTGGCCATGTACTTGGAGATACCAAGCATGTTTCTTAATTGTAATAAGACCATCGACTGACGACTTGACGACTTCCAAAAATTAACTTTTTTCTTTTTGATGGCATCATCAATTGAAGTTTTAAATGCTGTGATGGGACACTTTATTTCAACCAAAGTATCCTCACCTAGAACTTCGTCTGGTGTGGCACCTAAAAATGGATTTTCCTTATATAGTTATAAATATTTGTTTTTATTAACATAGGATTATCGTTGAGTTTTGAGTGAAACTCACGATTCTATATTTTGTAATGTCGTAAAATCAGATTCATTAATATTTTTGGAACAAGTAGCATCCAAGTAGTCCATAGATATTTGCTTTCTGTAACAAAATAGACTAAGTTATAATTTATTATACCTGTCTCTTACTACTCAATAAATGAGACCATGGACATTGATTGGGATTACTATCCTAATTTTAGTGATGGAAAATCATAGGTACGTTAGGTATAGGTATATAAATTTCACTCATTCAATAAATAGTTTACGGTAACATACAATGTTTATTGCGATTCATTGAAATTCATTGGAAATACATATTATGTACTAAATAAATGAATGGAATAAATATGCCTAGTATGCTCGTACTAACATTTAGCAATCAAAAGACTAAACTTAGCTAGGTAATAGTATAATCACGGGAATGGTTCCACTTCCAATGCATTTCGTTTATTGCAGTTGATTTCAGATAATATATCTTTATTACTGAAAAGGAAAGATTTTTGTAATTATTATATAAGTTTTTAAACTGTCATGGTCTTCAACATTTATATGTATGTATTGTCATTATGATTATTAACTTTTTATCCAACATGCATAGATTGAATAAATACTCGTTATTTGCTTTTTTCTACATTATTAGATGTAACGTAAACTAAATATAAGGAAAATTACATTGAATGAATACTACTTTAATATTTTATTCATTGTATTTTTTTTGTATTTTATTGGAATAAAAAAATAAACAATATTTTGTTCGGAAAACTTTTGAAAACAATTTAGATAAGTACGTCGTAAGACAGTTTGTAACGTCGTAAGATCAGGTTCGTTTGCATTTTCAGAACTACTAGCATCCAAATACTCCGTAGAAATTTGTATTCTGTAAAAATTGACTTAGTTATAATGTATGACACCTATATCTCTTATGTTCATACTACTAAAATAATGAGACCATGGACACTGACTGGGACGACTACCCTAATGTTTAGCGATGACAGGAAGGTATATATTTTCAACAGATAAGGCGATAATAATTGAAATATTTATTGCAACTCATTCACTACAGTATGCTCATAGTGAATTTAGTTGCAATAAACATTGTATGTAACAATCAACAAAATAAATTAATCAAATAGATTTCGTATGCACCTACTTATCTGTAGTTCAGTGGAAACATTCAGGTGTCACCGAAAATCTTAGCTAGGTGATAAGTACTCACGGCCATAGTTCCACATCCATTGCATTTTCTTTATTTAGTTCTATATCAGATAATATTCGTTTATTTCTGAAAATAAAAAATAAAATGTTAGTAATAAAATAAAAAGAAAAGAATATATCAAACGTAGTTTCAACAAAAGATAATCAAAATTATAATACATTTTAATAAATACTGTAATATTTTATTCATATTTTTAGCATTTTGTTTTCTCCAACTCTGCCTTTTCCGTATCTTATTTCTTTCATTTCCCATTTTGACATAAAACACACCACAAATTTATTTATGGAAAACACGATATTTACGTGATGTTGTAGCGGCGGCGGCAAGCGTGAAAGCGACACAGGTTCCTCGTACGAATGCCGGAGCGCAACTGAATCCTTGAAGGGGTGCAGGTCACCCGTCGTGCCAAACACATTATTTTAGATTTAAGATTTATAATTAAAAAAATAATAAAATTATTTTAAAATCAGATCATATAGTACAACAATTGTCATACCTTGAAACTAAATACCAAGTTACATTAGTGTAGGTTAAGTACTAATTAAGTAATAAGGTTTCTTTGTTAATGTTAGAGGTAAGTTTGTGATTTTTTTCTATCGAGATTTTTTTCATTAATCGTGTTTTCAAAACATATGGTACTTAGTTCATATTCCTAACTTTGCTATATGTTTTTTCTAAAATTATAAGTTCAGTACTCTGATAGATATTTGAGATCAAAATTTGGATTCGGAGCGTGTTTGAGGTAGTGTAGGCCCTTAACGGGTGGTGTGCGTGTGGCGGGAAAACTACTGTGTGCATGTAGACTGAGGCGGCGCGTCGTCGGGAAAAGTATAGTTATGTCTCTTTATTTATTTATAGGGAATTCTGGTGAAAAATTAAGGATGGGGTTCGAACTTCCGAATTTTGAGTTGGACGCAATATGAACGAAGTAAAATGATTTTTATGCCATGGTTAATAAATCAATAGATGCAGAATTTATCCTAGTTTCAAATTCTATAGTTAAATTTATTGAAATAATAATACATCTTGGCTCAGGATAGTTTATCTTTAGCAAGTCGTCAAGGAACAACTTGACCCACACTTGTAGTTATCCAGGCTTAGTAACTGTTTGTATGAACTGTGACCGTGGTTATTACTAACAATGGAGCGTGCAGTCTTCCCGGTTAATCCTCCTGATCTTATCTCCTTAGGTAGCGATCTTATCTTATTAATGAGAGCCATGCAGAAGTTCCTGCATCAAACCCTTTCTACAAAAAGGACACCCTTGGGCAGCTACCAATCAGAATATATCCTCTACAAGTAAATTTTACCCTGCTACTCCTTCTTTTTAGGCCCTATTGTCTTACTTAAATTGGACTTATATTTCCGGAGATATACGAACACAACGCTGATATAGACGAAAACATACGAAAACTGCGCAGTTCTAGAAATATTACATACATACACAACATCGTTTTTTTAAAGTCGTTTAAAAAAGGAAACCAGCCTACATTGATTGAATTTTTGGATCACATGTGCCACTTTCCTGTAGAAATGTTAAATTTTTAAATATAAATCATATTGAAAAATTTAACAATTCCCGAAAATTGAAACTTTAAGCGCTTTTCTGAAGTCTTCCAAAAAAGCCCGTAAAAACCATCGATTTAAGTACCTACTTATAAAATAGTTTTCTGAGTGTATCCTTTTAAAAAATTTTTTCTATGACCTTGAAAGGTAAAAATTAGAGAGAAATGAATTTTTGCAACTCTTTCACCCATTAAGTTGATATTTCTTATAAAGGAACGGCATAGTCTAAAATAAAACATACAACTTATGCTAGTATTTCCTCGAACTTGAAACCTTTATATTTTACTATAAACTTCTTTGAATTTCTGTTTCCGAAATAGTTTCAAAGTAGGGTTGATAAAAGATTCGTAGAAGTCTTTATGAGTTGAAATGCTAACAGTATCAATATATGACAAAAGACATATTCTCGGAAAGAGACGAGGGCAATTCCGCATATCAATTATAATGCCCATATCAATCATCTGATTGAATGGGGCTGGCTGCTACGAGCTCAAATGTGGATCTTATGTAGGAAAGTATATTGATAGGTAGGAATGTTAAAAGAAATTGTTACTACTTGTTACTGCACAATAGAATATGTAAATAACTAGTTTTTATTGTGTTGTGGCCAAAAACCGGTGCAAAATTGACAATAAAGTTTATTTCTAAATAAATGAAAAAAATGTGTTTTTTTTTTATTTTACGTTATATTGCTAACGTAGCTCCATCTAATGGTATAGCAGCTAAGACCACCCGAGACTAATTTCTTTACAGAAATTGTGAATCTCAGTTAAAGTGAAGCATTGTAATGTTTAATAATATTTTAAAGTTTTTGCATTTAAAATGCTTAATTACTGTAAAATAAATGAAAAAATGTGTTAAATAACTCGTGTTTAATAACTCGAACCTGGGACCACTCGTCCGGCAAACGAGAGGTCCCAGGTTCGAGTCCTGGTCACCCGACCATTTTATTTAACACATTTTTTCATTTATTTAAGAGTAATTAAGCATTTTAAATGTTTTGCATTATTTACAATATTATAAAGTTTATTTGTTTGTATGAACGCGTTAATCTCTGAAACGACTTACCAGTCGGATTTGAAAGATTTTTTGCGTGTTATATTCCTTTCTTAAGAAAGTTTATATTCAATCATAAGGCTAGCGTGTTATAAAAATTATTTCCCTCCCATCTTCGGCCTCATTATTTAACCTTGTTGATAATGAGTTCAAACACGGTTTTAGCTTCCATGATGGACTGGAAGCAAAGGAAAAACATAGAATTTGCCAGCTGCTTCTCTTCCCGGGCAAACTGTAAAAGTCAGTTATGGGACAGAGGTTTTATTAAAGATTTTTTTGTGGGCGATAGGCTGACCTGTCACTGCAATAGTCTCTATCCACCACTATAATACCTCCAAATTTGTCGTACGTGACGTCAGATGGTTTTGTAGCCTCTGGAGTTCTGCTACCCCATAAGGGATACCTACAGCTGGCGTGAGGTTATGTATGTATGTATGTATTACACAGTTTTAAACTAGAAGCGCTTTCAGGTTAATCCAAAATTAGTTGAGCCGATATGAGGGGTTAAAAAGACACAAATATGCAAAATGCATACCAAAATCTTCAATATATTTTAAATAGGTACCTATATTTTGTACAATAGTTTTATAATAATAGTAATAAATACACTTTATTTCAAATTTAAAAATAATGATTTTTTCACGATATAAAAAAAGAAATGACAATATAGGCGGCCTTTTCGGTTTAAGCGATTTCTTTCAGGCTACTTTTATAATACAACAGCGCTGAAGTATTATTAATGGTGCGTACAGATTGCTGTAATAAAACCAGTAATGTAACATTCTGCGCACGTTGCGTATTTGGAAGCGTAGTGCACAGAATGTTACATTACTAGCAATTTGTACGCACCATAATAAACTGATATCACGAACCTATTTAATTTATTAATCTCTACGTAGTTAAAAAGGATATTTTGCTAAGTATGATTACATTTTATGCCAAAAAGACTTTTATTGACACGGCGAATACCAGGCGTGAAGATAAATAAAATAACACTACTCCAACGTAGAATTTCCGAAGCCTGCATATTCAGAAACTCAATACTTCGCGCTGACGTGATGCGGAAATGTTGCCATTTAAGTAAACGCCATTTCATTTCAAAATTACATGATGTTCCTCCTTACATATGCAGAGCGAAAAATACTGGTTAGGAAAGTTTTCAAATGCAACTTACCGCAATATTTTTATAATTTTTGTCCAGCTAATATAGCTGCGGGGGCTTGAAAATGACTTGGAAAATATTTATTGGTGGATTCAGTTATTAAATACGAGCTTTTTCCCGGAACTTCGTAAGCGTATAAACATTAAAGTCTTATTTTTCCCGATCCCGTGGAAATTCCGAGAATTTCTTCCATAATAAAACCAGACATGCATTGAAAAAACTTTATACCAAGTATCACATCCGTGCACTCCAGGAATAAGATTTTTTCATGCAAACTAAAGCATCATATATTTCCCGTTCCCTTTGGAATTTCGGGAATTCCTTTCATAACACAACCAGTCACCCATTGAAGAACCTTCATGCCAAGTATCATATCCGTGCCGTCAAGGAATAAGATTTTTGATACAATCTAAAAAGTCCAATAATTCCCGTTCCTGTGGAATATACTATAATAATAAATATTCTTTATTGCCAATGAACTTAAATAATAAACATTTTAACAAAATTAGCGACGACAATGTGGGCAGCCTTATCGTTTAAAGCGATTTCTACCAGGCAACCCGGCAAAAACAACAACTTCTAAGGATTGTAGATTGTATGTTCCAAATTTCAGCACTCTACGGCCAGTAGTTTTGGCTGTGCGATGTTTGTCAGTCACTCAGTCAGAAACGGAAGAGTTTTATATTTCGGAGAACAAACAAAACGAAAAAGAAGCGTTACTCACAAAACACGAGAGAATTAATCACTGGACAGTTACTTAGTACCGAGTCTGTGGGCTTGGGTATAACCCTGGCTTAGTCACAACAAAATCTTTATTCGCGAGTCCGTTCCGTCAGTTACAATGCCAACTCAATTAATACCGAGCTACTATCGACCGTCAGTCCGAGATACGTCAGCGCACCTAGCCGTCCTAACCGTATCTGTGTCACTTGCCATCATCCTACTTCAAGATATAACCTATGGCGCTGCAATTGCAATTGCATTTAGCGCCCTCTTTTACAGTGCTACCAACATACTTCCGTTACCATAAAGTCATACTAACATCTTAATATCGCCAACTTATCGTTAGCTCCAACATATATATTAACATAAGTCGTTAGCCTTATAAAATAATTATAAAACACTAGCTGACCTGGCAAACGTTGTTTTGCCATATAAATAAAAAAAAATAGATGTACACAAAGCACAAAAAATTTCATCTAAATCGGTCAAGTATGGCAACGAAAACTGTGACACGAGAATTTTATATATTAGATAAAATTTTGTTTATGGGCTTTTTATTTTAGAAACCGTTGTTTCCAATAGAAAAAAAATGATGCAATAAATTGTTTACAAACTCATTCAACCAGCAGGGCTAGCATGCCACCATCGATAAAGACTCCAATCGACAAGATAAATAATATTTTATTGTTTTGTACCTATGATTTTAGCAAACTTGCGCACCATAATAGATAGAATTACTCGACTCGATACCATGATTAAGCCCACAGAACTTAAGATACCATTTGCTAAAAAATACATAGGTAGAAGTCGTCGTGGCGCCGTGGTTGCTGTGTGTATAATACGATATCGCAGTTTAAGCAACGTTCGGTGTGATCGGTACTTGGATGGGTGACCGCCGACCATTCATTTCTCACGGCGACTTCCGTGCTTCGGAGGGTACGTTAAGCAGTCGCTCCCGGGTGCTGTATACTTGTATACAGTATTCGTTAGGGTTTGTCAGAAGCCATTTCGGCGCCCTGAAAATTCTGACATCCACCACCTAGCACTGGGCCAGCTTGGTGGACTATGGCCTAAGCCTCCTTGTCACCCAGGGGAGAGACTCATGCCCTGCAGTGGGCGCATTACACGGAGTTGTGATAATCTAAGTGCCATATTGCCAGTCAGTTGAGATTAGACGTTGTGATTGCTCATCTTTAATTTCCAACCCTAAGCCTGTAAATCGCGGCGTTCCTCAGGGCTCCATTCTCGGACCCCTGTTATTCATTATATATAGTGCCGATCTGTGTGAAGTAATAAAGGAATGCAAATTTCATCTTTATGCTGATGACGTACAACTTTACATCTCCGAAGTTCCGTGTAACATATCACAGGCAGTTTCAAAACTCAATGCAGATTTGAATAGAATTTCAGACTGGGCAGTCGGAAACTCGCTTGTTTTAAACCCAAGCAAATCAAAATTTCTTATCCTAGGTTCAAAAGCACAAATTAATAAAGTCATCTCCTGTGGTCAGTATAAAGGGTCAAAACATCTGTCGTGTTAACGAGGCAAAAAATTTGGGTGTTCTATTTGATAGTCAGTTGCGTTTTGAAAGTCACATAGAGGGACTAGTAAGGTCATGCTTTTACAGACTAAAAGTACTCTACAAAATAAGACATCTATTATCCGAAAGAGCTAGAATTCTGGTCTGTGAATCACTCGTGCTGTCTCGGCTCAACTACGGTGACCTTTTTTATGGTCCGAGACTGCTATATAAAACTATTCGCCTTGTGCAACGTGTACAAAACGCATGCTGTAGGTTCTGTTTTGACGTCCCGCCCAGGAGTCATATTACTCCGTTTCTAAACAACGCTTCCATCCTAAATATGGAATATCGTAGAAAGTTGCATCTAGTTTCACTGTTATTCGACGTAGTCAATTTTAAATGCCCCGAATATTTGTTTTGTAAATTAAAATTTGCCACTAGTAAATATAATAGTAACTTAAGATCAGTGCGACAACCGCTTAGTACACAACAACACCGTACAGTGGCATTTACAAGTAGTTTCCGTTACCATGCTACCAAATGTTGGAATGATATACCACCACCACTACGGAATCTGCAACATAAATCTACTTTTAAAATAAAAATGAAAAAGCTATACCTTGACAAACAAAGGCTTTTAAAAGCATAGGTGGCGATTTATCATAAATTGCATTAAGAACACATCTTAGGAACATATCTTATTGCATTAGGAATCGTAATATAGATACAAAGGAATCTATTTTATTATTATTTACCTTTAATTATTTATTCTTGCTATATTCTTTTTATAATATTTTATTTAAATGCATGCCTATATTTATATTTTATAAACGACATTTAAGTATTATCTATACTATCCATTTTAATACTTTTTATATTATGTATAATTATATATATTGTATAATTTATATGTTATAAAAATTTAAATGTTTTTATTTAAATGTTTTTTATTTACGTATTATTTTACCTTGTCTATTAGGTATAGCTGAAAATCAGCGCTTCGCCTGCGAGCGAACAGAAGCTGAGCTATAGCCTTTTTGCCAGCAGTTTCATACGTCCACTTTTTTTTTATAAATGTTAAATTATTTATTTGGTTGAATGTTTTTTTTTTATTGTTATTTTTATACTTAGTGAATATTTTATTATTAAGTTATTTGTGTGATTTCTTTTTTTTTTTGTTGTATTTTTGTGTGTGTTACTGTTTGGGCAAATAAATCTTTTATCTATCTATCTATCTATCTATATTCTAAGAAAATATTGATATAAAAGCCCGATTATCGTTTTCGATGGTAGCTGGAGCTACGCGGGTTTTTCTTTCCCGTGCGAAACAGCTTGCATGTAGTAAGAATGCAAGATAAACTCCCTGTATTTTTATTTCAGAAGCCATTAACCTCGAAAACAAGCTATGGGCTACGGACTATCATTGTAAAGTTATTGCCCTGCTAATGGGAAACCATAAATCAACTGGCAAACGGAACCAGCATTGTATTTTCATTGCAGTGCGTATAATCTGACAAGAAACACAGTTTAATTTTACATACATACTTAACTTCACACCTGCATCCCATATGGAGTAATAGGCAGAACATCAGAGGCAATAAAACCATCCGATGTCACGTTTGACAAATTTGGAGGCATTATAATAGTGGAGAGAGACTATTGCACTGACAGGGGGTCAGCCTATCGCCCACAAAAAAGGCTCCCATAACACCTCGGTCCCTTAACTGACTTTTACAGTATACCCGGGAAGAGAAGCAGCTAGCACATTCTATGTTTTTCTTTTGCTCCCAGTCCAGCATAGAAGCCATTTTACCTATATAGGGTCGCCACATAATAGTCATTTATATTTTAATAGCAGATTCAGAATGAGGAGTGGGTCTGAATGTCGAAAAAAAAAATTTTTTTTTCAACATTTTTCATAAATTTAAATTTCATAATACTTCTAAGTGCATAAAATTTTAGTTTAATCTCTAATTTACGACTACATAGCAAGATGAGAAAACGTTTCCATCTATTTCTATTAAACAATAAAATATTAGTTACATTACCAAACAATACCTATACGTTCTTGCGCGGCACAAGCAAACGAGCCGAAAGTCAAATTCGAGCCGCCGCCGCCGCGCCCGCGCCTACTATGTTTGATTGAAAGCACGCCACGCCCCCCGCTCGTCAGTCTGTCCAGAGAGAGATTCGCGCGCGCGAACACTAAATCGATAACTAACAAAAATGACAAATTACGCGATTATGGCACGTTTAATCCACAGTCACAGACGCCGGCAGACCTCGATTTCTGGTTCACTCGAAGAAGACGTGCTGGAGTGTTTTGAACAGCATCCGATAGCCAGCACAAACGCTGCGGCTCAGGTTTTCGAAGTCAGCAGCTCGTGGGTGCGGCGCTTGCTGCGACGAGAGGGCTCAAGTCTTACCACTTTACGAAAGTGCAAGAACTGAAGCAACTACCTATGCTCCGCGTGTGTAGTCTATGGTTGGTTGCTGAAGCACATTCTATGGACTGACGAGTCCACCTATCGCTGTTATCAAAAGTGATAAGGATACTTTATGGATAGTCAAAATTAATAAGCTAAACATGACAGGTTTTGTGTTCAGTATATGGGCTAATGGGACTCCATGTACAGCAGTTATTGTGAATGTGATAAGTTATCAGTGACTAATACCTAGCACGGTATTTAACATCAGCGACAGGACGCAAGGTAAAAATGTAAGTTATTTTTGTACGTTATACCTACACTGTAGGTACATAGTTATAGATAAGGTTATTCCAGTTACTAAACACGTCATTCTAACATTAAATTAATTGTAAAATCAATTTATTTGTTTTAACAAAGACTTCAAGCACGAATGCTTTATTTTAAGTTCATTTTTAATTTAATGAAGATCAAAACTAAAACAGTATTTAGATACAATTAGTTTAACGTGAAATTGATAGTCAAAAACCTGTAACAGTAGTGTGATGGGACATTAGAATCACCTTTTATCCTGATGTATGACGTAATTACAGCTGATTCCGCGCTAAGTAGGTAACTAGGTCACGCAAACACACGGGCGCGCGTCAACGACCTTCGCTCGGATGCGTAGGTATCTACTATTCGCGTAAGATTATTGTTTTGGTGAAGTGATTTTCTTAAAAGAAATAGACGGAAATATTTTTATTTTTTGCTATGTACCTAGTCATGAAGTGTAGATTAAACTTAAATTTTATTCATTAAAAATAATTTTGAAATTTTAATTTATGAAAAATAAAAAAATAAAAATTTACTTCATAATTTAAACCAACACATCATTGTTAACCCAAATCACAGACTATTATAAATTGACCCTGTATTAAAAACAGGACTCACGCAGGTAAGGTTCCATACCATTATTTATAAATACGAGAAAAAACGAGTTTATTATATGGTTTCTTAATATTTATTTTCTTCTGTTTTTTTTTTAGTTTTTGTAGTTAAAGCAGCAACAGTTCCTAAGATACATTCTAATGGCAGATAGACAGAGAGTCTAAGTTATAGGGTCACCTTTTAAATTTGGGGGTCGGAGACCTAAAAATCTCGTACCTCTCCTATTTTAAACTATCGGAAAAAGGGTTAGTAAAGACACGGTCATGCTTAATGTCCTCTACTCTTCAAAGGACGTTTGAATTAATAATAATATAATAATTATATAAATTTAGAACGTAAAGTTCATTCAATTGTTAATGACATATACTTTCAGAAACTCTCGTTGTCGCTATCTATTGCATATATCTATAAACCTTTTCAAAAAAAAGCTTAGGTTGAGCGTACTACTAGCTGGTCAAAATCAAAGTTAACCGGCCGGTAAACGCTGGTATCGGGCTGCGCAAGCGCAAGACCTATCCGTATTAAGAACCTTTGGGAAGGCCTTAGTCCAGCAGTGAGCGTCTCCTGGCCGTTTGATAATGGTATTGATGATACCTACTACTCTATCTTAGCTCACAAAGTTCATTAAGGAGTTGTGCACTCAGTAAAATAAAATTATATTCTTACATGTAAACCAATAATGTAAAACTGAAATATCTGAGATAATTGTTTTTATATGCGATAAATCCGGTTAAAAAGTGTTTTTCTATCAACTATGCTTTAATTTCATCACAATCACACTAAAAACTCAGTACAAAGCGAGTCTTTAATGCTCTAGAGCAATTAAAATGTATGAAATTTCATTATTGCACAGTTTTTTTTAATCGCACCAAAAGGTGCCAATCTCAATGGATTAGGTAGCTCTATTAAGCCAGCCGATATCAATACTTTTTTTTACGTACGTATTATTCGTTTCTATCCTAGGTAGTTGTTCCAAATTTAAAACCTTACAATAATTGCTCAAGCATAACTTTTAATTTCAATAATTAAACTTCTATTTTAACTGTTTGATATGAGTTTCTTTTATCTACTATTCCTATAGGTAATAGTTGAAAGAAAAGCAGATTATGCACTTCGCCTTAAGTAATTTATATTGCCCTCGTGCCTGTTAGATTAGAGGCAAATCAGGCACTCGGTGTAATGATAAATTACTATATATTTTTTTTTATTTATACTTCATGCACACTTGCAAAAAAATTAAAGGAAAAGAATACATAAGAACAAAAACAGTTTTGAAAGGAACAACAGGCGGCCCTATAAAGCGATTTCTTACAGACAACCTTACTGTGTGCTCGATGCAATAATCTACTATTATATTAGAATATGAATCGTGAAAGTTAAAGTCAATATTGAATAAAATTACTACTTATTTAAGATTTCACAAATATTTTAAATGAACTGAAGAATCACATGTCTGCTTGAGAAACACAATAGACACTCTTAACAAATAAGTGTGTACTTAAGATTCTGTTTTATAACATTATTAAACACACTGAAGAGTGTATTATCGACACTTATCGTTTGTGAGTTCAATGGCGTGCGATATTATGATTTACATTCGTTTGTTAAGGCGTATTCTCGCCCATACTAATTTCTTTTATCAAATATGGGCGAACAGAGCGTTATTTTACTCTGGAATGCTTGCATTAGCAATTATTTCTATATTTAGTTACAGCAAAATTACTTTTAAAATATAAAATCTGACAAGAAATAGCTTAACTGAAGTAATAAATTTTGTTCAAATGTGTCAATGTATGGGTGTACGGTGACAGTGTAGTACGTTAACAGGATGTTTAAGTGTGTGTGCGTTCATTGAAGCTACGTTGCGTGTTTGGCGTTTGCTGAAAATGCGACGTTGCCGCTCAGGTCAGGCAACCTATGTATTTTGTCGCTCAGAACTTTGGAATACTTCGGATTTCAGCGCACGAGATCTCCACGCCCGCGCCCCGCTCCGCGCCGATTTCATTCAGTCGAAAGATTTGTTTTGATACTATCTTTTGTTGCGCGTAGACCGACCATGAGTCTAAGGTCGTGGGTTCGATCCTGCTCGCGTAATTTTTTTTATTACATTTTTTTTTATTTTGTATCAATCTTTACCATGCATCTATCTTTACATACATATGTATATATAAAACAGTAAACAATAACGTGTGAACATGAAATATTTTTACAAAAAAAATATGTAAGGTTATTAAGAAATGAAAAAAAAAAGTAAGAATTTGAAAGAAAAAAATGTCTTTTTGTGTCTGTCTGTTTGTTGTTCTATTCTGCTGACATCTGTGGCTGACATATAATATTATAATAAATCCGAAAGATAGTGGTATGTAGTAGAAAAGTTTACTATGTTGATAGGGCTAAATCATTAATAAATAAAGCTTCTTGCTAGATTTAATGTAGGTAGTGTACATACAGAGATATATTATAAAAAAGTTAAACGTAAAATAATGGAACTCAATATCGTTTAGGTTTTCTTTATTAATCGTTTCTGCCTCTTGGAAGTCAGAACCCGTAGAATTCTTCAGAATAAAAAGTGGTGTATGTGTCAAAACTCAACACAGGACTTTATGAACTAACATACCAAATTACATTAAAATTGGCTAAGCCGTTTGACCGTGAAAAACAGCCAAACATATAGGTTACTAAACATATTAGGTATACACTGATCATGGCTAGGCGGATGGATTTTTGCTACTCTTTCACGCAAAAACTACCGAATGGATTTTTATGAAACTTTAAAGTAATATAGCTTTACCTAGAATGTGACTTTGTAATGTATTGGTTAGGTGTTATACCTACATATTATATGGGGGAAGATTCTAAATGTTTATTTTTTTAGATAGGACCTTGGAGAAGAAAAATACCTTTTCGAAATACTAATTCAATGCAGACGAAGTCGCAGGCGCCATCTATGTAATAAACCTACCTACATATAAACCTACTCTTATACATACCCCCATAAGGCTGCAAACTGGACGGCAGCGACAGCGACAGCGAGAGCGGCAGCGGTGCGGGCAGCGACGCGAGCAGCGATTTCCGTGACACGATAGAAAGTATTGAGTTTGTATGAAACCGCGACAAATCGCTCGAGCGCCCGCTGGCGTCGAGAACGGCCTAGCAGGGCTAGCAACCATCGATAAATAGTCGAATCGACAAGATAAATATTATTTTGCTATTTTATCCTATTATCTATACTAATTTGTTTATAGTACTTTTTATTTCCTTATTTTTAATTATTTCTCAAAAACTTACAAAAGCAAAACTTGTACGTTATATTCTGTATATTACTTGTATATATTAAGCTCTCCAGCTATAATTATAAAATGTAAATCCGTCATTGGACGTAAGTTTATTGTCAATCATGTACATTATTCAAATATACTTAAGGTCTGTGGATTTTGTTAATGATAATAAATAATAATTTATAAAGCTGAAGAGTTTGTTTTTTTGTTTGTTTGATTGTTTGTTTGAACGCGCTAATCTCAGAATCTACAAGTGGGATTTGAAAAATTCTTTTTGCATTTGATAGCCTGACTCTTGAGGAAGGTTATAGGCTATATTTTATCCCGAAATTCCCACGGGATCAAAAGTTACGCAAGTAAAACCGCGCGCGGTGGCTAGAGTAAGCTAATATGCGCACTATAATAGATAGAATTACTCGATTTGATACCATGATACAGAACCAAATATGTCATAGTCTTAATAAATTACTAACACAAAATACCATATTCTAAGAAAATATCGATAAAAGGCCTGATTTATCATTGTCGACGGTAGCGTGCTAGCACCGCAGATTCCCCGCGTCGCGTCGCTGCCCGCGCCGCTGTCGCTCTCGCTGTCGCAGCCGTCCTGTTTGCAGCCTAACTTTTACCCAGTGTGCCTTTCGTAGGGTATTCCTGTTTGGTATATACTTTTTGTAGGTTACTTTTTCTATTTTATTTTTTGTAGGTCTTTTTCACAAAACCTAGGTGAAACTGCGAATGACAGCTTTGTTGTAACAGTTTTTGAAATAACTCTTTCTGTTTATCTATCAGTAACGCTTTCACAGCTAAACAACTGAATCGATTTTGACTTTGAAGTTCAAGGACGATATTATAATATTATTTATCCAACTCCCATAACCGATATTCACGCGGACGAAGTAAAAATCGGTCCAGCAGACAAAAATTAAAAAAAAAAATTGTTTTGTTTATATGTTTTATTTGTAGGTATAGATAAAGATAATCTATTATAAGATTATTCTTTGTTTCTTTGTTTTATAGTAAGTACTTACCAACTATTATTTCGATGTAAGTACCTAATTGAAATTAATTTTATCCATCGAAAAAAGTATCAAATCATAACCGTACAATATTTAGCATTCGCAAATGTATCGAAAATAATTAGCTCCGCGCGCACGAGTGTCAACGACGTCTGCTCTCACGTGTCCAAGTCTGTCCATTCGGGTAAGCGCAGTCGAAAACCTGCCCCCCGCCCTTCGTGTGTCAATGTGTGCGTGAGAACTTTGCTGCCACTAAGAAGTTGTTGTTTAAATCAAATATACGAATTTCGTGACTTAAAACTCAGCTAAATCTTGCTTGAGACATTACAAATGTTATGTTATTACAGCCAAACGTATAATTTTTAAAGAATTTAAACATTATCATTCATTAAACAATTAAAAACGTTCAAATTTTCGCATCAACGCCATCTATGAGCGCGAAGTGCTTAGCTGATGGTGAGAATCCACCTTAACGATAACGAGCTCGAGTTTGACGGCGAACCCGAACTTACTTGCCGCCTTAAGTTGAACTTTAAAGATGGCCGACCAGAGATCAAAGGGTGGAGACTATTGTCTCGTTTGTCAGACGTTTGATGACTGCTTGTTAGTTATTGCACTTATGGCTGTGCATCTTTTATACACATTTTTTTAAAGAATATGTTTTTTTTTTACATTGACTGACAAAATAGATTCAGATTCAGGCAGAACAAAGTTCTAAATAGGACATTTTACACGGATATTATACCATTCTACATTATAACTCGAAGTTGCGGCGGAGACTCCGTGTTCAGAAGGATTCGGTTAATATTATGTATATTATAATGTCTTGAATCCAGTTTTCTTCTCTGTGTATATTGTAAAGTGTTTGCATCTTTTTGATTCTGGCGTCTAAAAAAAATATTTTTAGGCACTTAGAATGCACGCTGCTGATCTTACATACTTATAAAATTATAAGAAAACCTACCCTACACAGTTCATTCTATGCCATTCTAATTTGCCATCCATTTTTGTTTTTTCTTTGTAATTTCTTTTATGAAAGTGGCAAATATCGCCGAGACGGGGCAGCCCCTTTTGTTGTACTCGCAGTACTTTATTTTGTAAAAGAAACGCGCTTTCGTTGACCTCTATATTTCCTTTTTTCATGACACGTCCGAATACGACGTGCATTAAATAAACTATAGTGAAGTGTGGGCGAATTAAGTAATTGTGTTGTGTAGAGCTCGAACAAAGAACCTCATATCACAAAAAAGATTATCTTTCAGCTAATCAAGTTTTTTTTTATATATATTGTAAGGATAGGACGTTTGTCTTCCATGCCACCTGATGGAAAGTGCGCACGAAGACTATGGTGTTACACGTCCATCCACGAGAAACCTATTCACTCGACACTTAAAAGTTCCAGGACTGTAGTGGTCAGGAAAAACAGACGCAGGCAGATTGTTCCACACCTTGGCAATCCGTACCAAAAAGGAACTATCGAAGCGTTTTGTTCGACTTCTTGGTAAATCCACTATATAGGGATGGAAGTTCTGTCTGCGTCTGGTAGTCCGGTGGTAAAAAGGGGTGGGTTCAATTTGGTCAAAAAGAGCACTCGCACACTTACCAAAATGTAGCCGATAAAATACTGTCAAACAAGCAACCTTACGACGATGCTCCAGCGTCTGCAATTTTAAGTATTTTTTTTTAATTTAAAGTAAGTTGATGTGAGGTATACAATAATTATATTTCTGACATTGACACAAAATTTTCTAGCCCAAATTAAATCTCCTAAAGAACTTCCGTTATGGATTCTAGATTACGGATAAGAAATATAAAAACATATTTGAAAATATACTTACGTATTCTTTATAAGAAAATATTTATTGGAATATTTTGTAGAATATTTTATATTGAGAAAGGCCGCGGAGCAGTTTTCTTTTCTCCGAGCAATATTCCGATGGTACCGCATATTCGGTGGACTTCTTCTACAGTGGAATGGTGGGGCCTTAAGACAAATTGATGGAATGATATTATTGTCGTATTGGCTCAAGTCTCACAAAGTGTCGCGCCAGCCGCGTGATCTAACAGGCCGTTCACACATGGTCCGATTTACAGGATGCGTGTTACCGGATACGTTTTTTTTCTTCGATGGCGCATGGAGTTGTATGAGCGACTTTCATATGGCACAGTATACGTATTTACGGTACAAAAACGTATGCAGTAAAACGTATCCAGTGAAACAAACCATGTGTGAACTGGGACGCCACCACACCCGCGCCCTCCGCTGTCTTGCTTGCAGCCTCATAGCCGCGTAGTGTCGTGTCAGAATAGCCCTACAGCACCTGGATAAGTGTGTTGTAAGAGACGACTTATCCGAGTGAACTCCACTTGGAGGTAGGACCCGGTTCGTCTGGCCAGCGACCACTCTTTATACTCACCAGCCAAATTTAAGTTTTAGTTTCTTTGATACAATATAAACGTACCTGCATATTTATTTTAGCGTCACTCAGTACAAAAAATTAGAAATATGGAACCACAAACGTTTTCAAAAATAATCGCTGTTGATGAGCATAACTACTACGACGTGGCATTTCATTGATAATACTACGACGTAGTACTACGAGATGTTTTGTAGTAGCGCATAGTCGACTTTATTTTAATGGTAATTTAGAGTGACCATGTTTTGCTTAACAAGTTAGCGGATATATTAATTTCCTTGTAAAAAGAAATACAATGACCACAAATCAACCCTGTATAAAGTGTGCCGCTTAATATCACCGGCAGTGTTGTGTTCCGGGATGTTTTTTAGGAAGAGGCAGATCAATCCTAAGCCCAAGTGCCGTCATCTTCAACCTTACGTCGACCTTACTTACCAACAAGTGAGATTAAGGTCAATACGCGGGCTAAGTATCTTATAAAATATAAGGTTGATGTGAAAAGAGAGAGCATTTCCAACTTATTTTTAAGTTTTTGCATTTAAAATGCTCAATTAATCTTAAATAAATGAAAAATGTGATAAATGATAATCACCCGATTAGGACTCGAACCTGCGACCTCTCGTTTGCCGGACGAGTGCTCTTCCACTGAGCTATCGGGGCCTGGCGGTACGCCTCGAAATTACTTACCACATGTTTGTTTTTACGTTATATTATAGATAGAGTCGGGTGATTTTTATTTTTACCATTTTTTTTTTATTTAAGATTAATGAATCGTAGTTCTCCGTTCAAGTTATTTTAACTTCTCTCGAGCCACGACGTAGTTTCCGAACTTCGACGATATCTTGGGCTGTTTTTTATATTAATTTTATTTGTAGTAAAATGTTAAATATACATATAAAGTAGTATCAACCGTGCCGCGGCCGGGACGCCATCAAACGAATTTAATTCTTAAGTCGGTACAGAGCGGCAACTTGTAAGCCCTTTAGCTTACTTTAAGTCTAGCTGTCTTTGTCTGCCTGGCCTTGTTTGCTTCTCATTCAAAATATTAAAACAATAGTAGCCCTGAGTTTTCAATCCTTTGTACATATATACAAAGAACTTGAATAATAAAAGCTAGTCGTTATTTAAAAGATCTACAAAAGTAAAAAATAACACGAACTCGAAAAACAAATAAATGAAATTGATGAAAATTTACAGTAATGTTTCAAAATAATTAACAAGGTTCATTATAACCGGGACGACACTTAATATAAATCCTTGATTATAACACTCTATCTTGCCACTTATTCTGAATAGATACTTCAAATTTTATTATAAAAGACGGATTCATTTTGAAACGGCATCAAAAGGACTCCTGCTGTAATTTGCAATTTCATTTTCAAAATGGCTCACCGAGTATTTTTATTTCTAGTTGTCTTTGTGTGTAGCGCTCAAAGTAAGTTTTTATATCTTTGTTTTACATTAATAAAGTTTGTACAGAAAAATACTAAAGGTATTTGTTTACAGTGTTGACATTGCTACTTTTATTTATTTTTGTGTTTTAATTTAATTATAATCGTATTATGTAATACAATCATGAAAATTGCAACTAATGCCAACAGTATTGTATCAGTTGCTAATGTGAATCATTAATATCTTAAAATAATAAATAATCTGTTACGTATGAAAATACAAAGAGAAAACGATTTACCATGTATAGTATTGAATAACAACAAAGAGATGTTATTTATTAATATTTCTAATTGTAGTTCATTATTTATGTACATTTATTAATAATAAATTTACTAAAATTATTAAAAATAATTTTGGTAAATGTATTATTAACTACTTTAATGAACTATCAATGACTAATCTTTAATAACCAATAAACCATACTATTCCACAACTTCACGCCTTTTCCCTTTGAGGTAGGCAGAGATTATAGAACGCCTATTGCTACGATCTAGACTTTTTCGCTTCCTCCACGTTCATTAATCTTTTTATACACGATCGCCGGTTAAGGGTTCTTTTAACTAGGCCCTTTTTGAGTACGTCGCCAATTTGGTCGACATACGTTTGCCTAGGGCAGCCCCTTCCGACAACCCCATCTATTCGTGCTCTGTACACCTCTTTCGTAAATCTGCTTTCACTCATCCTTCTCAGTGTCCAAACCACTTTTTTTAAACCGTTCATACATTTACAATGAACTTCTCCATCCACAGGCTCAGTCCTTCAGACCTTCGACATCCGTCGTCAGGACACCAGGATAGTTGGAGGAGAGGACGCTCCAGATGGCGGTATCCCCTATCAGGTGTCTCTTCGGAACATGCTGAACTCCCATTTTTGTGGAGGCTCTATACTGAACGACCGCTGGGTGCTCACAGCTGCTCATTGTACTGCTGGGTGAGTTGGCTAAATGAGGTCTATGGGACGTTGACTAATAGCCGCCTGGGGCACAGAGAAACCGCACATACCGACTGTATGAAAATGTAGGACTGTTAGGCCCTTTCTTGAAATAGTATAAATATAAAATGAGAATGATCATTAGTCAATTATGGTTCCCCCTATATTAATGAAATAAGCAGTTTAAAAGCGTTTTAAAAGTATATAAAGTCCAGTTCAAATTAATGAAGAATATTATTGACAAAAAGGTACAATTTATTGACAAATAAATGCCCGTCTAGGGTTAAGTGGCAAATTATTCGGCAAGGCCAAGGCAATATGACTACGCGGCACTAAACATGACAAAATATGTGTACATGATGGCAGATATTTGTTACAGATTTAAAGATTTTAGAACTTTTTTATTTAGGAATTATACTTAGGTTAGTTTTATGAGAAGTAACAAAGAATTGAACTCTATTTAGTATTTTACAGTTTTTTTGCTATTTTTTTTTTTTAATTTTATGTAATAGCAGAGACTAGTAAAGTAGTCTCTGGTATTAGGAAGACTCTCAGTCAAGGTAACAATCATAAACAGTAATAGTTGGTAGAAACCACTAACTCAAACACTAAACTGATACGTGAATCTATCATGTAAGTATATTGAATTAATATCAATATATTAATATCATGCTGGACAAGGAGCGAAAGAAAAACATAGAATGTGCCAGCTGCTTCTCTTCCCGGGCAAACTGTAAAAGTCAGTTAAGGGACGGAGGTTTTGTTGGCGTTTTTGTGGGGGACAGGCTGACCCCCTGTCACTGCTATAGTCTCTCTCCATCAATAATACCTCCAAATTTGTCAAACGTGACGTCAGATGGTTTTTATTCTCTTGTAACTGATGGCTGAGTTATAATGTCATCCACGTAAACATTCTCTGAAATCATACATATTTTTTTCAAAAAAAAAAATTTTTTTTTTTAATTTTAATGATTAAAATTCAATGCAGTAGTTACTCAACTGATATAGATGAAATTTAAATGGGACCAACTATAAAGTATCCTCTATCATATGAAACAACAATTTTAAAAATCAATTCATAATTGTCCGAAGTAGGTATCGTGTTACAAGGACACAAAAAAAACATAACATACAGACGAATTGAGAACCTCCTCCTTTTTTGGAAGTCGGTTGAAAATATTTCCTAAGTTTAATAAAAACAAGGAATTAGTTGATTTGTACAGAAATTTTCTAAACATAAATAATACATACGAGGGTGGATTGAAAAGTTCGCGGCCTAGTCAAGAAAACAGAATAAAGTACATACAAAAATATTTTTATTTTTCGACGTAATCTCCATTTAGCTCTATGCACTTCTTCCATCTGCTTTCCAGAGCTTCCATACCTGTTTTAAAAAAAGATTCCGCAAGTTCTTCAAAATACCTACAGGTTAACAGCAGCTTCGACCTCTTCATTCGTTAAAAATTTCTGCCCACCGAGGTGTTTTTTCAGGTTTGGAAACAGATGAAAGTCCGAAGGTGCCAAATCAGGAGAATAAGCTGGATGTGGCAACAATTCGAAACCACAATCACGAATTTGAGCCATAGACTCGACAGACGTGTGGACCATAGATAAGAAGAAGTACTAAAGTATAGATGGCCATCTTATGACTTGAAAAGTACGTTAGCGCCATCTAGCGCTCTTACCCCGAACTAAATCGAACATTCGAACGCCCAAAAAACGTAGTGCTAGCTTTAATCATTTTAAATTTTAATTCTATGCGCCCTTTTATTTCACCGATTTTTGCCATAGAAATGACAAAACGGTTTTTGTGATCGAAAACGGGCGCATTACATTATTAAAGGAAATCGTGGTCAAAATAAAACAACACACAAAATTATTTTCCATTTTTTAATTTTGTCTTCTCCATCCCAATCTATTGTTTAACCACATAACAAATTGTTGACTTCATGGCACCAATCTTTTATACATAAAGAAATACTTTTTTATAATAATATTCTTAATCTTCGCATTATGTTCCTCACACAAGATGAAACACAGCACAATTCTTGAGGCATTTCCAAACAAACTTATCAGAGTCACTACTCAACAAAAAACACCAACACATCACGTAAGTTCTCGTATTCCTTCGCTGCAATGTTTTTTCCAGGCAAAATGGAGAAAAATATTGTTTAGATTGTTAACAAATCCCGAACAGCAAAAACAGATTTCTTTATTTGAAAAATCAGGTTATCTTAGGTAGTAGTGTAAAAATCAAAACTAGTCGAATTAAAATATTAAGATGAACTTAACTACCCACACCGAACGCATTTTTTTTAGAGTTGAAATACTTCGAGGCTTGTCAACTAGGTGGCGATAGTATCCTTTGAAAACTTGAAATTATATGAGAGACAAACTAGCATGGTGTGGACTCGGGCGTTGTCCTGGTGAAACAACACTTTCTTTCTCAGTAATCCTGGGCGTTTCTGTTTAATTTCTTCACGTAAACGGCGCAGAAGGGTGCTACAGTACGCAGAGTTTATTGTTTCGCCTTTTGGAAGGTAGTCCACCATAATGACACCCTTAGCATCCCAAAAAAACCGATGCCATCACCTTGCCAGCCGACAGAATTGCCTTTGCTTTTTTCGGAGTTGGTTCACCTGATTTTTTCCATTGTTTGGATTGTTGTTTTGATTCTGGGGTATAGTGGTGAACCCAGGTTTCATCCATTGTCACAAATCTGTCAAGAAAACCTTGTAGATCAGCCTCGAACATCTCCAAACAGTCGCGAGAAATCGTGAGTCGAATTCGCTTTTGCTCTACTGAAAGCAATCTGTGGACCCACCTAGCCGAAACCTTAGAAAAGCCGAGTTCATGGACAATGATGTTTTGCGTTCGTTCATATGAGATGCCTATAGTGTCTGCAATTTCTCTGATAGTCAATCTACGGTCTTTCAATATGAGATCACACACTTTATTGATGTTTTCTTCGGTCGTAGACGTCATTGGCCTGCCGGAGCGAGGGTCATCTTCGATGTTCTCTCGTCCACGTTTAAATTCTGCAACCCATTTTTTCACAGTGGTATAAGACGGGGCAGATTCCCCTAATGTTGTTTGCATGTCATCATGGATCTCCTTTGGTGTTAATCTTTTTTTAAACAAATATTTAATCACAGCACGTTGTTCAAATTTCTCCATTAGTGAAAATTTGTTCTACACACGTATTTATATTGTTCGTAAAATTTTATTTAAACAAGATATCAAATTGAAAATTCGCGGGCTGACAATTGAATAATGACAGTTCAAAATGACGGCAGAAAAAATTACAAAAGTTTTTTTTTTAATGGCCAGGCCGCGAACTTTTCAACCAATGTAGTAAATTCAAAAATTACCTGCTGTAATTACCTGCTGATTAATATTAATTACATAGATACCCAATTTAAAGAAAAACCCTATAAATATTTAAAAAAGATACATTGTTAAATAAAATTTCCAACTCGGCAAACATTTTTAAATCACTATCCGGTTTCTCGGTGTTTAATTTCCTGTTTAAAGATAAACTAGCAATTGGTTGCGGTTTTATTTGCATAACTTCAATATCTTCCATCGAGCTGGGCTATGCTATCAAATGCAAAAATATTTATTCTATTTCGGCAGGTAGTTTTCGAGATAAGCGCGTTCAAAGATACTAATAAACAAAGATTTTTATATAAGTATAGATAAGACTGTGGAGGCATTTATATATTTTTGATGTTAAGAATTTATTTCAGAATAAGTATAATCAAATAACTAGTTTTGCAGAGTGCCCATTTTGACACTTTATAATTAACTAGCTTTATCCCGCAACTTCGTATACGCTTAACTACCCTTATCGTGGAAATTTCAGAAACTATACAACCAGACACCCACTGAAAGAACCTTTATACCAAGTATCACACCCATGCACTCAAGGAATAAGTTTTTTTCATAAAAACTAAAAATCATATATTTCCCGTGCCCGTGGGAATTTTGGGAATTTTTTTCGTAGCACAACCAGTCCCTCTTTGAAGAACCTTCATGCCAAGTATCACATCCGTACACTCAAGGAATAAGATTTTTCATATAAACTAAAAAGTCCAACCCCTTTCCGTGGGAATTTCGGGAATTCCTTCCATAATACAAACAGACACTTATTGAGGAACCTTTATATCAAGTATCACATCCGTGCACTCAAGGGATGGGATTTTTTCATACAAACTAAAACATCATATATTTCTCGTTCCCGTCGGAATTTCGGGAATTCCTTTCATAGCACAACCAGACACACATTGAAAAACCTTCACACCAAGTTTCACATCGGTGCACTCAAGGAATAAGATTTTTCATACAAACTAAAAAGTCCTATATTTCCCGTTCCCGTGGGAATTTCGGGAATTCCTTCCTTAGTGCACCCCTACATCCCCTAAAAAATGTATGTTCCAAATTTCAGCTCTCTACACCCAGTAGTTACGGCTGTACGTTGTCTGTCAGTCACTCAGTCACTCAGTCACTCAGTACCTCAGTCACTCAGTCAGTAACGGAACAGTTTTATATATATTGATAGCAGTAAAATGATACCACGATATCGCTAATCTATTGCTTTTAACAAAAAAAAATTCAGATATCGTAAATATTCCAAGGATAGTTGAGGAGATTCTTTTCAAATATTGACTATTCCAATTTTTATGTTTTTGCGTAATTTGAGATACCTAATAGTTTTTTAGGTATGCAATTGTAATAAATAATGTTTTTATTATTTTTTTCTGGTGTAATTATCAAGTTATGGCCCGATTTTACTTTCGCTGCGTCTTCATTTCAATGTTACCAACTACAAAAAAAAACTGTTTTGTCGAAAGTGGAATAAGTAGTCAAGTTTTGAAAAGAACCTCCTCAATTACAAATATCCAAAAAAAAACAAAAACCTTTTAAATTCAAAAGGAATAAAAAGATTGTCAGGTGTGGGGTTCGAACCCACGCTCCCTCTCGGGAACCAGAGCTTAAATCTGGCGCCTTAGACCACTCGGCCAACCTGACAGCTGATTCTTCACTCAAAAATAAAGTAGAGTTTAAACATTCTATTGTTACTGTTAAATTTTAAACCTATAAAGATTTTATGTAACCATAATGGAATAAGTAATGATGTTTTATCAGAAAACTGATAATGGAGTCCAGTGAGTGATAATAAACGTGTTTAATCGTAAAAATAAAACATTCGCAATTATAAAGCTGCTAGGTGCAATCAAATATACTTATCGTTATATGAATATAATGAAACTTATCCACTTTTTTTTTGCACTAACTCAAAATTATTTTTGTATAGCGCGCCATACTGAAAATCCCCTATCAAAACTATGCAGGGTGACTGGTGACAAATTTTAGATACTGAAGGAGAGCACTCTGTAACCGATTCTGGTCATAATTAAGTAATAAAAGAAGGTACTTAAATTTTCACTAGAATTCCCTATAAATAAATAAAGTTTAGCTTCTATCTAATTTACTTAAACCTGAGTCAATCGCGTCACTTGACCTGGCACGCGGATCGCTAACTTTCGGTTAAGTTTACTCAGTAAATAATTAATATTTATTTTTTATTATATTTTTTCTCTTCATGTATGAACTCAATTTATCACGTCCTCGATTCAAAAGTGACCCATCAGTCACCCTGTATATGTTTACGATAAGCCTGTATAATAATTATCGTCGGTTGACCGATGAAATACCGATAATGAGACGTCAGACGTCTAAAAGAGAATAAATCATAGACTCGGTTATTTGTTTTAATTGCGTTTTGCTAAATGCACTTAAATACGCATTCTTATTGATTAAGTAAATTACTGTACGGATAGGGTAACACTGGCAAAATTATAAATTAACCATTTTTAATCTATCTTTAAAAAAAAGGTCACGTTCATATTTTTTTTTATATCTTATGACAGTTTATAATGTAGTCAAAACCGCTTTTTGGCTCGAGCTTCGTATACGACAGTGATTACCTACTTATATGATAAAATACTAGAGATAAGTTTTTAAGTATTTAGATAAAATTAGCTTAAGAAAAATGTCCTCTCATCTACATTTGTATTATATTGCAATGCCCTTGCAGGGTGTCACGAACTACCAATAATTTTAAGATCCTTTCTGTTCAGTGATACGCAATAATTTGATTTTAATGTATAGTCGAAAGGCCAAAGAATTAATAAGTTTAAAAGTAGAGCTGTAAAAATTGCATTTTTTTTTATGGAACTTCTATAAAATGTAAAATCTTTCTAGCTTCTGAGGGATTCTCAAGTACTAAAATCGTGTATTAGGTCTTTAAGTTGACCGATTGTCAAATAATTTATAAGCTATATAGGTTTCTCAAATGGTAAAAAAATATTCTTCTATATTTGAATAGTTTATATACAAAAGATATAATATAGGGTCGCCATATAATAGTCAATAATATTTTAATTGCATATAAAGACTGATGAGTGAGTCATAATTACGAAAAATTAAATATATTTATTTAAATATTTTTCATAAATTAAAGTTCCAAAATTCTTCGAAGTGATCAAAATTTAAGTTTGATCTGTAGTTTATGACTACACAACAAGTAATGAAAGCGTGTCCATCTAATTGTGTATAGTAATAAAATCTAGATTAATCTTAAATTTTACTCACAGAGAACAATTTTGAAATTTTAATTTACGAAAAAGATTGAAAAAAAATATTTTTTTTAAGTTTAGTTGCCTACAAACAATTTTGAAACCTTTGCATAAAGTGACTGTACACAGTGAAACAAACTTAAGTATCTTCTGATTAGTCCTAACCGAAATTAAATTAGCTGGTTATTTCCTAAATTCCAATATTCTAATTATTCAATTAATTTGTGCTTTCAGCCAATCGCGCATAAACATCAAGGTAGTAGTCGGAACCAACAGCCTTAAAAAAGGTGGCGACCGGTATTCCGTCGAGAAAATCGTTTCTCATGAGTCCTACAACGGGGTTCTGATCAAGAATGACGTAAGCCTCCTCAAGGTCGATGAGGTCATCAGGTTCAATGACCGGGTGCAGCCAATCAGGCTTCCAAATAATGACACTGATGCTGGAGCCAATTTGAAACTGACTGGCTGGGGACGGATTTCTGTAAGTAGTTCAATTTAATTTGAGTTCGAAGTACGGTGTTTAAAGTATATGCGGAGAAACATATAAAAAATACATTGAAATCTGTGAAAAATGTGAACAAAAAAATTCTGTAGGGTAGAAAAAAGACACAATCAGTAAATCATTGTTGCGAGAATTGACATTGCATCTAATTAAAATGCTTATAATCTACGCTGACTAAGCCCCCATTTTACCTCAACTCAAACCTCAAACTTCAACAACAATAAAATGATGAAATAAATGATGATGATGTCAAAGTTACACGGGTTCAGTGTGAAACTGGCTTTCTATAAAAATTGTCGGAATGATTATTATATTATAAAATTTGTTGAAACGATGCTTATTCGGTTGCGGCTCTCCAGCCAACTTACACAAAAATCACTCTTATACGAGCACTTTATACAATGGCTCGACGACCGGCTGGTGTAGTGGTAACATACTTGCCTTCTATGCCAGAGGTCCTGGGTTCGAATCCCGGCGGCGGCGGATATCGGTGTGATGAACACAGATATTAGTCGTCAAGTCATGGATGTTTATATGTTTATTTAAGTTTATTCTAATAAAAAATATGTATTTATTCAATATGTATGTTTATATATTTCTTAAGTATATCAGTTATCTAGTATCCATAGCACAAGTTCTTTAAGAAACTTAATTTGGGCTAGATAATGTTGTGTGAGTGTCAGTAATATTTATTATTATTTATTAATTGCACAGAACATACCCAGTGCAGTCATTAAAATATATTAATAATTTTCTAATAATAATTCATTCTTCCTTGGCCAGGTTTATAGGATATAGCAGGACTGCCATAATTTAGACCACGCCTTTCCATGAAGACTTTAATTTATTACCTACATTACTTATCTCCGTTTTTCAGTACCCTGGAAGCCTCCCTACAAACCTGCAGCAGATCAACTTGACAGCTGTTAGTGTGGAGGACTGTCAGAGCATCTACTCCAGCATCAACCCGGTCTATAGTACACAGATCTGTTCTCTTACGAAGTCTGGAGAAGGAGCATGCCATGTAAGTTCGAAATACAAAATGAGGAAAGAGTCTAGCTTATGTTTTTTTAGAATAGATAACCTGTAACTTCTTTTAACTTCGGACCTTTTCCCCCTAAATACTAATTTAAATATAGGTAGGTAGGTACCTATCTTAATAAATAACAAAAATAAAATAAAAATAATTGATTTCAGGCTTGCACCCATAGAAATTTTAAATATAAAATCAAAATACACAATAATGTCACTGGAAAAAATAAATCACAATATTAAAAACGTGTTTATCAGTCCTAAAATTTAAATTTAAATTAATGTTTAAAATTAATGAAATAAAGGTATCTTAGTAATGAATTAAATAACGTAAATGAATTTAATAAGATAAATAAAGTCGTATTTTATATTTAGGTTGTCTTCTGGGCCATTCTTCGTTGAAAACAAAGGTTCAATAGTGTACTTTTTTTATTTGAAGATTTCTAAACAACTGTAGACCTTTGCAACGTAACGCAATCATTTTCCTTTTCGTCGAACATATGTTTTATGGAAAGTAATCATTTTTGTCACCCAGCCCGATAGATATTGATGCTTATAACGCACAGACGATATTAAATTTTGTTGCCTAGAATATTAGCCACAGTTTTTTTGTCAACTGTTAGAGTTGTGGGGAAACAACTCTCTACAACTTATTTCGCATTAGATGACGCCATCGCATTGATTCCATGTTATTTTCTTTGAGATATCGTGTCTCCATTGAAATTTCTTTATTCCAAATTGATTGCAGATTTTATAAATGCAAAGAAACTAAAATATTTATTTAACAATATATTTATTTAGCCTCACCAAAAAGTTTAAAAGTCATTTTAAAAAATATATAATTAAACCTAAATTGTTGTTAGTTTTTAAAAATACCTCGATACCTGGCACATTATATGACTACAAATTAAACCTTTTTGCACCCGAAGTAATAAGTATGACTTTTTACTTTAAACCTCCTTAAACAACTAAGTAAATTCAGAAACATTTTGAATTCGACCTTCGTCCTCGAATCACAGTTCGTTTGCAGTAAATACCTCAGAACATCCAATATTTATAACAAAATTAAGGTAATTTGGCAAACTAGTGGTCGAACCACAATCTGTTATAGATTGCAACGAGGCACAGCGTTCCTGTGGGATGAGCTTGCTTAATGGTACAGTTCTGGAAATCGCCCTATTCTGAACAGTACAACTAATTGGGAAATAACATCTGTAAAATAGTATAAATGAGATAACTAATGTTTTCAAAATGTCACAATTTTTTGAAATTTGAAGTCTCAGCATTATTGAAATGTCATTACCCAGATAGCCTTATATAGATAAATATAGGCCTTATTTCTGTTTGCCTGTAAAAGTTCTAAAATATCACTTTTATTTATTTATTTAAAGGCACAACGAACAGAGTACAATCTTAATAAATAGCACTTTACATTTTAATATTACACTTTCTAAATTGCACCCCAATAATTGTTATGCACAGCATTTAAATAATATAATTTTAATCTAGTAGGCACACACCATAATATTTACTTAAAACTAAAAATGACTTTAAAAAAAAAATTACATGAGTTTTACGGACCACGACAGACCTTAAAGGTCACACTATAAGGCTCATAAGAAATAAAGAAACAGACACTTATGAAATTATATGAAATTATGTATAATAATTTCTATATAATAATAGGTTCAAAAGATTGAGGTATAAAAGTTGCCTGGAAGAGATCGCTCATGAGTGATAGCTGCCTAAATTGTGTTGAATATTTTAAAATATAAAATATTTTAATATGTTTGTATCCTTTTGATTCTAGCAATGAAGTGTATTTGTGTTGTATCTAAATATTGCGTGATTTGCATTAATTTGAACAGATAAAACATACCCTGTAAAGAGTTAAAAAGATATCAAACGTTTCAATCAAAACCAGAAAGCACCTGTGTCTCCGTAAGCTATATTGTATGTCCATTAAGCCCCGGGCGTATCACATTATCGCTTTTGGAACACAGAATGGAGTCCATACATTTACCCTTACATTACAGACGATTCGAACTTTTGTTTTTTGGCTACTAACTGACAATTAATTTAAAATCTCAATCATTGATCCTACATTTAAACATTGCAATGTATGTTTGCCATTACATACAAAATCCAGATTACTATTGTAGATTTTGTATTTCAGAATCTTAAATTGAAATTTTATAAGTATTCAATATGTGGCTATAAAATCCTCTCAAACGAAGTCTACAAAAATAATTGCTGTTGTATAAATTTTTAGCATATCTATTTAAATATTTACCACTAAAACAGAGTGAGCACTCAGAATACCCCGGTATACGAATCAATATCAGCGCTGGTACCTGATATTAGCGATATCGGTTTCCACTAAACCTTGCATCCAGACGGCTTCTGCTAAAGTTTTATAAACGAGCTACGTGCTTCATAGATATTGTGCCTATGTTTTATACATGGAGTTTATAGTTCCGTGAAAAATATTGAGTAAAAAAGAATGATGGAATTATTGGATCATTGAAGAAACTACAATAAATTAATGTCAATAAATACTACAGTCTACACCATCCACCGATAGGTGAAGATTCAACAGTAGGTATTCCATGCCGCATTTTCAGTGAAACACTGGTTCGATATGATAGATAAATTATAGGCGTGTAGTTTGTCATCATCATTACAACTCTTTGTAATGAGCCCACTGCAGGGCATGAGTCTCCCCCAGGGTGACGAGGAGGTAAAGGCCATAATCCACCAAGCTGGCCCAGTGCTGGGTGGTGGATGCCAGAATTTTCAGGGCGCCGAAATGGCTTCTGACAAACCCTAACGACTACTGTATACAAGTATACAGCACCCGGGACCGACTGCTTAACGTGCCCTCCGAAGCACGGAAGTCGTCGTGAGAAATTAATGGTCAGCGGTCACCCATCAAAGTACCGACCACGCCGAACGTTGCTTAAGATGTGATATCGTATGATACACACATTAACCTTGACGCCACGACGACTTCTAGTTAGTTTGTAGGATACTCAATAATAATAAAATCCCCAGACAATCACACCAACTACATGGCCTCAAAGTAAGTGAAGCTTGTGTTTGATGCACCATGTAGCGAACTAGGGGGGAAACCTAGAATATCTATATTTATCTAAACTTATAATAAATCTGTAGAAGTGAAAATTCTGTACATTGAAAATATCAAATAAATAAATGGCTGCGGTCTTACGAGACCGACGTCGAACCCAAAAAGTATGATTAAAACAATTTTTGTCTGTCTGTCTCTCTGTTTGTTCAGGCATCACGCAAAAAGTACCAGTTAGATTACGATGAAACTTGGTATAATTATTCCTTAATATCCTAGACACCACACTGGGTACTTTTTATCCCGGAAAAGTATATACAATAAAAAATAAACTCAATTTTGCGGTTCGATCCCTAGGCCCGATTTCTATACCAACCGCAAATAAGAAGTTTGTCGTAAGTTACGTCACACGCAAGTTTAAGCTATGCTGCAGTGCTAGCACGGATCTTTTGTCGATCGTAAGTTTACGAATGCTCGTATAGTATGGAGACGGTTTTGCAAGCAATAATTGAAATCTATCCATTGCCGCACGGTCAGCTTAAATAAATGTGTTCCTTGTTAATTTTGAATGTTTGTTAACAGGTTCTACTCTTAAATAACTGTAAAATAAAAATTACATTGTTACTAAAAACTTGCAACCGACTCCATACTATACGAGCATTCGTAAACTTACGATCGAAAAAAGATCCGTGCTAGCACTGCTGTAAACGTAGTGCTGAAGGTTGAATTTGGCATGCACCGTTCGCAACACACGTGTGGTGCGCGGCCGCCACGGATCGCTACCGAATAGGTAAGTAAATGGACGGTTTTTAGAAATTTGATAAGAACGTGTCTAGTCAAGTGGCGAGTGTTCATTCTTATTAGCATTCTATAAATTCTACGTTTAACTGTTACTTGCAAATTCTAAACCGTGCTTTTCGGTGTGACCTTTTTATTCCTTTTAGTTTTTACTAAGTACAGTTTAAGGTAGAGTTATATAGTTTTATTTCTATAAGTCACAGTACAGATATCTACAGTAATTCAACTTCATACAAAAGGACAAAACGCAGGCTATACCTACGCGGTTCGATCTCGGTATGCGGCCAGTCACGAGTGTCTGCATACCGAAATAATTGTTGATTGAGCTTTATATGCGGATTTTTTATACTTTAAAATTTAATAATACATCTTTTCGTGCGTCTCAGTCGAGGCGCAAGTATTTTTCGGTCGCTAATTTATAAGACCGATTTGTTATTAAGGCGTAAACATGGTTTTTTGACACAAAACGTACCTTTATTGAACACTTTCTATTCAATTTACAAAGTATTTTATTTGCTTATATAAAAACAGTATATTTGCAGTCACAAAACTAAATGAAAGTAGGCACAAAGTAGGCAAATGTAATTTAAACGCTGAAGGCGGGCATCATATAGGATCACATGTGAACGGACCGCGGCGCGTGGCTGTAGGCATTTACTTCAAAGATGCGGCCGAGTTGAATTACTGTAGTTATCTGTACTGTGTATAAGTCGTAGGTATAGATTTTAATTTTATAGTATAGGTAGTATATGTGATATTTTACGTGATGACCGTAGGTTATTTCATTATACTGTTAGGTAGGATTATTCATTCGTATAGATAGATATTAGTTTTGAGGGATTTTGCTTATTTATTAAATTTAGATTAGTTATCATCAGAAATAGGTTTATTTAGGTAGGTAGGTATTTTATTTTCTGTTATTGAGTTTATTTTTTTAAATTGGGTAGATACTTAGGTTTACTATTATAAGGCGTAGACCGTATATATATATTTTATATTTGAGCTTAGCCGTAAATCAGTGTTGATAGCATATTCGAACATACTTATTAATAAGGAGTACGCTGCAGAAACTAACAATAATCCTGCAGAACTATTAGAAACTTTAGAAAACAGAGTTTCAAATATGACATCCGAGAAAAAAATGTTATTTGACCGTGTCTGCCTTAATGCTAATAACACTTTGGGAGAAATTCTATTACGAATACTTAGCAGGAATAGCTGCGACATTGTTACCAGGAGGAAAAATAGCTCATACTATGTTTAAAATACCAATCGATCTTGGTCGCACAGAAAAGCGCAGATTATTCGTGAGTGTTCACATAAATAAGGGAGAAATTAGGTTTTGGTTCTGGGGAAAGTGTTTTGATTCCTAGAATTCATTTGATTCCGAGCAATTTCCCATTTCAGGTTAAGAGAGTAGATACAGTTACCAGTAGCTTTATGTTCCGCTAAGTATGACAATAAATAATGCACAAGGTCAGACTCTAGGCGTTGCTGGCGTCGATCTTAGCGTGAGTTGTTTTTCACATGGTCAGCTTTAGCATGAGAACCTTTATCTTCATAGTCCGGACGGTCTCACTGATAATGTCGTGTATGCTGAAGCTCTCAATTGATGTCGTACGGTAACTATCTGTCGTTATCATTATCTTTGTGAGCATACGTTGCAATGGAAGTTAGTTTCGCGGCCGTTTCCTGCTATTTTACTTTGTTATTTGTATCCTGCTATACAAATAACAAAGCAAAACGCAAAGAACGCAAACGATGCCACGAGCAAAGATATCATATTATACGCTTTTAATCACCGCTAATGAGACACAATTGGCTTTCTATTGTAATAAACCACAAAGGGCCCGCGCCGGAACAGAAGTATTAATACCGGTATGCTCGTTAAATTACGTTCTACACAAATAGCACTTTACACAAAAAATTCTTTGTCCACGCGAATGAAATCGCGGGCACAGCTAGTAAATACATATATAGATAAACGCCCAGACCCAAAAACCTTTTTTTCTTCTTGTTCCGTTCGAGAATCGAACCCGCAACCACTGGCGTCTGAGGCAGATTATACTTTTACCCCTTTTTACCGATTATAGGTTTACCCCATCGCCAAAGTGGTCATCAATAAAGAAGTAGGTTTAAGTTCCCTCTCCCAAACGTTTAGTTGCAATGGTTTTATATCTCTTCTTCCAAGCTCTTAGTCAAACAGTTCTTTATCATTTAAGAGTTAAAAACTGAACGATCTCTCACATACAGTAATTGGTAAACCCGCAGTCTGCCTGTCGGTTCTAGTTTATTATATCTCAAGAAACGGTATAGATATCAAAGTTGAAAATTGTTCTAAACAAGGACAGACCGAAGATTTTGTATGAGAATAATGTTACATGACTATATCTACTTCACTCATATAATACAGTTTAAGAGTACCATTAGGAGTGTCAAACAGATTTCAAAAAAATACTGATAAAATTGTTATGTTCGTTTTGTGACCTTTATTTATTTTTAAAATAATGGCGATAAAGCTGATCCAAAACGTATGTGCTTAAAATAACAAATTGTTTTTTAATTCGATTTTTGTCTGACTCACGGAATTATTTATACAAAATATGAATGTTTGAATTTTATGCGGATACCTACATCAAATTCATGGGAGTGTGTTTTCTCTTTGTGATTTTTTTTCGTGCTTTGTGAAACACAGTTTTGTGTACTTAGTCATATTGAATAAAATAAGCTCATGGCTAAAAATAGCTTATACTGCAATCAATAAACACATCGAGAACTATAAAGAAATGATGAATTCGTATTCGTCTATATTTTGCTCTTTATTGCCCCTTTGAAACTTGTTCAGGCCCAGACCACAAGAGAGGGGAAAATCTTTTGATATTCTTACGTTTTTACATTTAATTGAAAAAAAACGGAGTTATTTAACGTTTTTTCACGACGTTTGTTTGATGTCTTTACACCATTCAGTCAGAAACTATAGTCACAAGCGACAGTGTAAAGTTTCACGTGATAAAATCCGGTTAAAAATTTCTCTATAGCGTTTTTCAATATAATGAGTCCTGTGACACAATGAAATTTTCCGATTTACGCATACCATTTTTAAAAAGCCTTTGATTATTTGTGTCAATGTAATAAAAAAAATTAAAAACTTAAAATCTTTAACAAAATTTGTGTCTATTGATTACATTTTATGTGAATCCGATGAAAAATTATTTAATTTTTAAATTACGCAATGTGTGAAACGGATTCTGTATGACGTCGTACCTAAAATCGTAATTAAAATTAACAGTACAGGAATTCATACTGAAATAATTCGTGTACCTTTTTTATTATTGTAGCATAACTGATTTTATTTTTTCAGTTAACTGAAATTTTCCTGTATTAATATTAATATTAAAATTTAGTTTTTAAATAACTGTAGAATGTTCGATACTTTAGTTGAAGCCTATGAAGCATAGGGACATATACTGACCTATAAATTTCGGTACAGAAATTAAATACTTAGGTTAAAACATTTCTGTACTAAAAACATCTACAGAAATTAATCCGGTACACATTATTTGGGTACTGATATGATTGAGTTTGATTTTAATAACTTGTACAGGTATTGTATTTGATGAAGCAGTATACTAATAAGAGTACTGAAATTTTACTAGTACTATTTAAAAATTTTATACCGATATGCAGTCCCTGTCTAAAACTGTCAAACTTAAAACATCACAGGACTCAACATAGTTGAAAACACTATGACTATTGAGTGTGATTATGATCGATAATGATTGTTCCACCAGGGTGACTCCGGAGGACCTCTCGTGGAAGAGAACAGTGTGGTCGGCATCGTATCCTGGGGCATGCCCTGCGCACGCGGCTATCCTGACGTCTACACCAGAGTCTACTCCTTCACGTCTTGGATCTTGGAGAAGATCGCGGAAAATACATCTGAGGAAGATAAATCAACTTAGTGTAAAGAAAATGTTGTGTTTTTGTTGAAATTTTAAGGCATGTTATGAATGGATGGCATAATAAAATGTACTTGTACACAGAGTCGAGTTTTGTTATTTCACCTGTAGGTGAAGTAGGTACTATAAGAACTAAAGATAGTGAATGTTGCCAAACCAAGGAAACTAAACTTTGTTTATAAAAATAAACAGAACGGCTTTCAAACAATTATTTAGCCGTACGTTAGCCGCACTTGAAAATCGAGCCAGTTCAAATTAGAAAAATTACATTCTTTTACGGCATAAACTCATAGAATCAAATATAATAAATAATTATCTATTGGAAAAAGAGTAAATTAAATGAAAGAAGATTCAGTAAGCGATGACGTAATTTGCTTATCAAAGCTATGAAGAGCTATTTTGATAAGAAAATTGTAATTATCTTCAAACGTGTTAATTAAGTAATTGCAAACTCATTATTAGATGCGATAAAACTGCATAAATCATGCCTCATTTCAATTAAAAAAATAATGATACATTTGAAAAAGAAAGGTAAATAAACGTCGTGTAAGGATAGTCTTTAGTTTTTTACAAATAATTTCATATTATTTAGCAGCAATGGCTTGTTATGGTTACCTAAACTAACCATAACAATGGTTTGTTGAGGAAAATTGAATTGAATTGAAGCTAGTGTTTTTAAATTACATTAAATTGAGATATGCAGGGTGTTTGGTCCATCGCCAGCCAAATTGATATGGCCTGTAGAATAGGTTATTTTCTATGCCCTAGTGGCCATTAAAAATACAAAAGCAATGTGGTTTTAATACCATTTTAAAATTTGGGCGACATTGATGGCATGATAAAAAAAACTTTTCGTAATAATAGTAGGTATTTATTTACAACCGCCAAGATAGCCATTATTGCCGATTTCGAGTGAAGCGTGCAAACTAATCAAGTGTTAAGTCATGTGAGATTCTCTTCCAACATTTGGTCTTAAATTAATAGGGCTATATTAGTCCACATGTACGAATATCATCTAACGCTGTCAAATATTTTGAAATACTGGAGTACTGGACCTCCTGCATGTGTTGCTTAGTTTATTAGAAAACTCGTAATTTTCAACCAATTTCCAAAAATGGAGGAGGTCTGTATGTTTTTCTTTTTTGTTTTTTTTTGTGTCTTAGTTACACGATATTTCGGACAATCATGAATTTATTTTGAAAATTGTTGTTTCATATGATAGAAGATACTTCATAGTTGGTCCCATTTAAATTTCATCGAAATCGGTTGCGAACTTCATTGAAAATTTCAAACTTTTGAAAAAATATGTATGACTTCGGAGAATGTTTACGTTGATGACATTCTAAACTCAGCCAAAGTTTTGATGTGGAGTCGGTTTTTTTAATGCTCTGCATTCGTTGATTATATGTATAAAATAAATACACTCATGATATTTTCAGTATTGACTATTTATAAGATATCTAAGATATTTTAATGTAGGCGCAACCAAATTACTGTTATCATTGGTAGGTATAATGATTTTCAATGTGTTCGCTCAATTAGGTTTAAATTTTTATATTTGCTTAATACATTTACAGATTCGACATTCCTATACTGTAATGAGTTCTTCACGTTAATTTCTCAACTAACCTCATTTCTCTAGACAATAAAGCGTAATGATAATTTATCTCAATTCCTCAATAACACCATTAAATACTCGAACCATGCGAATACTCGTATTTACAAATTTAATAATTATAAGATAAATTCTCCCTTCAAACCGCACATTTAGTTTGCTTCATATTTAACAAGGCTTATTAAATTTGAGAGCAAGAATGGTTTTTGAAGATTTATTATGCTTAAGAATACATCGTTTAAGGTAATTTGGCATCTTGAGAGGCTGGAGCTATTTATTATAAGGTCTTTGTTTTGGCGTAAACAATTGCCTAAACTTTCAAACAAGCACCGAATTTACCTTTGCTCGATTTGGGTCGGGTTAGAATAGACTTATTGCTCTGGACAAGCGTGTCGTACAAAGTGACTAATCCGAATGGTGGTAGAACCACTTTAGAGTTCACTTGGCGACCACCCTTTATATACTACTCAAAACAAAATAGGGGCCACCTCGTTTTTTTCACAAAAAACTATTGTATGACACTTTAAACTTAATTTTAAGTGTCTTTGCATAAAATTGATATGTTCATGTATTCTTAACATTACTCTGAACATAGTTTGGAACAAGTGGAAAGACATAAACAAATCAAGTTAAAATTACCCTATTTAAAATTTCTCATTCACTTGTGCTTAGACTATCGTTACGAACGTTTCTCGATTTGTTTCACTACATTTTTGAGTTTTATCATTAGAACTCATTACAATGCCACGTATTTGGCACCATATGAGCATAGAAACAGCTTCTAGAGCACTAGTATTGCTGCATAAGGGAGAATCTCAACGACCAGCAGCTCGACGCCTGGGGGCATCGCAGCGAGCTATCCGAAATGTCTGGGCTCGCTACCAGGACACTGGTAGAGTTGTTAGAAGACGCGGATCAGGAAGAACCCGGGCAACAACGACTAAAGACGACCAATACATTCGTTTAACTGCCGGTAGAGAGTGGAACATTAATAAAATTTGATATAAAAAATTTATAAAATTTGCCTCCAGTGAGCACTCTGCATATACAAATATCTCGGCTCCGACGGTGATGTGTTCCGGCTCCGGCAATATTTTTTGAAGAGCCAGTTCATTCCTAGATCTGTATGCTGTCATTTTCTACCAGATCTTACCATTGAGTAAGGTTGAGGCTCTAGTCACCAACAAATTAACTAACTGGTATTTGGACTATCATCATCTCATCATCTCAACTCCGTGTAATGAGCCCACTGCGGAGCTATCAGCCTCAAGCCCACTGCAGGGCTATGAACCTCTCCTCTGGGTGACGAGGAGGTTTAGGCCGTAATCCACCAAGCTGGCCCGGTGCTGGTTGGTGGATGTCAGATATTTCAGGGTGCCGAAATGGCTTCTGACAAACCCTAACGACTACTGTATACGAGTATACAGCACCCGGGACCGACTGCTTAACGTGCCCTCCGAAGCACGGAAGTCGTCCTGAGAAATGAATGGTCGGCGGTCACCCATCCTAATACCGGCCGCACCGAGCGCGCTTAACCTGCGATATCGTTTGATATGCACAGTAACCACGGCGCCGCGAAGATTTGGACTATGGATATAATTAATATAGCATTATTGATAGGTTATTATATTGGTAGCATTAATGATGCGTTGCAAATCCAAGGCTTAAGCTAGAAAGCCTGATGCTCCCGCAATTTCACTGCCTCAAAGTCAAAGTCAAAAGAATCTTTATTTCGTAAGTATTTAAATACATTTGAAATAAGTCACAATTTACAAATTGAACTGAATCTACCACCACTTCGGAAAGTCGATCTGTTGAGAAGAAGTGGCAAGAAACTCAACAGCAATCATCTTTTAAAAATACACAATAACAATAACAACAACAACAATTTACAATCTTCTTGCATCCGGATATCTTATAATAAAACTTTATGCTTATCCTTAAATCTATCGAAGGGTTAATCTTAAATATTTTGGAGTTTTATTATAAAAGCGTACACATTGACCCATGAACGAGTTGGTGATCTTCTGGAGTCTACTATTATATTTATACATTAGGCAATCAAGTACTAGACAGAAACGTATACATAGATATAGAGGTAAAGATAGAAGTAGATAGATGTAGCGATAGAGGTGAGAGATATTACAGATAGTGTGGATGGAGATGAGGATAGTCGTGGACAGAGACTGGACACTAACACGGACGTGAACATGGGGGAATGGGATGGAGATGGGGAAGTCAGAGTCAAATTCAAAAAAGTAACATAGTCATAAAGTCTTCAGCAAAACGACCTGGCACCGCTAGCAGCACCCGTTCACGAGTATAACGCAAGCACCAGCCATCACTCTCCTCAACCATATTTTAGGGAAGAGGGTGACCCGACACCCGACGCTACCGCTAGCCATGCCGCCTGAGGGAGCATGACGTTCTTGCTGTTGTATGGATAAGAAGGAGATGGAGATGGCGTTGGATGAGAAGGAAATGGAGATGGAGTTGGAGATTGAGAATATTTGAAAAACAATTTACAACCAAGGACTTTTATCGTCCATATATTCAGAAATTGTATAAAAGCCTTTACTACACAATTTTTGTTTAATAGTTTCTTTAAATTTATCAAGTGGTAAGTCTTGAATATTTGTGGGAACCTTATTATAAAAACGTATGCATTGACCCATAAATGAGTTAGTGACTTTATGAAGTCTACTATCATAGCCGGCTAGCTTGTACTTATTTCTAGTATTAACATTATGCAAGTCACATTTTCTATGGAACATGTTTAAGTTCTTTTTTACGAACATAAGATTTTCAAAGATATATTGTGAGGCAAAGGTAAGAATATTAATTTCTTGAAACTTATTTCTAAGTGTCACCCTGGAATTAAGTTTGTAGATTGAGCGAATAGCCCGTTTCTGCAGCACAAAGATGGTTTTAATATCGGCAGCATTTCCCCACAGGAGAATGCCGTATGTCATTAAGCTATGAAAATAACCAAAATAAACCAACCGCGCAGTAGCTTCATTAGAGATATTTCGCATCTTTTTAACGGCATATGCTGCAGAACTAAGTCTCTTCGCCAACCTTTCTATATGTGGTCCCCATTGTAGTTGTGCATCTAGGGTTATGCCAAGGAACACTGTTGAATTTACAGGGCTCAATTCTTGTCCTTTTAAAATTAAGTTAGTATTTACATGCCGGACATTAGGCAAAGAGAATTTTAAAAATTTAGTTTTATTTTCATTGAGTAGTAGGTTATTGGCTGAAAACCATTTCTCCACAGTTTCAATACAACAGTTTATTTCAAAGCAATGCTTCAATTGCCTACTCACTTTAAAAAGAAAAGAGGTATCATCAGCAAATAATATGACCTCACACTTGTCTTTCACTAAAAATGGCAAATCATTTATATAAACTAAGAATAAGAAAGGCCCAAGAATCGAGCCCTGGGGCACTCCCATATGAACTGCTGATCCCGATGATCTCTTTCCATTAATATCAACTCTTTGAATTCTATTGCATAAATAGGATTTCATAAAATCAAGTGCCCTATCATTGATTCCATAGTGGTGTAGCTTTATGAGGAGTGTATCGTAGTGAACACAGTCAAAAGCCTTGGACAGATCACAAAAGACACCGAAGGCATCACGTGACTCCTCCCAGGCATCAAATATATGTTTGATAAGCTCAACACTGGCATCAGTTGTTGAGCGACCCCGTGTGAAACCAAATTGATTTGAATTCATTAAATTATTGCTAAAGAAGTGTACCACTAGTTGGTTTAAAATAAGCTTTTCAAAAATTTTACTAAGTGTTGGTAATATAGAGATTGGTCTAAAGTTACTGGGGTCGGTTATGCTTCCTGCTTTAAATACGGGAATAATTTTACTAAGTTTCATTAAGTCCGGAAACACACCATTATCAACACAATTATTAAATATACTGGCTAAATAAGGTGCAATACCGTCAATGATAGATTGGATGATTTTAACAGAAATACCATCCAGATCAGCAGTGTTCTTAATTGTTGTACTTTCAAAAGCTTTCAATACCTCACTTTCAGTAACATGCCTGAAAGTAAAGTTAGTTTTACACTTATTTACATTATTTTCAAGAAAAGACTGTGCAGCTTTAACTGATGAATTTAATGTCTTCGTAGTCGAAACTGGAATGTCTGCAAAGAATTTTTCAAAAGCTTCAGCAACTTCTGTATCTGATGTCAACAGTCGATCACCAATTTTCAGTTTATGTTCCGCGTTTCTAATGTTTGACTTTCCAGTTTCGCTGTTTATAATTTTCCAAGTAGTTTTAGGTATATTTAAACTATTTTGAATTTTATTATTAATAAAATTTGATTTCTCAATACTACACACATTTTTGAACATTTTGGAGTATTTTTTAACATATTCCTTAAAGGTTTCGCTATGATTATATGATTTTTCATCATATAATTCATATAATCTGTCTCTGCTTTTGAATATTCCTACTGTTGCCCAGTCACTAAACTTAAATGAGTTATCATCTATTTTAATTGTTTTTGATTTAAATACTGTATCATACTCACATTTAATTAAATTAAAAATACAATTATACTCCTTAACAGGATCATCATAACATTTAAGTTCCCACAACTTATCCAAGACATTACTTCTGAATCTCTCCAGCTGACCCTCGTTCATGGGTACAAATTAATCTCTCTTCTTAATGCCTTGTTTGTGTTAATGTTAAAAGATGCTAATTGTCCACTGTGATCCGATTTTAACTTATTAAATATGTATTGACTGTTGGGTGATGCATCAGTGAAAAAATGTTATCAATACATGTTGCTGAAGTGGCTGTAACACGTGTAGGCTCTAAAAAGAGATTTTTAAGTCCATAACAAAGAAACAAATTAGTTAACCTTTGGCTAAGGGATGATTGAATTAATAAATCAATATTAAAATCACCACAGACAATGATATTTTTTTTAGTATCACTAAGTTTAAGTAAAGCTTCCTCCATGATTTTTTCAAACAAATCAAAGGATGAAGCTGGCCGCCTGCATACGCTTATTATAATAACTTTCCCTAGTTCTATACATGCACTTTCAATGGTTTGCTCAACAGAAAGACTAATAATATCCTTTCGTTCTTTAAATTTCATTCCTTTGTGTGTAATAATCAAGGAGCCGCCACAATTAGCCTGTATTCTGCTGTATGAACTGGCTATTTGATGATTATTCATGAACAAAAATATCATTTGATGGTCTTTTAGCCAGTGCTCCGTTACACACAAAATATCTAAATTTTCTTGATTCATAAAAAGTTCAATTTGCAAATCCTTACCCAGCATGCCTTCATTATTTTGGTGGGCTACATTTAATACAATTTTACTACATTTTAATTTTGCAGCTGGGGCATATGTGCTAATAACATTTTGATTATAGCTAGAAGTCTTATTATCTATTGTCGTCGCCTCTAGTTTAAATTAACTAGAGTAGTCCTAATACTATTACTTGGAATGTTATATTCCACCGGTTTAATAAATATAAGTGGCTGCTCAATAGAAGCAGAGGTTTCAGTCAAGATGACTGGTAAATCATTACTAATAATATAAGATAGCGAAATTGCTATTTGTCGTATAGAATAATCGTACAAATTGTACTTATCATACTTAAAATAAAAAGGTTTACTAACTATAATGTTAGTATCAATCATATGGAATTTATCACTGTGCCTACATGTCATAGTGTGTAATATTTTATTCAGATGGTGCCTTATATTGTTTTCTTGCTCTGAGAAAGAGTGGCTAAAAGGTAATGCAAATAATATTATTCTACATATATTTTTCTTTTCATGTAATTTGGAAAAACTGTGAATCATGTCTTTTTTATTTGCATGGTCCCGTCTGCCAACTAAAATAATCAAGACAGTTTTGACTTTAAAGTCAGTCACAAAAACTTTATTTTAATATATGAAGCACCAGGGAAACAATTATTTATTATTGGCTGCCTTACATATTAACTTACTTGGAAGCCCATTTTTTTTCCCAAGTTCATCGCTGTACATAACTACTTCTGGCTGACTTAGCTTATTATTACATAAATAAGATGGCTTTGGTTTTATAAGCAGTACATTATCCTCTATAACACAAGGCATCTGGGACTGGGACTGGCATAGCTCGGGCTGTGGACAACTTAATACACTTTGTTCACAATTATTTTGGGAAGTCAAATACTCAAATTGATCCAGATTATATTTAGATAGTTGAAGTAAGCTGTCCATGGCCAAAGTGTGTTCTTTTATCTCTTTCTGAGCAACTTCATATTTATTAGTTAAACTATTAAGTTGCTCATAAAGCCTGTTTATTTCCAGCTCAAGGTGCCTTGTGTCACTTTCATAGGTTAACCTATTTTGCTCCAATTCAGAACTACATGATTTTAACTTACTTAGTAAATTTAAACGTTCTTTTCTGTAATGGCTATTTGTACATGAGAAAATTTTATTCTTACTAATGTTTTTCTTTATATTATTGGTCTTTATACATTGCTTACTTTTGTTTGATTTAGTCCTACTTTTATTACAGTTAAGTTTATTGTTAGTGCTTGTAGTAGGACTAACCGGCAACTCTGCATTAATCGAGCAATCACTGGCCTTTATTATCCTACCGATTATCCGAAATGCAATTACGATTGAACGTTGGTTTTATAACCTCTAGCGACGCTAAATAGCACCAGCAAATTACGACTCATCGTGTATTATCATTTATATCGCGACTGTGTAAGTGCTAACTGTTTCGCGCGGTTCTGCCCGTACAATTTCAAGTACTGCAGTAATATCGGGATAAAAATTAGCCTATGTGCTATTCCATTCATGATACTATCACTTTGTCAAATTTCATTCAAATTTGTTGAACCCTTTTGCCGTGATTGAGGATCAAACATCTATCCATACATCCATCAATCCAAAATTTCTATAATCTACTTCTTTTAATATACATATAAAACTGTTCCGTTACTGACTGAGTGACTGAATCTCTGCAGCCAAAACTGCTGGCTGTAAAGAGTTGAAATTTGGAATACACATTCCTTAAGGGATGTAGAGGAGTACTAAGGAAGGATTTCCCGACATTCTCACGGAAACGGGAAATATAGGACTTTTTAGTTTGTATGAAAAATCTTATTTCATGAGTGCACGAATGTGATACTTAGTATAAAGGTTCTTCAATAGATGTCTGGTTGTATTGTGAAAGGATTTTCTGAAATTACTACGGGAACAGGAAATATAACACTTTTTACTTTGTATGAAAAATCTTATTCCTTGATTGCACGGACGTGATACTTAGTATAAAGGTTTCAATAGGTGTATGGCTGTGTTTTTAGAGTTTCTGAAATCAGGTAAAAGCTCGTTTATAATATTAGTTACATAGAACTTTCCTACGACATTATTTGGGCTGTGGGTCGCCAGCCCACATCTTCAGGGGTGTGGGAACGAACACCTTTCCAACATAGGTATTACGGCAGTACAAATAGGAACTGTATTGAATTCATTCAAACATCTGTTACTTTTATATTTTACAAGCTTGTCTTGGTAACGGGTCTTTTTTCCGCCAAGGAAAGCTTTAGCACCTTAAAGAGCAAGCTCTATTAGACTGATGATGAATGTATTTACGCACGAAAGGGCATTGAAAGGACTGTTTGCCCGAAGGTTAGCAGCCATAGATGTATTCCCTGCCTGACAGTGAGGAGACTGTGTTTTATGACAGCCATTAGATTCCTCAGCTGACCAGAATATACCCACTAAACATCCTTTGTTAATCGAGCCAAGGATCGTCGTCGGATCCAATCGGAGAGGCCGCACAGGACAGAGTCTTGGGTATGGCGTTCTACTTATTCTACCCGCCATAATAGCGAAGCAAAGTTGTGTTCACGGCATTAACAATCAAAGCATTTTATTCAATTTCAAGAGTTTGACACAAAAACAAGTGTTGGCAATAACAACAACTTTAAATATGAGTGAATTGAGTGAGTGATAAATCATTCGCCATTTGTTCACAAAACGCTGCCGGCTTTTCAAAGTCCTATACATATCAGTTGTGAAACGCATATATTTGCTGTGTTTATATGATTTCCTGCAAACTCAGAAGTGGCGTCAAGTGAACTCAAGTTTATTATTTATGTAACTGAATTGTTGTGATGCTTGATAGACTTCAGGAGTCACATATTTCGTCGAATAACTTTATAAGTATCAAACATGCTAACAAGTGTTGTTTTTTGATTATTTCAGTTAGTAGTTCGTTAGCACATTGCCATTGTACTGTAAAATAAGCACCCTTTCTTTCACATATAAAAATCAATATTTATCAACAATAATAATAAAACCACTATAGTGCATAGTCCACCCAAAAAACCTCAAGCACTCAAACACACGCAAAGCGGCAAAAAAAGCTTGCATTCCAAACTCCCTATAATATTGATGTGTCCGTATCTGCTTTGTGATGTGTCCTATCTGTACTTGTACATAATACTTTCTAATCTGTGGTTGTGTTCAAGATATTTGTGTGTCAAAAGTCATATAAAAAAATAAGTGTATAGCATAACAAAATTATCTGACCCAGGAACTGTGGCGCTAGCGTCTTTGCTATGAAGTCCACAACTCTAGTTCTAGTAAGAATAAATCTAAGTTCCAATTTTCCCCACCGGGTCAGATAACTTTTTAGCACTGTATGTTTATTTAAGTATATTTCTCATATCTATTTACAACTCGTACAGATTCGTCTGTGATGGGCGCTTGATACAACAATCAAATGTCAAAGCACATTTTTACTTGGGATAGCTACTCTACTTTTTTTTTATTTATAAAAGTTGCACCAACGAAATCAACACTGACACTTACATTTATTTTTATGTATTATGTACAATAAGACTAAGTGTTGTCTCACTTACAGGCGCAAACAACATGCAAAATAATCACAATAAAATTTTTCAAAATTACATTAGATTAATCTCTTTAAAAACAAAAATCAATATTATGGACTTTCAATTCATAATTTACATTTTACACCAAATTAATAAAAGTTAACTGGAAGCAAATTAAAATCATAGGTATACTGACAAATATATAAAAATTGTAAGAACAGAGTAAAAATAAAACAAAAAATGAATCAAAATAAAATTGTAGATGCTGTTTTATTTTGATTCATTTTTAGTTTTAGTCTATACGAAGTTATAACAACTGAATATTTATTACTTACAATTATTGTGATTACCGCCTGTTTTTCCTGACCACTAGAGTAAGAGTATTTACGTGTTACATTTTAAATCACTTCATCTCACATCAGTGCACTGTACATCAGTTAGGCTGGAAGACAAATGTCTTATCCAAATTAGAACAAATGTTACAAAAAGAAAAACTCCCATCCGCCAAGAAAATTAAACATTTATTTTACCCTAAATCTCTGAAAACATTTTCGTTGCCTAAGACATATATCAAAAACTTTTTCAATTTCATTTTAAATATTATTGCTGTAATCTATCCACGTTTGGAAAACTTCCGACTTGTTACGAGACAGGTAAGTATTTTGTAATAAAAAGAAACACATTTTTATTTAGACGTTTAAATTGCAATGACTTTTGCAAGAATAAAGGACAACTTCTTAGGTACTTAAGAAATACTGTAGTTCTTAACTGTAGGTACTGCCCAAAACATGCAACAGACGTAATAAAACGACGACCGGCTGGTGTAGGGCTGACGTACATTGCCTTCTATGCCAGAGGTCCTGGGTTCGAATCCCGGCGGCGACGTACCTATAGGTATCTGTGTGATGAAAGATATTAGTCGTCAAGTCATGGATGTTTATATGTTTATGTAAGTTTATTTTCTAATATTTTTTTTTTTTATTTATTCAATATGTACGTTTATATATTTCTTAAGTATATCAGTTAACTAGTATCCTTAACACAAGTTCTTTAAGAAACTTAATTTGGGCTAGATAATGTTGTGTGAGTGTCAGAAATATTTATTATTATTATACCATCATCATAAAGCTCATCTTTAACACTCGTTTTTTATCGGTGTCTAAGCGTTTGACCTCAACCTCACATATGGTAAGTGAAGATGATGTCGGAGATGACAGCACAGGGGTTGAGGAAGGACCTGGCACTTCATAAAATATGTGTACACATTAGAACAGAATATACCTTGGCGTCATCATGTGACCTTGAGGATCAGAGCCTATTTTAAGTTAAATTTTCATTATTAAGGCCTTATTTTTTGTTGATAGGACTCATAATTTTCACACGAAAGAGATGGTTAATCGTTTTGTAACAAACTATTAATGCTGATTTAATCGAAATACCTTATTGTTACAATGAGTACAAAGTAAAAATATCCAAAATAAAGCTTTATATAACAGGAATTCTATTCAATTACGGGTATTTCACACGTTTTCAACTAATGGAAGTGTATACCCCGAGGGGATTGCACCAAAATAATGCATCCCGGTTTGTTTGTGTTACATACGATCAATCATAGGTACTTTTTCTACGAAAAATGTCCAAAGTGTGTATTGCACTGGTTCAATTTTAAAGTTCTGGGTATTTCTATTGTAGTATCTTACTACATTTTCATTTTCATACGAGAAGAATATAAATAAAATAAAATAAAGAATATTAAATTAAATTATTAATAAAATAAATACATATAAACAGAGTAATTATCAATGCGCATACATCAAACGTGTCATTTATTGGTGGGTTTCAATATCATGAGAACTGTTCGTTTTGCCTACGAACAATAGAATCCAGTACCAAAATGCCTTTCTATATTCAAAATCTAGACATCTTAACCACTGCTTACAAACTGTTTGACTGTATGGGTCAAAAGTAAGTCTGGTCAAGTTATTAATTTAAACCAATGAGATTACAGAATAAGTCATTTTAATGTTGTAATTCAAATGTAAAATTCAATTTCGCTTGTTAACTTGTGGTTAAAATTAGCTTTTTAAATCTATACCAATGGAAACAAAAAAAGTCTAATGTTCAGATTTTAAAATGACATCATTCTGACAAGTACGAAAGCGCTCTTAGGTAAACGTATTAATTTCGCCACTTTCTTACCATATAGCACCTTTGGCACAACAAGAATATACGAGTAATATGAAGTTTTTGCAATTTTACAGGAGATTCATTTCAAGACATATGTTAGATACATGATTTATACTTTCACTGTATTCCTTTGCAAGATATACGAGGGCGAATCAAAAAGTTCTTAGAATGAATACAAGAAAAAAAAAATTTAAACAAAAATATTTTATTTTTCTACGTAATATCCTTCATATCTAATACACTTAGAATATCGCATCTTCAACTTTCTTATTCCTTCTGCAAAAAATCATTTTCTCGACTATTAAAAAACTTCTCTACGGCAGTCATAACCGCGTCATCATCGTCAAATTTAGTTCCACGAATATGCTCCTTTAATTTTGGAAATAAGTGAAAATCACTCGGGGCTAAGTCAGGAGAATATGGTGGGTGATCAAGGACTTCGAAGCCAGCACTGCGGATTGCGGTGAGCGCAACTTCCGAACGATGAGGTGGAGCGTTATCCTGGAGAAACAACACGCCCAATGACAATTTCCCACGACGTTTTTCTTTAATCGCTTCACGTAATTTCGGGATTAAGTTTGCATAATAGGATCCAGTTATCGTTTGCCCTTTTCGTTTCCGGGTCGAAATGGTGGACCCATGTTTCGTCCATGGTTACAACACAACGGCAAAATTGATCTGAATCTCGTTGGAACATTTCGAGATTACGCTTAGAAATTTCCAAACGTCGATTTTTGTTTTCTTCGGTTAACATTCGTGGCACCCATCTTGCTGACACTTTTTTGACCCTCAGTAAATCGGTTAAAATTGACTGAATGCTACCAAACGATATCTTAAGGATTTAAGCTAAATATTTTATTGTAATTCTTCTGTCGTCTAAAACCAATTTTTTCACTTTTTTGGCATTTTCTTCGGTGATGGAGGTTGAATGTCGTCCAGAACGCGGGTCATCTTTACAGCTCAATCTACCCCTTTTAAATTCAGCAACCCAATAAGCTACAGTGGAATAGGGTAAAGCATCATTCCCTAATGTCGGTTGAACGTCCGAAAAAAACTCTTTCGTTGACATTTTTTTCAGGAACGGATACTTTATTACCGCGCGTAACTCGCTTTTCTCCATAGTTTAGATTTTTTATCAGAACATCAATCAATATATATAAAACTGTTCCGTTACTGACTGAGTGACTGAGGTACTGAGTGACTGAGTGACTGACAGACAACGTACAGCTGTAACTAATGGGCGTAGAGAGCTGAAATTTGGAACATGCATTCTTAAGGGGTTGTAGGGGTGCACTAAGAAAGGAATTCTCAAAATTCCCACGGGAACGGGAAATATAGGACTTTTTACTTTGTATGAAAAATCTTATTCCTTGAGTGTACCGATGTGAAACTTGGTGTAAAGGTTTTTCAATGTGTGTCTGGTTGTATCCTGAAATTCTCATGGGTACGGGAAATATATGATGTTTTAGTTTGTATGAAAAAATCCCATCCCTTGAGTGCACGGATGTGATACTTGATATAAAGTGTCTGTTTGTATTATGGAAGGGATTCCCGAAATTCCCACGGGAATGGGTTGGACTTTTTAGTTTGTATGAAAAATCTTATTCTTTGAGCGTACGGATGTGATACGTGGCATGAAGGTTCTTCAAAGAGTGACTGGTTGTGCTACGAAAAAAATTCCCAAAATTCCCACAGGCACGGAAAATATATGATTTTTAGTTTGTATGAAAAAAACTTATTCCTTGAGTGCATGGGTGTGATACTTGGTATAAAGGTTCTTTCAGTGGGTGTCTGGTTGTTTAGTTTCTGAAATTTCCACGAGAAGGGTAGTTAAGCGCAAAAGAAGTTACGGGATAAAGCTAGTTTAACAATAAAATTAATATTTTGCGAACGATCTGTCGAGAACAATTGAAAGTCTGGATAAATAATATGTGATTGTCAATCTTTAAAAAAAATATCGAACTGCCTCCAAAAAGGTAAAGTAAATACATATAAGTTTCTAAGAACTTTTTGATTCACCCTAGTAAATTATACACAATCAGTTATATTCAGGAGCACTGTAATCAAAATTACAAACTACCAAATTTAAATTTTAACGCCTCTAAAAAAAGAGCTACGACTTCAAGTTGCAATAAACATACTGTAAAATGCAACTATTATTTGTCATGCGGCTCAAAAGGTATTCGATGTTTTCAAATCGATATTTTCACCGAATTACTTGAAAAAGACCGTGATAATTGGGCTCGTGGACTCTTAGTCTAATGAAAACTAAATTTTTATTCAGTAATCCCGAAAATTATTCCGAACATACAGACAGACGACTTTCCCTTTTTAACTGACTTCAAAAAAAGAAGGTTATCAATTCGACCCGAATGAATGTAAACTTTCCAGAACTGCCCAGTTTTCACATAATGTTAGTCTATATCAGCGTCTGAACAAATGTGTCAAATTTCAAAAGTATGTTTTTATGTTTGTGTTCGCATATCTCCGGAACTAACAAGTCCGGTTTAAGTTAAGTATTCTTTTTTTGTTGTGCTAGGTATTGTCCAACTTAGGCTGCAAACTGGACGGCAGCGACAGCGACAGCGAGAGCAACAGCGGCGCGGGCAGCGATTTGCTCGACACGATAGAAAGTATTGAGTTTGAATGAAACCGCGACAAATCGCTCGAGCGCCCGCTGACGTCGAGAACGGCCCAAATTTCCCGCGACGCTGTCGCTCTCGCTGTCGCTGTCGCTCTCGCTGTCACTGCCGTCTAGTTTGCAGCCTTAGAGAATATTTACTGCAAGTTTCATCAAAATTGGTATATCAAAGTAAGTTTACTTAAGACATCGTTATCGTTTTTATTTTTTACTTTTTAGATCTATTTTGAAATGCGTTTTATTTTTTTAGAATATTTTTATATAGTATATTAATACTAATTTCGCTCAATTTCACCTATGAGCATACACCATAGGCCGGTTGCAAAAATAGATAAATTTTGAAACCGCAGCCACAAAAGAAGTTTATTTTTACACAAGCGTTTCCTGCATAAACATCGATATTAACATAATGTGGACGTCCGCTATTGGAATTGCGCGCCCATTTTACACCCGCAACCTTGCATCCGTTTCCGGTCGTTCGCAATAACGCGTTGTTGGAGGCTTTGCATCGAATTTTCGAGAATTCTGCTTGTTTGTTATAAATTCAGTGTTGTTATTTAGTTGGTCGACACTTTGTTTGTTGTATGGAGGTTGTTTCGTTTTACTATATTTTATTTGCCTATTTAGGGTTCTCTCTTTTTAAGTACTAACATGATTTAATAAATCTGTAGTTATTTACAAGGGTATTTCTCCAATATTTCTATAAACAGTGACCATAACTGCCTGTATCCCTTATAGGGTAGGCAGAACACCAGAAGTTTTTAAAACAATCTGATGTCACGTTTGACAAATTTGGAGGCATTATAATGGTGAATAGAGACTATTGCAGTGACTATGGTCATCATATCGCCCACAAAAAAAAACCTCCAATAAAACCTCTGTCCCTTAACTGACTTTAACAGTATGCCCGGGAAGAGAAGCAGCTGGCACATTCTATGTTTTTCCTTCGCTCCCAGTCCAGCATGGAAGCAGTCTACCTACTAAGTATTCGTGTTATAAAATGACCGATCGAAATTAATTTAACATGGTTAAATATAGGTAAATAATTGAGCTTCAAATACCTAATGTTATGTTTGGAATTATACCTAATACTTAAATATGAACATAAACATTAATTACTACATACATAGTAATTTGTAATGTTTTTAATTTATTTTAAATAAAACACTTTTTAACCGGATTTATCGCGTATATTTACATTTTAAATTTTGACTCGACGTTTCGGATTTATCGCGTAAATATACGCGATAAATCCGGTTAAAAAGTGTTTTATTTAATAGTATGAATCGCGAAAACTTAAGACAATATTAAATAAGCTTACTTGACTGAATTCCTTTCGCCAAAAACGCTTAACATTGCAATGACGCAGTTTTCCAGCAATGTTTAACAACGCGCCATGATCTTTCAGAAACTGCCCTTTCAGCAATATCGACACAAACAATAAAAAGGTTTTCCATTAGCACCTTTAGGGAGAAAGGTAACAATCCTTTTCCGAACTTTATCCATTCCTTATCTCTTCCGTCCCTTGCAAAACAGCATCTGTAAATCATTCAGTTTATCTTTTAACGAGTCGAGTCGATCGATCCATCGATACGATTCGCGAATCCTGTTTCAACCTTTGAGAGGTCCAACTTAAGTGCCGAGAGACAATAACGACCCTTACAGGAAGTGATTCTCAAGTGAATCTTTCCAGGACTTGAATAATTGAATTCCTGGGCAAAGATTCTCATTCTATCTTGGTAAGCTACTTGAGTAACATCTTAATTCGGGACGCGAGTTCAGCCAGGGCGGTTGGGAAAAACCGAAAGGTTTGCCGTTCATTCAAGCTTAAGCAAATGTAGGTTAAAACATTCTAATGTGGTAAAAATATTTTTGATCGAACAAAATACCTATATCGTTCTTGATAATAAAAAAATCTTCTTTTCTATTATCTAGAAACGATATATCAACAAAATAGACATAGGTAATATTTCGATTCGATTTCGATTTCGAAGACTATTTTTTGACTCATAGCTTTATCTTAATATAGGTAAAACTGTTCCGTTGCTGACTGATGGCGGGTTTCAATATAAAACTGGTATGAGTAACCGATACAGGATTTAAATCTTTGGATACAGGTACAAAACTGGTAGGAAAAGAATGACGTTTCACAATATCTATTACAGTCCGACAATTCTATTTCGGCGCTTGGATGACGAATATATTATGTTCTAAGGTGTATAATATACCTAGTCGGGTCATAAGTTCTGTCAAAACCTCATATTTTTAATTTTCGAATACTGGCCAGAAATACGTTTTCTAATTTTAAAAATAGAACGGTTGCGATTGTTGAAAATAAAAAAGAAATTATATTCTATTCATTTTCAAATATGGAGTGGTCGAGTAAAGAAGATAGAATCGCGGTTATCACGTTGCACCGCTGGGGTTACGCGCCAAAAGAGATTTTCAATATTCTACAAAAATTAAAAATAACGTTACGGTTTGTTTATCGTACTATTAAACGATTCACTGAAGAATCAAGCTTCGAAGATCGTAAAAGAAGCGGCCGACCTCGCACAGTTAGGACACCAGCGGTCATCAAAGCAGTGAAGGCGCGAATCGAAAGAAATCCCGTGCGTAAACAAAAAATCCTAGCTCACCAGATGGGGCTAAGCAGAACCACGGTCAAAAGAGCGCTAAATGAAGACCTAGGACTACGAGCTTATCGTAAAAATACCGGACATTTCTTAAACGAGCGTTTAAAAAAAGTTAGGCTAGAAAGATCCCGCGCTTTGTTACCACGGTACGCGGGAAAAAAATACCGCGAAATTCTTTTTTCGGATGAAAAAATTTTTAACATTGCAAAAAGTTATAACAAACGAAACGATAAGGTGTATGCCCACAGTAGTGAAGAAGCGAGCGCGCGTATTCCGAGGGTCCAGCGCGGGGATTAACCTTCCTCATTCATGGTTTGGCTTGGAGTCTCATATTCAGGCATAACTGAGGTGTTTTTCTGTGAAAAAGGTGTGAGAAACAGTGCCGTGGTTTATCAAAATACTGTCCTGACAAACACAATGGGACCTCTTTCTCAAACAATGTTCAAGAACAGACATTGGACATTCCAACAGGACTCTGCACCGGCTCATAAGGCACGAAGCACGCAAGACTGGTTGACCGCCCGCGGAATTGACTTTATCCGGCATGAAGACTGGCCCTCTTCTAGTCCAGACTTAAACCCACTGGACTACAAGATATGGCAATATTTGGAGGAGAAAGTCTGTGCTAAACCTCACCAAAATTTGGAGTCTCTGCGAGCATCTCTGGTTAAAGCAGCGGCAGAAATAGATACTCGTATGAATGTGGTGCGTGCAGCGATCGATGACTGGCCGCGTAGATTAAGGACATATCCAAAATGGGGGAGGGCATTTCGAATAATGTAATTAAAATTATATTATACATTTAATAACCTTTAATTTCATATATAATTTTTAAGTATGTAATTGTCAAAAGGTGTACCTATCAGTAATAACATTAAAAGTTTTTGACAGAACTTATGACCCGACTAGGTATTTCAAAGTATAACAATATGTAAACATTGCTGAAGCAACTTGCTTCTTAACTCTGAAAAAGGGATTTATTGAGACGTTAAATTGCTTTTCTTTCTGAAAACAACTTCTTAAATTTTATTAAAACAATAAGTAAGCCCACAAGGCCCGCTTATTTCAAAACCTTGTAAAATCTAACCGTTGAATGAAGAAAAGAAAAAACATAATGGAAGTTGTAGTTGATATATTTATTTGAGAAACAAGATATCAATATAATCAACGAATGCAGAGCATTACAAAAACCGACTTCACGTCAAAACTTTGGCTGAGTTTAATGTCATCAACGTAAACATTCTCCGGAACTTTTTCAAGCATTTGAAATTTTCAATGAAGTACCTACGCAACCGATTTCGATGAAATTTATATGGGAATGGGACTAACTCTGAAGTATCTTCTTATAAAACAAGAACTTTTAAAAAAACATACACACGGATTGAAAACCTCCTACTTTTGGAAGTCAATGAAAAGTAGCACTGTTTTTGGCATTTTCACAGAAATGTGTTCAATAACTTTTTAGAAACTTGGTATTGGGCTATCTTGGGAAGCTTGTCGCCCAAGATGCCCCGAAAAATAATAATGAAAATATGCGCATTACATACAAAAGTGCACTTTAACACTTTTAACATATTTTATGTTAAAAGCATATATAATGCATATCAAAATAAAATCACAGCCTTCTCATAAAATTATTCATAAAGGGTAATTAATTAACTTAATGGATTTTATAAAATGTGTATCGTCTTGACAATTGACATGACCAAGCAAATTGTCATGTTTGTTTGTATGTTTGTTCAAAATGCTTTTTTTTAAGTGGGCTATCTTAGGAGCCGGGCCATCTTCGGCGACACTATTATATCAAATGATTTGAAAAATACTCTTTTAGCGATTTTTTCAGCCCAAGTCTTTTAGACTATCATCCATAGAAATTGCCACGGGATCTTCATCAGCATCTTGAACAACCACAATTTAGCACTTACCTATTTTGATTAAAGATTAGATTATGATAGAATTATGTTGGAATTTTCATTTTTATCAGAGGGATAATAGCTGACTTTTAGGTGGGTATAATCAAATGCCCTTATAAAAGGTAGGTATAACTAGTAAGAATATTTAACTTCCACTCATTTAGGATTAATATTCAAACTAATGTCCATCAGAAATAACTAAAATGCTAAATAAAATCACTTAACCACGACTCGCGCTTGCCGGACGGGTGCTCTTCCAACTGAGCTACCGGGCTTAAACCTAATTGAACCTAATGAGCAAGAATAATTGAGCATTATTAAATGCAAAAACTTAAAAATATATTTTAATATCCATCACAGTCTAGGGAGAGATAGGCGCCTATCTACCAAACCGATTTACTTTGGTAGAGAGGCACCTAAGCAAATCGGTCTACCTTTGATTTCTAAATTGCGTTTTCTTGTTCTTCACATACTTATTGATCATATTTATTGTGTTTTCATTACTTCTAAAACATATTATTTCATTATTTGTCACCGGCTGGTCACCGGGTTTTGTCCCCTCGATCTATTTTTAACTTGTTTTTATGAATTAGGGGAAATTCGTACGAATTTTACTGGCCCGAATCCCCTATTTAATCCCCTTAAAAATATATTATTTTCTGTAGGCAATTCGCACAAACGCCAATTGTTAGGGTGCGAATTGTACCTTCAAAAACTTTATAGTTTTCAACTCGCAAGAATTTTGTTATACGATTATAAATTTAAATATTCATATGATAGAGGTGATCCCCTATAAATTTCATGGAAATCGAATGAAAAACTTTTTGAAAAACTTTATAAAAATATGTATAAATACGGTGAATTGTACCTTGACATCAGCCAAATCTTTGACTAGTATTTAAAAATGTTAATGAAGACGGTTTTTTTAATGCTCTGCATTCGTTGATTATTGAGTGCTACCTACTTTAACAGCACAGCAAACTAGACTAGTAAGCTACACATAGTTATTGCGCTGTTTTAGGCTTACCCCGGTGAATGTCTTACCCCACCTTACCTTACTACCTACAAGTTTTTTATTTATTGGTTACTACCTCACCAGATGGTAGAAAACGGATTGGGGAAGAACTGGCTCTTCATAAAACATTGCCGGAACATATCCCCGCCGGAGCGGTGATATTTAGCGGTAGATTTTAAATGAGGAGGTCGCTAGCCAGGCGGACCCTGAGGGGGTCCTACCACCAAGCGGAGGCCACTCGGATTAGTCGTCTTTACGACACACTTATCCAAGGACGGTAGGGCTATTCTAATTACATCTAAGCCGACCCTACACGGACGAAAAAATACAAGTATTTGAGCACCATAGAAACTTCAATAATTATAATTTTAAAGAATCATAAAAAAATCTTAATCCGTCACGACAATAATAGATTTCTCAACGACCAACTTCCGTAAATCGCTATCAACTTTTTTCACGAAAATATAGATGGCGCTGATAGTCTATTAAATCGCGCAAGTACTTTTCTAAATAAACTTTACAAGTAGGCAAAATAACAGTGTCTCGTCCGGAACACATCATCGCTGTAATAACTTTAATTAGTTAGAAGCGTCTTTTTGAAGTGTAGATCGGGTAACCGAAATCTACATATTTATTCACAAATCACACCAACGACATATGATATGATACAAACAAATTACATTCAAGAATAGTGACGTAGGCATTTATTGTATTTACGTAACGTATATTCGGTTTAATTCATTTACTGTCCGTCCACAAAAAAAAAGCAGTATTCAATTTAATAGTCAGTATTTTATTTTTCGTATTGCATTACATCTAGGTACTTGATAACTAACTACGTACCTAGTACCTCCTACCTACGAGTAGATTACGTTTCACTTAAGCCAAAGTTTTGATAAGGACAAGGAATGAAGCTGAAGTTGGTTTGTAATGCTCTGCATTTGTTAATTATTAATGTTAATATTATTATGCAAGTACTGTTTGTCAGTGATGCATGATCAATACTGTTTTTATTCCAAAACACTCTTTTAGAAAAGTTTTAACTTAAAAAACACAAAATGAAACATTAATTTGCAAGCCTATTGTTTCATTATTTCAAAAAATACTTAACACCACTTTCTAATAATAAAACTCATTAAAACCCCCTTCCCCCTTCTGCATACAGCACAGTTACTGTCACTGTTACTATGACACTGTCATCATAATATTAACAATCAATTATTATTGTCATATGTCTATGTCAGGCAGACCAGCCAGCCAGTAATGAATGTCAGTCATGCAAGTCTTTTATTTATGATGAATGAATGTATGTAAATATTAGAAAACGCAATTCTTTAATTACATTGTGATTTAATTCTTTGTACAATAAAAGCAATTCTATTGCTAAGAAAATTAGGAACACAATTGTATAAATTGTGTCAAGTTTTATTTATTCAGGGCTAAGAGTTCATCGCGATAAACCATTATGCTTATCTTCTAGTTGTAAAAAGATCATAAGTCTTTCCGTCAATTAAACAAGTTATGCTCTCACGATTGAAAAGAACATCTACTATTGCAAGATATAGTAGTTTGCTACTAGGACAGGATACTAAAAGGTGTATTATTACTTCTGCAACAGAAATGCAGGGTAAATTCCAGTTACCGAAACGCTATGGAGCCGGCGAGAAAAGCGTTTGGTAAGTATTTGTTTTATTTCTATACTTAAGTACCTACCTTCTTCTGTATTTGAAAATATTATTTCATTCATATTAGTATACAAGTGTTTTTAGTCTAACAGTTGAATAAAAGATATATTTTACCTATTTACATTCATTATTAGTATAATATAAGAGGTTAAATCTCTTTAACTCCAATGTTTTGTACCATTTGAAACTACAATGAATTTTATTCTTGTTATAAAGAACACAGGAACTCAGTCAAAGTAGGATACATTATTAGGTAGTACATTCATAACCAAGCCTCCATACATGAGGCCAGGGTTTAACAACATTCACATAAAAACTACCAAGTCAATTCTGAACTAAAATATCAATAAAGCAGTTTTTACAATATAGTTGTAGCGAAAACTAAATTACATGATTCCAAAAATATTTATTTATTAATTGAGTTGTAATTATATTTATTTATTTGTTGCCAACAAATGAAACAAAATGATCTAATCTTAATTTATAAAACTGTTCCGTTACTGACTAAGTGACTGATAGACAATGTACAGCCATAACTACTGGGGGTAGAGGGCTGAAATTTGGAATATATATTCCTTAGGGGGTTTAAAGATTCACTAAGGAATTTCCGAAATTCCCATGGGAATGGAAAATATACCTATGGACTTTTTAGTTTGTATGAATAATATTATCCTTGAGTGCAATGATGTAAAACTTGGTAAGAAGGTTTTTCAATGGGTTGCCATATGGAAGGAATTTCTGAAATGCCCAGGGGAACAGGAAATATAGTAGACTTTTTAGTGTATGCGGCCAAGTTGCAAGTTTACAAGTTGCTACATCATACCAAAAAAAGTACAACTAATATACTTAAATCTATAACATAAATAACTGAGGTACACAAATATTTATTTATTTTATTATATTCAATATTTTTTTTATATTTTAGACATTAATATTAACCAAATCTTTGGTTTAGCACTTATTTGTTGTATTTTTTGAACCAAATTTAGATCTATGAAAGTATAGGTGTAATTTTTTTTATTTTTCTGTATTTTTTTTTTGTATAGGGTAGAATATATCCAGCTAGCTGCTGATATCAAGCCAGATGTTAACCTCGGACAGGGGTTTCCTGATTTTCATGCACCTGAGTATGTGACCAAAGGCCTAGCTGACATTGTACAAAATGGCGGTCCACTAATCAACCAGTATACCAGAGGCTTTGTAAGGCTTATTTTTTTTATATTAACATAGTTTCATAACTTTTTAAAAATAAAAAAGTGACAAACAAATAATTATTCACATTGTCATTTTAATTATTACAATTTATAAACATTAAAAAGTATAATACAAATAGGTGTTATGCATTGCATAATCTGTGACGAAAATTTTCTATTATTTCTATACTCAATATGAAAGTTTATAGATATATGTCATAAGTTTATCCATTAGCTTGTATATGGGGTAGCTAATGTGGTGTGAATGTTAAAAATAAAAACTTTTGAAAATACAAACTATATTTTGACTTTTATTTTGTTTTTTTTTTCTCTTTTCTTTTGCAGGGTCTTCCAAAATTAGTAAATATGTTATCAAAACTGTATTCACCTTTGGTCGGGAAAGAAATAAATGCTATGGAGGAAATTATTGTTACGTTTGGAGCTTATGAAGCATTATATTGTTCTATCATGGGTAAGTGGGATTTTGAATTTAGGAATTTGTAAGAGGAGATTGTATGGCCTTTGATATAAAATTGTTTTATACATTGAAAAAAACTGTATTGTATAAGTTCCCAGTAGTTCAACCAGTTATTAGTTATTTTTTTTTACTACTGGGACATAAAAAAATATTATATCTTGTTCTGTGATTCGTCCCATTGACTTAACTGTAGTAAATAATTAGATCAAGTACAGTCAGCAAGCAAACTAATAAGAAAAATCAATAAAAGATCTTTCAAATAAAAGATTTAAAAAAAAACACACACACAATTTATTAAGCTTTACAGAATCAAACAAAATAGCATGACTGCATGCACGTCGCTTAGTATCGACGGCTGGTTGCTGTCAAAGAATAAGAAAAACTGCAGAACTTCGGAATCCGCTGTCTCACTTGCACTTAACTAATAAAATAAATAAATAAAGTCCCCAGACAATCACACCAACCCCAAACTATGCAGAGATTGTAACCTAGAATGTAAATACATATATAGATGAACGCCCAGACCCGAAACATTTTTTTTCTTGTTCCGTGCGGGAATCGAGCCCGCAACCACTGGCATCTGAGGCAAACAGTGTTACCCCATCGCCAAAGTTGTCCTTAAGTTCAACTGCAGGCTATCTCGAGCAAGTGAGTGCGAGCTTAATTACTTTGAAAAGATCTTTGCAAGTGCGACAAAGAAAGCACTAAAAATATCTTTATTAGCATTGATAATATTTGATTCTGTGATTATTCTAATTATTAGAACTGAGATTTTTTTCGTTTTAGGAACTCAATATTTTCATTGTAGGACAAATACATTTTATTTATCAATACCTGCATACTTCATACTATCATAGTTTTATGGTGTTTTAAATGTAACATATTTTTAATTTTAATTGTTCTTTATTTTTTAATAATAATAATAATAATAAATAAAATCCCCAAGCAATCAAACCAACTACATGGCCACAAAGTAAGCATAGCTTGTGTTATAGGATACCATGTAGCGAACTAGGGGGGAACCTAGAATATAATACATAAACACCCAGACACGTGTGTTTATCTATTTATGTTTCTTTTATTGTTCCGTGCGGGAATCGAACCCGCAACCACTGGCGTCTGAGGCAGACAGGTTTACCCCATCGCCAAAGTGGTCGCCGAGTTAATATAAATGTTTATTACGAATTAATATTTTGTCTTTTATTGTTTTCTTATTAGTTTGCTTGCTGACCGTATTTGATCTCATTATTTCTTATAATTATTTCAATGGGACGTAACACCGAACAAGAAATATTTTTTTTAATTCTGTGTTTCGTCCTTATGGGAAGATGATCTGGTGGGACGAATTACTTAAGCAATCAAAAAGATTCCTGTTGATTTTCTTGCCAATTCTTCTTAACAGATGGATTCGATTTGTGGTAGCTTATATTAAAGATTGTTGAATATATAGATTTGGTTTTCTTATTTAGTTATTCTATCGAGCTTGTAAGTCTCATTGTTTTTTACAGTTAATATTTTAATTTAATGTTAGAAATATTCATTTATGCCCAAAGGGTTACTTGTTTTTTAACTACTTGAAGTTACTTGGCTTTTTGTCTTGGCGCAGTGAACCCTGTGTATATCAATCAAATTGCAGGTTAAACGACGCTCGCCCCGGTCGGTACTAGACTTCTATGACTTCAGTGCTTCGTATCGCATTACGACTACATCGTCGCAATAGCGGTATTTGACCCAAACATAGATATTAAACTATATCCCCAGTTCACCACGCGTAATATCGTAGTGGTAGGAGCCCAAACCGCCGCTTGGGAGGTCACTGTTTTCTTTCTACACTGAACTTGGCCATCTTATTGACCCATACTTAGAACACCTAAAAAATATAAGGGTAAACGTGAGTACAAAATGGCTAGTGATGGGCGGCGACTCAAATGCCAAGAATGTCTGGTGGAGTGGAACTGCCCTTGACAAAATGGGTGAAACAATGATGGGAGTAATCGATGAGATGGGGCTCCAGATACTTAACTCGGGCGAAAAGCTAACATTTGACACAATGGTGGTAATAGATATGGTAGCAACGTGGATATCACGATCTGCACGATGGATCTGCTGGATAGAATTGAAGGATGGGAGGTTGACGAAGGACTAACTAGCTCGGACCACAATGGCATAATCTTTAACATCAACTTACAAAAATCGAAAGGGATAGATATCACACGAACCACCAGACAGAACAAAAACCAGGAAGGCTAATTGGACGAAATTTTGTGAAAAAGTAAGCCAATTAGCTGAGTACCACAACATCACAATAGACACAATTACACAAACCACAAACACTAAACAATTAGAACAGATAATTACAGACTACACAAAAATCATCCCACACGCATGCACAGAGTCTATCCCGAAGAAAAATCATAACCAAAAAATTACAGTGCCCTGGTGGTCCGAAAATATGGAACGTCTTAAAAAGAGGTCACCCAAAGACCCCCCGTTCACTCCCACTGCACTGAACTCTTCACGACGCTTCAATCCTTCAATCCAAAGAAGGATTGAAGTATTGAGGCTCGGACGAGTTTACTGCCGATATCTTCACTCACGCCATAAATAACAACCCCTGAACTCTTCTTAACCATTGTTAATAAAAGCCTGGAAACTAGGGAAAGTGAAGTAGGGAAGGTACTGGGAAAAAAAAACTGAAATACCTACATACGCGGGAATTGAATCTAGCGGCGACCAACCTCGACACTTGGTCGGGTTTTGGACACGCGAAGTACATGCATTTGCGTTATCTATGTAGTATATGTACGTCTGTGGGAGAGACTCATGTCGCTGCAGTGGGCTTATTACAAAGATTTGTGATGATAGATGGTTAATGGTTGTTTTTGTTTGTAGGTCATGTGGAACATGGAGATGAAGTTATCGTTATAGAGCCTTTCTTCGACTGCTACGAGCCCATGATACAAGCCGCGTCCGGCACTGCCAGGTTTATTGCTTTGAAACCCGTAAGTAAACTGAGAAAGTATCAATGAAGCATTGGTATAGCAAACCGTCTAAATGCTAGTAGTAGGGTTGCCAATTTTTAGTTTTTCTAGAAATACAGTATATTTGAGTCTGAAAAGAATATCAAACAGTATTTTGGAAAAAATAAACAGTATTCAGTTTATTTAATGTTTGAAATACATATTTTTAGAGTCATATACAGTGTTTAGCTTATTATGCTCACAACAGTATTTTATATACTTTATTTTTGTTCAGTAGTAAACAGTATACTGTAGTTAAAACCAGTATAATACTGTTTAAAACAGTATGGTTGGGCAACCCTAGCTAGTAGGTCGAAATTCGCTTGAAGATAGGTTTCCTTGGTGACGACCTTGTTATCATTTCATTCGACACTGACATTAATTTACTGAGTAGGTACAGAATTCGTACACCTACTGTACTTACCTGTATCTAAAATGTCCTAAGTGCATTATAAGCGATGGACCTTACAAGTTTGACAGTTTTAAACGAATTATCAGCAAAGCCGGTCATGATTTAGTTATAAATAAATAAAATCCCAGGTACCAGGTAGCGAACTAGGGGGGAACCTAGAATATAAAATACATATACAGAGTTAATGTTAATTTTAATCAAGGCATCGCCTCTTTTAGGCAGCCTCTCCTCATCACTCCCAACAACATTTGTTCTACAACTTTTTGATATTAATAGTTTTTAAAATTTTAGCTTTTTCATACAAAAAATATTTATAACATCTGTTTAGAGGCGTAACTCTATTTACTCTGAGCGTACGTATGCCACGACGCAGTAAAATATCGCTTCATAATAATAATAGGTACTTCTTACAAAATGTAGAGTAAGGAGCAAAAATTTTTATTTTTTGTGTTATTTATCAAGATTTGTAAAAAGTTGTAGAACAAATGTTGTTGGAATTGATGTGGAGAGACTGCCCGCAAAAGTGATGCGCTAATTAAAATTAACCCTGTACAGATAAACGCCCAGACCCGGTATATTTTTTTTTCTTGTTCCGTGCGGGAATCAAACCCGCAACCACTGGCGTCTGAGGCAGATAGGTTTAGCCCATCGCCAAAGTGGTCGTCAAGTTGTTTCGATAGTATCTACCTCCTAAAACATGAAGACAAAAAATTGTGAGCATAGAAAGATAAGGACATAGGACAAGGATTTATGTTTGCAAATATGTGGCCTCTGTTGACAAAACAAAAAAAATAACCTTGCTAATAATTATCAAGTACCAACAACCTAAAGCTAAAGCCACTACATCTATAACTGATCCTATCGTGAACTTCTGAATAACCTTTCATCAATTTCAGAAAGCAACAGACGGTTGCGTCACCTCAGCTGACTGGGTCCTGGATGAAAAAGAACTAGCAGGCTTATTCAGTTCCAAAACGAAGATGATTATAGTCAACACTCCGCACAATCCCGTGGGCAAAGTCTTCTCTTGCGAGGAGTTGGAGATGATAGCCAAACTGTGTAAGAAGCACAACGTTATCTGCCTGTCGGATGAGGTGTACGAATGGCTGACTTTTGATGACAACAAACATGTTCGTATGGGTAAGTAAAGATTACCATTTTTCGATTTGTTCTTCCAAAAAAGAAGGAGGTTCTCCATTCGTCTGAATGTTTTTTTTTGTGTCTTTGTTACACGATATTTTGGACAATTTAGAATCTATTTTAAAAATTCTTGTTTCATATGATAGAAACTACTTCATAGTTGGTCCCATTTAAATTTTATCAAAATCGGTTGAGTACTTCATTGAAAATTTCAAATTTTTGATTACGGAGAATGTTTACGTTGATGACATTATTCATCAGCCAAAGTTTTGACGTGAAGTCGGTTTTTTAATGCTCTGCATTCGTCGATTATTCGATTTATTCACTTATTTTCTTCTCAAAAGTAAAAGAAAAAGACAATTTTTTTTTGTATGGGGAATAGGCCCACCACAATCTGTAACGTTTACTAATGAAATATATATCAAATTTTGCATTAAATTATCTACTAACAATGGTAATACTTACTTCTTAATGTCTAACCGGAACATTGAGTTATTAATTGAAATCTAAAAGAAAAATAATCTTCTAAGTTATTGTTTCATTGCATGTGTATCCACAATTCATAATATTTTAGACACATAATAAACGATTTAGCTAACCTTATAATTTGTCATTAAAAAACGGATTTTGTGTTAACCTTCTTCCCCACGCCTACAAAATACTTATACTCTGCCCGGCAGGGTCGCTAATTGTTTCAGAAGTAATAATACCTACCCTGTCATCTGGTAATAAGTATATTAAATGACAATGTCAATACTGTTAATGTCAGGGCAATGAGATTTGCGTTCCATTCTACAGTGACTACATAAATAAAAATGATTGAAAAATATTATTGTAGTTATTATGTAGATTCCAAAATATTTTAAGATTCCAATACATTTTGATAAATAATATTTTAAAAATATTTTACCTCAACATAATTTATTAACTGTATTTTTATTTAAATATGATAGTATTACGTTCCTCTACACGTATTGATGCGTTTATCATTTTTAAGAGAACAATGATTTATTGGAAGTCAAAACGATACATTTTTTATTTTTGGATTTAATGATACCGGTTTCATTTTTACTTCGTATTTCGTATAATTGTCTTGAAAAATAAGTTATTATTTTAGAATATAATGCCCTCATTAAACGTTACCGTTCTTAATGGTGCGAACAAAAATTGGCTTCTTTGTCACTAAAACTTTACTAAATTAGAAAGGTTTTCCTATACGTGAGAGACTATTGCCTTTGATCGTCTTAGGAAACCTATGTTACTAGTTTCCTTTTCTATAACATGACTGTGAGTTATGCATTGAATTTAGATCTTGACTACATATTTACTGTAAAAACTAATACATAAGCAATAGTTTTAATTTTTTTTTATCGTTCGTTATAGTCGTTTTATTTATTTATTTACACTTTATTGTACAGTAACAAAAATGGGAAATACAAAACATGGAACAAAAGGTACAAAAGGCGGTCTTATCGCGGTCTTATCGTTTTATTTATATTATTTTTGTTATTTTATTACTTAGAATCTTACTTGACTAATTGATACAAACTAATGCTTCGCGTAAATACGTTGGTTTTGGTTCTCGCTTCTTCTTTTGTTTTCTTTTAGAAATTTTGTATTTTAATTTATATTTTAATGTTGTATGTTTTAATTATTTATTATTTGATTTGATTTGACTTCTATGCTGGACTGGGAGTGAAAGAAAAACATAGAATGTGCCAGCTGCTTCTCTTCCCGGGCATACTGTAAAAGTCGGTTAAGGGACAGAGGTTTTATTGTCATTTTTGTGGGCGATAGGCTGACCCCCTGTCACTGCAATAGCCTCTCGCAATCATTATAATACCTCATTAGTCAAACGTGACATCAGTTGGTCTTATAACCTCTGATGTTCTGCCTACCCCATAAGGAATACAGGCGTGAAGTTATGTATGTATGTATTTATTTGATGTTATTTTAATTTTTAGCTTTTAAATATCTAGTTTCGTTAGGTAGGGTATGCGCAAAATATTGAGAATGCTGTATGTGCCTAATATTGACATGTATATTAGAATTAAGACATTTTAGACCTATTATTGTGATTTGATTGTATATATGTTGTTGGCATGTCTTTTTTGAATAAATAAAAAAAAACGGTCATATTATTTTGATGTTAAGCCATCGTCGTTGCGGGGCAATTACTAAGAAAATATGTGATCCTTGTGGGCCTTTGTATCTAAGCTAGAGTACCAGTGCAAGAGTTTCTTGGCTTGGCTCAAAACTATGCTTATAGTATTTGGTGAGGTTGAGATTTTTTTTTTTTCACTTTATTATTGTTTACAAAAAATATACAGGATTAAATAGCTTAGCATTGAAAAACCACGCAGGTTCGAATAGGAATGCTTAGTAGATCGATAACTGAGACAACGATAAATTACATATTTTGATTACTTAAAGTAAATTTTCTAAATAAATATTCACAATAGTTACACTTTCACATTTGATATTTAAACGCACATAATATTTTTAAAAGAAAAGAAACTATTTTTAACCTATAACTAGTTATTATTATTATCAAACGCGGTTTCCATCACGCATAATCAAAATAGAAGAAAAATAGAAGTCGTCGTGGCCTGGTTACTGCGTGTATCATACGATATCACAGGCTAAGCAACGTTCGGCGCGGTCGGTACTTGGATGCGTGACCGCCGACCATTCGTTTCTCACGGCGACTTCCGTGCTTCGGAGGGCACGTTAAGCAGTCGGTCCCGGTTGCTGTATACTTGTAAACAGTAGTCGTTAGGGTTTGTCAGAAGCCGTATCGGCACCCTGAAAATTCATGATTGGCACTTGGCCAGCTTGGTGGATTATGGCCTAAACCTCCTCATCACCCAGGGGAGAGACTCATACCCTACAGTGGGCTCATTACAAAGAGTTGTGATGATGATGATGATGATCATGATAATCAAAATACCTAGTAGCTGAGATAAAGAAACCCAGTCTTTATAAGTTAAATTGAAAATACAGTAAGTAAATTCATTTGCAGAGTAGACGGTTTATTTATATTGCAAACATCGTTAAACCAAGTATAATATAGATAATAAATTAGGAACAGTCTTGTAGACATAAAGGTAAATATACAATGCTGCTCAGTATCTTAATTTAATGTTTAAAGATAACATTATTAAATTAATAAAAAAACAGTTTTGTAGTGAATTTAGTTTACTTTATCAAATAAATACTACTGTGTACTACAGAAGTATTGAGGCAAGTACTTCAAAATTGGCGCAAATCTCGAGACTATGCTAATGTGAATCATCATCATCATCCACAGCCTGTAGACGTCCACTGCTGGACATAGGCCTCCCCCAAATGTGAATGAAACTCAAAAACAATAGATGCGCTGTTTATCAAACCATTTAGTTTAATCACTCAAAATAGAATGATTATGTTACCTTTATGCGTATTTTACAATATTCAGCAATTCAAGCGTTAAAAATCTGTCAATTTTTTAATAATAAAAGTATAGAGCATGCATCCAAGTGGGAACAGTAGGCACGGGTGATAACAACGCTGTGTTGGGAACACAGGAGCGAATTTCTGTGTTGATTTCGATATTTAACACATTAATATGGTTAAATGTGCGGTTCGAAAGTGTAAAAACGATACCCCGAAACAAAAAAAAATATAATTCTGATCTAACACTTCATAAATTTATAACTAACAGTTTACACATATTTTGAACAAAAAAATCAATAATAATAATATAACTCTTTATTGTCATTATAAAATATTTGGTTAAATAAATGAATATTTGGTTTAACAAAATTACATACATCGACAACTAGGCGGCCTTATCGCTATAAGCGATTTCTTCCAGGCAACCTAATTGCCGAGGGGTTGAAACAGACTCGGGAGGATAGCGTGACAACGAAGTCCGCGCTGCTCTGTTACCTCTTTCTACCTAGTGATTATATTCTCTTTGCTCTTTGACATAAAATTACTTCGAGTAGTGATGTGACGCGGTGGATGCTGCATACGATAATTGACTAAATTGCAATGCCGTCACCGCGCCGTAACCATATTTTCGGTTATTTTGAATGATTGAAGCAGTTTTGGTCATATGTAAATGTTGATATTGTGAAATAACTACTAAAGATAAATATCTTCGAAAACATAATTATTTTGGTATAGATTGGGATGGGACTTAAGTCTGCTGTTGTGATGGCTTGAAATCTTTATAATAGTACGTAAGTATTGATTTTTCAATACAGAACACTTATTTTCTTGAAACTCTAACTCTAACTAAGTTTATGCTTTGGAATGTCTGATATAAAATTGAAATCACATGATTTATTTTTTTTGTAAAAAGGTTAATCGAAAAGACAATAAATAATTTGTTTAATGCAGTAGTTTTATGATTAAATATTAAATTAAGTAAAACGCATATTTTGAAAAAAAGTACATATCCAAACTAATATTTTAAATGCGAAAGTGTATCTGTCTGTCTCTCTGTTTAACGGTTACGCTTTCAAGGCTTTACCACCGGACCGAGTTATACAAAATAGTTAATAAACTTGAGCCACGGCTGTCGTTGAATGTACGAAAGCGTTGAAAGTAGAAATGAATGGATTTTGATGAATTTTTACACAATTATAGTAAATTATACGTACTACTTACTCTTTTTTTTTATATTCTAAAAAATTCTGCCCATTCAGTGGTTCATAGAAAGTGGTATGCTTGAACCGTTTTAATTCACATTTCACAAAGGTACCGATATGCGCAGGTGTTATTCGCACTACCATCATGTCAAACTACTGTCGCATAATAATTTATTGCACGATTTGGTAGAATCGGTATCATCTACGTAGCTAATTTATTGTGCCGTCAGTTGTCAATCTGATATTTTCTGATTTGATGATACTTTTTTGAAACTTTCTGCAACACTTTTAGTTTATTTGTAGTGAAAAAAATTACTTGATGTAAAAAAATAAGAAAGGAAATTGATGAGGAAATATTTATAGTACCAATTGCACCTAACTAATATTCCATTAAAAATTATCCTGTATGACACACAGTTAGGTTATCGATAAAATGTTTAACATTTTCCGCATAAGATTCACAACCCTATCTGTCATATATTCATCTGCCTACGCTACGCATTAGGAAGAAAATGCAATACGCGCGCTCTATACCTAATATTATTATTCTAAGGTTACAAGGTATTCAGAGTTTCGCACATATAGCTTACCAAGTACTAAAGGATAAAGCAGTAAAGGATTACTAAGAAGTGTCATCTATTAGTCCTTATTAAAAGTGTAATCATTTTCGAGCTTTCTTTATTTCCCCCTCTTTAAGCCGTTTTTGTTACTCTGTGTACAAGTAAGCAGATTAGTTTAGTCTACAGTTAAAGCATATTTAAAATATCAACTTGTATCATGTTAGAAAACCCTCAGAATGTATGTTTATTTAATTTTTGTCGCTGACTTAATACTCTAGTATGAAATGAAAACTTTGGTTCATTTGAACTTTAAAATGTGAAAAAGGTACCAAATCATGAATTATAAAATTCGTTTTAGTATAGGATTACAAGTAATGCTATCAGACTTTTGCGATTCGAACACATTTTGATACCTTAGCGTCGGGACTTCATCGCGTTAATGCTTATTTAGTCTTCAAATTGATTTTGAAATCATTTTCACAGCTTCGTTACCTGGCATGTGGGAGCGAACGATCACCGTCGGCTCGGCCGGCAAGACGTTTTCCGTGACCGGCTGGAAAACCGGCTGGGCGTACGGCCCTAAGGAACTCATGCGCAACTTGCAGGTCGTTCATCAGAACTGTGTGTACACCGGTACCACGCCTATACAGGTCAGTTAATAGCTGCTTACAGTGATAATTCTTCTGGATAGCGACTACCTCCTTTGGACTTTGCCGCTAAATATTTACGCTTCGAGGGTGATGTGATTTGGTCATATTTTATGGATAGCCAGTTCTTTCCTAAACCTCTGTGCTGTGGTATCTTAGACCTCATCGTTTCTTTTCAACAGGTGAGATGGGTCTCACTAACAAAAGCGAGTTTAGTCAATATAGCTTGCAATTACAAATTGACAAAAGGGTCATATTCAAACAGCGCTAACTCTCGAGTTATACAATTAACAACAATAATTTTAACGTCAATTTGTAAGTAAATATCCTTAAGTATTAAAAAAATTTGTATCAATATGCTAGTTTTTGAAATATGTTAAGAAAAATAAAAAAAACAGTCAATTTTTTTCACTTAAATTTGAATTGTTAATGTTTTAAGATGTTTTGTAGGGAAATTTTTCCATAATGTTTATTTTTATTTGATAGTTGCTATTTCTACCTTTAAAATAACATTTTTTACATCTGTAGGACCTTTTTGTCCAGAGAAATCGGCATCTTTCAGCAGAGGTATCTAAAAGAATTTAAAAAAAATTCAATGGCAGCCATTCCGACAGGAGGGGTGGTAGACCCCCATATATGGGTGTTTTTGTCGATGAAATTAGGTATATTTTGTAACCTTAAATTATCGCTAGGTCATGACTGGAGCTAATTTAATAAAGCAAATTACTCCATATCTGCTTAACATTGACTTTTGGAATTAAAATAATCACTTACTATTTCTTGAAATTTCAAAACCTTTTTCTGTGATTTCAGGAAGCGTTAGCCAGTGCCTTCGAATACGAATTAAAACGTATAGACTCACCAAACTGCTACTTCGTCAGCTTGGCTAAAGAGCTCACTGCTAAAAGGGATTTCCTCGTCAAGGCATTGAAGGATAACGGGTTCAATCCAACCGTACCCCAGGGAGGTTACTTTATCATGGCTGACTGGAGTTGTTTATGTAAGTTTTAACGTTTGCAGATACATACATAAATAACTTCACGCCTGTGTCCCTTATGGGGTAGGCAGAACACCAAAGGCTGTAAAACCATCTGATGTCACATTTGACAAATTTGGAGGTATTATAATGATGCTGAGAGACTATTGCAGTGACAAGGAGTCAGCCTATCGCCAGCAAAAAACGCCAATAAAACCTCAGTCCCTTAACTGACTTTTACAGTATGTCCGGGAAGAGAAGCAGCTGGCACATTCTATGTTTTACTTTCGCTCCCAGTCCAGCGTTTAGAGATACTCGGCATCAATTGAGAATATCTTTTGCGTGTGACGTTTCTTTAGGTATAATCTATGAGTCTCTCCTCTGGGTGACGAGGAGGTTTAGCTGGTTGGTGGATGTCATAAGTGTAAAGCACCCGGGACCGAATGCTTAACGTGCCCTCCGAAGCACGGCAGTTGTGAGAAATAAATGATCGGCGGTCACCGCGATATCGTTTAATATGCACAGTAACCACGCCGCTACTTACTGTGCATATGCTACTTACTTACTACTTACGCCGCTAACGACATCTTTAGGTATACCGAGGTATAATTTTGACTTCTTAAACTATTGACTTCATTCTTACTTTGCAATTTAAATCGTCTTGTATTTTGTGTTACCTATGTGCCAATGCTTTATTTTTTTAATACAATAAATCAATCGTCATTTTACATAGTCTGCTTTTTATAGTTCTCAAAGAATGTTGACGACCACTTTGGTAATGGGGTAAACCTGTCTGCCTCAGATGCCAGTGGTTGCGGGTTCGATTCCCGCAGGGAACAAGAAAAAAATGTTCCATGTCTGGGTGTTTATCTATTTATGTATTTATATTCTAGGTTCCCTAGTTCGGTATCCCATAGCACAAGCTATGCTTACTTTGGGGCCATTTACTCTGAATTTCTATACTGTAGCTTCATCCAAAATATTTGTTTGCAAACACTTTAATGTATGAGCGTTGCCGTGACAACCAAAATCCAGATTTTTTTGTATGAAAAAATCTGGATTAAAAATGTAATCCACCAGTAGTTAGTGTGATTGTCTGGGGATTTTATATATTTATTTATTTTATTTAATGTCAATGTTCTTTCTTATCTTAATCCAATTTTTTTCACACTAATAACAACCGTAGCCATGGCACCTGAAAACTGAAGTCCAAGATATTTACTATGAAAAAATCATGGATGTATAATAACCCAATATGTATACGCTATTTATACAATTCTATGTCCATCTCTTTCCAGCCAAAAGCATCGACCTCAAGGATGAAAAGGACAAGTACAAAGACTACCGCTTCACCAAGAAGTTCGCGAAAGAGGCAGGAGTGCTCGCGATACCGCCGAGCGCCTTCTACTCGGAACCACACAAATGCTTCGGCGAAGACTTCGCTCGGTTTTGTTTTATTAAGGTAAGTACTAGCTATTGCTTGAATTTCGAACGCCCGTATAGAAAGTGCCGTAACTACCATTCCTTTAGGAATTTCAAAACTTCCTTCCATAATTCAACCAGACACCCATTGGAGAACGTTTTTACCGCATCTTCGACGTTTCTGACTAATATATTCATATTCAGATCAGTTATACGTAGCAGTAACATGGCAGAAATTTTATATTCGGTAATACGAACATTTCTTTATTATGTTCCTCAATAGCAGTCAAGTAACTAGATCAGGAACTCTTACTGTTACTTGACTGTTACCCAGTAACATCATCATGAATATCATGTTATTGTTAAAGCCTTATATTAGTTAACAGGCGTATGAAAATTCGATCCTAATATAACATCTCTACTAAAAAGTCCTGTATCCCGTTCCCATGGGAATTTCGGGAATCCCTTCCCAATTTTCAGCTCTTTACGGGCATTAGCTACACGTGTGTCTGTCAATTACTTAGTAACGGAACAGTTTTATATAATGTTCCAATATTATTAGATATTATTATTATCATTATGTATGCTTACAGCTACACGCCTTTCTAATAATATCATTATTATTAGATTTATACGACCGGCTGATGTAGTGGTAACCTACATTGCCTTCTATGCCAGAGGTCCTGGGTTCGAATCCCGGCGGCGGCGGATATTTGTGTGATGAACACAGATATTAGCCGTCAAGTCATGGATGTTTATATGTGTATTTAAATGTTTAAGTTTATTCTAATAAAAAATATGTATTTATTCAATATGTATGTTTATATATTTCTTAATTATAACAGTTATCTAGTACCCATAACACAAGTTCTTTAAGAAACTTAATTTGGGCTAGATAATGTTGTGTGAGTATCAGAAATATTTATATACTAGCCACCGCGCGCGGTTTTACCCGCGTAACTTTTGATCCCGTGGGAATTTCGGGATAAAATATAGCCTATAACCTTCCTCAAGAGTTGAGCTATCAAATGCAGAAATAAATTTTCAAATCCCACTTGTAGTTTCTGAGATTAGCGCGTTCAAACAAACAAAAAAACAAACTCTTCAGCTTTATATATTAGTATAGATTTATTATTATTATACAGGGTGTCCCAAAACTCGACGTCAACCCGGAACCGGGTGACAAGGTAAGTCATGCTGGTTATCAGAAAAATGTTTAAAAAATCTAAGTCACGTGTTCTCAAAATTATTGGCATTTTAAAAAAACACGCAAAATTTCACACCCTGTGACAGTGTTTTTGCTGCTGTTGCCACAAATGTTCACTATTGAAAACTTTTTTTTTTGATATGTAACCCTGAATAATGCTTCTCTAAACTGTTATCAACATTTCAAATCCAGCTCCTCGAGCTTGCATAAAAATAGGACTTATTTCCAAGAAAAAAATTAAAAATTAAAAATGGCCTAGTTTTAACTGTCTGCATTGAAAAAAAACTGTATTACGCGAGTTTGGCAGGTTGTGTCAAAAGTTGGCGCATTTAGTAAGGATCCCAAAATGGTATGACAAGTGGTAAATTGTAGTTGCTATCATGAACAAAAAAAAAATTCGTAAAAATCCAGTGTTCAACAATTTTTTCTTACCTGGTTAAAAAATATTCTAATGGGCCCAAGGTTTTCCAAAGAGTCGTAAATTGTAAGTTGTGACAAAGGAGTCTTTCTAGGAAGTGTAAGCGAGATAGTATTTGTGCTAAAGTGATTGAGTGAGACGGAGAGAGTCACCTTCTCAAGTGCGAGCGAGACAGGTATGGACGCTAAAGTGACTGAGATGGAGAGAGTCATTTTACCAAGTGCGAGAGAGACAGAGAGTGACGCCAGGTATTCGCTATTGTAGATACACATTACAAACCAGTCAGTACGTTACGTTCCTTCGTTTACTGCGCTTGTTTTCGTATTCGTTTGTGTTGATTTCGTACTGTTTACTTTTGGCTATGTTTATGGACTTGTGATTGCTTGCGATTTAGATTTGGACTGTTTGTTTTCTCTTAACGACGACCTTTGCTTTCCTCTGGACTATTGTGTGAGTGTGTGACAAGTGCCGAGATGTCTTCGTATACCACTCGCGAATACGCTAATATGCACCTTATTTATGGTGAGTGCAGGTGTAATGCCAGTGCTGCTGCCAGACTTTACCGCGAAAGGTACCCAAACGCTGCTCGTTACCCCGATCATCGGGTGTTTACGAATGTGCATCGGTTGCTCTTCTCAGAAGGCCGCCTCCCAAATCAAACGCATGGTGGAGGCAGACCCACCAACCCTATGGAAGAAGAAGTTCTACAGGCTGTCGAAGAAGACCCAAGTACTTCAGTAAGAGCTATTGAAACGAACACCGGAGTGCCCAAAAGTTCAGCCCACCGTATTTTAAAAAGAAATGACCTACACCCATACCACGTACAGCGAGTACAGACATTATTACCCGGTGACTACCAAAATAGGGTGAATTTTTGCCGGACGATATTGGAGAGGTACAGAGATGACCCACTTTTTCTAACAAAAATTTTATGGTCGGACGAATCAACTTTTAAAAAGGACGGCGACGTGAACATGCACAACCTGCATGAATGGCGTGTTGAAAACCCTCATTTAACGAGACAGGATCGGTCCCAGTACCGATTCAAAGTTAACATGTGGACCGGAATTTTGAATGGCAAAATAATTGGTCCTTTTTAGTTGCCTGATGCATTAACTGGCGAGGTTTACTTAGACTTTCTTCAAAACCATCTTCCAAATGTATTAGAAGACGTGCCGCTAAGCATTTACAGAGAAATGTGGTTCCAACAAGATGGGTACCCAGCGCACTTTGCTCGCCCCGTAAGAGAGTACCTCGATGAAGAGCTTCCTGGGAGATGGATCGGGCGGGCTGGACCAATCTCGTGGCCGGCCCGTTCACCGGACTTGAATCCTTTAGACTTTTTTTACTGGGGAGCTGTTAAAGAAAAAGTTTACGAGAAGCCCATTGGGAGTGAACATGAATTACGGCAGAGAATAGCTGAAGCAGCTCAATTTGTAAATAATGGACGATACGCTAGAAAGATAGCTCGATCTTTTTTAAAAAGATGACGCGCTTGTATTGCCGCCGAAGGAAGGCATTTCGAACACTTATTATGTATAAAATTTTAAGAATTATTGTAAATTTTATTAATAAACATTGGTATTAAAATTTTGTTTTATTTAAAATTGAAACCTTTAACAATAAATGCCTATTCCAATGCACACACTAAAAAAAAAATTAAAAGTGAACAATCTGTTCATTCAATAAAGATAGACGAGTACATCAGTACAATGTACAATTCAGTTAAATTTAATCAGTGTGTACATTGGAATCGGCTCCAATGTAACCAACGATAAGCTTTGCAATTTTAACCAAGTAAGAAAAAAAGTTAAAAATGGGTTTTCATAGAAATATTTTTTTTTGTTCATGACAGCAGCTACAATTTGCCAAGTGTCATACCATTTTGGAATCCTTACTAAATGCGCCAACTTTTGTCACAACTTGCCAAACTCGCGTAGTACAATTTTTTTTCAATGCAGACAGTTAAAACTAGGCCATTTTTAATTTTTAATTTTTTTCTTGGAAATAAGTCCTATTTTTATGCAAGCTCGAGGAGCTAGATTTGAAATGTTGATAACAGTTTAGAGAAGCATTATTCAGGGTTACATATAAAAAAAAAAAGTTTCCAAAAGTGAACATTTGTGGCAACAGCAGCAAAAACACTGTCACAGGGTGTGAAATGTTGCGTGTTTTTTTAAAATGCCAATAATTTTGAGAACACGTGACTTAGATTTTTTTAAACATTTTTCTGATAACCAGCATGACTTGCCTTGTCACCCGGTTCCGGGTTGACGTCGAGTTTTGGGACACCCTGTATATGAAGGATGTTTTTCCCCACGTAGGGTCAGTTTAGAATATCCCGACCACCCCTGAATAAGCGTGTCTTAAGGGGATGCTAGTCTGATTAACCCCCGCTTGGTGGTGGGATCCCGTCAGGGTTCGAATGCCTAGCGACCACCGTTCATATAAAATGTACATGCATACATACCTTCACGCCTGTATCCTTTATGGGGTAGGCAGAGCACCAGAGGTTACAAAGCCATCTGATGTCACGTTTGATAAAATTTGGAGGCATTTATGGGGACTGAAAACTGCTCGCGTCCGCAAGGTTTAGCCCTCGATGCCTTGTACGTGCTCCCTGGGTGGTGCTAAACGAGCAGTAATATCTGGTGGTAGGCTTCGGCCGTGGCTTGTCACCACCCACTAGACAAAACCATGCCGCCAAGTAACCTAGTTGCGTTCCGGCATGATGTCTAGTGTAGCCATTGAGGAGGATAGGTCTGAGTAATCGTGCTGCATCGGAGAACAGTTTTCAACTCGTAGGATAATGACTCACCGGGTAACTCGTTTTGGAGGGTAGCGGGATCCGAAGCACGGTGCACCGCTGGCCGACCGCAGGTAGTAGGGGGCCCAAGTAGCATGCCAGCCACATGCGAAAGGCTGCCCCGCCACCTCGCGAAAAATCCCGGGAGGCTCCATCGTGCCGGTTGGCGACCGGTTAGAGAGGACCCGATGGCGACCTCGGGGGGGTTCGGGCGTCCCCGCAGTCTCCAGGCGAGTTCCCCAATGGTGCGTTGTTTCCTACGAGTTGCTTGGTTCCATTTGCAGCGCTTCACTCAACTTCTATTCTCCTCCCTATTCACTCCACTACCAATTCACAATGAAAGGTCCTCTTTTTAGGTTCAACAGCGGTTGCACTTCCTCTCCCTTAAAGTCCACTTCTGTAACATCCGAGGAGTGCACTCCAATCTGAATGATGTCCACCACCATCTTGAGACGGAGAGACCACACCTACTCTTTCTAACGGAGACGCAGATCTGCGATCCGTCAGACTCGGCATACCTTGGTTACCCAGGCTATATCCTGGAGTCTCTTTTCCGCCCGCACGCCGGGGTGTGCATGTATGCCAGTGACGCGATCTGTTATCAGCGTCTCCGTTACTTGGAAGTGCCGGACCTTTCAGTCATGTGGGTTCACATAGATACTGGCCTAGACCAAGTGGTTTACGCCTGTATCTATCGTTCACATAGCGGAGATCGGGAGACAACGAGGCTTATGGAATACCTTGGCAATACAGCAGATAAGATTCAGCAACGTTTTCCCACAGCGCAGTTGGTGTTCCTGGGGGATTTTAACGCACACCACGGACAGTGGTTATACCCGTATCAGGACACTGACCATGCTGGCAGAGAGGCCTTTAAGTTTTCGCTGACTTATGGTCTCTCACAGCTTGTTAACGAGCCTACGCGCATCCCCGACGTTGCTGGCCACACTGCGTATTGCTTGGACCTTCTGCTGACAACCGATCCTGACAGATACTCGGTGTCCGTCACTGCACCTTTAGGGACATCCGATCACTGTATGGTGAAATCTGTATCGCTGTACTCGCCACCTGACACCCGCCCAAAAGGCTCCAGGCGAGTATGGCGTTACAAGTCAGCAGATTGGGATGAAATGCGACATTTCTTCGCATCTTATCCATGGCGGCAAACTTGTTTTACATCAACCGATCCATCGTGCTGCGCTGATGCTGTCTCAAGTGTGATAGTTCAAGCAATGGAGTACTTCATTCCCCACGCTGATCTATCAAAAGGAGGTTCTTAAATGCTTGCTGCACCTAGACGAGAACAAAGCTAGTGGTCCAGACGGTATTCCTGCAGTGGTCTTAAAACGCTGCGCAGCTGAGTTGTCTCCCGTTTTGACGCGTCTTTATCGACTTTCATTGGAATCCGGTAAGGTTCCCAAGTCCTGGAAGCTTGCTAACGTACAACCAGTACCAAAGAAGGGAAGCCGTGCCGATCCTGTCAACTATCGACCAATTTCAATCACTTCCATACTTTGCAAAGTCATGGAACGTGTATTGAACAATCGACTCCTGGCATACCTCGAGACCAACGAGCTCCTAAGCGATAGCCAATATGGTTTCCGCAACGGGCGCTCGACCGGCGATCTTCTCGTGTATGCCACTCACTTATGGAGCGAGGCCTTGGAGGGTCATGGTGAAGCAATAGCTGTATCCTTAGACATTTCCAAGGCCTTTGACAGGGTCTGGCATGATGGTCTCTTAAGTAAGCTTCCAGCTTATGGCATACCGATTGGGCTCTGCGACTGGATATCTGATTTTCTGAGGGAACGGTCAATTCGAGTAGTCTTAGATGGCTTCTCCTCCGACCAAATGGCAATTAATGCCGGGGTACCTCAGGGATCTGTTCTCTCTGCAACATTATTCTTGCTGCACATTAATGACCTTTTAACACCGGGCATTATTAGTTATGCTGATGACAGCACTGTTGTAGAGAGATACGTATCCAATGCGCGAGCGAGCCCCCGTGAAATCCAGAGTTTAAGAAAGTCAATGATTGAGCGCGTTGATTTGACCTTACGGAAAGTATCCGATTGGGGTGAGTCGAATTTGGTCAAATTCAACGCGTCCAAAACTCAGGCGTGTCTATTCTCCGCAAAAAAGAGCACCTTCACATTAACGCCCACTTTCCAAAATTTATCTGTCCCCATCACTGACCATCTAGGGCTTTTAGGCGTAACTATAACATCCAGTTTAAACTTCGGTCAACAAATTGTGTCCATGGCTCAAGTAGCTTCGAAAAAGTTGGGAATCATCTCGAAGGTACGGCGGTACTTCAGCCCTGCACAGCTTCTTAACTTATATACAGCTCAAGTGCGATCATGCATGGAGTACTGCAGTCATCTTTGGGATGGTTCAGCCAAATATCAACAAGAAGCGCTGGACTCCGTTGACCGAAGAGCCCGTAAATTAATTAACAACGTCGACCATACGACCAAAAAACTACAGACCCTAGAGCATCGTCGTAAGGTTGCTTGTTTAACCGTGTACTACAGGATACATTTTGGTGAGTGCGCGAGTGCTCTGTTTGAGCAAATTGAACCCTCACCCTTTTACCATCGGACTACTAGACACAGACAGAACTTCCATCCGTATGTGGTTGATATTCCGAAAAGTCGAACTAAGCGCTTTGACAGTTCCTTTTTGATACGGGTCGCCAAGGTTTGGAATGAACTGCCTGCGTCTATTTTCCCTGACCAGTATAGTCCTAGTACTTTTAAGCGTCGAGTGAATAGGTTTCTCGTGGATGGACGTGTACCACCTTAGTCTTCATGTTCACTTAACATCAGGTGTCATGGAAGACAAACGTCCGATCCATATTTTATAAAAAAAAAAATATGATGATGGAGAGAGACTTTGCAGTGATAGGGAGTCAGTCTATCTCCTACAGAAACATCAATTACTTACAATATCGGGAAGAGAAGCAGCTGGTACAGAAGGCAGCAGATCAAGCGTTCCAAATCTGTCAAAAAGTTGTGAATGAATCTATTGAATCTATGTTTGTAACACTTGATCTGCTGCCTTCTGTACATTACCGCTTCGGTGGTGATGTGTTCCGGCAGTATTTCATGAAGAGCCAGCTCCTTCCTTAACCCCTGTGCTGTCATCTTCGAACTCATCTTCAGTCATCATCAGATGATAACTGATCAATAATAATCAACGAATGCAGAGCATTAAAAAACCGACTTCACGTCAAAACCTTGGCTCAAGTATAAGGTCGTCAAGGTATACAATCTCCGTATTCATAGGTACATATTTAAAATATGCTTCTATGCTGGACTGGGAGCGAAAGAAAAACATAGAATGTGCCAGCTGCTTCTCTTCCCGGGCATACTGTAAAAGTCAGTTAAGGGACCGAGGTGTTATGGGAGGCTTTTTTGTGGGCGATAGGCTGACCCCCTGTCACTCCAATAGTCTCTCTCCACTATTATAATGCCTCCAAATTTTTCAAACGTGACATCAGATGGTTTCAGAACCTTTGGTGTTCTGTCTACCCCATACAGGCGTGAAGTTATGTAAGTATTTATGTATGTATATTTAAAAAAAAAATGTTTTATGAAGTACACAATCGATTTCAATAAAATTTATATGGGACCAAATGGGAAGTATCCTCTATCATACGAAACAAGAATCGTCAAAATCGTTGCGCCCTGTCAAAAGTTATGAGGTAAGAAACATAAAAAAAGCACAGACGAATTGAGAACCTCCGTCTTTTTTCGAAGTCGGTTGAAAAATGATTTCTGAACATTAATTAAAGCAGCTTATCATGACGGTCATTAAAAATCTCATAACCCATGCTCGATTTGACATCAGCAAGTGCTTGTTTTTAAATTACAATTGAATCAAATTAAACTAGTCGTCGTTTTTAACGCTTTGTGGATTATGGCCTCATTAAAGAAACCAGAGCAATAATAGTAAAAACTTTGTTATTAATCTTTTTTTTTTTCATACATAACTTCACGCCTGTATCCCGTACGGGGTAGGCAGATAACCAGAGGCTATAAGACCATCTGATGTCAGGTTTGACTAATTTGGAGGTATTATAAAGATGGAGAGAGACTTTTGTAGTGACAGGGTGTCAGCCAATTGAAAACGCTAATAAAACCTCTGTCCCTTAACTGACTTTTACAGTATGCCCGGGAAGAGACGCAGCTGACATATTCTACGTTTTTCTTTCGCTCCCAGTCCAGCGTGGGAGTGTTTTTTTTTTAATTCGAAATTCAAAAAGATTCATTTATCATAAGAACCAACATCGCATGTACATTTGATGACGTCATAATTGTATTGGCTTTAACAAGCTGCTGATAGATTTATTTATTTGTTGTTTTTATTTCAGAAAGACGAAAACCTGAAGCTAGCGGCCAAGCTTATAACGGAATGGAATAGCAAGAAATGTTAGAGCGCTTAAATTGGGTAATATTAGAACACGTAGGATTCTTCCTTAGTCTACTATTGATTTTTTACACTCAATACTGAAAATTTATCGAGAAAAATATGTATCACGTTGTGTCGAATCAACCCCTTTTTTATAAAGATGAGTTTCAACGTAAATAACTTTGTCTATGGATAATAGCAGAACATTTTGTAGATATCAATGATATCCGAATGTCCTTATTAACCTAATAAACAAATGGAATGTAAATAATTGTATGTGCCTACATTTGGAACCGTTTTTATATTTTTTTATACAGGTAGACTGGTGCGTCACTTTTGAAATTCAAGGATGCGATATTTTGAGATCATACAGTAAGAGAAAAAATATAATTAAAAATAAATATTTATTACTTACTGAGTAAACTTAACCGAAAGTCAAAGAATTCATTACGCATCGCAGGGTTACATTAGCGTTGGCAGCGATCCGCGTGCCAGGTCACGTGCAGAGAGTGACTCAGGTGTAAGTAAAGTGAATAGTAACTTAACATTATTATTTATAGGGAATTCTAGTGAAAAATTAAGTACCTACCTACTTTTATTACATAATTATGACCAGAATCGAGTACGGAGTGCGCTCCTTCAGTATCTAAAGTTTGTCACCAGTCACCCTGTATAAGCAGAGTTAAATTATTATAATCAAATTTTTAAATGTTTCATGAATTTAAGAAAAGTAAATAAAAGTAAAGTGTGCTCATCTTATATTTAATGTGCTATTTAATTGTGAATGGTGTAAAGAGAATCTTACTTTGCAACTTTGCCTTCCGTACGAGCTGTAAGTTGTACTGAAACTGCTGATGAACAAGTTGCTATGTTGGAATTTAACTTTGACTTAGAGCCGTAACTCTAGTTTTGTTGGGAAAAATTAATTTAACGACTTTTGTATATCTGTCTTCGTGCCTTGTTAAAAAATCTGTTTAAAAATTAAGTCCATTTCATACAAGGATTAAATAAATATATTTGTTATCTTGCCATTTACTTAATTCTATTAAGGAATTATGGGAAAAAAGCATAATTTGTGATCTTAAATCATGTTTTGGTGTCATACATTTGACTATGCTTCTCATATTATTGCATTTTTACATTTAATCGTGTTGCTATTCAATATCTTATGAATCCACTTGTAAGTGAATCACAACAAGTCATTATTTCTATTTAAAACTAAACTAAAAATTGTGATAAAAACAACTCAAATTATTGTATGATGGTTTGTTGAAAATAAAATTTATTAAAATGTTAAATTTGTAAACTTTTATTTAACAGAGCATGTAAAAAATACCACCATTTTGCACTTACAAAAACACGAAGAGCTAAGCAAGGAGAGATAAATCAGAATAACTTAAGTATCGGTCTCTTTTTAAGTTTTTTTTCCGTTTAAAAATGTTTATCTTTCCTATGCTAACTTAATATAATTGTATATAGTTTGATTTTTTTTCATTATTACGATAGATAGTCTCCTCGAAGCCATCTCTTTGCATCCCTTGTGTCGTTACCGTATGTTTTGCCAAACCTGTGGGGAAAAACGGATTTAAATATACGATTAATATGTCTACAGTATGACACCCTGTATGATTGATTAAATTTGACAGATCCTACCTAATGGTGCGTACAGATTTTTGTAATGGAACTTGTAATGTAACATTCTGCGCACCACTCGTTCAAATACGCAACGTGCGCAGAATGTTACATTACTAGTTGCATTACTAGCAATCTGTACGCACCATAAGAGAAGAGCCACTGTAAAATGTAAGGCCGTATACAGAAAGAAAGCTGGAAACTTATAAGCGCTTACCGGCGCTTGACAGCGCTGGTTCGTTCTACACAAAGAAAGCAGGTTGAGGCAGAACCAAGCTGACGATGATTTCCCTGATTTCCTGACCTGCGCGGGTCACCAGCGCTGGCAAGCGCTGGTAAGCGCTTATAAGTTTCCAGCTTTCTTTCTGTATACGGCCTAACGCTTTGGAGGGCGGTACACGCTTATAGCAGTTATCACATTACAGGGTTCATTTTAATTAGCGCATCACCTCTTGCAGGCAGCCTCTCCACATCAATCCAAACAACATTTGTTTTACAACTTTTCAAAATTAATAGGTTTTAAAATTTTAGTTTTCTCATAAAAAAAAATATTTATAGCCTCTGTTTAGAGGCGTAACTCAATTTACTTTGCCATGTAAAATATCGCTTTAAAATAATAATAGGCACTTCTTACAAAATGTTGAGTAAGGAGCAAAACTTTTTTGTTTTTATTAAGCTATTTCATAGCTTCTATCGCGGGCCTTGAGCGTGGGGACCGAATCCAGAAATTCCGTAACGAAAAAAGCCTAACACCCCCCACTCCGACCGGCACAGCGGTGATACTTTGATTTCACAACTTTACATGCGGGCTTTTATAAACAATCAGCGCCATCTACTAGGAACTTGTGGAACTTCATATTAGATCAAACATTACTGCATTAATAAAATAAATAAATAATTATAATTGCATAAGTTGATAAAAAATGCTATGCAATAGCTTTACCGCGATAGTCTCCGAGTGCCACACGTCTTTTTTGTGTTATTTATCAAGATACAGTACTAGTATAAGTACTATACTCTGGCAAATAATCCAATGCAGTAAACTGACAGATCGATATGTGAAATAGGAAAATAATGATACCAGTTTAACACTTCGTAGGGTAAGTACTGAATGAGAATGAAAACGAACGAGTATAATTTGTCATTCGATTTGCATAAAATTTTAAAGAAATTTATAAATAATTGAATTTGAGGTGTGTACTATATCTAAAAAGTAACTTTAATGAAAATAATTAATTACCAAACATACTTTGAGCTTTAAAACGGTTACAGTAGAAGTAAAATAGACTTTATAACTTCTTGCTTTTCAAAATTCGTTACATACATACATAGCTTCACGCCTGTATCTCTTATGGGGTAGGCAAATACCAGAGGCTATAAGTCCATCTGATGTCACGTTTGACTTTGGAGGTATTATAACCTATACCAATAAAACCTCTGTCCCTTAACTGGCTTATACAGTATGCCCGGGAAGAGAAGCGGCTGGTACGTTCTATGTTTTTTTTCTTCGCTCCCTCAAAATTCGTTTTGTCGTCAAAAATGAATTTTCAAGGATAGTTACCCTTCGCTAACAGCACCATAAAAAAAAGAAAAATCTTCTGAGCCAAAACATTTTTTTCCATACATTACGATATTATTATTTTAAAAATAACTACATTCATTCACTATTTTTTTACACATCACTATTTTTTGATACACATCACTATTTTTTTTTCTTCCCTAAAGAGGGCACACTGGAACTGTCATTTTACTGCATTGAATTATTTGCCAGAGTAGAAATCAAAAGTTGAAGATTTACCACTTGGCATACTAGGTATAGATACTAAATAAACAAAAATTGTGTAATAAAAGCTAAAAAACGATAAAAATCCTTGCTTGTAAATATTTTTAGATAGATGATTGCTGTTGAGTTTCTTGTCACTTCTTCTCAAATCGACTTTCCAAAGTGGTAGTAGAATTCAGTTCAATTTACAAACAAAAGTATCGTGCGTTTCAAATGAAAATAGGAACGTCAATGTCCTCTATCTGTCATAAGTGACTTGAAAATTAGGATCTGCAAAAAATTTTTTTTTTCAGTAAAAATAACTATTAATTTTGTTTATCAAAGTATTATAGCGAAACGAAACAAAAACTTTATTTTATTATTTTTGTCTTATTATTTAATTAGTTTTTAAACTTTATTTACAAGCGACAATAAAGAGGATCCGTGGTGAAAATGCTCGGAAACCATGCCAATGTTAAACGACGACGATGAGATTGTTTTGCTGACTATCGGTGACCTAATCGGTTCGAATTGACAGCTATGATGTCACAATATGGCGCTAGCTAGTCCTATTCTCATTTGAAACTCATAATACAGAAGGCAGCAGATCAAGCATTACATTACCTGTCCAACCCCAACCAATTTTAACTTAATGTCGAGGGCATAGAGTTCAGATTCAAGTTTTTTTTTAAAGATTTGTAACGCTTGATGTGCTGCCTTCTAAAATATTTTTGACGTTGACTGTAAAAAATTATGAAAAATTTAAGAAAATATTGATTGTCACTATGCTGCGTGCCAATGATACATAACATTTTGCTCACTACTGGTACTTGACACTGGGTAACCATACCTGAACATATTTCCAGGGACATGACCAGCATAGTTCGGCAGCATCCCGACGTGTTTGTGGTAGATCTCTGTAGGATTTATTGACAACGGCGGGTCAGGTCTGCAGGAAGGAAAAGGAGAGGCGTGGGTATCACAATAATAGCAGGAGATTGTTAAGGAATAAAATGTGTTTGGAATATAAAAGATGTAGGAAAGTGTGCTAGGAATGAAAAAGATTTTGATTTATTTTGAAATAAATAAATAAATATTTCTGACACTCACACAACTAGCCCAAATTAAGTTTCATAAAGAACTTGTGTTATGGATACTAGATAACTGATATACTTATGAAATATATAAACATACATATTTAATAAATACATATTTGTTATTAGAATAAACTTAAATTAACATATAAACGTCCATGACTTGACGACTAATATCTGTGTTCATCACACAAATATCCGCCGCCACCGGGATTCGAACCCAGGACCTCTGGCATAGATGGCAATGTATGTTACCGCTACACCAGCCGGTCGTCGATAAGGGAAAATAAAGTATGAAGTGATTTTGGTAAAGAATTGAAAATAAAATACCTACATGGTTATTTAATAGTAGCATTGAGGTATATTGTGGTCTATTCTTGTGTTTAAAAAAGTATTATTTTACGTTATGAAATATAAATAATTAAAAATTTGAATCCTAAATTATATTCCTAGCCAGTCCATTTTGATACAACAAACTTTTAGGAATTTCACTGTGTGATCTCTTATCATGCATTGGGTGGAGAATAATACTGAATTAGATAATTCAAAAACAATTAAGATTTATCCGTAAAACCAACTTCTTTGTTTCTTTCTCTGCAAAAAAAGAACCTGCAAGTAGGTACTTAAAATCAAAAACGAATCTTTATTCAATAAACTTTATTATGCATTCTTAAATATATAATTCCTTATAACTATATTACTGGAGTTTTACACCAGCATTTTAACCATATACGGTCCTTCGAGATGGTATCCGGTCTTGGCGTAATAATTCCTAGTTCCGACACCGGAAATAACGGCCATCTTGTCGGAGCCATGTTCCTCCCGGGCTATCCTTTCCGCTTCCTCCATGAGAAGCATGCCAAAGCCTTGGTGCTGGAACTTTGTGGGGTCTCTAGCGTTAACCTGTAATAAACACATTTACAGGATAAAATATGGCTAAACGAACGGAGATGATATTTCACACACAGATAATTTAAGCCCGCTCCCCCCACGTGTCCAAAGGGGACCTCGCGTCAGTCTTGATAGTTCTTAGCTTTATGTGGTAGAAATCAGTAATACCAAAAGATATTCAGGTCTCGTTGGGAATAGTAATCCTCAGCAAAATAATAGTGTATAAAAAGGACTATTTGACTCATGATCTGCAGTAGGCTCCTGTATTATTTTCAAATGTTAACTATACTTAGGATGGCTGGTGACAAATTTTAGATATTGAAGGAGAGCACTCTGTACTCGATTCTATCATAATTATGTAATAAAAGTAAGTACTGAATTTTTTAGCTGAATTCCCTATAAATAAATAAAGAGTTTCACTAGGTCGACGACCGTTCCTGAAGCCATATCTATACCTACCTATCTATGCTGTGTTGATAGCGCCGCGCCCAGCTAAGTCCGTACCAGTGTATCAATGCATTTCATAATGAATTTTTTAAATTTTCTGTTAAGTTTACTCAGTAAATAATGAATATTTATATTTTTATTTTATTTTGTCTCTTCACATATGATCTCAAACTATCACATCCTCGAATTTCGATAGTGAACCACCAGCCACCCTGTAAAAGCGTATTGATACAAAGATTTAAGTATCATTCTTACCGGTACAACAGATCCATACACATGCAGTTCCCTCACAATACTACACTGTTTAAAGTTAGCGTTCGGTCCTGGCTTCAACTCCGGTCTGTAAGTGTCCTCAGAGCATTTTCTCAAACGGAGTAGACCCACCAGGATATCTTGGTCCGGGTCCTCATAGGCTAAGAAAGTCTCCCAGCCGCCATTTGCGACGTAATCTCGCCTGATTAGCTCTACCTGGAAGTAAAGATTTTGTTGTTAGAACTATTTGTCTTTGTTCCTATTTATAGGTCTTAAAATTGTGTGTCGATTGCGAAGTCGTCGTAGCGCAGTGGTTACTGTGTGTATCATACGATATCGTTCGGCGCGGTCGGTACTTGGATGGGTGACCGCCGATCATTCATTTCTCACGACGACTTCCGTGCTTCGGAGGGCACGTTAAGCAGTCGGTCCCGGGTGCTGTATACTTGTACACAGTAGTCGTTAGGGTTTGTCAGAAGCCATTTTGGCACCCTGAAAATTCTGGCATCCACCACCCAGCACTGGGCCAGCTTGGTGGATTATGGCCTATACCTCCTCGTCACCCAGGGGAGAGACTCATGCCCTGCAGTGGGCTCATTACAAAGAGTTGTGATGATGATGATGATGAAATTGTGTGTTTACAATGGAATGGTAGCTTATATTTTTTGTTACACAGTAATAAAAACTTCAAAACTTGACCTTCAACAAATATTTAACAAATTTAAATTACCATCTATTTAGGATCTAGTAGTCTAGACTCAGACTAAAGTTCCATGTCTACATAGAACACAAATTCAATACTAAAATATTTTTATTCAAATGAGTGCATGTTATTTTTTTAATGATTGACTAATTAGCTCCAATTTCACCGTGTAATAAAACTTGATCAATTCGAGTTTAACTCGGCTTACGCGTTAAAACGTTTTTCTTCGGACAGAGCCGAGATTCCGAGTTCAGAAGAAAATCTGTGAAAACGGGGCTTAATGTGCTTGCTAGAAAACTGGAAAATTCTGGTTTTTCTGAGCCAAATTTACTTAAAAGGTCGCTAGCCAGACAAATTCTGTCTGGCTCCTACACCACCTCCTGTTTAAAAAAATCTAGTCTTCAATTCGGAATATTTTGTTAACCTATTCATAGCATTTGTTTCGTAACCCTCACCTGATAAGGTTTAACTTTATTATGGATCTCCTGTATGCCAACTTCTCTTGTCCTCACGTCCCTGCAGTCAGTGCCCAAATCCGCCATACGCGCGAGAGCCAATTCCCTAAGGTTTCCATGTTCTACTCCAGATGATACAAGTGGCATGGGAATGTCACGCTGCACTCTGAAATGTAAGCGTTCAATATGTAAACTAGTGAATTTTACTCTTTTACTATGAGTAGATATGTCAAACAAATTTTAATGGGAGATTCTGTAGGCAAGGTCCTCTTAGATGTCGTAAAAATTAATTTAAGTTTTATAAAACCTATGATTTTTTTCAGACTTTCGCGAATCATATATGCTTAGTATATGGCTAATTTTAAATTTAATTGTTAAGCATTATTGTTTGTATAGGATTAATCTGCCACAAAGCAAACATTTTTTTTTACTACTGACATAGTTTTTGAAATTGATGCATTATTTTGGTGTGTTTTTAGTAAAAAAAGAAAATCTTGTCAGTAAGAGCACATTAAAATTGTGTGAATTTGCCCATTCAACGGAATTCCAAAAGGATATGTGTCAAAAAATTAACTTTAAGATGATTCTTTTAGTTGTAAAGATATTTTTTAATACAGTTAAAAATCTGAAAAAGGTCGTAAATATTCACTATTTATAATCTAAAATAAAACCCTTTTTTAACGAACGACCACGGCGTCTCTAAAGACACCGAAACGTCTAGTTAAAATGTAACGTAAAATAATACACAATAAACATAATTAAAAAGTGTCTTATAGCAACTTTTTTTTTGGAAAACTCGGGGTTTATATTTTTTTTAATAAGCAGATTAGAAAGGTCTTGATCTAAGGCTGCGTTCCAACCACACGCGCTTGCTCAGCGCACGCCACGCGCCTCACCAGTATCCGTGTTTATACTAGTGATGTGCTGGATCGCAAAAAATTTAGACCCATGGATACGAATCCTAAAACGGATATTCGGTGTCAAGATCCGCGGAAGCCGATGCGGATCTTAATTTTCTTAAACAATCGGTAGAGGCGCGAGTGACCTTGAAACGATAGTTGACACTTCGCTCACCGCAACGACACGCAGGACATGTTTCTACTTACGTCGCGCGGGTATTACTTTTGTTTTGTTTGCCAAATATTTGATTTAAGGAATAAAAAATACTCTTGAATAGATTTCAAGTTTTTTTTTTTCAAATTCATCTCAACTCATACATACATCATTTAATACTATAAATTGAAAATTAGTAAAGAAAAGATCCGTAAAAGATTCGCTAGAACAGTAACGGATATGGAGTACAAATAGGTTTTTTTTTCCGGTGGATACGGATCTGTTCATACGGATACGGATGTCAGGATCATCACTTGTACATATGTTAAGAACCTAGTGATTAATGCGGGCATAAGCACTGAACCTTATAATTTGTTCAATTCCACTCTTGTGGTTTTTACCATGGGTAGTATTATTGTTATATGATATTTGCAGCATTGTAGTTTGTTTGATTTTTAATTTGATAATTAAAAATAAGACATAATATTTAGAATTTACCTGTAAACCCTAGTCCACGGAGGAACTAGGGCCAACACTTTAGCAATCAAATCCACTAAAGTGGATGGCGGGTAGCTCCTGTATCTTCCAGTTTTCCACAATTCATACAGCCCTGTACCTCTTATTACAAGAGTGGGATAGATTTTCAGACCATCAGCCCTGAAAGCTGGGTTTTCAAAGAACTCTATAAACTGCTCTACATCTCTTTCAAAATCAACATTTGGTAGATCCGGCATCATGTGTGCTACAATCTGAAAACAAAAAAAATATATATGAAGAAAAATTGTAATAATGAGTTTAATATAATTTTATAGCTTGTATGAATTTCTTTCATCAACTAAATCAGTCAGAATGTAAGGTATTGGATAACTATATTATTCTGGTTTCTACCTTAAATCCAGCATCTTTAGCCAAACTAAAGTTTTCACAGACGGCTTTTACTGTGTGTCCTCGATTAGTATCTCTGGCAATATCTTCATATACTGACTGCACACCAATTTCCAGCCTGCAAATGGATTTATAATTACATGATCAAAACAAAAATGAACATAGATGTACGCTTTCATAATGTGTACTGACTGGTTAGAGATTAAAAACACTTTATAAAGTAAGTCCATCTGTGTAGAACGCTTTTATTTCCAATACAAAAACAATGTTACAAAGTTCCAGATGGGCAGTGTAATTAGGCACTGGAATGTCAGATGGTCAGTAATGCACTAGTAGTTAACTTATATCAGCAATAACAGAAGTAATCCTTATTCCTACTTTACAGAATATAATAGAATAAAGGAAAGTAATCTGTGCAAAAAAATTACTTACCTAGTACAGCCATAGTTAAGCATATCACTCATGTGCCTCTGAAGGCAATAATCTGGCCGAGTCTCTATTGTAATTCCTATACATTTTGTTTTGGCTCTTTCAGAGAATTTGACAGCCTCTGCAACACAACTAGAAGTGTGACCAGATAAGGCATCATGGAGATTTCTGTAAACATTCATCATAAAGTAAATAAATAGAACTTATATAGTTAATACTTACAGCAAGGTGGAAAATAATTGACTTTACCTGATGAAATAATCACGGTAGTCTTCTGGAAGACTCATAAATGTCCCACCCATTACAATAAACTCAACCTTGTCTACACTGTGTCCCAATTGTTTCAATTGCTCCACTCTATGCCTGGTTTGTAAATAAGGGTTGTATCTTGCTCTGATAGCTCGCATTGAAGTAGGCTCGTATCCTGTGTAGCTTTGGGTTGAATATTCAAAATCCGAATCTGGGCCTCCAGGGCAATACACGCAGATGTTACCAGTAAAGTTAATATGTGGGCATCTGTGTGGTTTACACATAACAGCAACGACAGCTATTCCGGATGCTGTGCGAATTGGCTTCGCCTTTAGTTTTGGTAAAAGAATAGCTTTGGCATCGGAAGGCACAGCTGCAATTATATCAACTAACCTAGGAGATGTCCCAAGACCATATTTAGATGAAATTCTCGTCTTCATTTTATTAAGGTTAACATCTTTGCCTTGGCGATGTGCTATCAATAACTCTTGTATTATCTCCGATATCACCATAACCATCTTTTCTTCTTTTGAAAGGTTCGGTAAAAGCTTCTTTTTCGCCATTATAGATGATTCTTTATGTATTTTATAAAGAAAAACTAAAATCTTATTAAAATTACACTACCTAACCAAAATAAACACGCACGTCGCACGACGAGTTGACACTGACAGGACAGTGACACTCAATTACGCCTCGAATTGCTAGGATAAAAGCCGTTTAAAAATACATTGTTGTTTTAATATGTAGCAGTGTAATTGGTTCTAATAGAAATAATTATTGAAGACAATAGAAATAGGTAAAAGGACATACTTGACAACGTTCACTGGTGCCCATTCTGTGCTCTGGCGTCGTCTATAGTTAGAGGTGAAGTCACACAGAGCAGAGTTTGTTAATTTCTGTGAAGTTTCGCCAAATCTTTCGAACCCATACGGAACATGTCCCATAAATCCTGTAACGAAAGAAATTTCATCAATTCATAAATGATACTTAGATTTAAGTGGTAATAGATTATGTATGCTCGAGAGGGTTGAAACAAGATTTTAAAGTGTAGTAACTATGTAACTCACGTATAGACTCAGCCGGATTATAACCCCAAATTTGATTACGCACAAAAGATTGGTGAATTTTGGCGTAAGACATTGTTGTATGTGATGTATATTGAAATTATATGTAAAACTGAAATATTTAATATACAAAAACAAAAACAAACTGACAAAATAATTTCATGTTGACGTTTGTCAAAGGAGGCCGAGTTTAAAAACTTTAAACCCCATTTTGAATAAAAGTAGACAAATGCTGCAGGTACTAATAAACATCGCTATTTTTATTGGATCTTAAAAAATGTGATACCTATGGTAATGCTATGAGGATTTTTAACTTTTTATACTTATGAATTTGTTTTTGAACAGACGATCCTAAATTGTTTTATGCCCGCAGCTATTGAAAAATATTTTGTTCGACAAACATGAACAAAAATAACAATCAGAAATGTTTTATTATTATCGACTAAAAACGTTTCCACACCTCTCTTGATGTATTTTTCGGGATCATCATTGTCCATAAAGTAAGGACTGACGTTGTGCGATGCTGGAGACAACTTCGCTTCATCCACAGGTAGATCCCGCAATATTCCTGCGCATTCTGGCCTGACCACCACCAGTGGCAATTTGAACTCTGCCGTTGCAGACTGGAAAACAAAATCCCGATCAGCTTTGCTAGAAGCAGCTTCATAAAATCTTTCAAACTTCCTTCTTCTACTTTCCATCCACTCCCATTCTCATATTTATTAAACTTGCATGTTTGTAATCGTTTGTTCATGTATTTTTGTTTCACTTACATATCGGTCCTGCAAATCCCAGGGTTGCCCTTTACCAGCTTGCAATGAAACAACTCTTTCTAGTTGGTTTTTGGCCGAGCGTTGGCTCATCTGCAGTCTTTGAAATTCTGATAGTCCTTCAGTCGCTGCCACCGTATACCTTTGCCCAAATTGTGCATTCAACTTGGGAACGAATCCTATTCAAAAAACCCGCAATTAGATACTTAGATAATAATTATGTGCTTCTTATTACCAGCGCCCATTGTCAACGCGCAAGGTACTTAATAGTGGCAATGGAAATTAAGATTGGTTTTAAGTAGCCACAACTTATCTCCACCTCATTTGATGTAAAGAGATGGTTATTTACACTCTTTAAATTACCACGATTATAAAATATAGTGCAAAATAGACGGTGGCAGTATCCAAATCTTTGCCATTCTCGTCAAAACGTGTAGTATTCTGCTTTCTCTTCAGCATGGTGAGCCAAAGAATTAACATTTTTGGTAGTAGCCTAAAAGCTCAGCAATACGGCTTGTATGGACAGTATTGGGGATTTTCTACTTATATCTTAGATAAAAGACTTGCCGACAACAATTTTTTCTTGAGTCTCGTACAGGTTTCTCTCCTTTTACAAGCATTAGTTAGTAGGTGAAGTTCGGCAACCTATCCTTATCAATGTTTACCCAAATACCTATCTCAGCGATGTGATGCATGTTTAATTAGGTTACCCAAATACAGTTCAATTAAAGCTTTGCGTGGCTTCCTTCTTAAGATAACCTTTGACCGTGTTTGATAGGTACATCGTGTCATAGAAATATATTACTTAATATGATTGCATTGTTTACTTTGATTAAATGTTTTTCGGCCTCAAATAAGTTTTTTTTGTTATCCTTTTGTCTTTTTCTCAGTTCTTGTTTAATTTAGTTTGTTTTTCTAAATGTTGTCAACTTTATTTGTTTGTCTATTTTGCGTCGAATAAATGTTTTTTTTTTTTATAACTAGAGGTTAGGAATTAATTTATGTAGAAATACAGCAAAATTGTTTTGGCAATGCTTTTGAAAATAACCCAACCAAGTACTTAGACCTCTTTAGAAATTTACTTAGGTTAACTTTCTTAGCTTTCGAGTCCCCTCATTTATTTGCACGGCATAATATTTATTACATTAAGTAGGTAGGTATACGAGCCTTTATTTATATTATCATATGTCTATGTTGCCTATTTACACATTTGTACCTGAAGGTAAAAAAGTGAACCGAATGAAATACAATAATAATATAATATTTAAATAATTTTCTTGCAAGCTGGCAAATTCGTGAAATTAATTGGTTTACAAATGTTATAATATTTTACAGTGCCTTTTCATACTCTAGGTACATAAGATATACATACATTATAATTCTTATTTTACCTACCTATCGGACAGAAGTAACGTTTTAGAATTAGAACCGTTTTCCACCAGATGAAAAACAAGTGTTGAACATAGCGACTTACGGCCTAGACAGTTGATGGCAAGATTCCATACCTTACAGAGGTATAACTAGCGGTATAGGTTTTTAAGAACCTGAAATGAGACATGGCTGTAAATAGAATTGTCAGTAGATATGCCCCGTTTCTGCGAGATGTTTCCTTAAGAGCTTCTTGTAGAGTGGTGCGTAGGTACTTCCATACTTCCCGCCCAGTGAATTTCGCCGACGACGTAAGCAAGCGAAAATACGTTTAACTGCTTAATTTTCAAAATTTATAAATATTAAAAAAAAATCCTAAGTACACATCGGTTAAAAAAAGTCCGTTTTATGTTTTTATATCAATTTTATATGAAACAATTATGGCATTTCGTAGCAATACCCGTTTAAAATGGTAAATTAGTGTCATGTTTGTGATTTTTTTATCGAGCCAATTTTCATAAATCATGTTTCTTTCTATCTTTATACAGCGATTGGTTATATGGTTAATTTTTGTGTATATCATTTTCAGGCAGAACATGTACACATTACGGTATATTATCCATCCTCGCCTTAACCGGTACGATACATGCTAGTCCCATGAACATTCTGCAATGATCCGCGATTGTCTTCGTCTCAATTTCATCGATGATTGAAGGCTATAAGACCTAGTATTCGATGCAAGTTCAGGAAGATCTGACTCTTCGCAAAACAACTGCAGCAGCTATTTTCTATCATGTATGCCTACAAAATTCTACTACGAAATAGGATGTAAATATTTTCAAAAGCAAGTATCTCTAAACAATGCTTTGCGAAATAATGTCCACTAACTATTATAAAAGAACTACTTATTATATTGTAACTTCCCAAAAATAATGGACATACCTAGGTAGGTATAAAGAAATCTCACAGATACTTATTTAATACTTACGAGTAGTGTAGATGTTTTTTAGTTAGTTTGACAAAGGATTAAATACTTTAAATGTTTTGTTAAGTACATACTGTAACCTATTTCAATTTATATTTTGAAAGTATTCCGATTTCGAATATAATTAAGCACCTTTAGTACCTGCGTACCTACGAACTTTACGTATTAAGGTCTAACAGGTTTATATGTTATTCTTAAAGAAAATTGGAGAATATTTGCCAGGGTTTAATGTCAAATTGCACTCTGTTAAATCCTAGGATACCGAGCCCCTAATTGCCGTATACAGCAAAAGACTCATTTATCAAACTTTGCAGCAACATACTCGTAACTACACAATTTTTTTTCACTTTTTGTTTTATTTAAACGTGGTAACTTAAGTACCTAAGTAGTTACAACAAAGGATTAAGCCCACAAACATTGCCAGGATACGAATGCATTCCTGTCTAAGCTGCTGGACCGTTTCTGATGAGTCATCCGTGAACTGAGTCACTGGGATCAAGTTGCGTTATTGCGTCTACGCGGTGTCAAACTCGTTTAGTATTTTCACTTTAATTGAAACTCGTTTTTATTAACTCAGTGAAAAATAATTAGTTTATAAGTACGGTTTTTATTAGACGACATCATGGGTGATATCGCGATTTGAAGCCGGTCTTTTAATAGTAAGTACCACAAGGTAAAAGAGGTGTAAAAGCTTGTATGGGAGTATAAGAAAGTACCTCCTATCGCCCTGTAAAAAAATGTATCTCAATAAGTGGTTTAGGTTGGTTGAAGGTTCCTTCAGGATGCGCCTTATGGGCTAAGGAAAACTCTATTATGTAGGTGAGGATAAAGTCAGAGTTAACTACTACTTATTTATGAATGAATATAATCCGTAATACATTGCCTTCTATGCCAGAGGTCCTGGGTTCGAATCCCGGCGGCGGCGGATATAGGTGTGATGAACACAAATATTCGCCGTCTAGTCATGGATGTTTATATGTTTATTTAAGTTTATTCTAATAAAAATATGTATTTATTCAATATGTATGTTTATATATTTCTTAAGTATATCAGTTATCTAGTATCCATAGCACAAGTTCTTTAAGAAACTTAATTTGGGCTAGATAATGTTGTGTGAGTGAAAAAAAAAATTTTATTTATATTTATTTATATCTGTATTGGGAAACAGACAGACAGTCAAACTTATATAACAATTGTTACCAATCAAAAAGTTTTCTTCAATTTGCAACATAATAACCTATATTTTATTTTTACAAGTAATGTGTAGTAAAGAAAAATCGCAAAAGCCGCATATTATCGGTTATATCGCCCCTGCTAGCCCCATTTGGTGATGAATGAACCCTCTAGCGACCGCAAGTCTACCGCTTAACTTGATCTTCTTTTCCGACAATGTTCCTTCCTAAATGGTTAACACCTGGTTGATGAAATTTGGCAGCAAATTGTATATGAACTGTGGTCGCTAGGCAGACGCATAGTGAAGCGTTGCACTAGGACCATATTTATTTATCTGTTTGCAGTTGTACGAGTACAATAGAGAGTTTTTTATTATTATCATACATCAACTTCCATGCTAAGCTGGAAGCAGAGGAAAAACATAGAATGAGCCAGCTGCTTCTCTTCCCGGGGATACTGTAGCAGTCAATTTAATTGGAGGTTTTTTTGTGTGATAGGCTGACCCTCTGTCACAGCAATAGTCTGTCTCCATCATTCCAATGCCTCCAAATTTGTCAAATGTGACATCAGATGGTTTAAACCCCTGATGTTCTGCCTACCCCATAAGGGATACAGGCGTGAAGTTATGTATGTATGGATCTATCAAATTGGAGGGCGTTGATTCATAGAAAATATACTCTTATGATTCCTTCTGAAAAGCCGAAAAAGAAGAATTGGTGGTGTGTTGATGAATAGCTTACCTTCGTAGCCAGGTATCATCGGATGCTTGTACACAGGGTCCCCGTTCCGAAATCTTGAATTAACCAAGTCAACGACATCCTGAGATGGTCGATAGATCTACAAAATAAACATGCTTCCATTTTAAAGTGTAGAGATCTTAATTTTTGTAGTTATTGGGCAGTTAATTCTATGACATGGAGCTTCTACCTGTAGTTTTATTATTGAAAAAGTACATGTTTATTACATAGCCTATATGTATTAGATTTTAGATACTAAACGTATTTCTTTATTTGAACACCACACCGTTCGAATAAAATGATCACAAAAATGTAAAATGATTAGCTTTATTTGATTAATCACATTAATCATTATTACAGTTTTGGCCGCGAGATCTAACAGTTATTAGTTTATTAGGTAGGTATTTAGCAATATCTAAGTACGAAATAATAAAAACCTATGACAAAAAGACCGAAATCTTTAAGAAATTAAAAGTCTTAAAGTCTTTATTGTCATTTTGAATATTCCCACTACTGGTTCTCGACGATGATAAAACTTGTGGTAATAAATGCATTGAGAATTTTTATTTTTAACAGAGAGAAGATGATGGCCTGAAATAGTTGTTGTATGAAAGTTTTAATAGCTGTAGATAGCATTTCCCCTCGATCGCTATTATTATTTGTGCGACCTTGTAACTTTCTAGATTCAATTAATAGATGTATTAATGATAGTAAGATGCATGCAGCAAAGGTGAATTAATAAATAAAATATTTTATAGGGGGAAGAAACTTAGTACAGGCTCATTTTCAAATTCAAATTGATCTGAGTTTCTTTTAAACATACAGTAAAAAAGGTTCCTTTATCGGAGATGTAAAACCTTTTTCGTTGCTATACTTTAATCATTTCAACAAGTTAAACCTGGAAATCATCTGCAGTTCTATCGGAGAGCACCAATCTCTCTGAATGCTGGACGCTAGGGTCCAGCAGAATCTTGTGTGTGGTCGATCCATAGGTGTTTCCGATTCTAAACTTGTATTCTGGACAGTGGCCTGTGTATCTGTTGAGAAAAATATACATTAGGTACCTAATGTGTCTCGCTAAATGATAAATTCTCATAGGGCTGCGCTTCATGAAGTAGTCCTGGCGTAGTGGCCCTAGCGCATATCGTACGATATTGCAGATTAAGCAAAGTTCGGCCGGTACAAGGATGGTATCCATCGATAATTAAATTCTTTAGAAGACTTCTGTGCTTCGGAGGGTTGTCGCTTCCAGGTGCTGTATATTTAAGGACAGTCAGAAGCCATTTCGGCTCCTTGAAATTTTTGACATCCACCAACCAGCACTGGGCCAGCCTGGCAGTTTATGGCCTTAACCTCCGCGTTACCCAGGGGAGACTTTTACTTATATATCCCACGTGAAAAGCAACCCGCAATAGTCCTGATTTACCAGGTTTTTATTTTATACAAGAAGTAAACTATACTAACCTGCTATCTATTTCAATATCTTATATGGCGGTAAACAATGCTGCATTGCCCGCCCTTTAGAGCAATATCATATAATCAAACCAAACGAACTTAGAAGCTGATTGCAAATGGCATCCGGAACGTAAATATTTTAAGCGATGATGATAGAATTGAACTATCCATAGTATAAGGCTTAAGCAAAGCCTATAGTTCCTGTAATATCACTAGATGATCATTTGCATCCGGAACACACTAGTGTGGGGTTAAACAGGAAGGAGAGTAGAACCCATCCAGGTGCCTCTGAATAAAAGATATAATTTACTACGAACAGCTAAGTACTAGGATTAAGATTATTCCATGATATATCTTAAACAAAGACATATCTTACCCAGGTATATAATGTGGTTGAGCTATGCTAACTAAATCCAAAGCCATGTTTTGATTTTCACTTATACGCTTTTTTACAAAAACTTTTTATTAAAAATCCATTCAATATTCACGTAAAATTTAGAACATACACTAGAATTTTTAGATCATCTAATAAAAATTTCACTTGTAATTTTGTATTTTTATCTAATTATTGAAATTGTTTACAGTTTGCTAAGTCATGTCATCGTATAGTTACGTCAAACTGATGTTTTATGTTGGTTTTTTTTTCTATTTATTAAAAAAATTAAGGATAATTTTGTGGATTTTTCATTTTATTTACATAGTAATATAATTTATCCTCAAGGTATTTTTTATTCCGAGGACTACACAGAGGAATATGCTGTTCTAGTTTTATACTAGCCCGTCAGTAATAATTTAAATGTATTTTTGGCCTGGGAATCAAACCCATGCTTTCCAGTGCCACATTTAGTTGGCTTTTCAAGCTGGCTTTCTAATCTATATAGTCTATATAAAAAAAAAGTCTTAAAACTTTTTTCTGGCCACAAATTTATCAAATACACTTGGGGATAAAAGATATTTACTTTCTAAACCTTCTCACCCCAATTTTAGCAAACTAGATGGAAACTTAAGCCTAAGATATTTTATATTATCTTTTTTGTAAAAATGTAAATCAATTATTCTTGTGTTACATCAAAGTTCGCTACATGGTATCCCATATCAGAAGCTCTGCTTAGTTTGGGGCCACGTAGTTGGTGTGATTGTCTGGGGATTTTATTATTTATTTATTCATTATACATGAAGCCCCAAAGTAGCATAGGCGCCTGCTATCAGATAGTTTTATAGCCTGTGGTGTTTTGCCTAACCCATAAGGGATTCAGGCGTGAAGTTATGTTTGTATGTATATAATAAGTTATGCAAATGTTTTGTTTTTCTTTTTATTGGTGACTTAACCCGCGTTCGACCTCAATCTCAATTAATAAGTGAAGATGAGGTCAAAGGTGACGACAAACGGGCATAGTACGGACCTGGCTCTTCATGAAATATTACCGGAACAATATTACATCAACGCAGAAACGGAGATATTTGGCGGCAAATTTTATAATAAGTCTTTACCTATAAAATTGCCGTTTTTGTTAACGCACTTTTTTTCTACATATTTTAATTTTATTATTTAAAGTTATTACTTATGGAATCAACGTATTTTTGCAACCGTATTGATAAATTATTGATGCCTGTCTTGAAAAACTCTGCTAGACAAACAAATTCTAAACAAATTCTTCAAAGGTATTTTGTACTTCCTCTCGGGTTGTATTTTATTCCCGCCAAAAAGTTATCCAAATTCTGGAAAAAAGTCTGTAGGAGCAAGATCTGGTGAGTACGGTGGATGACGGAGAATTTCCAACCTCAGCTCTTATAACTTGGAGACCTACTGGCAGCATGAAGTCGCGAGTTGTCGTGCAAGCGATTCACACGAGCTAGTTGGAGACAAGCTGTGATAAATGAGACATTGCTAGACATTGCTTAGATACTGAATCAGAATCAAACCAACTAGCTGAAAACTTGCGATCGTCAAATAGAATCCGTTTTTCGTCACACAATGCGATTCACTTTGCCATCGTTTGTGCAAGGCACGTCTCGATGGGTATATTCGTGAATCACCAATTTCTCGAACTTCTTTACCTTGCCGATTTCACACAATATTGTTCAAGTGCTAACTTCAAAAGCTGCTGCTAATTCAGCTGTACTTAGAATCATCAGTCTCCACAATCGCCTTTAATTCGTCATTTTCGACCTACATTTTAGGCCGCCACGTGGTTTATTTCTTAGGTCAAAATTTCCGGGACCAAAACCAGCAAACCAATGACGGGTGGTAATGTCGCACGCGCCGTACGTAAACATTGTTGAAGTTGCGTGCCGCTTCTGCTAGTTACCACGACGGAACTCGTACTCTATAATCACTTGAATTTTTAACATATCCATTATGAAGAAAAACGTGCAAATGCGATGTAAACAGAATGCTAACCATTAAACGAATTACTAATTATTAAAAACCTAATTTATATAATTAAAAACGGCGGCGTTCTCTGTGGTGCATTGGTCACGAGTCACGACGCTACTTCGCCAATCGTAAGGTCGAAAGTTCGATTCCCGGTCAAGGCGTTTATCTGTACATGCAGGGTTGATTTGTAGTCTCCAGCCAAATTTAAATGTTAGTTTCTTTGATACGATATAAACGTACCTGCATATTTATTTAAGCTTCGCTCAGTACAAGAAAGTCGAAATATGGAACCACAAACTTTAAAAAATAGTCGCTGTTGATGAACATACCTACCTTCGAAAATAGCATCTTTGGTTCTGTGGGCTTAATCATGGTATCGAATCGAGTAATTCAATCTACTACAGGGTTGATTTTCCGTCACCAGCCAAATTTAAATACGATACAAAATATCTTTGATACGATATAAACTGATCTGCATATTTATTTTAGCGGCGCTCAGTACAAAAAAGTAGAAATATGGAACTACAAACTTTTAAAAAAATAGTCGCTGTTTATGAACATAGCTACTACGATGCGGCATTTCCTTGATAATGCTACGACGTAGTACTACAAAATGTGTGTAGTAGCGCGTAGTCATCTTTATTTTAATGGTAATTTAGAGTGACCATGGTTTGCTTAATATGATTGCGGATAAATTAATTTCCTAGTAAAAAAAATTAAAACTCTTTTTTTGCAAAAATCGTTTCTATAAATGATACTTACTGTGTAAAAAAAATTTGGCCGATGACTACAAATCAACACTGTATAGTGCGCATGATAGCTAACATGATAGGATAAAATAAGATTTATCTTGTCGATTCGAGTCTTTATCGATGGTCGCATGCTATTCCTGTAGGAGTGGTAGTGATAATAATAATAAAAATAATTAATAAATAAATATTTCTGACACTCACACAACATTATTTAGCCCAAATTAAGTTTCTTAAAGAACTTGTGTTATGTATACTAGATAACTGATATACTTAAGAAATATATAAACATACATATTGAATAAATATATATATTTTATTAGAATAAACTTAAATAAACATATAAACACCCATGACTTGACGACTAATATCTGTGTATATTAGTCGTCACTCAAATATCCGCCGCCGCCGGGATTCGAACCCAGGACCTCTGGCATAGAAGGCAATGTATGTTACCGCTACACCAGCTGGTCGTCAAAAGATCTATTCTAAGCCGAAACTGAGAATGAGAAAATGCCTCTCCCGACTTAACCGCTCGTTCGTGTACGGCGCGATGGCCGTAACATTTATACTGTCGATTTAAGTTCTTGCAAGCTTAGCTTAATGTAGAGCTGCAGGGCCAGCATGCGACCATTGATAAAGACTCGAATCGACAAGATAAATATTATTAAATAAATGAAAAATGTGATAAATAAAAATTACCCGACCAGGATTGAGCATTGAGCATTTTAAATGCAAAAACTTAAAAATATTATTAAAACACTGCAATGCTTCACTTTAACTGGGATTCACAATTTCTGTAAAGAAATTGGTCTCGGGTGGTCTTGGCTGCAAAGCTATACCATAAGATGGAGCTACGTTAGCAATATAACGTAAAAACAAAAATGTGGTAAGTAATTTCGAGGCGTACCGCCAGGCCCCGGTAGCTCAGTGGAAGAGCACTCGTCCGGCAAACGAGAGGTCCCAGAGTCCCAGGTTCGTATCCTGGTCGGGTAATTTTTATTTATCACATTTTTCATTTATTTAAGAATAATTGAGCATTTTAAATGCAAAAACTTAAAAACATTGTTAAGATAAATATTATTTTGTTATTTAATCTTATCATGTTAGCTAATAAACGCACCATAATGGATAGAATTATTCGATTTGATAATATGATTAAGCCCACAGAAACAAAGGTGCCATAATCTTTAAAAATACGTACCTACCGATTCCAAGTGCCATATTCTAAGGAAATATCGATAATAGGCCCGATTTATCGTTTTTTTTTTCAAATGTTTATTTTGTATGCTGGTCGTAATAAAGTGAATATTGCTAAAAATAGCTCTAACATCATTATTTCGTTGCTGGAAAAGGCTATTGAATATTGGCTCGACCTAGCTTAGCGCACCTAGTACCTAAAAGTACCTAGATATAAGTATCGTTTCCATACAAAACTACTTCAATACGAGCTTCATCAACTCTGCATAACAATTGCAAAAAATCCAGCATAGAAAATGACACAAACAACATTAAATTACACAGCGCAAAACCATATTAATAGTTCTAAAGAAGACGTTTTAATTCTAAACTTTTTTAGCCTAGCTCTACATCACAATTCATTAATTCTTAACCTCTCACTACCAGCCGCGAGTAACTCGACTACATAGCTTGCATTCAACTCATTCATTTGCTTCTTTATAACGACTCTATTCATTCTATCATTCGACTCGGACCTCACCGCCATATTGACTCGATGGTCGCTCCAGTGTGGACGTGTCGCGCGCCGCGATAAATGACAGTTGATCGAAACAATTGTTATTTTAAAACAACTTTTACCGGAGCTCTTACCAGTTTATTTAATACAAACGACATATTGGTGTGTATTTTCTCATTAACAATGACTGAGTTAGTCTATTATCAGTGCAAGTAAAACTTCTGCGGCTCAAAATGCACACATTCCATGCAGTCTGTTGAACTTACTCGCTATTTTATTTTTCGAAAAGTTTTTTGACTGCAATAAAGTGCAACATTATACAATTTTGAACTGTGAAATTATATTTTAGTGTGTGATGTATATTTTCTCTCAAGTGAATGATCTACTGGTGAAAAGTCATTATTATCCAGGATTGCCGAAAAAATCAAGGTAACTATTGATATCACCGATGCTCTGCCTTAAACTTTTTCAGCTAATACACAAGGAGTGTCCTAGAAAAAAATAAGAAATACATTTTAATTTTATGCACTTAAACACGCACCCACACAAAAATGTTTACTTACTATCAAAAAACATTATCTTCTTATCATTCAATTAACTTTATCACACGAAAAACATCAGAAACAACGGAAGCAGTATTTCTATTAATAATAATTGATTAAAATATCAGTCCTTTGACAGACTTCGATTAAAGGTCTGATTTAATAATATAGATACTTTCTGCATTCTTAACATGCAATTATCAATCCAAAGAAGTGTAAGTTGTGTAATTATCATCATAATGTCAACCCAGGCTCAAACATCTTACTTAGGAATATTATTCCCACGCAAAACTTTTTTGAACACTAACAACAAAGCGAAGGGCTTTACATTCAAACATAGACAAAAAACGCCTTAAGGATCCGGTTTTCAGGGCAGCAGAAACAAAACCCAGACAGACCTCTCCTGTCGTGGACCAAACATAGCTCTTAAGTAACTGTTTGAGGACCAATTCATTCCTTGTGGCATAAAAAATAAGGTCCGAGACTTATAAACATTGCAATCCTTCGATTGAGTTCCCACGTATTCAAGAAACTAGACATTTCCTTTGATGACATATTAATTGGAATATTCATTATCTTTGTACTTTTTAGCCATTCCACAGTTTTGTCGCAATTATTGTTGCAATCATTAACCACGGGTATTCTCTTTTATATTTCTTTAATTATATTGCCATTCAGTTATCTTTGAGGAGTTTACGTAAGAGATTTTGAAGCTCATTTTAGTTTTGCATTCGAAATTCCGAAACATTATCAATAAATTTTATTGGCGGTAAGCGTTTTTTTTAAGGACTTTTGACCACTACCAAGACCGGTTCCAACACGGTACACGAGCCGCAACACGATATAAAAAAGAGTTGCACAACACATGGCATCTAATAATAATGAGTTTACCAAAAGCATAATTAATAGAAAACAGAAAATATGTAAACAGTACACAAACCTACGCACGCAATTTTGACAATAACAAGTTATAATAAAAGTAAACAACAATATTGCAGACATGAAAAAAGTAAGCTGCAAAAATAACAGGAGTAAGCAACGTTGCAACTTTATAGAGCTTGAACAGAATGGATGTATAGCGTAGAGACGTTGCCTCTAGAGTTTGGTTCCTAAAAACCGGTTCCAGGTTTATCAAGGCACGCGGAAGAAAGTTCCGTAGATATTTTCACCCATCAATTCACTGTGCGAAGGTAATAAAAGCGACTCTACCTGTACCAGTGTGCCACTTATTAAACCCGTAAAGCAATACTTTCATTCCAATATCAAAGAAAGTTTTCAATAGATAATACTAAATATAATGCATTACTTAGAACCACCTATCTTGTTCCCTTTCGTTTTATTTGTTCCTTCTTTTTTTCTTTTTAGTGAAATCTTGATGTTTTACTTAGATGAGATTTTTAATAAATTGATACGTAGAAAATGTCAAAGAGCAAGTTTTTAATCATTTGCATTTTAGATTTATGTGACATCCATCAATACGATCGCTAAATACAATGTTGCTTATGAAAATGTCTGTTGATACGTATTATCTTAAACATGAATATTATATTATAATCTGACGAGTCACTGTTGCAACCTGAATAAAACCAGTAATCGAGAGTTTTGTAGTACACTTTCTCTGGTTTTAACTACGAAACCTCACAGGTGTATCATCATGCTATCTCGATATAATATGCGAAAATTCAAAACTGCGAAAACGTAGATGATATCCAATTCTGAGCTTTCACCGCCGCCATCTTGAGCGTTTCTTTTGTATATTAATTTACTCCCAATTTCGTTTTCGAGACCGCGAAATTTAAATAGATAACGAATTTGTTTACCATTTGAACTGAATGGAGCTACGGAAATAATCGTGTTTCAATTAAATTTCTGTCAACAACATCGATTCAATGTTGTGTAAGCATTTGTCTGAGAGAATTGAAGTAATGAAACCAGAGACAAATATCAATGACCGCGAAACCATTCACGATACCCGACTCTAAATAAAAAAGTAAGAACACAATTACTAACGCACGAGTGCTGGAGATAATGGCTCGTTAAGAAATTAGTCCCTGATCATATGTAGCTTCATTCAGTGTAATAGCTCACAAAAACTAATCCAGCAAGCAGCAAGAAAATTGTATGTTATTATGCAAAAACTGTGTTTGAAATGTTACTCTCAATCACTACAAAAGGTGTAATTTGTTGATACGCTTTGTACAATCATTTGTATGATCAAGTGTTATGCTAGCTACTTTCGCATCTAAATATAATTCTTAATATAGCTGGATTTCATAGTGCAACTAGCATTAAGAACACGAAGCTAGAACTTAGATTTCTACTCAGTCTGTTTAATTGGATTGACTGATTTTGGAGGTGCTTGTACCTACTGACAAGAGCGTAATAACTCAGTTATTGTTCGCTGCGTTTTTTTGCCACCGGAACCAGGATAAGAAGTTTTAAACCACAATAACGTAACCATTTTAAGAGTGACTCACAAATAAAAAAAAAACAAAATTATGTACAAAATAACATTGATCGATGACTTAACACCTCGAAGATTCTGTATTTATAGTGCTGTAGCTAATACCAAAGATGATGTCAATTGTCAATCATGCAAAGTGCGGTGCTAAACACAAATGTGCCGAATATTGATGGAGCAAATATACTGTATTGTTATGTAGATTATGTAGAACTACGTCTCAGCTGTGTCGACTGTGGAAAGTTCAATAACATTTAAACATGTCCTTTCCTATGCTCTTAAAACCCTGATACATATAGATGTAAGTGCTAGATCTGCGCCATATTTAAATATGGCGCTCAAGGTGTGTTCTAATCGAATACTTTTTAATTAGGAGATATATTTAAAAGTTGCTTCCATGCTAGACTGGAAGCGAAATAAAAACATAGAATGCTGCTTCTCTTCCCGGACATACTGTAAGTCAGTTAAAGGACAGAGGTTTTATTGGCTCTTTTGTTGGCGATAAACTGGCCCCCTGTTACTGCAATAGTATCTATCCATCATTTTAATACCTCCAAAGTCAAACGTGACATCAGATGGACTTATGACCTCTGGTTCTATCTACTTCATAAGGGATACAGACGTGAATGAATTTATTTATGTTTGTATTTAAAAAATTAATTACTATAATGTTCTATTATAATAATGGTGGTGACATCATTATTAAAAAATATTGTTCCGTTTTTAAATATATGCAGGAAAGGATGCTCATCTTTGATCAGTTGCCGCCAATTCTAACTGAGGTCTATTTTTTTTGTAATTTCGTACAAACTTAACCATGCTTGAACTGGTTTCTTTTCGTAGGAGATATTTCATTATTTTACTCTTGATAAAGGCATCACGTAAGATGTAAGTGACATGGTTAGATGATGATCAGTTCCGTACTTATCGTGAGATAAATTGCTTTCTTTCAACCAATTATGTTTAATAACTCGCAGAAAGTTTGAGACAAAATGTGAGACCTACAAAAAATATCTCTAGAAACCTGTTTAAATAATAAAATATATTTATAAGCTAAACAAAAACTATGTAAAGTTGAAGAACGTTTAAGAATACCAAAAGGCTCTTATAACGAGCGGCCTGATTCAACGGCTTTGATAAAATACAATGGTAACCGGAAATAATTCATGCTTTTGTTTTCGACAGATATTTAGCACGTATTTGCCTGTCAAATCTTTATAGCAAGCGAACATTAAAAGCAGATAGTTCTTTAATATTTTAAAGAACCTATTAGTTAATTTAGTACTGACAATTAAGTTTGCATAAAAGTAATACATGATGAATAATTTTAAAAGGTTAAACAAAAAGTGCATATGCAATCAAATGTTAAACAGGCAAATTCCATTCCTAATGTGGATCACACGGTTTAGAATTTCCAACGGAAATTATTTCATTCACGTTTCTACGGCTTGTGAATATTTTTGTTGAGTAATTAGAGACAAATGGTAATTTTAGGCGCGAAAGTGAAATACTCTGCTTTGATTGTTTTTTTTTTGTAGTTTCTAACAAAGCTGTGCTAATAGCTAGAACAGATACATACAGTTGAAAAATATTAGTGCAAATGGGTGGAAGAATAAACGAAAAGGAACTTAGGATTTATTGTTATATTATTTACTTTGTAATTGAGCTTCTATTATGAAAAGAAATCTCAAAATACATGTTTTAAAATCTGTAGGTATTTAATTCCTTTCGGAATAAAATTAAACCAAGTTCAATAAATAAATTTTATTCCCCTTGATATTATCTCAAAATTTATTGTATTCTTCTATTTGTAGAAAAAGTACATTTACTAACTCTACATTTCTTTGAACTTGCTGACTAAAGGTAGCACAGCACCATGTAAAAATAACGCTGGCGGTAAAGTTGCACAGTACTTAGGCGATTTATTAATCCATTAGGTGGCACACATTCGAAAAAAAAAAAGAAACCTGAACGAGTAGAACAAGACAAACTTTTTAAATTTCCCACCAAGCCAATACTGTGCCGAAACGATGGACTATACAGCCAGGACAAATCGCAAAAAGTCTGTATAGCAGTATGAAAAAACGGACGCTATTTTCACTTTGTTGTTAAGAGTAAAGTAGACGTTGTATCGTTGAAAATTTGTATGGTACAAGTGCATATCTCCGTTTCAATACCTTTTAAGAAATCCCTTTGTTGGGTCTCTTCAGGGAATGGACTAGAATACACGTGGTGGATAAATTGTTCTTGTTAATGACAAAAACAGTTACAAAAACTGACGGTTAGTAGTTGAAGAGGGTGCCCAAGAACAAAAATAAATTATTCGCATTAGTATTACAACTCTTAGTTTTTATATACTAACATAAACAACTTATATTTCCAGTGACATTCTAAGCACATTTTTTTATTTAGTTACTTAATCTCTGTTCCATAATTGCTTCTCAGAGCTAGAAAAAAATATTAAAAGGCGGTAATCCTTAAAGATAAAACAAATATTGTATTTATTTATACACAGCCATTTAAGGCAACTTCAGAGCATTGTTATCAACTCTACTAGAACAATGCAGAAGATACAAAAACAAAAGAAAGTTCGCAGAAGACTAAAATCCATACTAAACGCCTTCTTGAATTCCTACAACAGAACAAAGTATAGGATCATGGTCATTTAACTTTAGAAACGGGATATTTACTATGTATTACATTTTATTTAAATTCAATATTCTTGTATTGTACCGCCTGTAGCAATGATCACGACGGTAGGTATGTACGTACCGTACGGTAGGTAGGTACCTACTAATTTTTCAGTATGGAAAAAAACCCGTTTCTAAAGAATGAAGCCCAAAACAAATTAACACAATAGGTAACTTAATATAGTGCACAAAATTATAAAGTCGTGATATTATGTTTCGAAGGTCTGAGAATGTTTGTTCGACCTTCTAGTAATTATCTTTAGAGGATCAGCTGAGCAAACTCAAATGAAACACCTACAATTTTATAAGTAGGTAAGTATAGTAACTCTTAGTGAAAAGTAGGACACAAAATAAGATTACGATTTACGCAATCTCTTATCTAAAAGGAGGAGAAATAGAGGCAACAAATAAAATCAATGTTATTCTTGTATTGTATAAATGTGAAAGTAACTCTGTTTGTCTGTTACGCGTTCATCTCTCTCCTAAATCACTAAACCGAGTTTGATGAATTTTGGAACAGACATAGGATAAAGGACTTGTATAAAGGATATGACAGTTTATATGGAAGTTCATCATGTAATTTAGGCCACGATAAAGCCAGGGTGGTGAATCCGCGGGAAATAGCTAGTAAAATTATATATTCAACTTGATCGACAGAGCTAAATTCATTTTTTTTAGATTATGCACTTACTAATGTTCTTAAAGGTGTGAGGTTAAATAATATTATAAGAATATAAACAATCGCGTTCTTCCCGCGCAGCGGTGTAGATGTATACAGCCAGTCGATAAGGCGCTATGGACACTTCAACATACCCCTAGATCTGTCCGACTGAGCTAAATCTATACCTCAAAGACTGCTACTGCAACTACTAGAGGTGCAGACCTAAATGTGTCGTGTTACGTGTACCTATGGGCTCATTTTCTTTGACAAAATTAGGCATTTCTTTCTACTAAGGCAGTGGAACCAACTGATACGCGATTAGTGGGTTCGATCTTCGGAGCATTGCAAATGTTTGTGAGATCTACAGTTTTTTTTTGTATTGTAGGTATCAAGTTATCACAAGTTCTGTTTAGTTTGGTAACAATTCAATGCCAGTCTTTTAACAGCAATTTTTATTATATCACATTTTGTTATCTCCTTTAAAAACTAGACATGTATAGTATATCAGCGTTGTTTGGATATACAGTTTCTTTTGTTTAGCATTTGTGTCGGTATTACTTATTTACCAAAGGTAAAGAAGAGCCGCTTGTAGATATTTTAAATATTTATAAAATATGCACAACACGTGAAAGAATCATAATTTTACATACGCCTACTGTCAATGTTTCGTAGATTTGAATATTCAATCTAAACTTTCAATCTTAGATTGACATAGATTTCATAGGAATAAAAAATATGGGTTTTAATTGTCATGGCAGCGCTCATCCATTGTTTTAGATCTTACATCAATTTAATATTGAAATCCATCGCCACTCATTATTTCTAGACCAAATCATCAGATCTTGACCTATTTACACGAAATCATTTCACTTGAACATTTTTTCAAACAATTAAATGACATCTTCCATTGTTTACCTGTAGGCCAGTGTAATATTTCCATAAAATTTATTAAATGGAACGCTTTTATGAAAATAAATTGACAGTTATTGGAGAAATCTAGTTTCATATACACAAAAACAAAACACATTTGAATTGAGAACTGAAGTAATGTTTGGAAAAAAAGTTAACTTTTGCATAGAGTATAAACAGAGATACATTCAGAATTTTTAAACTGTCTTTCATCGTGCGCTTAATTGTGCAAGAGTTAATAGATTTCACTGAGAAACCTCAACATTAAAGAAGCTCAGGTAAACCATTAGTATGAATAATTTTGTATCAACTTACTACTAAATTAATATATCTTATTCTTAGCTAAATCCCACACAGGTTCCTTAGAAAACCTGACTCCCTGATACATTCACCTAAAAGAAAGGATCCACCGCGTTAATCAACTTGACATGCGCATGATACAGTCTAGTTAGACATTTCGACATAGGAATGTCGATAGTCGATACACATGCGGCGACTTGCGGCACATACTGTACCTCCTACTCAGGGTCTGTTTGATCACGAACTTGGTATCTTGCACAAGACCACTCGATCACAGTTGAGCCAGAAGATCAGTTATCCATCTTCGGTAAATGAGCTTTGCATTTTTGTTGAATGTTTTGCTGTTGCTACAGTTAGGTACCTGTTTGAGAGGAATGATTTTCGTTTGTTTCAAATTAAAAGTTGGTTCTATTTCATTTTATCGTAGTCTTTTTGATGTCTCAAAGCTACTAAGTACTTAAAAAAATGTGAAATATTATAAATTCACGTAAAAAATATTTGATTATCATTTTAAAATATTATCTTATCATCCGAAATAATTAAGCCACAATCGTCAAACTATAGTTTTGTGTTTTCGTTGTTTGTAAACAGTTTTTGCATTGCTAGCTGCTTTTTAAACGTCTGTTTTACATAGAGTATACAACACAAGATAAGGCACTGTTGAATGATAAGAGAAGCAGTAGGTAATTGAGAATTCTATTTTTAAACTAAAGAACACAATGTGTCTTCTTCTCGACTTATTGCTGTTACGTACGACTCTATCTATGTTACATTGTAATAACCACGGCTTCTTTACTAATAGCGCCGTAGAACTATGACAACAAATTGTGTCGTGTAAAACCACGGCTTCTTATTTACAAATAGCGCCGTAGAGCTAAATCGTAGTAACAAAAAAATGAGTAGGTAAATCACGGGGCACTTGTGCCGCTTCACCCACGTTATTATACACAGTTGGCATATAATCCGATCACTAGACCTTGGCACGACTGGTGTTCATATTATGTGGAACACTAATCTCATTACTGAACTCACTTATGTAGCCTGCAGAGGGTAATTCTTTTACTTCTGTAATGATTTATATAAGTTACTCGTGTAAGCTAATTTCATTTGTTTTTTCGTTACTAGACCTCAATATCACGTGTCGAAAACAAACATTGTCGGAGCAGTGAAATCAAAATAAAATAATAAAAAGTGGGATCGTAGTAGGATTTGAGTCATATTAGTCTCGGTCTACTTTTCAAGGGGTTTCCTTAGCGGACTCCTTAAGGATTATGTGTTTTTTGAAATAAAGCTTGTGTAATTAATGGTATTCTTTCTTGAATTTAACTTGTGCTTTCTGAACTTCTACCTCATCTCAATCTGCCCTTATTCTATGGAGAGTTTAGACGGCTAATTAGGGATGAAGTTTTTTCTGGAAACTCCCAAATCACCTTAAAATTCTCATGCATAGAAGGTAGCACATCAAGCGTTAGAGATCTATCAAAAAAAAATACTTGAATTTGAACTCTATACCCTCGACATTACGTTAAGTTTGGTTGGAGAAATTTGACAGGTAATGTAACGCTTGATCTGCTGCCTTTCTACACTTTGTATGAAAGATACAGGTGGCATGAAAGATACAGATCTCAACCTTAAAACTTAAAAAAAATACAATACAAGTATAAAATTTCATTACATATTAATGTGTTACATTGCTAAGACTCAAAAGTAATTCGCAACAGTTTAAATCAGCAGCCATCTTAAATTTCTTAACTCTACAAATTAAAGTAATCAAGTTTCATCTAATTGCTTGATGTGATGATAAAAATGTTTTGCATCACTCTCGTTGCTAAATTCTCCACTCGTATATATTTCGTTAAGAATTATTTTAGTAACTATTCACCCATTGGAACGGGTATAGCGTGCTAATTACTAATAACAATTAACGTTTTGGAAGTGACCGAATGAAAATGACTGGAATCGTTTTCATAAACTATTTTTGTGAATGGTGGTACATACCAGCAAAATTATTGTAAATCTTGATAAACGTATGATTTGGAAACGCATAGAAACATTATTTTTTATTTCTTTAAATTTAAATGTAATACATATTCAAATACCGCGAGACAATCATAGTAGAAATAATTAAGAAATTGGAATCCTTCTGAAAGTTAAAGTTTTTGAGTGTAGCTGCATGTTACTCTTTCAAGAAGTTACTGTTGGGTTGTCCAAAGGAATACACAGATTTTGTCAAATTGGCTTATGAACCAAAACGGTTGATCTAATTCTGGATTGACTAATAGAATACATTTTATGCTGACAATGCTTATATGGGACTATTTTGGCATTTCAAAGCTTGTTTGTTTATTACCTAGTAATGCCTTACCTGTTAGCGAAATATCAGAGTAATAGAATAACTTAAATCTTACTCATAACTTCAAATTATAACGCCTATAATATAAGTCGGAATAAGAATAGTAACGTCAATTTTCTTATGCTTTTATTACTAAAAAAAACAAAAAGAACCATTGCACGCCTGATACCTGCAGTGCAACGAATTGTGACACGTTCCGGAGGATGAACCAAGCTGGAAGGAAACTGTTGCAAGAGCAGAGCAAGCGCAGCATGGTGATTGACTGATAGCGGACCGTTTGACGAATTATTGTGGGTTTGGCGTCTTTTTGTGGAAGATACAACGGAATTCTTACTTTAAAAAACTAAGTGTAGTTTTGTTTCATAGAGTTCACTAGTATTTAGTTAGAATGAGCTAGTTTGTGGTCGAAATTCTTAGTTCATTTAATTTTTCTGTTCTCCTTCTCTAGATGCATGAGTTTGAATTAATAATGACCAACTTCACACTGCAACAGCAGCTTTTTCACGTATTAGATTGAAATATCATCGTGAAAAAGATTCGAAAATTAACAATATTTAACTGATAATTGATTATTTAAAATAATTGGGAGATTTAATTCAATAAAATAATATTTAACGGATTTTGTCACGTTCAGTGCCCTATCACATACTGTGGCGAATTCATACATACATAACCTCACGCCTGTATCCCCTTGGGGTAGGCAGAGACAAGGGTAGGTACACCAATTGCTACGATCCAGACATACCTCTTTCGCTTCCTCCACGTTCATATTATTTATGTGATTTTATACAAATTTATAACTCTTTATTCTATTTTAATGTTCTTTTTCAACTCAGTTGACATTTTATTTTTTTATTTGACGCACCTATAATTTGTCATTTTTTATGTGTAAGTATTTTTAAACTAATTTTAATGAAGTAATTTTATTTAGTAATTATTTTTACTTAAAGTTATTTCTTACGTTAAAGTTATTTTTAACGTTTACAGTTATAAACAAAGGCTCGTATGTGACATCACAACAGCTGCTATAAATTCTTCTGCGCAGTTTATAAGTTTACATGTTTTTTACATTACTTCTTCCTTTTACTTTTCTTAACCAAGAATATTTTAATCCGCGTGGGTTGCCACTCAAAAGCTCTCTCAAAATCTTAAATCTAAGTGCCCTTTATTGCCAGACCACGATTGAAGTTAAAGCTATTACTTCAAGAGAACAAATCTACCTAATGATTTTCCGTAGGGTACTTAATATTCAAATTAAGTTTGATAATATCTATTCCACAATGTAAATACCGTTTAAGTTCTTTAAACTGCCTGGATCTAGAAAAATGAAGAAAAGCGCCGTTACCTTTAAATCAAAATGGCCGTAAATATTTTACGTATAGAATTCTGTCCTCCATCACGTCATCGTCAGCGATTTATTACGAATTTCTAATTTCTTGCCGCTGGCAATCAATCTGACTCACAATTGCTTGGTGATTGAACGATTGAACTGCTGTGACCCAATTAGGAACCATGATGGCTACTGGTTTAATCTATCTACTAAAAAGTAGGCGGACTTCGATCGTGATCATGCACCTAGAATCAATAATACGAAGGCTAATAGGGCTGGCCACTTGTAGATAGACTTTCATTAGTACACTGATACGTTGGTTTCAAATTTAAATTAGTTACTGCATAAGTAAGTACACTTTCTTTGTTTTAAGTTTAGCTCGGTTTCAACAACTTAGTAGGTATACCTACATTTGAAAGCTGTTTATATCGTCAATTTTACTTTTATTATTAGATAGAATATTTTTACCAAAAACTATACACCGATGTCTTCAATTGCTTTCCGAATTGCAGCTATTTTTTTTTAATAAGCTAGTATTTTGACAACCCTAAGATTGCGATACCTTCACCATAACAGCTCCCAAGCATTAGCAGTAACGTGTGACCCGTTTTCAGATATGGACATCCGGCTTGCGTCCGCGCACGAAGAATAGGTGCATTTTCATATTACATTTAATGCACAGCTCGGTATTGTAAGTAGGAAACTAAATACATATAATTACACGGCAATAAGTATAATTTATGTTTAGATATGTTTAGTTAGAGATATGTTATCTGAACGTATTTGGCATTATGAGCTAGTGTTTGGTTAGTAGTTTCTTGTATTGCTTATAGATTGGTTCTGTACTTAACTAACGAGATCGGAGAGAACGCTTTGGAATAATAAAAAAATTACTTCATTTCATTATGGTGTCAGATTGTTGTATCAAAGATGTTACAAACATACCATTACAGAAAAGCAGTTTAGTTAGGAGACTTAAAATTAGAGAAAACCGAGAAAATATATAATCTTATTTAATCATCAACTATTTTATTTAGTGGAACATCTAAATAATCACACATTTTGATTAAAAAGCTGAATATAATAACTGTGTAGAGTTTTATGCGCTAAACAATACGTCATGCTCAATGGCAGTATTTTACGCTCTTTTGAAATTATGTTATACACGCTTGAATGAAACGACTAAAACTGATTTTTAAAGAACTAATTTAATTTAATAAGATTGATCATTTAGAACAAAAATGTTTTCTAGCCTTTTTCCAATGAAACTGAATGTAAAAACACAAACAAGAACTAAAAACAAACAAAATATTGTGCATATCGAAACCGACTCAGTTACCAGGAGTCTATAAATGCTCAAGAGTTAAGACAACTTTAACCGACCATTACATACATACATGGAGAGCGGGCAGGCAGCTTCAGGGCAAGTCAGCCATTGTAACATGACGTCAATTTATGCAGCAGACAGGCTAGAACGGCTAGAACGAGACTCAGTTCTATAGAAACTTATACAAACAGCCGGAACTAACTCAATGCTTTTGAAGTTATATCGGTTAAATGCACTCCTGTTTCAAAGACAACTTGTTCTTCCATTATGTTGGTAATAGTTGTATTAACTTTAGAGTGGAATAGTTACTCGTTTGCACTATTTACATTTGAATCGTTCATTGGCAGGTCTTGATAATAAATTCGATTTACAAACAACTTTCTACCTTTAAATGTTAACCATTTTAAAACATATGACAAAGCTACATTTATTTTTGTACAACAGGTAAAATAAATCATCTATTCAATAAGATACCTGTCTACGATTAAAAAGCATTCCTGTCTTTTGGGTTAACCACCTCCATTGACGAAGCTTATTATGTTAAAGTATAACATTTCGCAATGTGCAACGTTCCATATTAGGCCAGCCAGGGCCTTTGAATGCAACAAGAAAAAAAAACTTAAATATGTTAGGAATGTAACAGTCACCCTACAGGTAGGCATGGATAACGCGTTCAACTGGTTCCAAGTTTTTTCTTTATTCAAGAACCCTAATTTATTGGTTATCTTTACAAGTTAAACGCTTGTTGTGATTCTTAATAACGTGTTAGAAAGGCCATAAAGCAGAGTCGTGTAACATGTGAACTAGGCCAACACGCTGCCATTGTAAATACGCGATAAGCCACCACAAAGAATTTTAAAGTCTTCACCGACTATAAATCTTGTTAATAGTAGAAATCTATAGACAAAATCGTGACATCAATACACACGCGAGAATTTCGATTGTATTATATTGTTTATTCCAATATGGTTTCCTTGCCTTGGTTTTGCAGAAAATAAAGTTTAATAAGCCTCAAGTCGTGATTGCTGCATTTGTGAACTCAAGGTGAACTAAATGTCCGTGCTGGATTTAATAATAATTTGACATAGTAGATAAACTCTAACAGGATATTCAAGGGTAATATCGTGGAAATAATATCAAATATTTGACCTATTGTGTCTGCATGTGGGATTTTGATCGTGCAGTGCGTGACCTAGGCATTTGACAATGGAATTCAAAAGCACCAGTGTCGTTTCTCTTATGACATGAGACAGTTTGAATCTTATCACAACTAGCTATTAATATCAATTTAGTACATAATCTTAACGTTGACATTCCAAATTTCTTTCCTTCTTTTGTTTGTTTTTGTGCAGATACCCAAACAAAAGGTGTAGTGATACAAAAAAGCTGGAGTGTTGTAAATCATCTTGCTGATAATAAAAATTAGACCCTTTCATGATTGATATTATCTTAAGGCAGCTAAAGGACCTCACACGATGGTTTATTTCCATTGGCTTTGTTTTAATAATGTTATAAGTGATTATGGCTAAAGCATGATGATAAGATGTGTCTAATATTATATGAAGAGATTAAGAAGTTTAATAGCAGAAACTATCCGTGCCTCATATGAAAAGAAATGAGCAACTTTACGGTACCTAGGTATACTAATAAATACTATAAAAAATAATTATGTTGTCATGCATATAGGTACTAGGCATGAGCATCGATTGAAACGTACTAAATAGTAACTCACAATATTGGAACAAAATAAATTCGGAAAATGATCATATTATGATCTGAAGAATACAGAAATTCTTGATATAAATACTAATTTAGTAAGAAATTACTTAAATACATAATAATCAACAAATGCAGAGCATTAAAAAACTTTAGTTGAAGTATAAGGTCGTCAAGGTAAACTATCTCCTAATTCATAGGTATTTAAAAAATGTTTTATGAAGTACTCAATCGATTTAGATGAAATGTATATGGGACTAACTGGGAAGTATACTCTATCATATGAAACAAGAATCATGAAAATCGATTTAACCAGTCCAAAGTTATGAGGTAACAAACATAAGAAAACATACAGACGAATGTTCTCAATTCCTCGTCCTCCTTCTTTTGAAGTCGGTTGAAAAGAAAAAAGGTTGGCATTGCACAATATTTATTGATAGGCGAAATTATTTGAAGTATTTTTCACCCAGGTTTTTCTAAGTTAACAAATGAAATAGTTATAAATATCTACTCGTATAGAGATGTTTTCTGCGAAGATACATCAAAAATTCTGTCTGACATTCCTAAAGATAATTTATCTTATTATGCTTGCGATACTTTATCTGCATTGATCTGATAAGAATGTTTGAGATTGGAGTTAAGATCGTGATAAATATTTCGATATCTGTACATTTTTGTTCGAGTTTATTTGATTTTGTTTGTAGGTACAGACGTCAAGCGTTACATTACCTGTTAAATTTCCCCAACCAATTTAAACTTAATGTCGTGGTCATAAAGTTCAGATTCAAGTAAAACTTTTTGACAGATTTGTAACGCTTGATGTGCTGCCTTCTATACATCTAGACAATCTTGTTTTTTTATCTGCATATCTATATTCTTCGGCATCAATATTTCTTAAAGATTTAAATTTCCATTATTCTCCGAGTATTTTACTTTTAAATTATACATAGTTTAAAAAGATTTCTTAAGTTGCTTTTAAACTGCGGCCTGATTGTAATTTTGATTTATATGATAAAATTTTACCTTATAGTCCTTACAATATTTACAAAAATTGTAAATAAAAGAAAAATAGACTAGCATTTAAAAACTCTCCCAAAATAACACGTGCAACTATTTTCCAAGTCACTCTACCGCAATGTGTATTAAAGTCTTTAATTACCTCAATTTAAGCCTCACCATCTGTATGTCACTATCTCTGTTAGTTGGGTCAACACACCAAAAGTCATTTAAGTAATTTCCATAAACAACAGCAGATTTAGCCAACTTTTTCTCAGACAACTTTTTTCCGGAACCTGTTAGGCTACAAAAAAACTGGAAGCATATGAACCAAAAACTGTTCGTCCACTGAATCTCGGCTTAACAAAACCAGTTAAACGCAATTAACGTTTATGACCGAAAATTAGACATTACAGAATTTCTTGGTGTTTTTTTTTCACACCTGACCTCGGCATTTTGGTCATTCACCTTTATTAAGCTTTGGGCTGTTTTAAAGAAAGCACGTAGACGCAACGGCGCTGTGACACGCTTCATCAAATGTGTTCACAAAAAATAATTCTTTTTAGAGCTCCGTAGGAAAATAGTGCATAGGAGCTCTTGGGGTGTCGCTGTGTCTGTCTTCCTGATTCTTCTCAGTAAATATACTTTCCAAACTTTAATGTTTCTCTGGTACGTTTAGGCGTTATGTTTCTAGGAAATCTTCCTGCTAGTATAAGCCGAGGCATCACTGCCCATAAATACTTACGGTATGACCCAACAAAAATAGAAGACTGTCTAACTGTGAAACAACCATATTCCAAAATTACTATAGAGTGAGATAATTGCAAAAACAGTAAAACATCGAAATATATCTTCCACACGGAAACCTCAGTCCTCGATTGAAGCTCACGCTTAACTGATTTCTAAAAGAAATGTCGAATTTTAACATTGCCCGTCTTGTTACGGTTTTATCTTTAAATCAACTTTAGTAAGCACTAAACTTGCTTTAACTATTCCATTTATCGGCTATTTCAGGCAATAAATGTGAATTATGTAACTAATATTTACGAGCGTTTAATAAAACCGCATGCAGCGAACGTTATCAGTGCTCATAGCATAACACGGTGGTCTTTAGTTGCCGCCATTTATTATGTCTTGACTTGAATGATTTTTATTATAAATTTATTAGCCTGATATGTCCTACTGCCGGGTAAATCACACCCTGTAGAGTGTACCTCTATCTCCATCTATTGTTTGTCTTTAAGATAAAAGGAAAAACATAATTTTAAAGGGATGAAGTCGTCATTGAGCCTACATACTATAAATACTCGTTAAAATCGCGCGACATTTAAATCAGCTATGAAGGCGGAAGTTATATTGGTTTAGCTATGTCTATTTTGAATGGTTCCTTTCATTCATAACAATTGAAAAAACGCTCTATTGACTTTCTTTTATATTTAAAAAAGAATCTAGAAATAAGGAATAGATCAATCTCATATAAAATAGTAATAATTTCATTTTTGCTGGTGCATGTTAGTACACTACCAAAGCAGATAATACGCGAGACTAGCATCCAAGCAAGCATAAAGAAATGTTTCGACAAGCATATTTCATGGACTTGACACTCCAGATTTTATAAGAGAAATAAACTTAAGTATTTTGCGCATATCCGGCAACAGAATTTACGCTATCAATCAAAAGTATTTAAACAATTAATTATGTAAAGAAACAGAGAGACAGAGAAAGTTACTGCTGAATTATTAACATGGAAACAAAAACTGTTGATTGCTTAATCAATGAAGACAGTTCAATGATTTTAAAAAGTTAGTTACCTACTAAAGTTGCGTAAGACATTTAATTGAAGCTAGTGGCAAATAATCTGCTGGTCGCATTCGTTTAATGGACGCAATATTATTAAATCCCAGCACTTTTTAGTAAGTTTTGGCTTGGTAACTAGGTTACATGACTTCGGACTTGTAATTTATCCAAATTATCCTTGATAATATTGTTTCTTTCCCCTTCCCTTAAGCGGGAAACATCTATGCTCCCGTTGCAACCTAAACGGTCGATTACTCTTGAAAATGTTTTTTTTTAAATAAATAGAGATTATCTTTAGTCTTTAAGACGGAAGATACTCTATTTACCTACCTCTTTGAAAAGCATTCATATTATTAGGTATTCATTGTGTCTGTTGATGCATATAAGCACTGGATGTCTTTCGCTTTTATCTGTCTTCTTTACTTGTGATTTTTATTATCAAGTATTACGAATAAGCCATTTCGTCAAAGTCAGAACTTAAATAAAACCGTTACGATCATCAAAATGTTCGTTGTTACGTCTTCGTTATTTAGTTTCCCGTTGCTATATAACTATACTATATTTGATACATTTAGTATACAATTCACAACAGAAGCATATATTTAACTTTACTTTTTAAGCACTCACCCAAGTCCTAGTTACCTAATAAATTAATTTCACAGTTAACTTATGTACATCATTTCCTATTCCGTCCACTGCAAACTTTAATTACAGGTACGAGAAAAAATATCGCGTGGAGCCACTTGTTCCTGAATCCGAAGCAGGTCATTATCATATTTATATAAACGATCAATATGAGAAGCGAAGAAAGTCAGTGTATTTGGAACTATTAAGCGAGTAGGTGCGCCTGTGCGCTGGCGCATTGGCAAGTGTGCCAAAGTGAGATGCCTCTAAAATTGACAGTGTAAACTTTCCAATACTTACCATAGAATGGTGTTACATGCAATTGAATGTGCGTTCGAATTCATTGAAGTCTAACATGAAATGTAGAATATAAAAAAAACGAAATGGATAATGTTTATTATAGTTAATGGTTGACAGTAATTGCTTGCTAATAATTCGTGTGCGACTCGACAGGTGAGCATTGAAATGGTTTTTATTAAGAAATTTAAAATGACTGTGGCTATTTTCTTAGTTTCTAATATTAACTGGGTCGATAAGGTATTTGAGTGAAGGCATGATATTTCGCTTGCTGTAAACCCATAACATAACATGAAATCACCTTATCTTGATACAGATACAGAACTGATTTCGATGATGTATATGACGATAGCATGCTAAATTTCATAAAAAAACTACTTTAAATAAGTAGCGGTTGCCAATTCATTCACATCCTTACATAAAGACGGTTTTCTTTAAAACAAACGCAAAAGCTTATCTTATCAAAGGTAGGAATATTTTGAACATATCACACATTTCAATGGTTCTACAATCAGACCCTGCTTCCCAACAAGAAGAACTTCAAGCTGATCCATTCAAAAGCTCAACCTTTAACCGTCGTCGAAAACAAAAACCAAATGATAAAGTTCCAAAACAAACGCGTAATTTTGACTATTCTCACACCATTAGGCCTCGGTGCATAATAAGCCATTGTTATACAAGTGCTTGTAGATAAATATAATTGTACGAGTATTGTTGCAGAATCATAGGTAAAGTCGAGTTCCCATGGTGTGTTGCCAGTGAGGTTGCGTTACACACTTTCTTTTGTTTTAACGCGTACGTGACAGATTATCTGAGGACATTTGTTAGATAAAAATAGTGTGCGCAAAGTTGTAGGCTTCTCTCAGAATAGTCTCCTACTGTGGCAAGTATACTGCCTGAGTGCATCCCTTTTCTATTTATTTTTTTATTTTTTCCGTTAGTTATATTAGAAAATCAAGAAAACACGAAGGTCAGTTGTAAGATGTAATATTATTAATGAAAAAGATACCAACACTGGTATCTGGCTCTTACTGAAGGTTGATAATAACGAATAGAATAGGTAATTATAACACAAATTAAAAATGAAAGACAAAATATTTTGTAAACATTTGTCTTGTAGCTAGGTCAAACTGTAATTATTTATATGTATAAATAAATTATCCTTACTGACACACTTATTACTTTACACTTATTTACTATTAATTACCCAGAACATCTGACGCTGCAAGCTAGAAATCCAAACGTTTCTTCACTGAGACCATTATTTAAACTTATTTAGTTTTTACCCGACTACGGCGAAGCAAAAAGGAGGGTAGTGATTTTGAGTATATGGGACTCTTCACTGTCCGCTGGTTATAAAGTTATGTCAAATTGACTACAGCGCCCTCTAGGAGACTTAAAGTGAAGAACTAAAAGATTTTTTTTTGTTTTGTTTGGGTTATCAAATGAAAGAGCACAGCTCAAATATTTAAAAATTATAACTCCAAAATAAGTGAAAAAATAATCATAGTAAAGAATTTTAAAAAAATCTTGACTGTTTCGTGTGGGATATCAAATAAAAGAACTTACCCTTTCAACATATCTCTATTGATATAAGTTAATACATAAATATTTCAGCGGAGACTATTACTTGTTTCCTACTTTTTAGAGCGTGTTTTTAGTACTCATTTTATTCATTATAGCTATAATAAATAAAAACAAGTTATAATACCTAGTTCGGGTTCTGGTACTGCGGAAATTTATGTAAACTTAGTTGTTGTCAAATCATATAATATTCACATATCAGTTTATATTTCATAACTACTGCCGGGCACATATTATAGCTCAAATTCCTAAAGATAATAATATAATATGGCCCAATAAAATGGTGTAAATGTAATAAATATTTGTATAGGTACTAGCAGCTTTTCGCTTTACTTTTAACTTTTAGTTCTGTTAGATTTTTTGATAGAATAAAGCATGAAGAGTTGAGTGTCCAGTGCCGAAAAAAAACTGATCAAATCGGAGAGGTAATTCCAGCGATCATCCTGTTCAAACAAATAAACTCTACGTAAATCTAATATATAAAATTCTCGTGTCACAGTTTTCGTTGCCATACTCCTCCGAAACGGCTTGACCGATTTTGATGAAATTTTTTGTGCTTATGGCCGACAGAATCGGCCAACATCTTTTTTTTTTTTTTATTTATATGGCAAAACAACATTTGCCGGGTCAGCTAGTATTATTATAGTACTTTTAGATTAAAGCCGTTGCCTAACTACAACATACATCCAGTCTCCGTCGTTAAATCAAATTCGACATGCTCGCAGTGTATATTAGACTTAATTATAGCAAAAAATTATTAGCTGCTATTGTAAATTATTCTTATTTTAAATGATATTTTAATGCTCCTCGCAAAAAAGGGCATTTAGCTAAATGTTCTCACGAAATCATGTCCATTACACGTTTTACCAACGTCGAAAAGGAAATGAAAAAGTCATGTTGACACAAAAATTTCCCGTCCAAAAAAATACTTCAATTATTTTTTCCTACGCACATAGTAAACATTGCATAAACATCAGGTGATACTTACGTAGCCACAATAACAAATAACAATGGGTTTGTTATAGAGAACTAACCCAGAACTAACACGTTGGGTAACTTGGTCATCGCACGCGCAGCTCAGAAGCCAAACGCACTGAACTTGTTTGAGCTTTATGTAACAGTTATTATATCAAACCGGATACTCTAGTCGCTTAAATCGATATCATTAAGTATTATTGACTAAAAGATAAAGTCGAAATGGTAATTAAAATACACGAGTGATTACTGTTGCTAAAAAGACTAAAATATGGTGAAAATGGTATTTTTATTAATACTAGCAGTAACAACGGTTTCACATACTAGATCCAGATTTCGTTAGAATTTCTTAGTGAAATACAGGCTATAATGCCATCAGCCTTCTAAATACTAAATACCTCAACTGCAGAAACACAGCCTACCCTCATATGAGTAAGTTCTGGTATTGCGTGTTGGTGAACCCCACAAGTCCTCGAACTTGCTAAATTCTTGGTCTTGCTGGTTTCCTCACGATGTTTTTGATGTAGAGATATGCTATATTTGAATAATAATGTAGCTTTTCAATATCGTTCAAAATTTTTGAGTTCAATAATTGTGGAAAAAAGTTACAGTATTAAAAAACCAACACAAAACTATGAAGGCGTTTTGAGAAAAACCCTTCCTTCGGTTACAAAACGGTTTACACCCAAGGACTTCTTTAGTCATTCATGAACTGAAACATCTGGATATTTCTTTATACAATATTTTACGGCATCTTTATGCTTTATTAGAAATTGAAATTTATTAAATTTATTGAAAATCTTTGGGAACGTAAGAAGCCATTTATTAACTAGCTTTATTACCCGACTCCACTCGGTTGTATTTTGCCTTTGAGTTCTTGCTATCAAACAGTTGAAGTCTTCTCAAATCGATATATCAAAGACTTTATTGACAAAAGCCCTGAGAACTATTACTATACTCTGGTGCAAACCAAATCTGTTCCATAGTTCTGAAGATAACCACGAACATACAGACAGACATTTCCTTTTATTAGATGTAGAGATTCATTTACTTGAGCCTTGAAAAATTCTCAACCAACGATTAATAATTTAAATAAAACTACTTTTTAACCGGATTAATCGTGACCACGGGGTCTGCAAAGACACCGAAACGTCGAGTTAAAATGTAAAATATAAATTATATGCGATTTAAATTCCAACAACATTTGTTCTACGACTTTTTACAAATCTTGATAAATAACACAAAAAATTTAAACAAACAAATTTTTGCTCCCTACTCTAAATTTTGTAAGAAGTACCTATTATTATTATGAAGCGATATTGCACTGCGCAAGGTGCGTGCATACCTACGCTCAAAGTAAATAGAGTTACGCCTCCAGATAGAGGCTATAAATATTTTTTGTTTGGGAAAACTAAAATTTTAAAAACAATTGATTTTAAGAAGTTGTGGAACAAATTAATGTTGTTGGGCTTGATGTGGAGAGGCTGCATGCAAAAGGTGATGCGCTCATTAAAATCATATCCTGTGTAAGTAGTTCATACTTTGAGATAAGGTGAAATCTACCCAATCAAATAAAAAAAAGTGTTACTGAAAGAAAAAAATACTCTAATAGAGGTAAAATATCTGGTTAAATATTTCACCTCGCAAAGTACTCATATTATCAATATTACGAAATCGTTACTGATAGGTACACAAGAACAAAATTCAAGATAGAAAATCGTCTAGAATATACGGCCTATCTTCTCAAATCTCAGATAAGAGATGACTGTGTCAAAAACAAATCTTGAACTAAGTTTCTTGTTGACCAAGTTTTGTGTTTGGTTTACGAATGAGTCATGTGATGAAAACCGCAGTTTGTGAACCAACAAAGAATCTTTTGTTATTAAGTAAAATAACAGCGGATTATAATTTCCATTATGACGTCTTGAGGAAAAGGCAATGGATTCCCATTTTTAATAATTACTACAATTTATTTCCAGTTATAGTGGTATATTATTTAAGTCCGTTTTTATAATTATACTTACTGTTTCAAGTTTTTGAAGTTCAGAATCTTAATTTTTAGCGTCACTAGTCTGACGTCTCTAATGCAAAAGTATGATAAACGCGATCAATTTGTTTAAAAAAAAAATATTTGAAATATTCTGCTGCTTATTTATATTGTATTTATTTATATTTGCATTCTTTCTCTCATGATATTTGATCTTGTGTGTTGATAAAATCGGATATTCTAGACATAGTAGCGTGAAAGTATGTGAGACAGAAGGCACGCCACATGGCTTGAAGAATTTTGATGAAATTTCGCTCAAAGGTACAGCGATGCCTGGAAAAATAAAACAAACATTCATTCCTGATGTACACATAAGAAAAAAAAATTAAGCCATAGGAAATGGCTAGTCGGATATGAAAATTATAGGAGTATTATAATGACGGATAAAATAAGGAATTGAAATTATATATTGATTTATGTAAAAAATATATGAATTAAATCCTCAATGTCATTATCAGAATACGCTTTCCTGAAGTTATTTCATCATAAGTCTATACACGTCTATTATTCTCTTGAAGGTCAATGTAAGGAAAGCGATTATAATTCGAAACTTGCCAGCAAAAATACCTTTCCGGCTTGTTGACAAATCGTAAAAAAAAACAATGTTCGCAAACGCACATGACGATAACGTTTCCGGTGAAATGGAATAATTTGAAGTTGGTACTTATTGGTTCATATGACCGATTAATTATTGCCAGTTTAAAATTCAAGCACGTCTGTAAGGATAAGAAAATGTACGGATTTATTAAAAAATAAAAGATAAATATACTTACTCTCAGATATGAAAAAAGGTAGGTAAGATCAGATTATCTTATCAAAGTCACTTAAAAAAACGGTTTCACTTAGTATCACGAAACAATTGCACATAAAGTAAGATCTAATCTTGCGCAGGTCCATTTAAATGGCTTCGATCCAGTCGATAAATCTTTATAGGTATCGATCTAAGAGCCTTATCTTAACCGATTTTTTTGTGTAGCAACGTGTAACAATATCATAAATACCAAAGTCAGTTAGGTTGATTTTATATTACAAAACTTTGTCAAATTATGAATTTGAAAAGTATGATCGAAAAGTGTCCAGTATATGTCTTTCATTGCATGTTTGAGTCTATGAGGCATGTTATAGCCGTCAGAGTCACAATAGATAGCATTTATTAAACCTATTATTTTGTAATATAATTACATAATGCATTTTCTTTTATTTTAATTTTCTAGAATTTAATAAAATTGGGTAAAAATGAATAAAATAAAAATGAGTTTGCCAGAGAGCAATGGAGCGTAGTATATTGGGAGTAAAATTAACTGATCGTGTAAGAAACACCATGCTACCCTCCAAAACCAATATCACGGATGTCGCCCTGAAAGCTGCCAGGCTTAAATGGGATTGGGCAGGTCATGTATGTTGGATGCCAGAAGATCTTTGGGCCAAAATAACAACCGCGTGGCAAGGATGATCTGGACGCATTTAGCCCAAACTGGCCAGCGGAAACAGCTGATCGCCTAAAATGGAAAGAAAAAAGGGAGGCCTTTGCCCAATTTTGGGACACCCAGGGCTAGTAATAATACGGGTAATAATAAAATTACATGAAACTGTCAGATTTCAAGAGTCTCCATAATGTCAGTTACGTATGTTACAGTTTTGTAGAGCTCAGTCAGTCATATTTTTAATCTATCTATCTACAAGATGTTCCGATACAAAGCCTGCGGTTAAAAACCGCAATCAAGGTTAACTAATCCAGACAGAGATTGATCAGTGTCATCATTTATTAAATAAAGTTATTATTATTTATCCAATAATGTCGTCCCGCTTTACCGCACGACAATAATATTGACGAACCAAGCATTTCGAAATCCGATCCACATTGGCGGACAAAACCACAATATTTGCGTGGACAATCCTGTTCATGATTCATTTACTTGTTTCAGGGTAACAGAGCTATTGGGAATTCCGTCTGCGTGAGCCGGCGGAAACCTTGGTGATCCATATTTGACTGTCGCCACTCAGTTCGCCGCCGCTTGACATCTGTCACAGATGACAGCTGCCACAGACTAACGAAGGAAAGTGTCAAAAGTGTGATGCAATTGCGAACGGCGGCACTGATAGTGGATTGTTTGGAGTCTGGATGAAGAAGCAAGATGAAGTTCTCCACGGGGTCCAGCTCCAGCAGCCTAGCCAGCGACTCCTTGTCAAGGAAGTCCACTTTATGCATCTACACGGAGGAACCGCCGGCTTTGCCTGCGCCTTGCGAAAGGGTAAGCCTTACTTTTCAAATTATTAGATTATTATTGGTATTAGTTTTAATTGGCCCAAAAATTGAGAAAGACTTATCACATTTCTACAATTATTTAGAACGTTCATGAAGGATATCCTTTTAAATTGAGAGAAAAATAAAAACACATAATTTATGATAAACATTTCGGAATTGATAAAAGTTAATACTTATTTCTGTATTTGTTTGCAGTCCGACTTAACCTTAACGTAAGTAATCCTTTATGTAAGTAATAAGAATTTTAAATCTAGAAAGAAACTCAAACTTTCCGGAAAATAACCATACATTAAGATGTTAAGAATTATCATGTACCCCAACTGACAGCTTATGGGCTGCAGAACAGGATATAATTATCTTTAAAAGCGTTTAAGCAAGTGGGAGTGCCTTCGATTTCCTCCTCCAAAAAAGGTTTATTAAAACTTTCAGTTTCGTATAAAGATAAAAATAATATCGCATTAAGAAAAACAATGTATTCAACAGCGCGTCCGGGTTGCGCCCGCGCCGACGCTGCCCGAGTGAAAGTAGTCTGTGGACCGAGTCCCACGGATCTCCGACACTCTTGTATTGGAAATTATGTTAAACAAATTAACATTTATATTATTAACTATTGCTAATATGACTTCTATCGACTATGAATTACTACGAGGAGGTGCTGTAAAATCGAGGTCAAGCGCGGTCATTATTAAATAAACTTGAAATTTGAAGGCTCATATTGATTAGACTATTCTTACCACCAATACATCATTCTTAAACTTACATTGCTAATTTAGATACTGCATAGTTAAACTATGACATAATTTGTTTTTAATTCCGTTTTATATAACGAAACGACCTTCAGATATTTTCATTACTTTAAAAAAAGATTACCTCACTTGGAACTCTGTACTTTATGGCGTTGCGTTCTGAAGTATGACAGTAAGAAGATTTAAGCCAGTGATTAATGTGCGGATTGGTCTGATCCTCGCAGTGGATCAGATTGAGACACGGCTCGTTATTGTGTTTGCATGTTTCGAGATCGTACTTTACAGTATCATTGCGAAAATCGTTTTTACTTGTTTTGTAATGATTACATGTAGGGTACCTTATTGTCGTTATCGCACGCAACAATCCACTCGTCACCTCGTACGCTTTCTCATTTATAGCGCATCGTTTTAAGTTTGCATCTTCATGTTTATTATATTTAAACGGTTTATCGTTCACGCAATATTCTCGCGAATTCATTTGCAATTGCTTTGTTTGTTTCTTCATGAATCCAATTGCGATCATTCGTAATTCAGAGATAGAGATTCCATTACGGCAATCGCATAATAACAAACTGTATTGATAACTTTCCCTGTCGAATTACGTAGGAGCCAATCAACAGGTTTACATGCTTAAATTATATAGGTACAAAGAAAAAATAAATCTATTGTGTATGAGAGGCTAATGAACTTTTGAAATGAAAGCTCTCATGTTAGTGGTACGATATTAGCGCTTAATACCATTAAATATGACAATATTCATGTCGTCATCCATCAGCTTAGCTTACTCAAGTGTGAAATGAGAGAGTTGTCAATGCAGCGATTAATCTCGCATTAAAACGCTATTAATAATGAGGTTTGGGCGTTCCTAAAGTCTCTATTAAAGATCATTGATTTATTAATTGAAAAAGAGTCTTTGTTGATGTTGATTAAGATCGTAATCTTTGATATCAGAATATTTTTACTTTCAATCGTAACTCTTGTTTAGTTAACATGTTAATGGATAATGTATTCAAAAGACGAAGAATAGTGTTGAAATTTGCCTGTTATCGAATTAGTTTTTACCAGCTTGGTTCTGCTTCGTGCCTCTAGTTTCTCGGAGTGTAGTCGTATTTACGCTCTTTTAACTTTAAAGATATCTGATTTCAATACATCACCAGTCTTCAGAACTTTACCTCTTTGTACGGTTTGAAATAAATCCCGTTTATTGTCTATATCATTTGCGGTTTAGATATCGCCCGGCTCCTCTATCAGCCTATTGATTGCCTTATCTTATCTGTTGTTCAGATTGTTACGGTGGAGTACAAAGTATACACGGATCATATTACATCTCTTTTTAATTCTAGAACACACATCCCTAGAGATATTCATTTGTTTTTATGATACTAACCTGTATTAGCTTAATTATCTCAGCGATGTAACTTATCTTCATTAAACCTGTTGTTTATATGCAATTGCATCCTGTTAACTCATTTCATCCCATCTCATTATTGTGAAGTAGCCGACATACTTGTATATACCAGTAAGAACGACATAATCTGCCTGCGCGTGACCATTGGGTGGAATCTTGGCACCTGCTGCCCACCACTGGAATGCAGCATTCCACATTGTAATCTTTATCTCCATCCAGCTATGGAGCCATTATTTTAATAAGGTTTTCAGTTCTGTAATAATATAGTTGTGGCGTCGCGTGATCGGCCTTGGAATGTGCATGCGCCGGGGCACGATTCTTTTACCGTCAAATCGAGTTACATCAGACGTTAGATCGTTCAACTACTCAGTGTTATTTTAACAAAGAAAATGCTATTTTCTGTTATTGTTGCAAGTTTCCCATTATTATTCCTCGCGAATTAAGCTGAGTTTCTACTGGAATTATTTGATTGCTGGATTAGAATTTCTAATGTAACTTGGTTCATGGTTCTTTAGCTTTGTGTTTTGGTATCATGACTTTCATCTCTCGTCCTCTAGCTCGTTATTCGCCTTGCTATTTACTTTGTTCATCAGCCCACATGCAATTTGCAATTTTATCTAGTTAAACGTTATCTTATCTGCGAAGAGTACGTCAAATTAAATAAGCAATGTCGTCAGCAAGGTTGTATGCTTTTTGCCAACTGCGGGATATTTAGTTCCCTCGCGGTAAGGTGAATACCTATGTTGAAACCCTACCTTCGATGGGGCACAATTGTCTGTGAATATATATTTTCAGCCCTATTTGTTCATTTTAAACTTTTCTTTATACAAACTGAATTTTGGCTAAATAGAACTTACTATAACTGCCCGTTTACTAAATGTAGATTAAGGACTGGCTCTGCGCACATGCTATGTTTAACATTACCGTCTCTGTTTTGGTCCTTTCCGGTACACTGAATTCCTTGTATCTGCTATTGTAGGTAGAGTGCCATATGCATAGGGGTAATTTCAAACAAGGCAGTCACACCATTTTCGCCCTTACGTTCCAAAGACGCCACGATAGATAAGTGGATATCTACGTGTATATTGAAGGTTGTTAAAGGTGAATATGCTAATATTATTGTATGTCAAAGACATTGTATTATACTCCAAAGAAACATGCGGGTTTTAATAATACGTTTTTAAACTGTAACAGTCACATTTTCAAAGTTAGTGTTTTAGGTTTCCCAGTTTTTCGTTTTATTGTTTACTCAATATACCCGCATTCGTAGGCAGTTTACAGTAATTGTAGGTACCTAAATGTCATTGTAGCCAAAGTGGACCAAGTAGCAAGTAGGAAACAAGTTCTTTTTCATATAGCAATGAGGGTGCTTTTACCCTAAGTCGTTTTCACCCTTACCTGCACGAATACAATGCGTATAGTTCTTAACATTCTTGAGCATTGCATTGTAGGACTCAATAGGCAATGGCCTTGATTTCACAGTGATTGAATCTAAACAAAGTTTGACGACAACTATTCAGGCATATAAAATTTATAACATATTCAAAGTTTTTTTTCATTATTATTCGATTTAGCGTTTTGGCCAGCACTGCGCTCACTCAAAGCTATTTTGTAGAGTTACATAATGTAGGTAAACAAACTAAAAAACGGTTGTAAAGTTCTAACGTTTTTCTTATCTAGACAAATAAAATGTTGTAGAGTGCAGCTGTCTATGTGTTAACCAAACCGTTGAAAAAATACTATCTTTCACAGTGTCCATCCATAATTCATACAAATTAAGTTTAGCTTCCATTTTTGAAAGTGTCAGATAAATGCCATCTGTGTAATTTTTTTACATTGATAATTTTCAGTTTTTCATTGAAAAGTATCCTTTCAAGTATCACTTCTCATTTGAAATGAGGTTTAACAAAACAATCCTTTTGTATTAGTGTTGTAAGTAAAGATGGCGCCAAAAACGGAGCATTTCTTTAAATATAAACATGGTGGATAAACTTCCCATCCTTAAGACGTAAAAAGAGTTGCTACATTCAACTTTTCTCAAATCTTACATTTTATTTTCAAGTGGCCTAAGTGCTGTGCTTGCACTATCTATTTTTGCTAAGTTTCGCGTGATCCACAACTATTAAGTTTCACGCTGTAATGGAGCTGATAGATATGCAAATTGCGATGAAACTCGAAGTTTTTACTGTCTCAGTCCACGTCACTATCGAGTGATTTATTTACTTAACCTATAATTAAACAGTTAGGTTTTTAACCGAATACCTAAGAAGGTAACGATTTCTAGTGCACCTATTTATGTCTGCTGCTTTTGGACGCGCGATAGTTTAAATGGCTACATTGTTGTAACATGGTTGAGTTTGGTCTTAAATAAGGTATGTGTATGCTAAAATCCCACGCACATGAATACTGAAAATGTTAAAACTGCTACGATTAGGTAGGTTTATTAGTTTTTGCTAGGATTACACATTTTCAGAAATGACACCTTGAATGAAACCTTGAAACCTTTTTGATATGACAAGCGTAGTTAAAATTACTTATGATTATTTATTACAAATAGGAATACAAACAATTTTAGCCTGGTTTTTAAACTTAAAAAACCATCCCTTTTATTTATATATAGAGTTCTCGATAATTCTTTGTTGGCTTTGTTGCAGCACAACGCTCTGAAGACACTAGAAGAAATCACACAAACAACTAAGTACCTACAAAATATGTGCAAAAAAACAAGTAATTACTCATATCATTGTTCAGTTTGAACGAATTTGCTCCGTACATGTCATCCTTTTAAATAAAAGAATATTTTTCGATAGACATTTTACTTAATTACTTTACAACGTTGATCTCGTAAATAACACCGAAAATACTAGTAGGTAGGTAGTTCAGGTATTAAAAAGCAACTGGGTTATTAGTTGAATATTCTACCCAAAAACTAAAGTTCAACCTATGAAGCAAACTATACAACTCATGTTTCTTCAAGTACAGACACCTAACTGGAACACAGCACATACTTAGCTCGTTCTACACGCTCGTCCCCTATCTCAAGCGGAAAATGAGCTGGCCATTGCAAAAACACCGTCTAAGAGTGTTTTATTGGGGCATATTGCTGTTATGTAAAGTTGAAGGAGATTATTATGCTAGATGATGAGATTTATTCTGATATATGGCCTCGGTTTAACGGTTTAATTGTGTAAGGTACATAATTAGCTTGGGATTATTTGGTAATGAATCGATTCTTTTTAATAGGTGGTCACATTGTGCGAAGGAAATCTCAATTTGTATTCTCTTCATGCGATTAGCATAGTTTTAAAAATGGAATTCAAACTTTCTTTGTTAGTATTTGGTTACCTTTATAGAGACCAAACTTTTCCAAATTTTATTATCAGCCAGTACTTAACACTTTCGATTAGATGTTTGTTTCTGCCTTTTTATCGGAAACACAACATCTCTCTAACGTATGTTGTTATGGCATTTGAAATAGAAAGGAGTGTTGTACCGAAGCACGTGATCTTAAAACAAAAGAAACTCACGTAAACAAAACATTCAAGCAAAAGGTAATTCAGACTTGAAAGTTTTCGAGGCAAAATCTTTCCATTTCTCAAAGCTTATTTATTAATCAAAAAAGAAAAGTCGTTTACTGGATATCAAGGAATTTTAGTGATTAGATTTTGGATTATTTATCGATCGGCAACAAAACTTTCTAAACTGCCAAAAGCCAGTGACACTTTGACCACGACCACTCTGTGAAGAGTGATATGAAAGAAGAAGAAGAGAAACTGCCTTTAATTTAAAACAAATTATTCTCCAATCTTCTTAAGGATAAATAATTTAATACGAATATACAAATAATATCCTGCAATTACACGCCCATCTCGCGAGATGAAAATTAATAAATGTCTCCCTAGAAACGGATATCCTTAAGTGTGATCAGTCATGCATTATATGGTAGATGCATCTGTTAAGTGTCAGGTAACTGACAACTCGTTCAAGTTCACTTATTCATATTTAGCTACAGCTGTTGTCGTTTATTTTCTTAGTTTAATCTTGTTTGAAACACGGCTGCATAAAACCAAGGCGCTTTTTACGATAAGAAGTAGGTCGCTTTTTATGTAGAGTTAAGCTTATTATTTATAGTCTGTGTAGACTGCTAAGAAAAGCCTTATCATGCTTAGGTTAGGCTTGGATAAGCATGTCCTAGGTACAATAGGATTAATCCTGAGTCACTTACTTAGCAGGATGAAAGCTCTAGTAAAATAAACTTCGTTTGGTGATGTTTTTTCTGGGTTAAAAATGTATCACAATACTAGATGTTTTCTTTCAGTTTGTCAACTACTTATATTAATGTTACAGATTAATTTTGACTACAATTTTGTATGTTTTTAAAAGTAAACTTCTTAAAATCATTCGAAATATTTCTGTAATCTACCTACCAACACGTTTATGTAACATATTTACTTCGATATGTCCTCACCAAGAAATCGTCGCGCCAAAATGGCGCCTTTTGAATCGCTTTGTTATTTCGATACTTAATACTTTTAAGTAGGTACGACTTTATTGCACAAATATGTAGCAACTTATCTCTTTATCTTAGGAGCGTCTGTCTGTATGTCAGAATAGTTCGGAACTACGGAACATAAGGGTTTGCCCCAATTTATACGCGATAAAATATTACGATACATTACCTACAAGCCGATTTATCACGTTCTTTGTCAACAAAGTCGACAAAAATATCGATTTGAAAAGAGTGCTATCACGTACTCTACATTTTGATTCCTTGCGACAAATCTGCAGATTTACAACATTTTAAAGACAAACTGCACCCGTGCGGAGCCCGGTACTTCAGCTAAAATAAAAGTTAACCTTTCAAATCCTAGAGTTTTATGTTAAAATATTTCTAGCAGGATAAAGGGCCTTTTATTTTACATTTTAACTTAACATTTCATTGTCTGAAATTCAAACTTCCAAAACTTCAAAGTTCTGAAAACTTCCATGCTGGACTGGCAGCGAAAGAAAAACATAGAATGTGCCAGCTACTTCTCTTCCCGGGCATACTGTAAAAGTCAGTTAAGGGACAGAGGTTTGATTGGCGTTTTTGTGGGCGAAAGGTTGACCTCCTTTCACTGCAATAGTCTTTCTCCATCATTTTAATACCTCCATATTTGTCAAACGTGACATCAGATGGTTTTATAGCCTCTGATATTCTGCCTACCCCATAAGGGATACAGGCGTAAAGTTATGTATGTAAGTTATGTATGTCTGAAAATCAGATTAAAGCATTTCTTCGCGCGGAAGATATTGAGCCCTGAAGTGGAACTAGTATCAGTTTTTTAATAAGTACGCTGGTTCTAGTTAATAATCGCAGGCACGCTTGTCTCTATGAACAGATCTAATATGAACTTCATTAACTAAGGGCAAAAAACAAAGCTTCTAACGAACCACTGAACAACGTATCTATGTGAAATTAAAAAAAGTAATTCGAGTCCGTTGGACGGTTGAAGACGCGTGCTGTGCTGACCTTTACTCTTTTTTTTTTTTAATTTTATAACAATGGAATTGCTTTGTTGTAATCAACATTCCAAGTCGGATGGCGTTAAACCTTTTTAGACTCAACTCTTTATACAACTTAATGGAAGTGCAACTAGCTGATTCTCCCGGCTTTATTCTCGAAATCCCGATCTTGTCAAAATATCAGGATTAGGGTCAACGATGCGTCACGCGTGTGTACGCGCGGGTTCATAGAAATCTGCTTCGTACTTCCATGCCGTAAGGTACCTTACGACACGGACTTTAGGTACCTTATGGCATATATCCCATGGTATGTTCTGTATGTTACCGAAATTTCAGCTGAATTCGCATCAAACATTTTAGTGCGTTAGGTCGGCTAAAACAGCCCTACCGTCCCTGACTAAACGAGTCGTGTGAAAGGCAGCTAAACCTAATGGCCCTTTTATAGTAGGACCACTTCAGGGTCCACCTGGCTAATGACCATCGTGACTGCGGTTCTGATGGTTTTATGAAAATCCAGATCCGTTAAAACCGTTTGCGTACATCTTCTATCCAATCAACCGCGGTCTTAGAGACCAATAAAAAAGAGTAAAACTGTAAAGTCGGTGATGATGGACTCCGGTAGGTATGACCAGAGCCGGGCGGGCGATCTAGGGCGACCGCTGTGCGACGAACACGCTACCCGTGCCGAAGTACGTAGCGCTTCGCTCCAGACGTCCGCTTCCCCGAAGACAGTTGCGCCAGCTGGATGGATGCTTCCCACCAGTAGCTGACAAAAACAGTAATAAATACTTATCCATTTTTCCTTATAAACATTAACTTTAATAATAGTTATGACTAAATATTAAGCCTCATATTTCTCAATGACCAAATTAATGAAAATTACAAAAGAGTTTAAGTACAATGAAATACGAGTATTAGAGTTCAACGCTAATTTAAATCAAACATTAATAATTAAGTTTAATCTTTTAATCGCATATTCATGTGAAATTGCAAGACAATTCGGCCTTCATCTAAATTGGGAACATTTAACAACAATGGCCGACATATACTTAATATAACATTTGGTCTTCGGAATACGGTTAATAGGTTTTGTAATATGTGCGTTATTAAAAAATACGACATTGATTTTTAACTGGTTTAAAGTTTCGCTTGGTGGTAGGATCCCTTCTGGGTCCGCCTGGCTAGCGACCACCCTTTATATAAAGTCTGCCGCCAAATGTTACCGCTCCGGCGGTAATGTGTTCCGGCAATATTGTATAAAGAGCCAGTTCCTTCCTAAACCCGTGTGCTTTCATCTTCGACCTCATCGTCACTTATCATCAGGTGAGATTGAGGTCAAACGCGGGTTTAGTCACTTATAAAAAAAAAAAAAAAAAAGGTACCTTGTTAATATTTCATGAAGTTTAGCATGTAAGCTACATTTTATGAAATCCTATAACTTTACTGTATTACTAAAGTTTACGATGCATTTTCATTTCTGCCAAATAATTTTATCCCCAATTAGCTATCTATCTCACACGATCTTGGTCTTGTTTTCAGTTCGAAAGATTCGATTTTAAATATAGACACTTGACTTGTTAGGCACTTAAATAGATAAGTTTAAAATAATCTTTATATTTAGTTGTGCTACTGTTACAAATTAACTTTTTTCATTTCATTTCATTTCATAAGTATTCTAATTATTTTACATAATTCATTTCATTGCACTGAAATATAACGTAATTTGATTCGCGTACTCGTAAACATCTTATTAACATTTCAAAAAGCTAGTCGAACGGATTTTAGAACAGAAATACCTATATTTTTATCTGGCAATTTTTACTGCCTATGTTACTGTTACGGTAAGAGTGAATAATTGAAGATTATTAATAATTATCTATTATTATTAATAATTACCGAATGTTGAGGTTAAAGTCATATAGCCAGAGGCTATTAAACCATGCACAATATATTGAAAATGTGATATACTCTGTTTTGTGCGATTATAAAAAAAATAACAACGGAGATTAATGCAAGGAGCTCCGCTTTGCTTCGCTCCTTGCATTAACCTCCTAATATAACCGGTCCATGTCGGTTCTGTGCAACCAGCCTCAGCCACTCCAGCTCGCATGGTGCCCTCCAATTGATAAAAATACTATGGGATGTATAAGTTACGGTAAATTTCCCTGTCACTTAAATATTATCTGCATCATTATAATAGATTTAAATTTTTCAAATGTGTCATCCAATGGTTTAACCTCGACTTTCGGTAATTATTAATAATAATAGATAATTATTAATAATCTTCAATTATTCACTCTTACCGTAACATTACGAACAAGTATCACATATCTTCATCAAAAATACTAGGCATTTACTCGAACGCGACAGCAAGAAAATACAAGCCTAGTTATAAAAATGCAATATCATACCGTATGACTAAGATACAAGTTTAAAACATTTTGAGAAAGTAGTCTTATGAAAACTGAAGTTATTTCACTTTACTTTCATACATTAATAGTGAACTTTCTTTCTAGATAGTATGGTGGATAATTTATGTTGAGTTTTATTTGAGGGTGCAGCGGTGCGACGGATAGAATACTTATAATTAGAAATATGATTTAAAATATTTATTAATATTTATGTGATAGTACTGGACATAGTGAAAAGCTTGTTTATTTTCTAAATGGGCAATACTGATATTTAATATCGAACGTGATATAAGTTGACAGTTGATTTCTTTTACATTTAAAGGAAGATTAAATTATTCACGATGGCATGAATTAACAAAAATAGAGTAAGATATGAGAATGAATTCCAGTATTTCTAGTGCATGTTAAGTAAGTAGGTATCTTAATGGAACTTGATCTCTTCAAAGCCGCTCTAGAAATATGAAAGTAGGTACTGTATTTAGGGCAGACTTAGCCCTTCTAACTTTCTTAAGATCAAATGTTAGTGAACGATGGCCTTTAACCTTTCTATTGTTGCAAGACTTGGCGCCAAATTACTTTGTATGGTCAGCGATGAAACTATAAGTAACAAATGAAAATAAGCTATTATTTTTAGGTAGTTTTAAAATTAATATAAATTTGTGTTTATACATATTTAAGCAGTTTAGTTTATATGTTCATTTTGATTTGTGCGCACTTCTATTGCGTTTTTACCAAACTCTGCAGTCTTGTTTTGCGCCGTTTTTACAAAATAATAAGACAAGTACCTAAACGATAAAAAGACGATAGTTAGATTACTACAATATTCTCTTTCCTTCTTTATAATACCTCCAAATCTGTCGAACATGACATTAGATGGTATTGTAACCTCTGTTGTTCTGCCTACCCCATAAGGGATACAGGCGTGACGTTATGTATGTATGTAGGTAGATTAAAAAAAAATTCCTAAAACTTTTATGGGCATTGTAACTGACACTTGTCTATACCAGAAACGCCATCTACAGTCCTTTATATGTACCGACAGCTGAGAGCCTGAAAACCATCTTAGACGAGAGTTTATTTACAAATTAAAAAATGTTAAGTATTTCATAATGTAAGCCTATTATTAACATGCATTCATTGACAACAAAACAAAAATAAATATTTATTGTAACTTGATTCGTACGCGACCGGTAACAGACAAAAAACTAACATTGTTGACACGAGAATAAAACCTGGAATGTCAGCACATTTTTTAGAAATATAAATTATCAATTATTCGCATAAATGTATCACAGATTAAGCATAATTTAAACTAATACCTACTTGCAATTAAAACAAAATATGTAATAACATATTCAATTAATGTGCAATTATTACGTCCGTCTTTTGTTAATCAACTAACTTAATTAAGTATAAAGAATCAATTAGTGCAAACAAATTATTATCTGTCAGTTTGACAGCTTAACTATTAGTACTAACAGTGTAATCTTTAGTTTGAGGTTATTCACTGATTAGGCTAATTTAGACTAAATGTCAATTGTAAGATTTATTATCTATGACCTTTCGCTACTATTAAAATATCGACCTACTATAATGTATAGTCGTTTTATATTAGCATACGTTTGAATTATCCAGTTGACCTTGCCTGCTAATTCGTCATTTTGAACTTTGGTATTCTGATCGTAGATAATAATTTAATTGAGATCTGTATCATTTTCTTTATAATACTTTCTATAGACCTCTAAAGGTACAGTACATGACTTTAAGGGTATAATGCGACATTAAGATATTATGTATAAATTTTTGCCATTGCTTTAATAATTTTAGGATAAAACTTGTGCGTTTTTTTTTATATTTACTGAGTTCCTTTTTCTGCACAACCCTGTCCTAGAGTGTTTCGAATGATTATAATAAACTTTACGCCTCATATTTACTAAGACTTTGTTTGGTAGAAACGATGCTCTTACAGTTTCCTACCCAAAGAAAGCACTTGATCCTAGCAAAATTAATAGTATGAAGGATCGATAGCCAGACTATAACTTATCTGTCCATTTTGTTACGGAATAAATTTCTTTTAAAACTATTTGTTAAGTTTAATTTTTATTAAATTTATCAAAAGAAAATATAAATACAATAAAATGAATAACAGTTAAACTGAAGAGGAAAAAGAAAAAATAAAAAGAGTGCGCCCAACGTGGGGCTCGAACCCACGACCCTGAGATTAAGAGTCTCATGCTCTACCGACTGAGCTAGCCGGGCTTATGAAACAATGGTGAAATAGCATATCAGTTACTTTGGTTCTTTTTTGAATATTGTAGTAGAGCCATTATAAATCTTTGGAATTATTTTATTTTTTATTTAATAGTAAAAAATAAAACAATTACGGATATATTATGTACTAGCTGTTGCGCGCGGTTTTACCCGCGCAATTTCGAATTTCGCGGATGTTTTGGAATAAAAAGTACCCCAGGTGTTATTCTAGATTGTACTTTCATGCCAATTCTTACGCCAAATTTCATTCAAATCCGTTGATTCGTTTTGCCGTGATTAATTTACATACATCTATACATCCAAACATCCATCCAAATATTCACATTTATAATATAAGAGATTGTGATGACATGTAGTGTCTTTACTTATGTATGTTTATTTCTTTTTCCATTACCTGTGATAATTTGAAACTCAATGTCGATTCGGAGATATATCTCATAGCAATAAATTCTACAAATTCACATGCATATCGGCAAATTACTTCAAAAAAAAAACGTAGGTACCTAACAAATTTTTATTTAATTCAATTTAAGGCTTTGTATCAATAAAAACATATCAAAATTTAAAAAGAGACGTTTTCTATGAGCTTTTTACATGAACTGACTGCGCACTAAGTAGTTATCTCCAAGTTTATATTTACCGAGAGTAACTTAATAATGGACGGTTTCATTCAACAAGCGCATGACTCATCAGACCTGTCATGGACGAGGTAATACCAATTGGCACATGTTTACAACTAATTACCGGGGTTTTGTTTAGGTCATTACTTTTAGGTCTTTGGGCTAAGAGGCAATTTTCATTACGGTAAAGCCCATTGTGTTTTTATGGAACGTTCTTTTTTGAAGAGATTTCCAATTTCGTCAACAAAAGATCTAGAACGAGGTCTTGTTTTGGCTACAGGCGAAAAAGATACTTATTATTAGATAAATAAGGTTTTTGGCAGTTGACAAGTGTAGCTTGTTTACTTAAAGTACTTAGAGGAGTTTTAGTTTGGGATGCTTTTGTTAAATTTAATGAGTCGACTTTTATTTAGATATTCTTACAATTGAGAGTAATATGTATGTAACTACAATAGAATCCGTTTGTTGGTTACACAGTCAAGTTTGGTTTTCATATAAATTATATAACTAAGTCGGATATAATGACTTCGCCTGTAGTGACATATCGCTTATTGTGACCCTTTTTTTATCAAATTTAGTCCGCTTATAGTGACCGACCGTATGATTTCTAACACCTTTGCCAGTGTTCGGGAGAGTCTCGTTATACCCAAAGACTTTCGGCGCGTAAAAGGCTTTTTTGATTTGAGTCTCAGAGCGTAGATTTACTTATTGAGTCTACTTATTAAAATCTACTTTGACTTATCTCTATTTTATTCCTTTCTATTAAAATATACTAACTTAAACAGTTTATTTATTCTTGCAGTACCTATGCTTTGTATGACGTCCGTTTAGTTTGACTTGTTTCTTATTTACCTTCGATGTCATTATAAACGGAAATCGCGGTCATTATTTTCGCATATAGCTAGAAATCAATGCCCCTTTGGTACGAGTAATAAGAAAAAAAAATCGCAATACGCTTTACTATATAGAACATTTAAGAACTTTAACAAAGCAATAACGTCAACAACTACGAAAGTCTCAACTCAATTTCCTGGTCGCTTCAGTGGTTGGTAAAATATAACTAAAGCTTCTAATAAACTTAGCTATATATAAGCTTTCAAAGCTTTAAGAAAGTCCCTACGTAACCTTGAACGAGTGCTTTCGCAAGAGACCGGTTAGAACAAGGAACTTGCATGAAAAGCCTGCGACTTGCGTACGCGCAGGTCTGTAGGCGCCATTGTTAAATGTCAGGATGGTTTACGATGCATGCAGTGCAACTTTGCAGGTGGTATCTGTCTTTTCGTAAAGATTTAAATGCCTTTGTGGTATAATTCCTGATTGTACCTAGTTGTGTTGTTACAATGAAAACATGATTTTTACTTTTTCAGTTACAATTTTTACAAGCTTATACAAATGATCTTTTAATAACAATTATTATAATCAAGCTTATATTAATAAATAATTTCGCCCGTTCTCAACCTTAAATGTCTTAATATATCAAACTATATATTAAGAGTAGAAAATTCCATAAGGTAGGTAGAGTTCGAAATTTCGTTTATAACAAGGAATAATATTTAGTTCTTATCAATAAACATTGACTATGTACAGAAGGCAGCAGATCAAGCGTTACAAACGTGTCAAATTTCCTCAACCAACTTTTAACTTATTGTTGAGGGCATAGAGTTCAGATTCAATTACATTTTTTTTAAAGGTTGGGCAGGTGATCTGCAGCCTTCTGTACCTATAAGGACTGGTCATGGATCAGCAACTAGAGTCTATGACGTCACGATTACCGCGGTGCGCAAGAGTCATATTTTATGTGCGCTCTGATAAATTTTTGTTATTAACATTTTAATAATTATGAAACAAACCTGTCCTGTTTTAGTCCAGGTTTTATCGTCCAAATTAGATTTAATAAATGTATTACAATTACTCGAAAAGTTTAAACAACGTAAAACCAGACACTTCAGTAACAAAATCGAACTTTCATATTGTATTTAGACACGACACCATTACAATTTACACAAAGCTATAGGTACAGTGACAAAAGCTTCTCTATCTTTTGTTGTCTCTATCGTGTTGACGACCACTTTGGCGATGGGGTAAACCTATCTGCCTCAGACACCAGTGGTTGCGGGTTCGATCCCCGCACGGAACAAGAAAAAAAAATGTTTCGTGTCTGGGTGTTTATCTATTTATGTATTTATATTCTAGGTTCCCCCCTAGTTCGCTATATGGTATCCCATAACACAAGCTATGCTTACTTTGGGGCCATGTAGTTGGTGTGATTGTCTGGGGATTTTATTATTATTATTATTATCTGAAAAAGCCTAGAATCGAAAACGCATAACCTTTCACAGGCATGTTAAATCATTCGTATTATGACGGGTGCAGATGGAACATACCTTCAGGTGCATCCAGCTCGTAAATCAAAACTAACACCAAAACTCTTTGATTGCATTTAACTTATTTGTGCATTATTATTACACGGTTCGAAAAACCATCATAAATAACTATAATTCAATTTATAATCCGCATATACTTATGGTAAAGACAGCACGTCATAGAGAAGGATTCATTGCACAGAGCTTTTTCATTATTTTGGACAAGGTACTTCCAAAAAAAAAGAAAAAGAATCATAGACATATTTCAACAATAGTCGATAATTTGACTTGAAAACAAGGCTATACTTAAGAAATCATTAAAAAAAAACTAGCGCAAATATTCGATTATTATGAAACTATTTCCAAGATACGCACAAAAACTTGGGTTAGGAATGGTATTCTCGACCTCGGGGTTAACGTTTCGCTGTTGAGATGCTTTAAGACGCACAAAAACACGAGATATTTTCGTCTATTGTGTAATTTTGCCAAATTATCTAGAGCGAAGTCAGATACCTTTCTATAGTAGCGTAAAATGATTATTGTCTGGTTGATTCCGACGGTAATAATTTAAAACTGTAGTCAGGGTACACTGACCCAAGATCGACACACCCATAAAGTTATTAACGCGCCTCACACCTCGATAAAAATCTAAACTTATTTTTTACAAATCATATTTATGCTTTTTAAATAATTGTCTGAAACAAATTTTATAAGGTTTAAAAATCAAGGATGAGCCTAACGGACTCAGCTCTGCCAGACGTTGGCTATGTAAAGGATTTAGAATCCCAAGAATATTTTGTTGACTCTAAGAACTATTGATCAATATTTGGAAAAAAAAAAACAAAATAATAGTTTATTAAACAAGCAATATGGCAATAGCAATATGCAGAACATTAGCAGCAACTTAAAAAGATTTCGTTATGTCCTTGTAATCATATATTCATAAATTTTGTATTTCATTTAAATAATCTCTTTTCAGAGTTCCTCAATCAAGCACCAAATTTAATCAATTAAAAACTCCTAGTTAGTCTATTGTTTATTAGTTCAGCTTAATTAGTTCTTGCCTCTCAATATTTTTCGTTATCTAATGATAAATAATTAATCATTTAGGAACGGGCTCAAAAGACATATCTATCTAGTCTTTCGATCTCTTAATTGTCACTACCGTGACCTAGGTTAAAATTAAGTCATCAATAGACAAAATAACCCAAAATACATGTTAAAACTCATAACCTACCTAATTAGAACAATGCTAACTGATAACGGTATTATTATGAAGTCAAAACTTTATGGATAAGTATTATTCCATACCGTTACACAACGTTACTTAATTTTTACAATAAACTGCTTCAATACATTAAGTTAATCTCTACAAAATGGGCAATATTATTTAGATATGTACAGTTAAGCATTTTAACAGTAAGTGGGTCGTTTATTAATTCATCCGCTTTGGGTAATGAATGAGTTTCACACCTTTTAAATGATTTAATTAAGGATTTGTCACCGCTATTTATTTACGCATTAGTTTCCGTATTTGAGTAAGTATTTTTTTTTAATATTTTGCGTGCTTTAGCACCCGGCTCCACTCGGATTCATTATGGGTTTAATTTTTTATTGCCTTTGCTGTTGAAATCTTCTCAAATCGATATTTTCAGAGATCCTTAACAAAAATTGTGATGACTCTGTTCTTTTTAATAGTTTTTAGTGAGCCCTAAAAAATAGTCTTAGGACTGGTGCAAAATCTGTTCAGAAGTTCCAAAGATTGTTCCAAACATACAGACCAATAGACATTCCCATTCATTTCACCTCAAATTTCTCTCAATAATTCGCTTAATAATAAAACATCTAAATCAAGCTTAAATCAATTGTCATAGAAAACACCATACCATTCGAGAATAACAGGTTGAGAATACCATTCCTAACCCACGTTTTTGTGCATATCTTGAAATAGTTTCATAAGCGAATATTTGCGCTAGTTTTTTTTTTAATAAACTAAATACAGATACACTAATACCATAGATTTCTATAATTTCATATAGCAACCTTTTTAAAAAAAAAAACGTAAGTAAATTAAATTAAATACTTAACTCATAATGCATTTGACTTAGAATCAACATAAAACGCTCTCTATTAGAATCCAAAATCTCAATGACATCACATAGCGTAAATACTGGACCACTTTCCATTTTACAAGCTGCGTTCGTCTCGTCGAGATGCGTGGGCGCACGCCTTGAAGAATGCTGTCACGATCGGAATTTACGTGCTGTACTTGACAGTGACTTTTTAAAATAGTTTTGTTATCAAATTAATAATGCCCACAGTTATACTTGCGCCATTTTTTTTGTGGTCACACATTTTTGTATTCTTTCCTAGCTTTCCGGCAAGGCAATACAGGGTGTCCAAAAAAGTATTTTGGAGAAAAATATCTTAAAAAGTCTTCCCCATTCGACTACAAAAAACCGTTTTTTATTTGAACTTATAGTTTTTCCATAAAAAATTCTAAATATTTCAAGGAAAGCTCGCGCGCGCGGCCTTTCACCTAACTAGATCACGCGCGCGCCTTAAGATCTAGATTTAGATTTACATTAGAAGAACATTGAACTATTGGGTTGATTTAATTAATTACTGTAGTTTTTTATCTATTATGTAAGTACCTCCCAGCTGAGCGTAAGGCGCGCGCTTTCCTTGTATTATTTAGAATTTTTTTATGGAAGTATTATAAGTCCAAATAAAAGACGGTTTTTGTAGTCGAATGGGGAAGACTAGCCCTATCTAGGATATTTTTCTCCAAAGTACTTTTTGGACACCCTGTATAACTCGGAAAATGCCTATTGAAATAAAAATAAAGCATTGGATAACTGTTTCTAAAGTCCTACTTACAAAACAAGAAACTTATTTTATTACTTTTAGATTTTAAATACGAAAAGATAGATAATCGTAGAATCTATATCCTATTGTCTATAAACCCCTAGACTCTCTGAAAAACAACACAAAATATATACCACTCTACGATTGCGTACATAATTGCGCGGAACATAAAATAAAATAGGTAACTTTCTTCGCAAATAAAATGATGATTTTTTTGAGTCAAATATTATTTAGTACTTTCTAGCTAGATAATAGGAATCATAATATAAAGATATATTTGCATTGAGATATAATAATATTTACATCTATTACTTTATGACTTATAAATAAAAAATACCTTAATAATAATACGTAACAGTATATTTAAATTTAAATATACTTACGTCCTCCTCCGTTCTCTTTTAAATAGCTGCCTAACAATATCTGTCAACTTTGACTCAACAATAGGTAAGTATTTATTTGGTTTGGGTTCATTATGCTCCAAACAGGGTCCATAGTAAATTTACTTCCAAATATGTAAGCAGGTAAGAGTAATTTTCATAGTGGAGAGCAATAAATAACTGGATATGGAATCATTGCCGTGTTCATATTTTATTGTGTACTTACTTTGGCCATTGACGGTTGAAAGTTTAGTTTTCAAGAAGGTTTTCAAAAATAATAGAGGGAACAGGCAATATCACAAACATCAAACAAACTACTATATTTTAACAATTTTTGAAAAAATATGTATGAATACGAACAATATTTATACATATTGACAACCTTATACTTCAGCCAAAGTTTTGGACGCGAAGTCGGTTTTTTTAATGCTCTGCATTCCTTGATTACTTATATGCTATTAAAAACCTAATAATATTAGTTAAATTATATATAAAACGATATTAACAGTCTTAAATTTTCATGATTCTTTACTCTAAACAACAAGCATTTTTAACCTTGTTATAAAGTACTATAATAACTTTTAATTATGGGTATTTAAATTTGAGTTATAATAAACGGTACCTAAAATCTATTTTATCAAATAAAAACAACAGTAATAAAACAAAAATAGTCCCTCCAATTAAATGATGGTACCTATTGGTCAGATTAAAGATCTTACGTAGCGCGTAGGGGCTTGTATTAAAGATGAGTAAGTACCTAAGTTTTTTTTCCTTTGTTCACAACAACGTTATTTATTCGTATATATGATTATACACAGTTACCTACTAGGAAGTATAAATGCCGCACAGTAATCACTACTCAAATAATACAGCTAAAGAGTTATTTTTGTATGAACGCACTAATCTCTGAAACAACTTATTGAAATTATCTATACTAATATATAAAGCTGAAGAGTTTGTTTTTTTGATTGTTTGTTTGAACGCGCTAATCTCAGAAACTACAAGTGGGATTTGAAAAATTCTTTTTGCATTTGATAGCCCAATTCTTGAGGAAGGTTATAGGCTATATTTTATCCCGAAATTCCCACGGGATCAAAGTTACGCGGGTAAAACCGCGCTCGGTGGCTAGTAATAATATAAAAATAATAAAACATTTTATTTCAGACTTTAAATGTCCATATAATATTTTTAGTATCACTCCTTAAAACATTGCATTTTATAGCTTAACTCTTAAAGAAAGTTACTCTTGAATACCGTTCGAAGCTGCTATCAGAAATGTTTAAGGATATTTTTATTAGTTTCATTTCTTAGTATCTATCTACCTCACTAAAGATTGGTAGAAACCATCACTGATGCAATGCTGGTTAACGGTAGATATGAGAATGGCTAGCCAGTCAGAACGTGAAGAGTCCTACGACTTCGGCTAGACAAATCATATTTAACTACATACCTATTTTATTTATTTACACTTTATTGTACACATTTAAAAAAAGGAATAATACAAAAGTAAAACAGAGTTAAGAATGGTACAAAGGGTGGTCTTATCGCTGTAAAGCGATTTCTACCAGACAACCCTAAGTTGTATAGAAAAAAAATTGTACAAACATCAGCAGGCAAAAATAAAAACTTAATATAAATACTACATAATTTCAATTATAAAAACAATACAATATGTTCACAAATAAATAAAATATATACAATATACATATATAAATGAGCATACATAAATATAAATAAATATCTGCTTAAAAATTAATACAAAATATACCTAAGCACAAATAAAAAACAATAAAATGTCTATAAGAATACTTCTTCCAATTTTAGATCAGTGAAAGGTAATATTTTTTACATACTAGTCATGTATTGTCCTACAATTATACCTTATCGTTAAATAGACTAACTTCTGAGGGTGAATGTACAAACGTACAAACACACATAATTGCTTCTTACAATGAGTCATAAAATTAACACCTTTTGTTCAACTGTTTTTCTTTATCCAAACAAGTTTATCTACGAGTACGAAGTATGCCTTAATTTCCTATGGACGAGAATTCCATTAGCCACTTTTTATATCAATAAGTTATCTTTAAAGGTCAGTCTCTTGTGAGCTTCCGTTTTAATATTTAGTTTTTTTTTAGAACCTTAAAAAATTATAAAATTAAGTTTTTCTTTTTAAATTATAGTAGGCAGGTACCTATGTTTATGGTAGGTCACAGGATAATTATGTTAATTAACAAATAATTGCAGATACTTTTAAAAATATCATAATTATTCAATAAAAAATAACATATAAACAAACTTATTGATTCATTAAAAACTGCTTAGCTTTTAAAATAATAGTATTTCGATTAAATTAAGATTTAAAAAATCTGAGTTGGTGATGGTAGGAATTCAGAGCCTACGTGTTTAGCAACCAATCTTAATTATTACGCAGCTTCTAGAAAGTATTTTCAGATATGTCGACAAATATCGATGATGATGTCTTACGGCAATGTTTTATAAAGAACCAGCTCCTACACTACACAGACTCACTAGTACTTATCTTCGAAATTATCATGTAAAATTCAATAAGTAACTTCACGTTTCATTACATCTAAACGCGTAAACAAATGGCCGATCAAATCACTTCAAAGTACACAGCATAAAGAAAGTTATTTATTTACCTACTGCCCACATAGTGTTTACTTGACCTCGCCGCGATACACTCGCTGGGAGCAAACTCCAAAGGTTGTTTTATTTGCTGACGATTGTTTGTTTTCATTTATGCTGAACTTATGAAAGGAAATGCGGATGCAAACGAAATGTCGCACACATAGTTACACTTCAAATCGAATTATAGCGCGTATGAGAAATGTGTTACCGGATTAAATGTGTTTTAAAAGTAATTTCCCCAAATTTAAACGTTATCAAATATTTTTTTGAGAAATTGTTCACACAATGCTAAACTTTATTTTTTCCATTATTCCAGATGGACAGCAGCTCTGAGGCGATGGAGCTGCGACGCGAACTGGATGCAGTTAAAAGTGCTCTCCATCAACAGTCAGAATCGGTTCTCAAGCAAAGACACCAGCTGGTTGAAGCTACACAAGCATTAGCTTCACGTGATAAGCGGGCTACTCAAGAAAGGAAGCTCCGACAAGATCAACTCGCACTGGTGCTACGCTCGCTTGTACTTCTCGAATCCCGCCTCAGCAGAGAACAGAAACAAATCCATGAGGAGCTGCAACAAAAAGAAAAAGTAATCAAAGCTCAACAAGAGGAAATAACCAAACTGAAGGCCAGAAAATCATACTGCAGCAACTGCCAACAATTACTTGGCTTCACGAGTGAACAAACTAATATAGAGACTGACCCGGAATTTCAAAGCTTAGAAAGCACTGACTCTAGGTTTCAAAACACGTTTGTCAGAAGCTGCAGCTTTCGGGAAAGGAATTCACCGCCCGTCTTTCAGAAGAACACGAGATTAAGCAAAAGCTTTCAGCTACCGAAAAATGAAGTGGTTTATGGTAACACAAGTTCTAGTGAAGAAGGCAATAATGCCACGGGTGTCAAAGGAACTTTTGTTAAGAATAAGCAAGCTTTTGTAAGACGAGACGTCTTTAGAAGATCTAGAAAGTATTCTGGAAGAAGAAGCAACAAAACTTCCGACAATTCACATAGCAATAACAACAATCAAATAACTAACGGTAGCAGTACTGAAGAGTGTACAGCTTTGAGCTATCAAGTCAATGACAAAGTTAATGATGTCTTGACCAACCAAATAAGCAACGACATTCGTAGAGCTTCACTTAAGATCGACCAACTCATGGAAGAAGCAGCTAAAAAAGAACAAGGCAATATTACAAGTGATTCTGAGAAAACATACTCTACAAAAATGGAGAGAATACATGGTATTAAAAGACAAGCGTCCGATGAAATAAGAAAACAATTTTTGAGTAATGTTTTGCATGAAGAATCTAATGAAAAGTCTGAGAAACCTTGGTACTGCAACGTTAGTGACAATGAACAAGAATCAGATAGCCTGGAGAACAGAGGATTATTAAGAGATGCAAAATCTGATACATTTCTTAGTTATGACGAAGCTTTAGTGGACCCTGAAATAGTTTCAGCGAAGAATGACGTCTTATGTAATAATATACTTAAGTCTTCCATGAAATTAGATAATAAAAATAATAATCTAGATAGCCAGCCGATTATCCAAAATGATGACATAAATGAAAACTGGTACGCCAGCGCAAGTGACATAGATGACGGTCCAACGAATGCAATTTATAAAAATAACCCAGTACTTGAATGCGTGAATCAAATATTATTACAGAATTCATTAGATGATAGTAGTAATGATAATTCTAAGTCAAGTGAAGCTCCAAGTCCTAAATCATCGACGAAGCGTGTACAGTTTTCAACACTCAACAGTATATCCTATGATGAAAAAGTAAAAAAGAACCTTAGCAACACCTTACCACGACAAGAAAAACGACAAAATAAAATCGTTAAGTTCAGCCTTGAAACTGCGTCAGAGCACAGCTACGAAGTACCGAATACTGCTCAAGGTTATCAATATGAAATACAGAGTATATACAGTAATGAATACGAACCCATTATAACCAAGTCTGTTGAACCAAAACCAGTGCCATTACCTCGTCTCAATCCAACCAAGGATCGCGTCGATGTTCCAAGAATAAGAGGCTCTATAGTAAAGAATATAGCTGCTAATATAGAAAACCGTAATAATACCGCCGACAAAAGAGGAGAATGTAACCAAGGATCTATGAAAATATTTAATAAAAGGAAAGTTCCTCGAACGCCTCCTGCACTGCCACCCAAACCAAAGAATTTATCAGCTAAATTAAAAACGGAGAATACTGTGAAACTCGCACCCACGCCGTCAGACTCTGAAGCCGTTGCGGCTAATCAACGGGTTGCAGATGTTAAGATAAGAAAAGAGGGACAAGTAGCAACTGTTCAAAGCGTAGAACCCGATTACTGTTCCATTTCAGAGATAAATGTTCCAGTAGTCAGCAATGGAAAGAGAGAGTTGCTACTTACACAGCCAACGGTAGAAATACACAATGAACAATACCCGATACACACAGTGAGTCCTAGAAACAGCGTAGCTAAAGTCGTTTCTCTAACAAGAATCCAAAACAAAATAAGCGATAAAGACATTCCTAAACTTCCTCAAGTCACCGAAATAATAATCCCTGACGAAGACGATAAACTCTGCGAGACCCAAAGCTCTTATCCACAGCCTGCTGACAGCTATTTAAGTGCCTTTACCTTACAGAACCTGCAGCCAAAAACAGACACCCGAGCTTCTATCCAAATGGGAAACACTGTTTCTTCCATTCTATCGGAGATTAATAAAGGAGGTATGACAGGCAATAAAGAAATCAACTTGACAGAACTTGACCACCAGTTCAATGTGTCGCCTGAAAAATCTCCCCTCACTAAGAAAGATGAGTATTTTGACAATGGCGACAAGTTCGATTTATCTCAAAATTTTGAAGAATTTAAGATTGATGACGACCTGGGTAGCCTTGTCGCTGAGGAGTACCGTATAAGCTCAGGAAGTGACGACTCCATGTCGGACGTCGTGACTGAACATATACCTGTTGCAAATTTTCACAAAGAACCGCCAGAAACAACGGAGATTACAAAAAACCAGCCCTTTCTTGACAATGAAATCACTTTGAATAAAGTGGTTACTAAAAAGCTCTCGAACAAGCCAGATCTCTTATCTAATATCGATAATTTAGAGACGGATTCTGTGAGAAACTCTGACATAGAATCGAGTAACTCATCTGGAAGCAACAGTGGTTCCTACAACACAGTGAAGTGTGAACCCAGGATGGCCACAAACCATGACACCGATAAAATCGTCAAAGCCAAAGGCACGTTTGACTTTTTCCTAGAATCCTCTGGTCTTAGCTCTAAGTCTCTTTTCAGTCCTTCCAAGAACTATCTCGGGATGAGACCACCGAGCGTAAACCACAAGAATGTGCTGAAGCCGAAAGATATAAAAATGCGAGTTAAAAATATCACAACGAACAAAATCAACGAAAAAACGACTGCTATTAAATATTTTGAACCCTATGTTTAATGTTATAAATAATCATTTATCTTAACGCATAATATTGTAAAGAAATGTAATTTTTAATATGTTGATTATTATTTATTATTGAATAATAAACTTGCCTGCATAATATTACTTTTATCATAACATTATTTGTTGTAAATACTTATTCTACATCTCTTAGATTTATGAAATTAAAAACTATTTAACATTGAATATTGTTTTATTTAAATATCATAATATATTATTAATTTACCTATAACTAATAGTTGACAATCATTAGATTCTTATATTATCAAGACCACCTATTTACACATTTACAATAATTTACAAAAATATATTATTTTAGTTAGTTTTTTTTACAATAACGCCAATAATTAAAAATCCTTAAACAATAACATGGAGGTAAGTATATCATTTTAACACTTTTTTCTGCCTCTTAAGAAACATTTTCTTTTCAACCACAGCAATCTTGGCCACGATTCTATCTTTGAAATTATCCGTTTGTTTCTTGAGCCCATATTTTCTTTCGAGATACTCTTCAAAATTCTTAACATCAGGGTCTATAAATAAATCCTCATTCGATTTCGTTACCGTCCTATCAATTGGTGGTATCGTGTGCAAAGAGATGTTAGAAAACGAATCATTTGCACGCTTTTCTTCTTTTTTAAAATTTTCTGGTCTCGAATAAGGTTTAGGTCGAACACGCCGGACCTTTTTTAGGTAACTTTCAGATGAAAATGTGTCTGTTGGTAATTCTAGCGTCACTGTATTGCAAGGAGTTTCTTCTTCACTGGTGTTCAGGTCCACTACCGGTCCCCACTTGTGGTCCAAAGCTCGGAAAGCCACGGTAAGATGACGATGTAGCATGATTATAGATGTCGATGTTACTCGTTTGAAATATAAAGAGTGTTTGATGTAATAAATGGCATTATATAGCTTTATATTGATGTTCACCCCTTCCCTTAGCGATGATATTAATTGATTTTAGCCTTCACCCTTGATACTATCTTATTAATTATAATGAAATGCTTAATTAGAAATTTAATTAATAATTTAAATCTCTAATTGCACAAAATTTTGTGCGCAAACTAATGATTGCTAGGGGCTTAACTGTTAAGCCCCATTAATTAATAAAGTAGCTTCAATTAATATTCACCTATTGGTAAAAAGATGACTCTATTGAGTTGCTAACAATAAGCAAACTAATTTTGGTAAATTATTCTTTAAATATTTAATTTTAATTATAAATAAATTAACAGTAAGTACAAATGAGTAGGATTAAATTAATTCAGTCGCTCACAATAGATACCTACTTACATCGTAAAAACTTAGTAGATAATCAACGAATGCGAGCATTAAAAAACCGCCAAACCAAACCTTTGGCTGAAGTAGGTACGGTCGTCAATGTAAGTAAATATTCTCACCTCTGAAGTATCTTCTATCATATGAAATAAGAATACTCAAAATCTATTCATAACTTTAATAATGTTTTTAAGTTTTTTCCTTTAAAATGCTCAATTATTCTTAAATAAATGAAAAATGTGATAAATAAAAATTACCCGACCAGGATTCGAACCTGGGACCTCTCGTTTGCCGGACGAGTGCTCTTCCACTGAGCTACCGGGGAGAAATTGGTCTCGGGTGGTCTTAGCTGCAAAGCTATACCATGGAGCTACGTTAGCAATATAACGTAAAAACCAAGCCAAGTATTCAACTTTCTAAGTAAGCCTTGGGCTCCATGGATCATAATCGTCCTTACGTCGTGTGATATCTAAAATTCTCTTACTTTAGTTTCACCTTCCGACACTAGATGGTGTTAGTTGTATATTAAATCGCGCAAGCACTGTTTTTAATTAGTTGTATAAGTGATTAATGAAGAATTTGGCCATTCAATGGTGTCTTTGGTTCGTAAGGTTTCGTAATTGGTAAATGGTCGCAGTTCGTAATTGGTCGTTATTGTTCTGATTTTTTTTTATTCTCTTTACATTATAATCGAAATTAATACCTTATATTAAATAATCGTTAGCTTAGCTTGACGCAGTTAGTTAGATTTATGTAATATATTGTTTGTGTGTGTTAATTTATAGTAGTTAAGTCGTTCAAATTCGATTGTTATTGGGCAAAGTTAGCTGATAACTCCATTTGGTTCTTTATTATTTATTTTTTTTCTCTTACTTAATTTTTTACCTAGTACCTTATAATCATTATATTTCATTTTGATTGCATTAAGTTTCATGTTATATTTTGTGTATGTATAGTAGTTCGTATTAGTAATATTGTGATCTATTGCGTAGGGCTTGGCAGTTGGCACCGACTCCAAAAATTGAAAAAAATTGTTATAGGTTAGGTTATATAGGCTACAGTTTTGATTGATTAGATTTAGTATTATTTTAATCTTTTTAGTGCTAAAAGAGTTTTGAAGTCGGTTTTTTTTTGTTAAAAAGCTTTTTATTTTTAAATTTTTAGTGCTTTAATTTTTATACGTAGGTATTACAAAATATGGGTAGACCTAGTAAAGATGCTGCTCGTATGAGAAAACTGCGTCAAACTGAAACCGGAACCGCAAAAGGAAAACGGTTAAAAGCTAATAGGGAAAGAAAATCTCTAAGCATTTCAAAAGAGAGAACAAAAAAAAAAATTTGTATATCCGTCTATATTTGACAGAGTTCTGATAGAAAATACATAATAAAAATATATATAAACATCCGAATTGAGAACCTCCTCCTTTTTTGATGTCGGTTAAAAAGTTAACAGGTTGTACGTAACTACGCATTATAATATTCTTGTTGGAATTAAGATTATTTTTGACTTTTTAGTGATTTGGTTTTGAATAAAATAGCAAATCTTAAAGATTATGAGGTGTACGATGCATGTGATATCAGTATCAGGATACCTCTTAGATATGAGGACGTTGAATAGCAGATGCTGCCGCTGACGCTAACAACAAGTATCCTAACATATTTCCGATACGGGTCAACTGCCATAGGATCATGTGGATATCAGTTATAAACTACAATGAAAGGTCAAAACATGCCGAAAAAGTATCCATAACTTCTTACCGTTGTGGAGACGTAGTTACCCTCCATCATCAGCTGAGCAACGTGAGCTGATGTCTCTGATATTTTTTTTAAGAACTACATACAATCTAATAATACAACAAATATAAATTCATCAATATAAGTATAGAAAAAACAACTAATGTTGTTTACTAATAATTGAATATATTTTTTTGGTTTTTGTCGTTTTTTTCAAAAAGTTGTGAACCGAATGCCATAAAAATTATATGGGACCATTTCGGAATAATCCCCTTTCGAACAAAAAACTAATTTTGCAAATCCGTCTATATTTGACAGAGTTATGAACGAACATACATAAAAAAAAAATATATAAACATCCGAATTGAGAACCTCCTCCTTTTTTTTGAAGTCGGTTAAAAATTACCCGACCAGGGTTCGAACCTGGGACCTCTCGTTTGCCGGACGAGTGCTCTTCCACTGAGCTACCGGGGCCTGGCGGTTCGCCTCGAAATTACTTACCACATTTTTGTTTTTACGTTATATTGCTAACGTAGCTCCATGGTATAGCTTTGCAGCTAAGACCACCCGAGACCAATTTCTCCCCGGTAGCTCAGTGGAAGAGCACTCGTCCGGCAAACGAGAGGTCCCAGGTTCGAATCCTGGTCGGGTAATTTTTAACCGACTTCAAAAAAAAGGAGGAGGTTCTCAATTCGGATGTTTATATTTTTTTTTTTTATGTATGTTCGTTCATAACTCTGTCAAATATAGACGGATTTGCAAAATTAGTTTTTTGTTCGAAAGGGGATTATTCCGAAATGGTCCCATATAATTTTTATGGCATTCGGTTCACAACTTTTTGAAAAAAACGACAAAAACCAAAAAAATATATTCAATTATTAGTAAACAACATTAGTTGTTTTTTCTATACTTATATTGATGAATTTATATTTGTGGTATTATTAGATTGTATGTAGTTCTTAAAAAAAATATCAGAGACATCAGCTCACGTTGCTCAGCTGATGATGGAGGGTAACTACGTCTCCACAACGGTAAGAAGTTATGGATACTTTTTCGGCATGTTTTGACCTTTCATTGTAGTTTATAACTGATATCCACATGATCCTATGGCAGTTGACCCGTATCGGAAATATGTTAGGATACTTGTTGTTAGCGTCAGCGGCAGCATCTGCTATTCAACGTCCTCATATCTAAGAGGTATCCTGATACTGATATCACATGCATCGTACACCTCATAATCTTTAAGATTTGCTATTTTATTCAAAACCAAATCACTAAAAAGTCAAAAATAATCTTAATTCCAACAAGAATATTATAATGCGTAGTTACGTACAACCTGTTAACTTTTTAACCGACATCAAAAAAGGAGGAGGTTCTCAATTCGGATGTTTATATATATTTTTATTATGTATGTTCTATCAGAACTCTGTCAAATATAGACGGATATACAAAATTTTTTTTTTGTTCTCTCTTTTGAAATGCTTAGAGATTTTCTTTCCCTATTAGCTTTTAACCGTTTTCCTTTTGCGGTTCCGGTTTCAGTTTGACGCAGTTTTCTCATACGAGCAGCATCTTTACTAGGTCTACCCATATTTTGTAATACCTACGTATAAAAATTAAAGCACTAAAAATTTAAAAATAAAAAGCTTTTTAACAAAAAAAAACCGACTTCAAAACTCTTTTAGCACTAAAAAGATTAAAATAATACTAAATCTAATCAATCAAAACTGTAGCCTATATAACCTAACCTATAACAATTTTTTTCAATTTTTGGAGTCGGTGCCAACTGGTGTTACCCTCCATCATCAGCTGAGCAACGTGAGCTGATGTCTCTGATATTTTTTTTAAGAACTACATACAATCTAATAATACCACAAATATAAATTCATCAATATAAGTATAGAAAAAACAACTAATGTTGTTTACTAATAATTGAATATATTTTTTTGGTTTTTGTCGTTTTTTTCAAAAAGTTGTGAACCGAATGCCATAAAAATTATATGGGACCATTTCGGAATAATCCCCTTTCGAACAAAAAACTAATTTTGCAAATCCGTCTATATTTGACAGAGTTATGAACGAACATACATAAAAAAAAAATATATAAACATCCGAATTGAGAACCTCCTCCTTTTTTTTGAAGTCGGTTAAAAATTACCCGACCAGGATTCGAACCTGGGACCTCTCGTTTGCCGGACGAGTGCTCTTCCACTGAGCTACCGGGGAGAAATTGGTCTCGGGTGGTCTTAGCTGCAAAGCTATACCATGGAGCTACGTTAGCAATATAACGTAAAAACAAAAATGTGGTAAGTAATTTCGAGGCGAACCGCCAGGCCCCGGTAGCTCAGTGGAAGAGCACTCGTCCGGCAAACGAGAGGTCCCAGGTTCGAACCCTGGTCGGGTAATTTTTATTTATCACATTTTTCATTTATAATTGTTCAAAAAATCGTGTAGGTAATAAAGAGAAATTAAATTAAAAACCAAAAAGATTAGCTTGATTAGGTACAGAAGGCAGCAGATCAAGTGTTCTCAACCTGTCAAAAAATTGAATTGAATGAACTCTATGCCTTCGACATTAAGTTAAAATGTGGTTGGGGAAATTTTACAAGTTTTGTAACGCTTGCTCTGCTGCCTTCTGTGCTATTAAAATATTGAGTAGAACTATTTTTACTATGAACCTATAAACTATTTTTTTTCTTCAATAAAGTGGGTAAATTTTAGAGCATTGAATTATTTGCCAGGGTAGTTCCTCGTGGTACCTCATAGGTAGTTCCCTTGTGGTCTTCATAAACAAGCTGCTATGGGGCCACATGGTTGGTGTGTCGATTTGGGTACTTTATTTAGGAATTTACTTAGGTGTATTAAAGTAATTAAAAACTACATTAAGTTGGAAGAAATGTTAAAACAATTTTCAAAATTGGTGTAATTAAACTACTTATGCTTACGCATACCTTACCTAAATAACTTTGGTATTTCCTGAGATACCTAGCAGATAAAACGGCACCATATGGGTTAATAATATTACTAGCCACCGCGCGCGGTTTTACCCGCGTAACTTTTGATCCCGTGGGAATTTCGGGATAAAATATAGCCTATAACCTTCCTCAAGAGTTGGGCTATCAAATGCAAAAAGAATTTTTCAAATCCCACTTGTAGTTTCGTAGATTAGCGCGTTCGAACAAACAAACGAAAAAACAAACTCTTCAGCTTTATATATTTGTATAGAAGTATAGACGAAATACTCTACTCTTTAGCATACTTACTCATAAGCCTGAATATAACCATGTCATTTATCATTAAAAATACACCCTGAAAGAAAATAAGTAAGATCTAAGGTAAGATCATCTATTTTAAATTGATTGTGGCATCAGTCATTTTATAAAATCACGGTAATTCTAACAATCACATACAACTTGGAGAGGCTAGGTCTGCCACTTGTATCGCTCGGCCCTCCGTCCAGATGTAACATGACAGCTGCTGTATTTTGTGTCATTATTAATTTAGAGAGAGCTTTAAGGATCACCGTCGGCTGCTATGTTCCGCCAATGTAAAACCAGCTACACTGACGCTGCCGTCTTGACGACCTATTTTTTTAAATTTAACCCCTCATCTCAACTGACGGTAAGTGACGATTAGATCGAAAAAGATCGTACACGGCTTTAGGAGTGAGCTAACTCTTCATAAACACATCTCTGCCGGAGTGGCGATTTTTGACAGCATATTGTGTAGAGGTTGGTTGCTAGCCAGGCGGACCCTGAAGGGATCTTATCACCAAACTAAGGTCATTCTGATAAGTAGCCTTATCTGACAAACTTATCCAGGTGTGGTAGTACTATTCTGAGACGACCAGACACGGCTTAAATGGTTTCTTCCTTCACTGAAACCAGAAACAAACTTGTTGTATCAGCAGAAGAAGTAATTTCAAATTAAGTTTCTTAAAGAACTTGTGTTATGGGTAGGTACAAGATAACTGATATACTTAAGAAATATATAAACATATACTTCTATACTAATATTATAAAGAGGAAACCTTTGTATTTTTGTATGTTTGTATTGAATAGGCTCAAAAACTACTGGACCGATTTCAAAATCTCTTTTACCATTACTTAGAGGGAGTCTTCCGAATCCGTATAGGCTACTTTTATCCCGAAAATCCCGCGGGAATCGAAATTGCGCGGGTAAAACCGCGCGCAACAGCTAGTATTGAATAAATACATATTTAACATATAAACATCCATGATTTGATGGCTAATATCTGTGTTCATCACACAAATATCCGCCGCCGCGCCGCCGGGATATTTGTGTGATGTGTGATGTAGTGGTAACATACATTGCAGAAGGCAATGTATGTTACCACTACACCAAAACCTTCAACAACAAAAAAACTTCTCTCCCTTAGCAGTTTCTTTTACCATTAAAATCGATGACATGCTCCCTTAGAACAGAGACCCTATTACTGAGACTCGGCTTTCCGCCTGTCACCAGCGGGCCTATTACGGTTCTTTCATGACATGACATGATAAACAAGATTATATCTTAGAGTAATAATTATACTTTATTCTTTCTCTAAGATTTGTATGATACAATGATGATATAATGAATAAACGAATACATATACATACATACATACATTGCAATTCATTGCATGCAAGAGGCATTTCCTTTTGCAATTACAGTTTTAATGATATCATCTATGACTTAAAACGCCAATTTAAAAAGGTGAGATCGCACCCACCTCTATGATATGTTTGTTTCTTGATTTCATTTGTGCTTTTCCGTTTCGAATGCTTTCATAAATAAATATTATATTATTATATACTGGCTTCGATATACTGGGATTATTGTATTCAGTCTACACGACATGAACTTAGTTATGAGATTTCGCTGAATAGTAATACGGAATAAAGATCGCATGATATGTTTTACGTCAAAGTATTTCATGATATCATCGCATGTTTTTCCGTTTCGAGTGCTTTCATAAATCAATCTATACTATTTTATATTTGGATTATTGTATTCAGTCTTATGACAAGAGCTTAGGTTTCGCAGAGAAGTAATACCGAATAATTATCGCAGGATATGTTTTACGTCAAAACTATTTCATGATATCATCGCATGGTTTTGAGATCCATAATAGGCCCACAGATCCGATGTCGAATAGTTTCTGACTTTCCCATACAGACAGATCTTTTTTGTTTCATTAAATACAAAGCCCGCTTACCTGATATAAAATGTTTAATAACATGCAACACTACTGCAAAATTTCAAGCTTAAAAACGTTTTCTGGACTTTAAGGTAGGTATGATCTAGGTAAGGTAGTAGGTACCTAGTTCGTTCGTTATATCCTTTACAGAAATCAATAACGTTTAAATTAAACAATAACCTAGCGTTCACGTAACAGTTCAATCTGTCGATAAGTTTCTGCATTCGTAACTAATTCCGTGTACCTATGGCCTTTACTATATCTAAAGGTAAGTGACAGCATCGCGAAAGCTGGAGCAACCAGTAAGGAAATCGTCACAAAATGGTGCTGGAGTAGGTAGGTACCTACATTAAATTCTTAGCCGATTGGTGGTAGAGTATAACCGCATTGTGAAGCGTGCCTGTCTGCAATTGTAAACTGCCCTGCTTATTTCACAGCCAAACAGCTTTGCTATGTTTCGGAAAAAAGGGGCAGGTTATTTAGTGTAATTAGGTACTGGCACCGGCACCTACTAATGTCCCAGCGTAGTGCAAAAGTGATTCCCTTGGAAATGCAGGTACCCAATACATTTCATTCGAAAGCCATGCACGTCATTATACCTAATTTCAAATTTAGTCATACTTAGTTTTAAGTGTGTGTTTTATTTTATGAAAATGAATAAACTGATAATACCTACGTACCTGCACTTTTTAAATGAGTTCCTACAAGGAAATACCTTTGCGTATACAATAAGTGATACTGATGACGCGACGTGTACGGGCCTAAAGACTTGCAATAAACACAATTCATAATTGGGTCCATTTCATTCCCTAGTACTTTAGTGTATTATTATTCAGTATTACCTACTATAGAGTATTATTATAATAATATTTTTTTTAATAATAATAATAAATAATTTATTTCAGTATCAATTTTATGATTCACAATAATTAGGGGCTGGAGCCTCCTTTTAAGCACATTGTGCCTGTACCAGAAGACTCCGGTCTTCCTTTACTGCACGAATTTAACGTTAGGTACATATAATATATATTATTACAAAATTAAAACTTGATTACAAAAAAAAGGTATAAAATGAGAAAAAAATAAAAAAGAAAAGAATGATGTGATAACAATGAAAACAAAATAAAAACAAAAAGCAAATATTATACAATTCAACATAACTTGGGTACATGTTTGTTTGTATCATTTATAATAATGTAGTACTGTGTGATCAAAAATATAATAATAAAATGTTAATATTAAATACAAAGTTAAAGTTAAAACTGTGTTTGTGTTTAGTTGAGAGTGTGTTTACCTACATGTATTACGTTATAAAGTTTAAGAGATTTTCAGTTTCCTCATAATTAAAACATTTTATCCACTCGAAGATACATTTTCTACATTCTTTATGTGTTTTATTATATATTTCAATTTCTTTATTTATTTTATTATAGAGCAATGATGATCTTCTGTCGTATTGGATGTTTGCGAAGGCAGTTTTCGTTTTAAGTGTGTACGCCACTATGTCTTTTCGTCTTTTTGTTTTGTTACCTGGGTTGTATGGTAGAGCCTTGTGTATTTTTAATACGGTTTGATAAATATAGAGTCTTCTTACTGACAAAACATTCGTGATTCTGTATAAGTCATCTGTGGGATACCTTACGTTTTTGAAAAGAATTACCTTTAATAAAGCACGCTGAGCCCGCTCTACGGCTATGAATTGAGATTTAGCGGCTCCTCCCCAGATCGGGATGCAGTACACTAATACCGATTGTACCAATGCAGTGTAGACTGAGATCAGAAGGTTCTTTGGTGAGTTTCGATCATTTGGCACAATGTGTCTCAGTGCACTAAACAACCATATAAATTTTCGTACCCTATTAGTGAGTGATTCAACGTGTGAATACCAGGATAAGTTGCAGTCTAGTATAACGCCTAGGTATTTTACCTTTGCGACTCTTTTTAACTTAGGACAATTGCAGTTGGCAGTATCTAGACAGGAATGTATTTTAATATAGAATGTTTCCGCGGGCTGAGTCCTATTGTTGATACTGAAGCAAATGTAATTGGATTTAGTTGCATTAAGGGTGAGTAAATTAGATTCTAAACATTGAGCTACGTGAAACAATCCTACTTCTACGTCGGTTTGAAGTGTCTGCCAGTTAACACCGGAAAACAGGATGGCGGTGTCGTCAGCGTATGAAAATATATCAGCGTTATTAAGTTTTAAATTACACAGGTCATTAATGTATATTAAAAATAGGGTCGGTCCTAATACACTTCCTTGCGGGATTCCACATGTCACCATTACGCCATCACTCACATATTTATTTAATTTTACCCGCTGTTGCCGGTTTGTAAGATATGACGTGAACAATTTTAACGGAATGCCTCTTATACCCATGCTTTCCAACTTGTGTATAAGGACTGGGATAGAGACTGTGTCGAAGGCTTTTTTTAGATCTAGGAATACTGCAACGCACTTCTTGCCCTCGTCAAGGTTATTGGTAACTAATGAAGTCAGGGCTGTTACAGCGTCTTCCGTAGATAATGATTGTCTGAATCCATACTTTGAAGATGAAAGCAGTTTAAAGTGGTTCAGATATTTTGTTAGTCGAGAATTGATTATTTTTTCAATTATTTTTGATACAGCTGGAAGTACAGATATCGGCCTGTAGTTATTGACGTCATCTCTAACCCCGTCCTTATAAATAGGAGTAACCAACGATATTTTCAAGGGGCTGGGAAACGTACCGGTCTGTAAACATAAATTGGTAAGATGGGATATTATTGGCACCACTTCTTTTCGAGCTGTTTTAAGAAAGTCGATTGTGATGTTATCCCAACCGGGGGCACTGTTTGATTTTAGACTCATTAATGTTTTATGAACTTCATCAGGGTCAGTCTCAAGAAGTAGGTACGAAGGAATTAATCGACAAAATAAAATCGTTAAGTTCAGTCTTGAAACTGCGTCAGAGCACAGCTACGAAGTACCGAATACTGCTCAAGGTTATCAATATGAAATACAGAGTATATACAGTAATGAATACGAACCCATTATAACCAAGTCTGTTGAACCAAAACCAGTGCCATTACCTCGTCTCAATCCAACCAAGGATCGCGTCGATGTTCCAAGAATAAGAGGCTCTATAGTAAAGAATATAGCTGCTAATATAGAAAACCGTAATAATACCGCCGACAAAAGAGGAGAATGTAACCAAGGATCTATGAAAATATTTAATAAAAGGGAAGTTCCTCGAACGCCTCCTGCACTGCCACCCAAACCAAAGAATTTATCAGCTAAATTAAAAACGGAGAATACTGTGAAACTCGCACCCACGCCGTCAGACTCTGAAGCCGTTGCGGCTAATCAACGGGTTGCAGATGTTAAGATAAGAAAAGAGGGACAAGTAGCAACTGTTCAAAGCGTAGAACCCGATTACTGTTCCATTTTAGAGATAAATGTTCCAGTAGTCAGCAATGGAAAGAGAGAGTTGCTACTTACACAGCCAACGGTAGAAATACACAATGAACAATACCCGATACACACAGTGAGTCCTAGAAACAGCGTAGCTAAAATCGTTTCTCTAACAAGAATCCAAAACAAAATAAGCGATAAAGACATTCCTAAACTTCCTCAAGTCACCGAAATAATAATCCCTGACGAAGACGATAAACTCTGCGAGACCCAAAGCTCTTATCCACAGCCTGCTGACAGCTATTTAAGTGCCTTTACCTTACAGAACCTGCAGCCAAAAACAGACACCCGAGCTTCTATCCAAATGGGAAACACTGTTTCTTCCATTCTATCGGAGATTAATAAAGGAGGTATGACAGGCAATAAAGAAATCAACTTGACAGAACTTGACCACCAGTTCAATGTGTCGCCTGAAAAATCTCCCCTCACTAAGAAAGATGAGTATTTTGACAATGGCGACAAGTTCGATTTATCTCAAAATTTTGAAGAATTTAAGATTGATGACGACCTGGGTAGCCTTGTCGCTGAGGAGTACCGTATAAGCTCAGGAAGTGACGACTCCATGTCGGACGTCGTGACTGAACATATACCTGTTGCAAATTTTCACAAAGAACCGCCAGAAACAACGGAGATTACAAAAAACCAGCCCTTTCTTGACAATGAAATCACTTTGAATAAAGTGGTTACTAAAAAGCTCTCGAACAAGCCAGATCTCTTATCTAATATCGATAATTTAGAGACGGATTCTGTGAGAAACTCTGACATAGAATCGAGTAACTCGTCTGGAAGCAACAGTGGTTCCTACAACACAGTGAAGTGTGAACCCAGGATGGCCACAAACCATGACACCGATAAAATCGTCAAAGCCAAAGGCACGTTTGACTTTTTCCTAGAATCCTCTGGCCTTAGCTCTAAGTCTCTTTTCAGTCCTTCCAAGAACTATCTCGGGATGAGACCACCGAGCGTAAACCACAAGAATGTACTGAAGCCGAAAGATATAAAAATGCGAGTTAAAAATATCACAACGAACAAAATCAACGAAAAAACGACTGCTATTAAATATTTTGAACCCTATGTTTAGTGTTATAAATAATCATTTATCTTAACGCATAATATTGTAAAGAAATGTAATTTTTAATATGTTGATTATTATTTATTATTGAATAATAAACTTGCCTGCATAATATTACTTTTATCATAACATTATTTGTTGTAAATACTTATTCTACACCTTTTAGATTTATGAAATTAAAAACTATTTAACATTGAATATTGTTTTATTTAAATATCATATATTATAAATATACCTATAACTAATAGTTGAAAATCATTAGATTCTTATATTATCAAGACCACCTATTTACACATTTACAATAATTTACAAAAATATATTATTTTAGTTAGTTTTTTTACAATAACACCAATAATTAAAAAACCTTAAACAATAACATGGAGATAAGTATTATATCATTTTAACACTTTTGTCTGCCCCTTAAGGAACATTTTCTTTTCAACCACAGCAATCTTGGCCACGATTCTATCTTTGAAATTATCCGTTTTTTTCTTGAGCCCATATTTTCTTTCGAGATACTCTTCAAAATTCTTAACATCAGGGTCTATAAATAAATCCTCATTCGATTTCGTTACCGTCCTATCAATTGGTGGTATCGTGTGCAAAGAGATGTTAGAAAACGAATCATTTGCACGCTTTTCTTCTTTTATAAAATTTTCTGGTCTCGAATAAGGTTTAGGTCGAACACGCCGGACCTTTTTTAGGTAACCTTCAGATGAAAATGTGTCTGTTGGTAATTCTAGCGTCACTGTACTGCAAGGAGTTTCTTCTTCACTGGTGTTCAGGTCCACTACCGGTCCCCACTTGTGGTCCAAAGCTCGGAAAGCCACGGTAAGATGACGATGGAGCATGATTATAGATCTCGATGTTACTCGTTTGAAATAAAAAGAGTGTTTGATGTAATAAATGGCATTACAAAGCTTTATATTGATGTTCACCCCTTCCCTTAGCGATGATATTAATTGATTTTAACCTTCACATATCTTACTAATTATAATGAAATGCTTAATAAGAAATTTAATTAATAACTTAAATCTCTAATTGCACAAAATTTTGTGCGCAAACTAATGATTGCTAGGGGCTTAACTGTTAAGCCCCATTAATTAATAAAGTAGCTTCAATTAATATTCACCTATTGGTAAAAAGATGACTCTATTGAGTTGCTAACAATAAGCAAACTAATTTTGGTAAATTATTCTTAAAATATTTAATTTTAATTATAAATAAATTAACAGTAAGTACAAATGAGTAGGATTAAATTAATACAAACGCTCACAATAGATACTTACATCGTAAAAACTTAATAGATAATCAACGAATGCAGAGCATTAAAAAACCGCCAAACCAAACCTTTGGCTGAAGTAGGTACAGTCGTCAATGTAAATATTCTCACCTCTGAAGTACCTATCTTCTATCATATGAAATAAGAATACTCAAAATCTATTCATAATTGTCCAAAAAATCGTGTAGGTAATAAAGAGAAATTAAATTAAAAACCAAAAAAAAATAGCTATTATATTTTTTGAGTGCCTCCTCAAAGCGCAGGTACAGCGCTTGGTTAGGTACAGAAGGCAGAAAAATTGAATTAAATGAACTCTATGCCTTGAGTAAATTTTACAAGTTTTGTAACGCTTGCTCTGCTGCCTTCTGTAATATTAAAATATTGAGTAGAACTATTTTTACTATGAACTGCCTATAAACTATGTTTTTTCTTCCCTAAAGTGGGCACACTGGAACTTTCATTTTACTGCATTGAATTATTTGCCAGGGTAGTTCCTCGTGGTACCTCGTAGTTCCCGTGTGGTCTCCATATAACAAGCTACTATGGGGCCACATGGTTGGTGTGTCGATTTGGGTACTTTATTTAGGTATTTACTTAGGTATATTAAAGTAACTATAAAATACATTAAGTTGGAAGAAATGTTAAAACAATTTTCAAAATTGCTGTAATTAAACTACTCATGCTTATCTACGCATACCTTACCAAATAACTTTGGTGTTTTCTGAGATACTGAGCAGATAACTGAGCAGACTTTTGATCCCGTGGGAATTTCGGGATAAAATATAACCTATAACCTTGGGCTATCAAATGCAAAAAGAATTTTTGAAATCCCACTTGTAGTTTCTGAGATTAGCGCGTTCAAATAAACAACCAAAAAAACAAACTCTTCAGCTTTATACAGGATCCGCATATAATAGTCAATTATATTTTAATAGCATATTAGCTACGATGAGTGGGTCTGAATTTCGAAAAAAAAAATCTTTTTTTCAATATTTTTCAAAAATTAAAATTACAAAATTGTTCTCTGTGAGTAAAATTTAAGATTAATCTAGATTTTATGACTATACACAATTAGATGGACACGTTTTTATTACTAGTTGTGTAGTCATAAACTACAGATCAAACCTAAATTTTTATCACTTAGAAGAATTTTGAAACTTTAATTTATGAAAAATATTTTTAAAAATATTTTATTTTTCGTAATTATGACCCACTCATCAGTCTTAATCTGCTATTAAAATATTATTGACTATTATATGGCAACCCTATATATTAGTATAGATGTATAGATGAAATACTCTACTCTTTAGCATACTTACTCATAAGCCTGAATATAACCATGTCATTTATCATTAAAAATACACTCTGAAAGAAAATAAGTAAGATCAAAGATATCATCTATATTAAATTTTGATTATGGCATCAGTAATTTCATAAAGTCACGGTGATTCAAACTCACATACAACTTGGAGAGGCTAGGTCTGACACTTGTATCGCTCGGCCCTCCGTCCAGATGTAACATGACAGCTGCTGTATTTTGTTTCATAATTAATTTAGAGAGAGCTTTAAGGATCACCGTCGGCTGCTATGTTCCGCCAAAGTAAAACCAGCCACACTGACGCTGCCGTCTTGAAGACTTAAAAGCGTAGGTACGGTTCAGGCATTTATTTACATTTAACCCCCCATCTCAACTGACGGTAAGTGACGATTAGATCGAAAAAGATCGTAAACGGCTTTAGGAGTGAGCTAACTCTTCATAAACACATCTCTGCCGGAGTGGCGATTTTTGACAGCATATTGTGTAGAGGTTGGTTGCTAGCCAGGCAGACCCTGAAGGGATCTTATCACCAAACTAAGGTCATTCTGATAAGTCCCCTTATCCGACACACTTATCTAGGGGTGGTAGTACTATTCTGAGACGACCCGACACGGCTTAAATGGTTTCACACAACATTATCTAGCCCAAATTAAGTTTCTTAAAGAACTTGTGTTATGGGTACTAGATAACTGATATACTTACTTAAGAAATATATAAACATACATATTGAATAAATACATATTTAACATATAAACATCCATAACTTGACGGCTAATTTTTGATTGACGATTGACGGGATTCGAATTGCAGAAGGCAATATATGTTACCAATACACCAGCCGGTCGTCAATAAAATAAGAAAGTGTTGATCTCAAAACCTTCAACAACAAAAAAACTTCTCTCCCTTAGCAGTTTCTTTTATCATTAAAATCGATGACATGCTCCCTTAGAACAGAGACCCTATTACTGAGACTCGGCTTTCCGCCTGTCACCAGCGGGCCTATTACGGTTCTTTCATGACATGACATGATAAACAAGATTATATCTTAGAGTAATAATTATACTTTATTCTTTCTCTAAGATTTGTATGATACAATGATGATATAATGAATAAACGAATACATATACATACATACATTGCAATTCATTGCATGCAAGAGGCATTTCCTTTTGCAATTACAGTTTTAATGATATCATCTGACTTAAAAACGCCAATTAAAAAAGGTGAATACATGCAACACTACTGCAAAATTTTAAGCTTAAAAACGTTTTCTGGACTTTAAGGTAGGTAAGATCTAGGTAAGGTAGTAGGTACCAAGTTCGTTCGTTATATCCTTTAAAGAAATCAATAACTTTTAAATTAAACAATAACCTAGCGTTCACGTAACAGTTCAATCTGTCAATAAGTTTCTGCATTCGTAACTAATTCCGTGTACCTATGGCCTTTACTTTATCTAAAGGTAAGTGACAGCATCGCGGAAGCTGAAGCAACCAGTAAGGAAATCGTCACAAAATGGTGCTGGAGTAGGTAGGTACCTACATTAAATTCTTAGCCGATTGGAGGTAGAGTATAACCGCATTGTGAAGCGTGCCTGTCTGCAATTGTAAACCCTGCTTATTTCACAGCCAAACAGCTTTGCTATGTTTCGGAAAAAAGGGGCAGGTTTTTTATTTATTTATAGGTTATTTAGTGTAATTAGGTACTGGCACCGGCACCTACTAATGTCCCAGCGTAGTGCAAAAGTGATTCCCTTGGAATTGCAAGTACCCAATACATTTCATTCGAAAGCCATGCACGTCATTATACCTAATTTCAAATTTAGTCATACTTAGTTTTAAGTGTGTGTTTTATTTTATGAAAATGAATAAACTGGTAATACCTACGTACCTAAACTTTTTAAATGAGTTCCTACAAGGAAATACCTTTGCGTATACAATAAGTGATAATGATGACGCGACGTGTACGGGCCTAAAGACTTGCAATAAACACAATTCATAATTGGTTCCATTTCATTCCCTAGTACTTAAGTGTATTATTATTCAATATTACCTACTATAGAGTATTATTATAATAATAATTGATAAATATGTAACCCACTTACAATTACAACAAGCTTGTAGTCATGTGTAATAATAATAAATTTGTTTATTTCGGTATCAATTTTATGGTTAACAATAATTAGGGGCTGGAGCCTTCTTTTTAGCACAGTGTGCCTGTAATAGCTGTTCCACAACGCGAAAAGCACGCGAGAAACGAGAATGTGAAGCCGATTCTCGTATTCTTCTCAAGTTCTCGCGTGTTTCTCCACTTTTTGTCGGTATTTTGCGCGAGACAAAGGAGCGCGAGAACAGGCGAGGTTCTCGCCGCGAGAACTTTGAGTGTGGACCCAAAGAAGTTCTCGCTACAGGTGTGGAACAGCTATAACAGAAGACTCCGGTCTTCCTTCACTGCACAAATTGACTTTATATAATACATACATACACACATAACTTCACGCCTGTATCCCTTATGGGGTAGGCAGAACACAAGAGGCTATCAATCCATCTGATGTCAGGTTTGACGAATTTGGAGGTTTTATAATGATGGATAGAGACTATTACAGTGACAGGGGGTCAGCCTATCGCTCGTAAAAACGCTAACAAAACCTTAACTGACTTTTACAGTATGCCCGGGAAGAGAAGCAGCTGGCACATTCTATGTTTTTCTTTCGCTCCCAGTCCGGCACTTTATATAATATGTATAATAATATTTATATGTACCTACTTGATAACAAAAAATATATAAAATGAGAAAAAAAAGTGATGATAACAATGAAACATAATTAATATGAAAAAGAAATGAAAAGGAAATATTTAACAATTCAAGATAAATCGGGTTACATACTTATCAATTATTATAATTTAGGTACTGTGTGATTAAAAAATTATAATTAAGCACAAAGATTTAGTAAATTCAATAAAACACTTTTTACAATATTATAGACAATACTATTTAGTAAATTCCTTAATGATTGGAATAACTAATGAGTTGCCTACCCTAAAGCTAAAGACCCATTTTGTTCCTGTAATTACCCTGCATTCTTCCCATTATGTAGAAAACAACTATGCATATAAGTGATTTTTATGGTGATAAAAATATGATTATAGTACCTACATTGATGCCTCAACTAGGAATAGTAATAGGGACATCCAGACTAGTTTGGGAAAGAAACTTTTCTAAACTGGCTCAGATTCATTATATGTAATATGTAATCATCATCATCATCATCATTACAACTCTTTGTAATGAGCCCACTGCAGGGCACGAGTCTCTCCCCTGGGTGAAGAGGAGGTATAGGCCATAATCCACCAAGCTGGCCCAGTGCTGGGTTGTGGATGCCAGAATTTTTAGGGCGCCTAGATGGCTTCTGACAAACCCTAACGACTACTGTATACAAGTATACAGCACCCGGGACCGACTGCTTAACGTGCCCTCCGAAGCACGGAAGTCGCCGTGAGATATGAATTATAATTAAGCACAAAGATTTAGTAAATTCCTTAATGATTGGAATAACTAATGAGTTGCCTACCCTATAGCTAAAGACCCATTTTGTTCCTGTAATTACACTGCATTCTTCCCATTAAAGGGGCAGGTTATTTAGTGTAATTAGGTACTGGCACCTGCACCTACTAATGTCCCTGCGTAGCGCAAACCCTTGGAATTGCAAGTACCCAATATATTTTTCATTCGAAAGCCATGCACATCAATATACCTAATTTCAAATTTAGTCATACCTACTTAGTTTTAAGTGCGTGTTTTATTTTATGAAAATGAATAAACTGATAATGAGTTCCTACAAGGAAATGCCTTTGCGTATACAATACGAGATAATGATGACGCGACGTGCACGGGCCTAACGACTTGCAATAAACACAATTCATAATTGGATCCATTTCATTCCCTAGTACTTTAGTGTATTATTATTCAGTATTACCTACTATAGAGTATTATTATAATAATACATAATTGATAAATATGTAACCCACTTACAATTACAACAAGCTTGTAGTCATGTGTAATAATAATAAATTTGTTTATTTCGGTATCAATTTTATGGTTAACAATAATTAGTGGCTGGAGCCTTCTTTTTAGCACAGTGTGCCTGTATGTAATAGCTGTTCTAATAAATGTAATAATGTTCCACATTCTCGCGAGAAGCACGCGAGAAACGAGAATGTGAAGCCGATTCTCGTATTCTTCTCAAGTTCTCGCGTTTTCTTCACTTTTTGTCGGTTTTTTGCGCGAGAAAAAGGAGCGCGAGAACAGGCGAGGTTCTCACCGCGAGAACTTTGAGTGTGGACCCAAAGAAGTTCTCGCTACAGGTGTGGAACAGCTATAACAGAACACTCCGGTCTTCCTTCACTGCACAAATTGACTTTGTATAATACATACATACATACATAACTTCACGCCTGTATCCCTTATGATGTAGGCAGAACACAAGAGGCAAGAGGCGATGATGTCACGTTTGACGAATTTGGAGGTTTTATAATGATGGATAGAGACTATTACAGTGACAGGGGGTCAGCCTATCGCCCCTAAAAACGCTAACAAAACCTCTGTCCCTTAACTGACTTTTACAGTATGCCCGGGAAGAGAAGCAGCTGGCACATTCTATGTTTTTCTTTCGCTCCCAGTCCGGCACTTTATATAATATGTATAATAATATTTATATGTACCTACTTGAACAAAAATATATAAAATGAGAAAAAAAAGTGATGATAACAATGAAACATAATTAATATAAAAAAGAAATGAAAAGGAAATATTTAACAATTCAAGATAACTCGGGTTACATACTTATCAATTATTATAATTTAGGTACTGTGTGATTAAAAAATTATAATTAAGCACAAAGATTTAGTAAATTCCTTAATGATTGGAATAACTAATGAGTTGCCTACCCTATAGCTAAAGACCCATTTTGTTCCTGTAATTACACTGCATTCTTCCCATTATCCAGAAAACAACTATGCATATAAGTGATTTTTATGGTGATAAAAATATGATAATAGTACCTACATTGATGCCTCAACTAGGAATAGTAATAGGGACATCCAGACTAGTTTGGGAAAGAAACTTTTCTGAACTGGCTCACATTCATTATATGTAATATGTAATTATTTCATTAAAATATTAAAAAAATCATAAAACATAAATATTTGATACATTCTATTTATTGAAGTACTGGTTATCTATTACTTCTTTCTTTTCTTTTTGGAAATTCCTTCATCTTTCTTTAAATCCTTTTTTTTAACCTGAAAAAGAAATAAATTCAAAGTAATTAGTACACAAACTCAGAAATAAATATTAATTATGATAATAATAATCTTGGATTATTAAACAAAAGTGCTAAACAACGAATCTCTTTTTAATTTTATTAATAATCAATAAGGGAATTTGTATCCCTGTATTTTGCTACATCTGCAAATATGGACAGAAATGCAAATAAAAACAAAGAGCAAATTCAAAAAATTACTCATACAAAAGTTTTTTATCCTTAAATATCATTAGCATTTCAATTTATAACATCATCATTATCCATACAACACACGTCATATTACAACTTAAATTTGTCCAATGGAATAAATATGGCTATCACAGACCCATACAAAGAAAAAAAATGAAAAAATAGCTTTTGAACATACTATTATCCATAAGCAAAGCATAATTTAGAGCTGTTTATACATATTGTTGTTCATTTCCAATGAAATGTTTTTCTTCCGTCAAATTTATTAAGGCATTGAAGGATAAAAAGGAGTTATTACATACCTTTCCGTAGCTATCAAGTAAGTGTCCCACATCATTGCCAATTTTCTTTTTCTTTTTGCCTGTTTTTTGCATTAAACTTTTTGAAATCATTTGCTGCTTTTCTTCCACTTCTTTTTGTTTTTCCTCTTTTCTTTTAGCCATAAGTTCTTTATAGTTAACATATTCTTTTTTAGGCGGTTTTGCACCTGAAATTAACAAAGTAGAACTTTAATATCTTAAGCAATCAACTAAGTACGCTCATCTGATATTTTAATGATTTATAATATTTTACAATCATATATGTATTCATGAGAAGACTATGGGATAAAATGTTAAATGTAATTTTAATTTCATGTTCAATAAAAATTGCATAAATATTAGCCAAGTGGAAAGGATAAAAACCCTTCTTACCTAAACTAACGGCCAGAGCAATTTTAGCTTCTTGTTTCTTAGAACCTACAAATCCTGACATTCCCAACTTAACAACTTCATGTCTTATTTTTCTCAAATCCACATCTTTAGTCTTTACTGGTATAATCTTCTTAAAATCTTCCTCTTTATCAATGCTTACTTTCTTTTTGGGTTTATAAGCTTCAAACTTAACGGCTTGAAAATTATTTTCGGGGTTTTTCATAGCAAGAGCTGCTTTAGTTAGTATCAAAGACATCGCAACTGTTACAATTATAACAAGATTATTATGAATTAACGAATATTCCTAACCTACCAGTACTCATTATTTCACTCACATGTTATTTATTTGTTTTGAAAATAAATTGAATCAGGTACCTACTGACAATGACATCGACGTCAGTCGTCCATCAGTCACTATCAATTTGACATTCATTAAAATCAGGACGCGTTTTTAATAAAACTTATTTTATTTTTTTGTTAATATGGGTTTTTTATACGAAACATCAATTTATGTTACAAAATGAGCACAAACTGGCACAAACGAGTGCAAACTCCATCTTTTATGAAAACGACTTTACATCCAAAATATTTCGCAAGTGTATATCCTCAGAGAAACTGTGGTATCCATTTTCTATAAAAACTTATGACTACGCAATGATGCATTTATAATTGTTTGATGAAAGGCACTATAAAATTAAATTTTACTATGTTATTTTGACTTGACAGTCGTTATGGGTCAAGCGTTGTAATCAGTGAAATAAGTAGGCAACTTTCTACCCCATTGAAACAGGTAGGACAAAAGGAGATAACACCATATCCCTGTAATACCTACTTTTCTCTTTGGACAACACCATGACCCTCTTACTGTTGATGTAAAAGTACCAGTACGAAGCGCCTTCAAGGTATACTACATCATCTCATGCTGCCGTCTCAGGCTGCTCTTTTAGGCCCATGAACATTATAACTATATCCCAAAAGGCATGGTGTTTGCTTATAGTACCGGGGAGCGTATTTACAAAGGCTATATACCATTAGAGTGAAAGTGCAAACTGAAGTGGCTTAAGCTTTTGTATAACAAAAAATTGCCGAAACTCTAATCTATTCTAGTACAGAAATTGACCGAAGTCGCGTAGATTTAACATTGCAGCAACAAATGCCATTCCATTTGATATCGATATTTACCGATCGTTACCTTCAATAATAGCTAGATAGGTACTTAAATGGCAATTGTTTTGATAAAAAGTTTTTATAAAATAAAAAGACGTGTGGCACTCGGATACTGCCGCGGTAAAGCTATTGCATAGCATTTTTTATCAACTTATGCAATTATAATTATTTATTTATTTTATTAATGCAGTAATGTTTGATCTAATATGAAGTTCCACAAGTTCCTAGTAGATGGCGCTGAATGTTAATTAAAGCCCGCATGTAAAGTTATGAAATCAAAGTATCACCGCTGTGCCGGTCGGAGTGGGGGGTGTTAAGTTTTTTTCGTTACGGAATTTCTGGATTCGGTCCCCACGCTTAAGGCCCGCGATAGAAGCTATGCAATAGCTTAAAAATGATTTTTTTAGAGCAAAGTTTAATCCATTTGAGTCAATTTTTTTACTGAGATAAATAAGGTATTGTCGAGTAATATGCATGAATAAAAGTTCTTCTATTAGAGTCTGACTCGTGACTAAAAATAGCCTTTGTAAATACGCTACCGGGGATACTCTTCCTCAAAGAACTCTTATGTGGTGACTAGGAACTGAGTTAAGCTTGATGTAGCGTCGAATAGGTCTTACCTAAGCGTTAAGTGTTGTAACTTAGTAAGGCATATAATAAGGGACCAATTCAAAAGTTTTGATGATATTATCTATAACATGAGCTTGTTTATCTCTATCTTAAATACCCATGTACTACCTACTGTGAATGTAGCGAAATTGGTACAGCAGACTGCGATTATAAACAAAACTATTCTAATAGTCAGATTTTCAACGTTAAAATTACGTTTGAATGGTAGAACAAACAAAATGATCTCAGTAGTTTGCTAGATATAATTTGATTAGTTAAAACTTAGGTACCTAAATCTCAATCCCCTTATTCATAATAAATTGAAGTTAAAAGAGCCTTAAAGAGTTTCTATTTCTTTGGCTCTTTTGCAAAATGAAAGAGATCTAAGACATTTTAGCAGCTTTTTAACTAACAAAGATTTATACGTATGTTTTTAATTTTAATGTTACGACTTATATCTTATTTCGTTAGTGTTCTTTCAAAGCGCTGTTTAAGTTATCTGAAAATTACCGACAAAATCGTTTTTTTGCTCGGTGTTAGGTTTTATTTATTTATTTACAAGTTCCTTGTTTGGTAAATAATTTATAACCTATTAATTATGGCAAATTGGCAATAAATAACAAAAGCAGAAGAGAAATAACTTTAGTATTGATTTTATGGTGACCACTTTATGTGAACTCAACTAGAATTGAATACAGGAGTCTTACCAACTAAGTTCCAGTAAATTATCTTTAAAAACCAAATTGATATCCAACCTCTGTCAGCTGTTCAGTAAGTTTGATTTGAGTAACTGAAAGTAAAGTAAATTCAGATCTTAATGTTCAGTTTTCAAAAGTATCCGGCACTATTTTAAGGTGTTCTAAACAGAAAAGTATGAAATGGAATTGGATGTTTACGCACGTATAAACCCACACGCACAGTAATGTAACTTTGCCACTGCGAATCTATTATTAGATTACTTCTTGTTTGTTTTTATTTTGCAGTTCCTCGTATCGTCAGCGGTCGCGACTCTACTAAATATAATGTACTTTTGATATTTATATTTGGAACGACAGGTACTGCGGGCGGCCAAGATTAATATTTTTTTCAAACGCACGGATGTAGCTTGCTACTGAGCGACGTAACGAACATTACATTCCTACAACATTCGTATTCAAAAGAACACATAGTTAAGACTTATAATAAATATGAAAAATAAATATAGAAATACAGCATCAGGTATAAAAGCTGGAGATCTGTTATTGACAGAACAGCCTTTTGTTTTTGTACTATCATCTAATGAAAAAGGAAGCCGTTGTGATAACTGTTTTGAGAAGTAAGTTTTTATTTTTTACTCACCGAATAATAAAAGAATATGTAAAAAAAACTTTTAATATTTGTTCATTCATACAAATTGTGAAGTAAAAAATACTAAGTACAGTGTTTTCTAGAGAAGAAAGTTTCAAAATTAAACAAGTACCTACTTAATTAATATGCTTTTACACAAAAAACAAATTTGTTCTTCTAAGGACTTAATAATAAAAAAGAAATTAGATTTGCATATTAATGATGTGCTCAAAAATTAAGCCTATTAAAAACCTCACCAAAGCTGACATTGTATTGCATTCAGGTCAACTATTCATTGTAATTATCAAGGACAGATTGTGCTGCAGGTCAATTCAAAACCTGTGTGCTGTCATCTTCAACCTTATTGTCACTTAGGGCAAGATTGGAAATTATGGTCTTGTCACCAATAAAAAACTATTCTTCTACTGTTCTAATCAGTAAAAAAAATCTAGTTTAAAATGTTTTTATAAAGCAAAGTATTCCATTTTTGATTTGATACTTCAAAGGATTCTATTTTTATTAATTCATCCGTCTTTTTCAGGGGCAAGGTATTGAAATGCTCGGGATGTCAGTTTGTACACTATTGTGGTCGCACATGCCAGAGAGATGCTTGGAATGATCACAAGGTTTGTAGAGCTTTAAGCACTTCAGTCCTATCAATAAGGTTCATTTTACATAAACAGAGTGATTGTCCTTTTAGATTTAGCAGATAGTGCACTAATATAAAATGTTTTGTATTAATGTCAGCATTACAATTGCAACATTGTAAACAGTAAATTTAAAAATACTCTACTCATTTATTGCAGATCTTTGGCATTAAAATTAATAATATTATTGTTTATTGTCACAACTCTTTGTCATAAGCCCACTGTAGGACTATAAGTCTCTTCCCTGAGTGATTTGGAGATTAGGACAGTAAACAATCAAGCCGGCCCAGTGCTGTTTTGTTAATGTCAAAATTTTCAGGGTGCTGAAATAGCTTCTTACAAACCCTAATAATGTATACAAGAGTATAACAACTGGGAACTACTAGCAAAAGTGTACCCAAAGCATGACAGTCCCCATGTGAAATCACTCATCCTTGTATCGACCTGACCGAGCCATGTGTTAGTTAACCTGCAATATCAATAATTGTTGTACACATGAGCCACTGCGCCACAACTACTTCCTTAATAATGTTTTAATTTTAATCTTGTTAAGAACCTAAATCCTTTCCAGTGGGAATGTAACAATTTCAAACGAGTAGCACCAAAGGTATTGCCAGATGCAGCTAGATTACTAGCAAGAATAATAAACAGGTTAAACCGAGGTGATGGACATTCTCATAGAGCATTCTACTCTGCTAACTCATTTAGAATGTGGAAGGATCTTATGTCTCGTAAGTATTTCATTTTGGAGTTACTAGTTTTATAGGACCAGTGAATTCACCAAGGGCCCTGGCGTGAGCTTGATGTAAGCATGGATGGCCAAGGACCCGGTATAAAACGATAATGGACAAATTGAAACCACGAACTTTCAAAAATTTCGAAGAAAATTCACCCTTATGTGTGCATGTTTCAAAAAGTCTAAGCGTTTTTTATATGGGTCGTCAAGGTTTGAAATTAACTGCCTGCGTCTGTTTTTCCTGACCAGTGTAGTCCTATTTTTTAAGCGACAAGTAAATAGGTTTCTCTTGAAAGGACGAGAAAAAACCCAGTCGAAACATTGAGATCCATCCTTAATTTATTTTATTCAATGAATAGCTGTGCCCGCGACTTCGTTCGCGTGGGCGACGAAACTTATCAATGAGTTTTTTGTGTAAAGTGCTATTTGTGTAGAACGTTATTTATCGAGCATACCGGTATTAATACTTCTATCCCAGCGCGGGCCCTTTGTGGCAAATTACAATAGAAAGCCAATAATGTGAATAAATAATTATCTATCTATCTAATTGTGTCTCATTAGCGATGATTAAGAGGGTATATGATATCTTTGTTCGCGGCATCGCTCGCGTTCTGTAAGTTTTTTGTAGGTAGTGGTTTTCTACTTTGGTACCTGTTTAGCAAGATCGTTCATTGCATCGAATGCTCGAAAAGATAATGGTAACGACAGGTAGTCACTATACGATATCAATTGAGAGTTTCAGCATACACGACATTATCAGTGAGCCCGTCCGGAATATGAACATAAAGGTTCCTTGCGCTATTCATGCTAAAGCTGACCATGTGAAAAACAACTCCCAACTAAACAACTAAGATCGACGCCAACAACGCCAAAGTCTGACCTTTGCGCCTTATTTTATTGTCATAGCGTAACATAAAGCTACTGGAAACTGTACCTACTCTCTTAAACTGAAATGGGAAATTGTTCGGAATCAAATGAATTCTAGGAATCAAAACAATTTTCCCGGCGCATAAACCGGTTAAAATTTCTGCCTTTATTATGTGAACACTCACGAATAATCTGTGCTCTATCACTATTCCTAGTAATGCCACATACCGGATTTTCTGTGCGATCAAGATCTATATGTATTTGCCATTTATTATTTTGATATTTTCAATGCACAGATTTTTTACTTCTAAAGAAAGTATAGATAACTTAAAAAAATAATTGATAGTTGCAAAAATAACTATTGATAGTCTTTTACTTTTTAAGTTTTGCTTGAAATAGAAAACTATTTCTACTGCTTGAATTGGTGCTGCGAGCCAAGTAGGTCATTTTGAATATCGCACTTGTCCAGAGGATAAAAAGAATCGTTTTATTTTAGGCTACCCCATTTTGTTGACTAAGGTTATAAATATCACTTGACAGGTAGAAATGTATTTTAAAATTTGTTGCCTCCATAGGGTTAGATAGATCATATTGTTGTGAAGACTATGCTTGGTGGTAGGAACTGTTAACCCTTTTTATGGCTATCTGTGTGAAAATAAATAAATAAATCAGGCCTTTTATATCTTATCCTGCTAAGCCCAGCGCGAACTGCACCAAATCAGAACTAAGATTTTTCTTCCTCAGTCCCAACGTTCGGTAACTAGGATTTTTGTAATGCTCTCTGATCACTCACGGGACATGAGTGAATATAACAAAAAGGTACCTTTGTGCAGCTGATCACATATATTCAACAAAACTTAAACTATTTACCAAAACCATATAAAAAAGTTCTAGCGCGATGTAATAATACAAGTATCGCCATCTTTTGGAATCTTTACAAACTAAAATACCTTACAAACGTAACGCTGTACACTTTCCTTGCTGAGTTTCCCGAAACGGAAGAAACTCAGCAAGCATCGATTACCAGCTTGTTCTTGGTAGATACCTTCGTAATCTAAAGGCGAGGAAACAGCTTTTGCACTTTTTTGAACGATAATATATCCAGTAGGTAATACATGCTGTGTCTGAAAAAATAATTTCACATAAATTAACCATTAACCTACCGCTGTGTCAAGATAGAAACATGATTTATGAAAACTGGCTCGATGAAACAAAGTCACAAATATGACACTAATTTACCATTTCAACCACCATTTCACGGATATTGCTACGGAATACCATAGTAGATTCATATAAAAGTTACATAAAAACATAAAACGGACTTCTTTTAACCGATCTGTAACGCAACATTTTTGAATAGTTATAATTTTTGTAAATAAACCAACAATACATATTTTACTACATAGGTTGAAAAGTTCGCGGCCTGGCCATTAAAAAAAAAACTTTTGTTATTTTTTTCTGCCGTCATTTTGAACTGTCATTATTCAATTGTCAGCCCGCGAATTTTCAATTTGATATCTTGTTTAAATAAAATTTTACGAACAATATAAATACGTCTGTAGATCAAATTTTCACTAATGGAGAAATTTGAACAACGTGCTGTGATTAAATATTTGTTTAAAAAAAGATTAACACCAAAGGAGATCCATGATGACATGCAAACAACATTAGGGGAATCTGCCCCGTCTTATACCACTGTAAAAAATTGGTTGCAGAATTTAAACGTGGACGAGAGAACATCGAAGATGACCCTCGCTCCGGCAGGCCAATGACGTCTACGACCGAAGAAAACATCAATAAAGTGTGTGATCTCATATTGAAAGACCGTAGATTGACTATCAGAGAAATTGCAGACACTATAGGCATCTCATATGAACGAACGCAAAACATCATTGTCCATGAACTCGGCTTTTCTAAGGTTTCGGCTAGGTGGGTCCCCAGATTGCTTTCAGTAGAGCAAAAGCGAATTCGACTCACGATTTCTCGCGACTGTTTGGAGATGTTCGAGGCTGATCCACAAGGTTTTCTTGACAGATTTGTGACAATGGATGAAACCTGGGTTCACCACTATACCCCAGAATCAAAACAACAATCCAAAGAATGGAAAAAATCAGGTGAACCAACTCCGAAAAAAGCAAAGGCAATTCTGTCGGCTGGCAAGGTGATGGCATCGGTTTTTTGGGATGCCAAGGGTGTCATTATGGTGGACTACCTTCCAAAAGGCGAAACAATAAACTCTGCGTACTATAGCACCCTTCTGCGCCGTTTACGTGAAGAAATTAAACAGAAACGCCCAGGATTACTGAGAAAGAAAGTGTTGTTTCACCAGGAAAACGCCCGAGTCCACACGTCTGTCGAGTCTATGGCTCAAATTCGTGATTGTGGTTTCGAATTGTTGCCACATCCAGCTTATTCTCCTGATTTGGCACCTTTGGACTTTCATCTGTTTCCAAACCTGAAAAAACACCTCGGTGGGCAGAAATTTTTAACGAATGAAGAGGTCGAAGCCGCTGTTAACCTGTATTTTGAAGACCTTGAGGAATCTTTTTTTAAAACAGGTATGGAAGCTCTGGAAAGCAGATGGAAGAAGTGCATAGAGCTAAATGGAGATTACGTCGAAAAATAAAAATATTTTTGTATGTACTTTATTCTGTTTTCTTGACTAGGCCGCGAACTTTTCAATCCACCCTCGTAGCTTGCTCACGTCGGCAAATTCGCTAGCGATATTTGGGCGGGAAGAACGCACCGCGCTACTTACAAGAGGCCCTTACGCACCAGACCGGTTAGATGTCCCGTGAACTGGGACCGTTTGTAATATAACAATTGAATAATTAAAGTAAAAAGAAATACCCTTTGACACCAACGACATATAGTGGCCCTAAGTGAGAGGCCGTCCTTTAATCACGTGATCTTTTTTGGCATTTTTTGTATGGTCTCAAGCTATAACGCCCTGGAATTTTGAAAATGACCCACCAGTCAACCTGTGTTATGTATCTATTTATATTCTATGGAATCCCATATTAAAAGCTGGGTTCATGTAGTTGGTGTGATTGTATGGGGATTTTATTTATTTAATAAACGTAAAAAATATCTGAACGGCGCTATTATGAAAATTAAAACTGGATTGTAATTTGTTTCAGACTATTCTGAATTGAAATCAGACACAAAGCGAATGGAACACTTTACATCTCTAAGCGGAGTGCTATTTGAGTTCCTCAATGACATCTCACTGCCCAACGCTGTGGAACTCATGGGGTTGTATGGAAGAGTAAGTATCTAAGAATGAGTAAGTACTTGGATTTTTTTAGGATCTGATTCAAGTTTTTCACCTATGAAATTGTTCTTCAAAGAATAATTTACACGAGTTTTAGACTATGTAGGATTCGCTGAGAACTGACATACCGTCCCCGAATAAGTGTCGTAAAGATAGTGTAATCCAAGATTATCCAACTTCTTGGTAGGGACTACTTCAGACATCAAAAAAGAAACAAATGAAGAAGGCGGATACTCTTTTCGACAGCCCAGTCACACTCAACATATTTTATTGAGTCAAATAGTTGGGAAAAGTAATTAACAGGTTTATATGACATCACAGAAATATATTTGAATAAAAAGGCAATTAATATAGTCTCAAACTCAAATATTCTTTATTTCGTAAGTATTTAAATACATTTGAAATAAGTCAAACAATTTACAAATTGAACTGAATCTACCACCACTTCGGAAAGTCGATCTGTTGAGAAGAAGTGGCAAGAAACACAACAGCAATCATTTTTTTTTAAATAAGAGAAAAAAAATACACAATAACAATTTACAGCCAGGGAATCCCATCTTCTTGCATCCGGATATCTGAATAAGTATATCTATCAATTCATAATGAAAATATGTAATTACCTACATGAATAATTTATTCCATTAATAACATAATTAATTTACGAATTCCAGATGATAATAAACAGTTTCGCTATATTCGACATGCACATGAACTCGATTGGCTCTGGCGTTTACTTGGCGTCGTCCATTTTGGATCACAGCTGTCGGCCCAACGCTGTGGCCACTTTCGACGGGAAAACCATTTACATTCGAGCTCTTGAAGATATGCCTTATTTGGATTGGAATAAGGTATGTATTTGCTTAAATGCTTTCACACAATAAAATAGATTTTTTCGTAAATTACTCAGTCACTATGAATTGGCTATGCTAGTCAATTGAGTATGCAATGAAAGTTTAAAGTATTTTTAAACCTTACACCACCGTTTTGATTTGTAGTCACCGGCCAATATTATCAGCCAATAGTATTATTTATAGAAACCATTTTTTTAAAAGAAGGTATGTATATTTTTACAAGGTAATTAATATATTCACTAACACATTAAGCAAAGCACTAAAATTACGAATGAATGCCATTAAAATAAAGACGATTACGCGCTACTACAAAAATCTTGTAGTACTTAGCGTAGTATAATCAGTGAAATTCGTTTCTTTCTGCTTGCTATAGGTACTTATTACTTTAATATTTTATATGACTAATATGAATTATTTACGTCTAAACGTTGCATCAAGATTTGAGGCGAACTATGCAGTTTCAAAGATGATAATGTTTTCTATTATCATTATGCTGGCCATCGACAAGACGAAACTTCATATTTTATTTTTGATATTTGGCTCCAAATACGGAAGCCTATAGGGTTCCAAAGTTTGTATGGAAAAAATAACGATAGAAGTCGTAGTGGCGACGTGGTTACTGTGCATATCATACGATGTCGCAGGTTAAGCAACGTTCGACGCGGTCGGGATTAGGATGGGTGACCGCCGATCATTTATTTCTCACGATGAGTTCCGTGCTTCGGAGGGTATGTTAAGCATTCGGTCTCGGGTGCTATATACTTGTATACAGTAGTCTTAAGGGTTTGTCAGAGGGCCCTGAAGATTCTGACATCCAACAACCAGCACTTCGCCAGCTTGGTGGATCACGGCCGAAACCTCCTCGTCACTCAGAGGAGAGATTCATAGCCCTGCAGTGGGCTCATTACTCGGAGTTGTGATGAAGATGATGAAGTAACGATACAGGAAAAGATAATCGTGATATAATATAAAATAATTGAATATCTAATTCTGGTTTTTAAAGTTCTTATATCTTCTTTCAGGTGCGGATATCATATATTGATTTGATGAGGACAGCATACGAAAGACAAAAAGAGTTGCAGGATAGCTACTACTTCCTCTGCCAGTGTGATCGATGTTTGGGTGAGGATACTCATATTTTAAGACTTAAAATTTAATTGATTGCTGTACAATAAAATACTGCTAGTAGAAATAGCAGATACCGATTTATAACATAGATTTGCAAGGTGTACAGCCGAGGTCAAGTTTACACTATTTAAATCATATTGCCAGGTATTTTACACAGGTAGTCTATTGGCTAACTTTACACAAAAAACATATAACAGTCTACGTGTACAGTACAATAACATATTTAGGGCCCTTTTCCATCTTCCACGTCTGCTGATGCCAGACTTGATGACTTTTTAGCAGTAATGAGAAAAAAAGTTGCCTCACTCGTGAACAGGGTACGGTTGACTTCGAACCGAGTTCTGTGAATGGTTGGGGATCGACTTGATTCAACTCTAGTTGATAGGTTCACTCCATGTTTTCTAAGTTGAGATGTTTGTTATTATTAATAATGATTGTATTTGTGTGTTATTATTTTATTAACATAGTGTATAAGATATATTGTTACTAACACTCTATGGATTAACTGTCTGAAAATAAATGATTTTTACGAGTATAAGCGCTCCTACGCACTAACGGTTGTCCGCCTAGGCGTTTCGTTTGAGCTGTCTAACCGCTTTACGCGGTTTCTGCAGCACTGGTGCCACGGCGGAACACATATTTGTAAATAACGCGAAATTTTAAATTTTCCATTTTGTAAACTCAATGACGCAGAGAAAAAAAAAACAAAAGAAATACGGTTTTCGAGACACAAATTGATGAGTAAATAGCTGTATAAATTTGAATTTGGAATTATAAACCAAAGAGGAGATATTTGAGATTAAAGTGGCCAGTACGACAAAACACCAATTTCATATGTAAGGACCTAATATAACGGTTTTATATTCCACACCATAGGTACTTACTTGAATATGACATTGTGATAGGGATGAATTTAACTGTCTATGTGTTTTTACACAATCCAGCTGCTACTATATTTTATTACAAATACTATTTAAAAACTCTTTTAGTCTTACGTGCTTGTTTTGTGCTTTTTAGTTGAAACTAACTGTATTCCACAGTCGGGATTTTATTTTTTGTAATTACTTTTTGGTACCTTATATTCTCCAAATGGGTCCCCGAACATGCTCACTTACTTTGTCGGTCCCTCTACCAAACACTCTGTATTTGTTACGAGTCTTTGAAGCGGTGCTGTGTAACTTTTCATTTCAAATATTTTTATTGATATTGATAAAGCTTGCAAATCATGCATATGTAAAAGAAAGTGCTGAATAATCTGTTTTATCATAGATAATTAATTTGGTAACAATGGGAATTATTAAAGGACACGCGATTTCAGGTACTTCTGAATTTCGTTCGTCTTATTTTATCGTGGACTAAAAATCATACTCATGCAGTGGGGTGTTAAAACTATGGATAAACCACTTTTTTATATTAACTAAAATTTGTTTATAAAAATTGATTGCTATTTCTTATTAAATTACAGATGAAACTCAATTAAAAACCATGCATGCAGCAAAATGCCTGAACACCCTCTGTGATAACCCCGTGCCAATCAAATGGCGAGAAAACTTAGAGCTTGTCATTAAACTTGACACTGACAGCCAAAATGGCGCCGAGCATTCAAACGAAGACAACGGACATGAAATAGACAGAGATGACGTTATACACTGTACGGAGTGCGGGACAAAGTACGCAGATAAGAACAAGGAGATTTTCAAAAAGACGATGGAGTTCACGGAAATGCATTTACAGAGCATGAAGCAGTCTGCGGTAGCGTGTATCCTTTTATAAAGTTTTTTCTCTTGGTGTTGTGTTAGCAAAGTTTCAATTACAAGTATTACAACAAACTATATACGTATTATAATATACAACGTGTAACAAAATGTAGAGATAAAACTTAAGGGTTAGCTTCTATATCATACGTAGAATATACAGTAAAAGAATTAGCATGATCAGTGCTGGTATAGACTTTCATACAAATTTATTTAATTATTTTACAACAAAATATTTTGACAACCCTAGTCAACCTAATAAGCTTTGACCTTTCCCGCACCGGCTGAACTTTGTAGTATCTGTCTTAGTTACCCATCTCTTTTTTTACGCCATCTGTTATAGAATAGATTTCATCAAAACTAACAGCTGTTTTTAGGGTTGACACTTAGATATTATGATCTAAACTTCAAACTTGTTTTTCGGCCGAACCGTAACGATGACAAATTTATGTTACTGTTACTTATAAACTACATCACCAAACATACAATCCCCTTAAGTATTATCAGGCCTGGCTCACTCCGCGCGGTACATCCGTTATTTACCTACAGCGAAGCGCTCCGCCGGCGCAACTCGAATGGGTCGTGTATCACGCGCGCGCCCATCGGGACGTTGTAGATACCTACCTACCTAATAGCACTCACAGTAATTCTATGATCGAGGTCGCAAATAGTATTTAAAAATGGACATAAAAAGAAACAAATATTCAATTAGATTATGTTTGGATTTGATTATGTTCAATTTAGCAAACAAAACATATGTAGTATTACTAATTATTCGTCGTCACTTTTTTTTCATTTTGTACTGTAGGTAAGTTTAAACAATATTTTTTACAAAGGTAGAATAACAGTAATACCTACATCGGTAGATACTTAATTACAAATAAGGAGATTAATTATTCTTCACTAGGCAGCAACCCTAACAGCGTAAGAAAAGATAAGAGGCATGCGATAGAAAGAGACAAAACTTCTAGGTATATAAATTTGCAGGTACGTAATGCTGTGCGAGCTGAATTCCACCGTATCGCGTCGTAGCAAGACTCGAATTTATTTAGATCTTCTTGCGGAGTAATTCTTCTGTACCAACTATTACTTATTCTGTGGTATTATCTCTTCAATATGTTACACGTTGTAGTATCATGATAAACCAGGATAAACCTATCTTCCACAAATTTTCGACCTCATAGTCACTTGTCATCCAGTAAAATTGGGGTTAAAATATTAAGATACCCTACACTATGAAGAATTCAACTGGTATCATTATATTTTTCTTTTTGACATTTCAAACTGTCAGTTTACTGCATTAAATTATTTGCTTGGGTATAGATGTGTGAAGACTTTGTGGCTACATATTTTAGGTGTAAGTTTGACTAATGCACTTTATTTCCTTAATCCATGTACCAGATGTGGACGTATGTAATTACTGTTTAGAAAAGCAAGAGGGCGTTTTGCATCCTCTGAACGTGATGTATGCGCAAACTTTAGACCACGCGGTGGACGCCCTCATATGGTCGGAGCTGTGGGATAAAGCTTGCAAATACGCAGAGAAACTTGTTCCTTGTTTTAGGCAAGTATTTACGGGTGTCAATCGATGGTAAAATGGATTAGTCGACGTCGACTAGACCAATCCGCTGCCTTATCACGTAACTTGCAAGAGCAAGATGGCATGATTTGCACAAGATTTGCTAAAAAAGAACTAATTCGTATTACGTTGCAGCAAAAACAAAGCCGTAGCAATCCGACGACTGCTGCCTCTATCGTACAATCGATGTACTAAAAGTGCAAATAATCACTTTGACTTTCATATTTTTCATGTGTACTTTTCTGCGAAATTTTAAAATCAAACATCTGTTTCATATTTTATTAGTTTCTTTTTTAGCTACCAAATTGTTTTTGGCGCTAGTATTACAGCAATAAATGCATTCTGCGATCAATGAACGATTGAACAGCTATCACTTACATAATACGATGTAAAGCAATGGATCGCGCGTCCATGGCGTGATGACTGAGCCATTATAGCTGATCGCTAATATTTACGTGATAAGGCAGCTGATCAGAAAAAAAACCGATCGATGTCATTGGTCTGGTAAACACCCTTAGTAGGTTATTGACCCGTATTCGACATAACTCACTCTAATAGAGGCACCTAGAAGCTTCCAAATCAGTTTTTTTAACAAATGTTGAGTTTGAAGTTAATTTGAAATAAGAGAGACCTAAAGTTTGTTGTGTAGAATAGAGCTCATATAGAGTTTTACATGAAAAGTGGTTGTGAATGTTTGTTCTTATATAGTTATTCTTTATATACCAAGTTGCTTTAATAGTTCTAATAACAACTATTAAATTTTGTTGAAGTGTGCTGATTTTATAAGTTTCTCGTCAAAGTGTGTTGCGTTTGTTTATTTCACGTCCTACACAAGTTTTCGATTTTATATTTTTTATAATGAGCAGCATGGAAGCATAATTGCTTCTATGCTGGACTGGGAGCGAAAGAAAAACATAGAATGTGCCAGCTGCTTCTCTTCCCGGGCAAACTGTAAAAGTCAGTTAAGGGACGGAGGTTTAATTGGCATTTTTGCGGGCGACAGGCTGACCCCCTGTCACTGCTAATTATTTTTTTAGTCTCTCTCAATCATAATAATAACTCCAAATTTGTCAAACGTGACATCAGATGGTTTTTATAGCCTCTGGTGTTCTGCCTACCCCATTAGGGATACAGGCGTGAAGTTATGTATGTATGTATAATGAGCACTCTTGACAAGAGTGCCTAGTGTTGTTTTTCCACCAGTTTTCTATAATTTCGGTTCAGCTGTACTTTTTGAAACTCGAGTTTGCAAATTGGGATGTTCATTAGGTTATATGTCATAGGCCTACATTTATTTGTTCTCTTTTAAAAACTTAATATTTGTAAACGTATATTTATTTCTCCACAGATTTTACTACGGCGAAAAACATCCACTACTTGGACTTCTGCATTTAAAGTACGGAAAGATTTTACTCTATAAAATGGATTTACCAAAAGCATTAGAACATTTAAAAAGCGCTGAGAAAATATTAAAAATGACACATAGCAGTACACATCCACTGTATAAAGAACAATTGCTGCCGTTGTTAAGTCAAGCAATGTTGGAATCTGCTTCCTTTTCATAAAGATTATATTTGTTTGTGCATTTCAATGTCATGTTTTTATTTGTTTGTTACCTGAAACTGTTAATAAGTAGATGATTTAGTGAGTAAGTAAGGAATTTTAAATGCTTATATTTTACTAGTAGCGCGCTATCTCCTGCATAAACAATCTATAAATTTTCAATGTAATGAATTCTGCAAACTTAGTAGCAATCGTTATATGACTTTTTTTTATTTATGGATGGCGACATTAGTGATGCATTGCTGAACCATGGCTTAAGCTGGATCAGCCCTACATTTTTTTTTTCTGGATATTTATATGTTTAAATTAAGAATGGTAGATTTCGAGGTTCCTGTATTTAAAATCTTACGGAATATATCCAGGTTATCCTCTACTTTATCCTAGCTTGTTTGTTCTGGGCATGATAGGGTACTACAGATTAGAAGTAAGGAGGGATGTGAGCGCAGTCACTTACTTATTCAAAGTACTTCGTGGTAAAATTCACAATCCAACGATTTTGCGGCAGATTCGGTTCAGCGTTCCGGATGTCGCAGTGATGAGGAAGCGTACTCAACACAATATCTGAGCATATTGATATATTTGAATGTGCAATGAGTGAGTTCACCAAAACAGCTTATTGCCAAATTAGTTTATAAATTGTAAAATAATATGTTTAGTGTTAAGAATTATGTTTCATTTTGATTATGTTACAATTGTGATCGAAATTTTAAAAATATATTGTATAATTATTGCATTAGGGAAACCTGTAAAAACAATTATATATTGAATAAATAAATAAATAAAAACAATATATAAGTATGAAACAAGTTAGAACGGTAATGTATACTCAATAAAGTGTCACTACATGTATAGCAAATGCTACATGTACATCCGGATGGCTGGACCATTTGGCGTATAAAGCTGGCTCTTACATAGATCGATAAACAATCGTAGGTGACTGCAATCTGCCTACATTTTATCGTTTGTGACTGGTTAGTTTATTCAAAAAATCAAAAAAATGGTGTCCAGCCAGCCAGAATTTCGTAATTATGAGCATCTCGGATCTCAGCCCCAAGACGGTTTTGAGAACCCAGTTCTTATTAAAAGTATAGTGACTGGATATGTGACTGCAACCAAAGTTGTTTCATTCGATTTGATACGATACTTTTCGAGAAATCACAAAAACAAACTGTCCAGCCAGCCATAATCCGGTCGGCTGGACCATTTTGTTTTTGTCGATATATCAATAATTATAACACTGAAAGCAGCTAATTTAGAAAAAATCCTTAGTGACTGGATATGTGACTTACATTATATAGCTATAAATATGAATGATTCGTGCATTTATGAGTTATTGGCAAAAAGATTTTGTTGACACCTGTCAAACTTCCGGCTGGCTGGACCACCCATTCCAGCACTTCTGAAAGGCCTTCGCAGTCGGAATCTTATAAAACGGTTAGTGACTGGGACGAAGAACACAAATCTTCGTTTGTGACTACTCTAAATGCAGTCAATCAAAATATATAAGCAATTGTTTTTTTGACATGTTTTGTTGAATTAGGGTGACCAAATTTTAGAATACTTTTTTTAGAATTCCTTTATTAATTTAATTTTAATTGTTGAAGTTTGGGAAATTATTCTTAACACAGCTTGGTTAGTATATATAAGTATGTATGTATGTATAGGGTTCAGAAATAATAGTGTAAAATATTTTAAGGGGTCATTAAGAAATGTGTATAGACACGATTTACGTAAAAAAAAAATTTTTTTTTTCATTTCAATATTCTGCTAAGTACCTTGACGCGAGGTCACTCCCGGTCACGACCGAGCGGGCGAAACAGCTGTTATACGTCATAGGCGTGTAGTTACCGTGCCACGTAAAATGGTAGGTACTTTGTTATTTAATATTGTTTTACGTTTTTATCATTTGCTAGTAGTCGTATATTACAAATTAAACTTAAATTTTGTTAAGGTAGGTCCCTACTACCTACTTAGTAAAATTTTTAAATGTTTTTTTTTTTACATAAATCGATAAATAATAAAAACCAAAACCAGAAAACAAATTTCCAATTTTTCATTTTATACATCACAATTTAAATGAAAAGACATGATTTGATCTCCAAAAGTTGTTTACCTAATAAGCAAGTATAAAACTTATTTTATTCCTGAAAATGAGAGTCAATATAGCACTTGTATTTTTATTGTGTTAGTCACCCAACGTTTTGTAGATAAATAGTGACACCTTATCTTATTTCGCGAAGTCCACAATGAATTCGGTCTATTCTGATTAAAATTGTTATAAAAATGGCTAGCGGTAGCGTCGGGTGGGTCAATGAATAATTTCCTAAAATTCTAAATAAAACAAACTAATATCGACTCTATTATCAAAAAAGTACATACAGTGTTTTTAAGTACATTCGTAAATAATATTTATTTTATTTTGTTGCATTATAAATACGTTTTTACAACTGTTAATACTAAAATGTACCTACTTACAGTGTTTTTAAGTACCTATAATAGTATATAGGGTCCAGAAATAATAGTGTAAAATATTTTAAGGGGCATTAAGAACAGTGTATAGATTCGTTTGACGTTCGTAAAGTGTATAAAATTACCTACTACGAATTAAAAAAAAAAGTTTTCATTTCATTTCATTTCATTCGATGTATGTAAAAAGATTTTGTTTTTAATTAAAAATTCTGTTAAGTACCTCGACGCGAGGTCACTCCCGGTCACGCCCGAGCGGGCGAAACAGCTGTTATACGTCATAGGCGCGTAGTTACCGTGCCACCTAAGAGGGTTATTTAGGTTTTATTTTTTGCTAGTAGTCGTATATTACAATTTAAATTTTGTTAAGGTAAGTACCTACCCACTTAGCAGAATTTGAAATGATTTTTTTTCTTTTTACTTATATCGAATCTATACCCTGTTCTTAATACCTTCTTAAAATATTTTACACTATTATTTCAAAACCCTGTATAATATTTAATAATTGTTTTAAACTATCGCGGTTATTTTCACTATGATTTAATGTATTTACGGGATTCTTACCACGATTTTCGATTCTATTTTCGCACGTCCGATATTTCGATGCTGTTACAAGCACCATGATCGCGGACTGGCAGATGTAGGTAGGTGACGATGACGATGTCAGCATCGAAATATCGGACGTGCGAAAATAGAATCGAAAATCGTGGTAAGAATCCCGTAAATAC